>CM065594.1:173487586-174087586 GCA_033119425.1 Bufotes viridis | reverse complement strand
GTAGGGGTCAAAGTCTTTCAAAGTCGCCTTCTCCTGTGCTGATTGATATAAAGCTGATGGTTGTGCCATCTGACATGGTTGCCAGGGTCTGATTCAATGGGGCCTACTCCTGTGGTGGGTGATCTAAATGCCTGATTCTCTGCTGTGTAACCTCTCTCCTCCGTCTGGGTGTAGGGGTCAAAGTAACTAAATGGTGGCCTACTCCTGTGGTGGGTGATATGATGCCTGGTTCTCTGCTGTGGGACCTCTCTCCTTTGTCTGGGTGCTGTGGTCAAAATAATAGTAAGTGACCTTCTCCATTGGTGGGTGACTTGAAGCCTGATTCTGTGCTATGGGACCTCACTCCAATTAATATTGTTTAATTTTTATTTATTTTATGTTAACTCATCATTTCCCTATCTACATTTGTTTGCAGGGGATTTAACTACATTTTGCTGCCTTTTGCAGCCCTCTAGCCCTTTCCGGGTGTGTTTTACAGCCTTTTTAGTGCCCAAAAGTTCGGGTCCCCATTGACTTCTATGGGGTTCGGGTTCGGGATGAAGTTCGGGTCGAGTTCGGATCCCGAACCCGAACATTTTTCGAAAGTTCGGCCGAACTCGTCGAACCCGAACATCCAGGTGTTCGCTCAACTCTAGTTGCCGTAGGTCCAGCAATCAACGACGACAAGGCTGCTTTTGGTAGTGATGGTGACCACAACTCTTCCTCTTCATGCTCATCTACGGCCTGATCCAGCACTCTTCGCAGGGCACCCTCCAGAAAAAACGCATATGGGATGAGGTTGTTCTGGTCCTGATGCAATAGTCAGGCTGAGTTGATGTACTGCTCCGAATGGGTATTAGATATTAGGCGTACGCCGAGAAATCACACACAGACTATCACAGGGAAGTCAATGCCAGATGTTCTGTTTATTACGTGTGATTCATGAGTTAGTCACTTAAGTTCCTCTTTTTAGTTATTAAGTCTATGTTATCTCATTTGTCACATGTTAGTGTTCTAACGGTCTCAGACCACATTAGAATAGCTGAATCATTATGATTAGTGAGGTGTTAGCTTTTACTTCAGGGGCCATTTTGTTAAACTAACTGTTAGTTATTAGTAATTTATACAAGCAAGTATACACTCATATATATGATTCCGCAACAGTCCCCCCTTGTAGACTTGATTGTAGACTTTCCCTAAACCTAACGAATCCGCAGTGAATACCTTTCGCATCCTCTTCACTGACAGTGGCGACAATCTATCCCTTGTGGATAGGCTTCCGGTTAAGCGGACTTCTGGTAATACCCTGGGATTCATCTGTCCCTAGTTCTTGGGTCTTCTGTCCTTGGTGGAGGAGGAGCTTCATCAGCAGGAAGTGGCGGAGGCGGAGGTGGTGTTGGGACTGAAGGGATTACATCCACATCTGCTGTACTAGCCATGTTTGATGAAAAGTCAGGACGTCATTACTATCGGTCTGGCCCAGTATTAGTGAGGGAACAGCCACCGCCCTATAATGGTGCCGCTGAAAGAAAAAGGGAAAGTTGGATTTGTACAATGTGTGGTCAGCAGAACCCTGCTTCCCGTCTGACGGGATGGTGGTCTGACGCTTTCTCATTCCTTAATCCCAGTAACTGGTTCAAAGGAATTTCAGGTTTAGGGAAAGTCTACAATCAAGTCTACAAGGGGGGACTGTTGTGGAATCATATATATGAGTGTATACTTGCTTGTATAAATTACTAATAACTAACAGTTAGTTTAACAAAATGGCCCCTGAAGTAAAAGCTAACACCTTACTAATCATAATGATTCAGCTATTCTAATGTGGTCTGAGACCGTTAGAACACTAACATGTGACAAATGAGATAACATAGACTTAGTCACTTAAGTTCCTCTTTATGGGTCCAGGCTTGCCGCACTCATAACATACACGGGGTGGTGGCCTTTCTTCTCCCTCTTCCCCTGTCATGACAGCCATAACTGCGGTGCTGGTCTTCTTGTTATTACTCTCCAATCCTTTAGCAACTTGTTCTAAGATCTCAAGGGTTAATGATTTCCATTCTGGGCGGCAGGTGACAAGAGCTTTGTTCAGATCTGGTCTAAGGCCATCTACAAATGATCGGGCCAGAGGTCTCAAGTGTACAGGTTCATTTGGACTGAATCCCATATCTTTATAATTTTGTTTAACCCTTTGGGTGAATTTCTCCACTGACTCTGCCCTGTCCTGTAACATATCCTGCAAAGTAGTGGATTGTTCTGCTAGCCTGTCCTTTGCCCATTTATACAATTGTTGAATGAAATAGTCCCCGGATTCTGAGTTACGGGTATCAAAGTTTGCTCCTTGGAGCTCTGGTTGTTTTATGTGATCCATTATAAGTGAAGAGTATTCACCAGTCTTATTTTCTACAATACTCTGTAGGTCTGACCATGTACACCCATATGTTTGATATACTTGAGACAATTTCCTGAAAAAGGGCATAGGGTGAGTGTCTGGGTCTGGCATGAGATTTACTATGGTGAATAACTGCTGGGGGGTGAAAGACACATACTTAGGAGGCCCTACTGGGTGGGTATTTAACAATGCCTCCTTTAAAACTGTAAGGTTTCCCTGCTCTAAGTTATGCATGTCACTTCGCAACTGTGCAAGTTGATGTTGAAAAAAGTCATTCGTTATTCCTGTACCCTTAATATGTGGGGAAATATTCTGCCTTCCAATTTGGGGCACTGCGCATGCGCCATGCAATGTACTGTGCCACCCTATATGAGTGGTGTGTTAAGTAGTACTATTCCTATCAGTATAATCCCTGTTATGTCCCCTATCAAGGGACGTGTATCAAATAGATTTTAGGAATCGGGAGATGGAAAAAGATGATTGGTCGGTCCTCTTCCAACTTGGGGCACTGCGCGTGCAATGTACTGTGCCACCAATACAAATAGTGTGAACTACTATTCTTATAATTTTAATCTTCAAGTCCCCTATCAGGGGACGTGTATTGATTGGAATCCTTGCATGGGGAGATAGAGAAAAAAGCTTGCTCTGTCCGCTTCCTTCTAATTTTGGGCACTTGCAATGGAATTTGCCACCAATTCAACTAGTGTTAACTAAGTACTATTCCTATCAGTTTAATCTCTGTTTTGTCCCTTATCAGGGCCAGGGCCGGTGTAGTGAGTAGATTTTTGGAACCAGGAGGTGGAAAAAGACCCATGCTCGGTCCGATTTGTTTGAACTTTAGGTCACTGCACAAAATTACTGGCCTTTGAAATGCTGTCATTCCGTATGGTGGAGGTGGACTGTTTCAAACAGCTGATGGTGGTGGCTGTCCCCCAGTGCATTTTTCCCAGCTGCCACAGCTTTTCCAGGCGAGCCTGCACAACCAAGTGGAGGATAAAATCAAGTGTGCGCTGCGCAACGCCATCTGTGGCAAGGTCCACATAACCACAGATATAGTGACCCTGGCCGTGCTTACTGGTCCATGTATCTCCCTAACTGCACACTGGGAAACGTAGTGGCGACTGGGCCCGAGGCAGATAGCGGTTTGGCGCATGTCCTCCCACCACTGATGATCGCAGGGCATTATTCGTTGCTTCCTCCTACTACTTTGCATCATCCTCCTCTTACTCCTCTTCTACCACCCCCACATCCGGTCATCGAAAGAACCTCACCCCCAACTTCAGCACAGTCTGGGGTAAACGTCAGTAGGCGATTTTAAAACTCATGTTTGGGTGAAAAACCCCACACTGCACAGGAGCTTTGGAGGGGCATAGAACAGCAGACTGATGAGTAGTTGCTGATGGTGAGCCTAATGGGCGAAATCTTGTTGCAGCTCTGGGACTAACCGGTTTGACGCACATCCCTTTCCTGGTGCATGTGCTGAATCTGGTGGTGCAGAAGTTTCTTAAAAACTACCCAGACATGTCAGAGCTGCTGCTAAAAGTGCGGTCCATATGTGCGCGCTTTCGGCGTTCTCACCCAGCTGCTGCTTGCCTGTTTGCGCTACAGCGTAATTTTGACCTTCCTACTCACCGCCTCTTATGCAACATACCCACCGGGTGGAACAGCAGCGGGCGATAGTGGAGTTTTAGATGCAGTATGCACGGGTCAGTCGCTCTGCGGATCAGCACCACTTCACCACCAGTGACTGGGCCTGCATGCGAGACCTGTGTACCTTGTTGCGGACTTTGGAGTACTCAACCAACATGGCTAGTGCTGATGACGCCGTTGTTAACATTACAATACCCCTTCTATGTCTCCTTGGAAGAAAAAAAAATTACGGCGATGATGGAAGAGGATGCGGCATAGGAGGAGGCGGAAGAGCGGGCATTTCACAGGGTTTCAGGCAGGTCATACAGAAGTGGCTCAGGGGGTGGGTTCCTGCACCAGCAGTACATGTACACATGTGGACAGCCAGGGTACACTTCTAGGGGACGAGGAGGAGGAGGATGAGATCGAGGAGGAGGAGGAGGAACTGGTTTCACTGCAGGGTGGCACCCTACTCAGCTCAGGGCCATCACTGGAGCATGGCTGGGGAGATACAGAGGACACAGAAGATACACCACCTACAGAGGACAGCTTATCATTACCTCTGGGCAGCATTGCACACATGAGCGACTACATGCTGCAGTGCCTGCGCAACGACAGCAGAGTTGCCCACATTTTAACTTGTGCTGACTACTGGGTTGCTACCCTGCTTGATTCCCGTTACAAGGACAACGTGCCCACCTTAATTCCCACACTGGAGCGTGATAGGAAGATGCACGACTACGAGCGCACGCTGGTAGACACGCTCCTGAGGGCATTCCCAACTGACATGGGGGGTCAAGTGGAAGCACAAGGCAAAGGCAGTGGCGGAAGAGGAGGAGGAAGAGGTCACCAATGCAGCTGTGTCACGGCCAGCTCCTCAGACAGCAGGGTTAGCATGTCCGAGATGTGGAAATGTTTTGTCACCACGCCACAGCAAACTTCACCACCAGCTAATAGGGAACGTGTTAGCAGGAGGCAGCATTTCAACAACATGGTGGAACAGTACGCGTGCACATGCCTCCACGTACTGATTGATGGTTCTGCCCCATTAAACTTTTGGGTCTCCAAATTGTCCACATGGCCAGAGCTTGCCCTTAATGCCTTGGAGGTGCTGGCCTGCTCTGCGGCCAGTGTATTGTCTGAACGTGTATTTAGCACGGCAGGGGGTTTTATTACAGACAAACGCAGCCGCCTGTCCACAGCCAACATGGACAAGCTCACATTCATTAAAACGAATCCGGGCATGGATCTGACAGGACTTGTCCGTACCATTTGCAGAATAGACATTTATAATTGCCTCGCCCTGAACCATACATTCTTGTACTCCAGGGCACTGCTGCATTGGTGGGTGACAGATTGCCTGTTTTGCTGTTATGGGACTTCTCTCCTCTGTCTTGGTGCTAGGGCCTAAATTCCTGAAAGTGGCCTGTTCCATTGCTGGGTGACATGATGCCTGTTTTGCTGTTATGGGACCTTTCTTCTCTGTCTGTGTGCCAGTGGCCTACATTAATGATAATAGCCTGCTTCATTGGTGGGTGACATGATGCCTTTTTTGCTGTTATGGGACCTCTCTCCCCTGTCTGGGTGCCAGGAGCCTACATTAATGATAATCGCCTGTTTCATTGGTGGGTGCTATGATGCCTATTTTGCTGTTATGGGACCTTTCTCCTCTGTCTGGGTGCTAGGGCCTAAATTCCTGAAAGTGGCCTGTTCCATTGCTGGGTGACATGATGCCTGTTTTGCTGTTATGGGACCTTTCTTCTCTGTCTGGGTGCCAGGGGCCTACATTAATGATAATCGCCTGCTTCATTGGTGGGTGACATGATGCCTGTTTTGCTGTTATGGGACCTCTCTCCTCTGTCTGGGTGGTAGGGCCTAAATTCCTGAAAGTGGCCTGTTCCATTGCTGGGTGACATGATGCCTGTTTTGCTGTTATGGGACCTCTCTCCCCTGTCTGGGTGCCAGGAGCCTACATTAATGATAATCGCCTGTTTCATTGGTGGGTGACATGATGCCTATTTTGCTGTTATGGGACCTTTCTCCTCTGTCTGGGTGCTAGGGCCTAAATTCCTGAAAGTGGCCTGTTCCATTGCTGGGTGACATGATGCCTATTTTGCTGTTATGGGACCTTCCTCCTCTGTCTGGGTGCTAGGACCTAAATTCCTGAAAGTGGCCTGTTCCATTGCTGGGTGACATCATGCCTGTTTTGCTTTTACGGGACAGCTCTCCTCTTTGCGGAAGCCATGGGCCTGAATGAGTGATTGTTGCCTGTGGCACTGCTGGGTGAAATCAATACTGTTTTGGCGTGATTTGAACTCTCCTATTTGTGGGTGCCAGGGGCCTGAGTCTGTGCATGAGGCCTGTGACACTGTAGGCAGGCATGGATCCTTTTTGGCTGTGATGACAACTTCTCCAACTCCCATGTATGGTTGTCTTGGGCATGAATCTGTAAATGTGGCCTGTGGCACTGCTGGCAGACATTAATCCTTTTTGGCTGTGATGAGAACTTCTCCAACTCCCATATATGGTTGCCGTAGGCCTGAAGCTGTGAATGAGGCCTGTGGTGCTGCAGGCAGACATGAATCCTTTATGGCTGTGAGGAGAACTTTAACTATCATAGCATTCCCACCTGACGCTACCCCAACCTCCTATTCCACCTCCTCCTCCAAGTTGCCAATTAATATTGGTTAATTTTAATTCATTTTATTTTAAGTCATTTCCTTATCCAGATTTGTTTGCAGGGGATTTAACTACAATTTGCTGCCTTTTGCAGCCCTCTAGCCCTTTTCAGGGCTATTTTACAGCCATTTTAGTGCCCAAAAGTTCGGGTCTCCATTCACTTCAATTGGGTTTGGGTTCCGGGTCAAGTTCGGATCCCGAAACCGAACATTTTCGTGACATTTCACATCCAGGTGTCCGCTCAACTCTAGTCTTGACGGAGGTTTAAGAGTCAGTACTCTAAAAGTTCAAATGGCAGCCCTTAGTGTCTTTTTGGAATCCAAGCTTGCGGATATCCCTCTTATTAGGCACTAATTTAAAGGTGCTAGTAGACTAAAACCTATGGTCAGATCCTTAGTCCCGCCTTGGGATCTTAACGTTCGAAAATGACTATATCCTGGTGGATAAAATTGATTATTTCTAGAGCGTATACAGAGAGAAATGTTTCTCCACCACCTCAACTAAAGGCCCATTCAACCAGAGCTGTCTCTGCATCCTGGGCGGAAAGTGCTTCCACCTCCCTAAGTCAAATCTGTCAGGCAGCCACCTGGTCCTGTCCTAACACCTTTTTCAAACATTATAGGTTGGACATTGCCTCTAATAAAGACCTCTCTTTTGGCTGTAAAGTCCTGTCAGCAGTGGTCACACCCTAAGCATCGTGGGGTTTCTCTGTTAATCTTCCTGCTTAGTGTCATTGTGGGGTGCATGGAAAAGATAATAATTACTTACTAGAGTTGAGCGAACCCGAACAGTATAGTTTGCGTTCGTACCGAATTTTGGGGTGTTCGGGACGCTGACCCGGAACCGAACATTTTCAAAAAAGTTTGGGTTTGGGTCCGTTGTTTGGCGATTTCTTCCCGCTTTCTGAAGGGCTTCAGAGCAGCCAATCAGCTAGTGTTTTACTTCTCGCCCTAAGAAGCCATCACAGCCATGCCTACTAATGGCATGGCTGTGATTGTCCATATGCAGCATGTGACCCAGTCTCTATTTAAGCTGGAGTCACGTAGCGCCACACGCCACTCTGCTCTGATTAGTGTAGGGATACGATGCAGCTGCTGTGAGGGCGAGATTAGGCAGCGAAAACTAAGCAAAAAAACCTAATGAAGTGATCGATATACAGCTGTGAGTCATTCAACTTCTGCTAGTTAATTGCTCACTGGTTTTTAGGCTGCACAGAGCGTTTTTCTGTTACTTCTTTCTGGGGTGATCGGCATCCATTTCTGTCTTGTGGTGCACCAGCACAAGCTGCCACCAAGTCCATCAATTCTAGTTTTTTTTTTTTGCTATATCGTACATTAGGGCCTTGGCTGCGCTTATTGTCACCCCTAGAAATTTAGGATAGAAATTTCTATATTTTATTGAGGGGTAAAATTCAATTGCCAAAATAGCAATCCCCTAAATCTGGTGTGCCAGCTGTGGCCAGCCAAGTGTAATACTGTCTGCTGTCTGGCAAAGGATAGATTTTTTTCTGTGGTGAAATTCAATTGCTAAAATAGCAATACCGTAAATCTGGTTTTCCAGCTGTGGCTGGCCAAGTTGAATAATGTCCGGCAAAGGACAGATTTTGTTCTGGATGAATTTCAATTGCCAAAATAGCAATCCCCTAAATCTGGTGTCCCAGCAGTGGCTGGCTAAGTTTAATAGTGTCCAGCAAAGGATATATTTTGTTCTGGGGTGAAATTCAAATGCCAAAATAGCAATAACATAAATCAGTGGTTTCAGCTGTGGCTGGCCAAGTTTAATAGTGTCCGGCAAAGGATAGATTTTGTTCTAGGGTAAAATTCTATTGCCAAAATAGCAATCCCCTAAATCTGGTGTCCCATCAGTGGCTGGCCAAGTTTAATAGTGTCCGGCAAAGGATATTTTTTGTTCTTGGCTTAAATTCAATTGCCAAAATAGCAATAACATGAATCAGTGGTTTCAGCTGTGGCTGGCCAAGTTTAATAGTGTCCGGCAAAGGATAGATTTTGTACTAGGGTGAAATTCTATTGCCAAAATACCAATCCCCTAAATCAGTGGTTTCAGCTGTGGCTGGCCAAGTTTAATAGTGTCCGGCAAACGATAGATTTTGTTTTGGGGTGAAATTCAATTGCCAAAATAGCAATCCCCTAAATCTGGTGTACCAGCAGTGGCTGGCCAAGTTTAATAGTGTCCTACAAAGGATAGATATTTTTCTGGGGTGAAATTACATTGCCAAAATAGCAATACCGTAAATCAGTGGTTTCAGCTGTGGCTGGCCAAGTTTAATACTGTCCGGCAAAGAATAGATTTTAAATTATATAAGAAGAAGTAAGCGGCTCACCCGATACCCCGCAATGCAAAGATGCACTCCCTTGGTATCACCCAGGACCAAAAAATATATAAATGGAAATATAAATATAAATGTAAGGGGGCACTCAATTATCTGGGTCATATGGAGTGCAGAAACAGTTCAAAGGTAAAAAATAATATTTATTGCCCATAAAATAAACAACTAAAAACAATAAAACATAACCAATAAGTATACAAGTATACATAGGAGGCTAATGGACCTCAACCATATCAGTAGGAGCAAATGATGATAAATTGCGACAAATATGATCAGGCTGCAGTTGGCCGTTCCTATATAAAATAACAGGGCCGAGTCCCAACAAATAATGCAGGAAATTTAGGCTGTAAACATATTAGTTGTAAACATGTAGAAATCAAGGCACAATAAAAATGCTGACTGATGGAAGCATCAATGATTGTTATGGAATGATCCTCTTGTAAAGAAGGTGCCTTCACTATAAATTTCTCACTAGTGGTAACGCCGTGGCTGTTAGTTAGTCCATATGCAACTTAGTCCACTACTACAGAATATAAAGAAAGGACTGGGTACATTACCGCTCTCCTGCTCTGCTTCGTTTGGAGTTTCCCCGCCGATCCACCAAACACGGCGTCCTGTGTGGTGCGGTCTGAACGTAGCGTCCCACGTGACTGGTGGCGGCTCACGTGACCAAGGTCAGTCACGTGATCAGCATGATGATCCGTCTGAAATTAAATGAAGCAGCGTAGAATCACCAGAAGTACAGAGGTATTAGCAGGGAGCTATTGGTTTCATTCAGAGTCCCAAGTCCTTCGTCCCAGCTTATCACACACACCGCCCAGACGCGTTTTCGGGTCTACACCCCTTCTTCAGTGGCCTTGTGTGCAAGGTGGAGATACCTGTATTTATACCCATGATTCCACTGCATGGGTTGTTGGGATTGTGGGCAGCCAAAAAATGAGGAGAGGATCGGAACAATACTCAATCCAGATCCAATTAGATCACACAGTCACCATGCGTAATTACTGCATTACTGAGGCCATATTGTTGTTCTGACTGTGCATTATTATTGTATTAATGATACGATACCATAGCCTAAATAAAGCACTAATCCTAACTGTGCCTGATTTATGCATTAAGACTGTAGTAAAAAAGAAAAATAAATACATAAATTTTGTACATTACTATAGCATCATTATTGCAGTTAATAACAGAAGTACCAAAAGAGTATAAAAATCGTTGATATAATCATAAAAAAAAAAAAAATTTGTATAAAAAATTATTTTATGTTAATATAGGATGGCCATATGTTAATATAGTCATGCGTTATTAGTGCGTTATTAGTTACATGATAGCTGGAGTTATTACGGACCATAATATATTTCACCACAATAGACACATAATATGTTAATATAATCAACATGGTTAAACAAATTGTATAAAAATTTGTGGCAAGCTCTAGTAGGTCAGTATAGAAGTTTAGGCAGGAAGCTCTATATCTAGCAACCAGAGAAGTGGGAAGGGGGAATATAAGGAGGTTGGGAGTGACGGACAAGAAACAGCTGAGGAGGAGAAACTACGGATCCCTGAGTGAGACAAAAAGGATTGCAAGGCAAACACAGAAAGCTACCATTAAGTAATAGCGTGATCTTTAGACATAGAGCGCGCAGCCACCCGCTGCGACTTCCTGACCCCGGGTATAACAGAGTCAGACGTGGCTCCTGACACCCTCGTGACAGAGATGTACTGATGGGAACTTGGACAGAGCGTACGCCGAACTGATGGTGCCACTGAGCCTCAAGCCCGGCCTGGTGGTGTACGATAATGGGAAAAATCTCGTAGCAGCTCTGAGCCTAGCCGGTTTGACACACATCCCTTGCCTGGCGCATGTGCTGAATTTGGTGGTGGAGAAATTCCTGAACACCTGACAGTGAAAATCAATTCAGTTAATCCAGCTATTAGATTCTGATGGGACAAATTCACTTTTATTGGTGCTCAAAGACCGCTGCGGCCTGAGCTGCAGATGTGACAAGCAAATAATTTTATTAAATTTGTCGGTTAGACTGTTGGGTAACATTTCCATGGTTATCAGGACTTTTTATTATAAATCCTAACAAAAATTATACAAGAAACATTTCAAAAAGAGAAAATTAAAAAGAATGGAACAGTTGCCAGGCCTGGTCTGAGAGCCACAGGAATGGGGGCGGCATGAAAGGAAGGGGTTGCAAAAAAAATTCTGGGGGAGGAGGGCCCCATTCAAAAATTTGCTGTTGGGCCCAGTCATTTCTAGCTATGCCACTGGGTCTGCCGCATTCAACTTCTGGGTCTCCAAATTGGGGACATGGCCTCAGCTTCACCTTTACGCCTTGGAGGTGCTGGCCTGACCTGCAGCCAGTGTAATATCTGAACGTGTGTTTAGCATGGCTGGGGGCGTTATCACAGACAAGAGCAGCTGCCTGTCCACAGCCAACTAGGACAATCTCACGTTCATTGAAAAGAACCAGACTTGGATCCCACAGGACTTGTTTGTACCTTATGCAGAATAGACATGTATACCGGCCTCACCCAACCATTGTTATACTACAGCTCACTTACTCTGTTTTCTTTTTTTATTTAACAATGTTTTGGGGTCTACCCCAAATTATTTAAAAAAGGAGAACAAAACACATTGTTGTTGGCGACTACCTTTGGCTTCGCAGCCTAAAAAGGCTTTATGTCAGGCAACAATGTAACTGCCAATTGTAATGATTAAGTTGCCTGTATGTTATGCAGGGGTTCTTAATTCATCTGAAGGCCACCTAATTTACAGAATATATTTCCAAGGCAGGTATGCAGTGTAGGGGTACTTTGGAAGAATGAAGGGGTACAGATCACCCACAATCTGAAGGCCACCTAATTTACTGAATATATTTCCAAGTCAGGTATGCAGTGCAGGGGTACTTTGGAAGAACGAAGGGGTACAGATCACCCAACAATCTGAAGGCCACCTAATTTACTGAATATATTTCCAAGTCAGGTATGCAGTGCAGGGGTACTTTGGAAGAAAGAAGGGGTACAGATCACCCAACAATCTGAAGGCCACCTAATTTACTGAATATATTTCCAAGTCAGGTATGCAGTGCAGGGGTACTTTGGAAGAAAGAAGGGGTACAGATCACCCAACAATCTGAAGGCCACCTAATTTACAGAATGTACGATGTAGCAGGGTTAAGACTCCTGTCCTGTTTTCTGAGATTGGTTAACTTCAGTTTAGTTAACTAAACTAGTGAAACAATTGCTTCTCAATGGCTTTTGTTTCAAGATAACGCAATGAGATAATGAAATTTGAGTTAAGGGTTGGAGTCTTACCCCTGCTACATCTGTATTTCCCAGTCAGGTATGCACTATGCAGGGCAGGGGTCCTTTGAAAGAAAGAAGGGGAACAGATCACCCAACAATCTGAAGACCACCAAATTTACAGAACATATTTCCCAGTCGGGTATGCAGTATAGGGGTACTTTATTGCACAAGAATGTAACATACGATTTTTAGAAATTTACCTCACTCTCACCTTTGCAGAGCAGGGTTTTTTATACGGCAAAGCTGGCAAAATGTCACCCTCCAATGTAACAGATGATTTTTTTGAAATTTACAGCCCTGCGACTTATGCAGAGCAGGGGTTTGTATACGGCAAAACTGGCAAAATGTCAACCACCAATGTAACAGATGATTTAGAGTGTTGAGCGAGAATATTCGAATAGCGAATTTTTATTGTGAATATCGCAACTTCGATAATTCGCGAATATTGCGAATATAGCGATATATATTTGCTATTTCGAATATTCAAATATTTTTTTTTTAGCTGTTAATCCTTGTTGCTCTCTGGTTGTCTTCCCACTTCCCAAAAGCTGTTCTTACCTGTCCGGAGGATTCCTGGCTCCCTGCCCGCTCCAGTCAATGTGCCCGTTGCCGCTTCTGCCGACTTCCCGTGTGCATGGGAACACCTCCATGCTAAAATGTACTGTCGGATGTGAGAATCAAAATCTCACAAATTTGATTAAGTTGTAATCGCAATGCGATTAATATGACCTGAATTATTCGCATTGCGATATTCGTTATATATTCTAGCAATACACCATTAGGAGCTTAGCTCTAAGATCAATTCGCAATGCGATTATATGTTCGCTTCGCAAATGAAACTTAAAGCTGAGTTGCTAATGGTTGTATTGCTAGAATATAACGAAGATTGAGAATATAGTGCTATATTCGTGAATTCGTGATATTCGTCATCTTCGTTATATTTTAGCAATACAACCATTAGGAATTGACTCTAAGCTCAATTCACAATGCGATTATATGTTCGCATTGCGAATGAAAATTAGAGCTGAGTTCCTAATGGTCGTTGCTAGAATATAATGAAGATTGAGAATATAGTGCTATATTCGTGATATTCGTTATATTCTAGCAATACAACCATTAGAAACCCAGCTTTAAGTTGAATTCGCAATGCGAGTATATGTTTGCATTGGGAATTAAACTTAGAGCTGAGTTCATAATGGTTGTATTGCTAGAATATAACGAAGATTGAGAATATAGTGCTATATTCGTGATATTCGTTATCTTCGTCAATTCTAGCAATGCAAGTTTAGGAACTCAGCTCCAAGTTTAATTCGCAATGCGAATATAAATTCGCGTAACATTCGCATTATATAGAATAATGACGAATACTCTATTTCGACGAATAATCAATAGAATATTCACAAAATATTGCGAAATCGATTATGGCACCACACGCTCATCACTAATGATTTATACAAATTTACGTCCCTGTAATCTATGCAGATCATGGGTTTGCATACGGCAAAATTGGCAAAATGTCACCCACCAATGTAACAGATGATTTTTTGAAATTTACATCCCTGTCATTTATGCAGAGCAGGGGTGTGCATACGGCAAAACTGGCAAAAAAAAAAACGTTTTTTCAGCGTTGTATGCACAAGTGCTCTGTGGCACAACAGTTCGAGTTTATTCCCCCAACTACGGAAATGCACTATGTCACTGCAAAATGTTAAAATCGGTTTTTCAGCGGTGTATGCAAACGTGCTCTGTGGTACGACAGTACGGGTTAATTCCACCAACTACAGAAATGCACTTTTTCACCGCAAAATTTAAAAAAAGGTTTTTCAGCATTGTATGCACAAGTGCTCTGTGGCACAACAGTTCGAGTTTATTCCCCCAACTACAGAAATGAACTATGTCACCGCAAAATTATAAAATAGGTAATGTAGGGGGACTTGACCTGTCAGAAAAACTGAATTTTTCCTCCACTGAGCTACTAAAAAATAATTAGACTGATGTCCCTGGCAGGCTGGCATACATGCAGTTCGAAGGACACTGCAGTTGGTAAAATGGCCGCCAACCCCCACCTCAGTAACAGATGGATTAAAAATTATTTTGCAGTATCACTTGGCTCAGGCCTGGGTACAAATATGTAGCATAGCACGCTCAATAATTGCTGTAGTTTGAAGATTTAACACCACCAAGTTCAACAGATTTCTTCCCTAATCTCTCCCTCAAAGCAGCAGCAGCCTGTCCCTACACTAGGAGCAGCAGAGTGACTCCAGCTTATATAGAGGCTGGGTCACATGCTACACTTGGCCAATCACAGCCATGCCATTAGAAGGGCAGACTAGTGAAACGCTTGTTGATTGGCTGCCATGCAGCCTTTCAAAAAGCAGGAAGAAAACGCAGAACAACGATCCCAAACTTTTAGGGAAAACCATAAAGTTGTTTTTATCAAGCCCAATGTCCCAGTTGCATTTACTTATTTTATTTCACTATCAGATTTTCAGTGCAGGCCCCAAAGGTACTTTATAGGGACAAAATGATGATTTTTTTCACCAACAGTAAAACAGATGGATTTACTGATTATATTTCACTATCAGAATTGCAGTGCAGGCAGAAAAGGGAGATTATTGAAAAAATATATATGATTTTTTTCACCTACAAATGAAACAGGTGGATTTAAATGATTTTCTTTCTCTATAACTAGTGTAGTGCAGGGCGCAAATGTACTTTGCTCCCAAAATTAAGTGTTTTTTTTCACCAACATTGTCACAGTTGTATTTATCAGAAATGCAGCGTAGGATACTAATGTGCTACAGTATCTAGCACAAATACAGTGTTTTTTCCAGACAACTATGTAAATGCAGTATGTTATGGTTTTATTGGAATATTAGAAATGCAGCGTAGGACACTAATGTGCTATCTAGCACAAAAACTGTGTTTTTTTGCAAACAACTACGTAAATGCAGTATGTTACGGTTTTATTGGAATATCAGAAATGCAGCGAATGATGCAAATTTGCTATCTAGCACATAAAGTGTGTTTTTATTAATAGTACCAATGTAAATGCAGTATGTTACGGTTTTATTGGACTGTCAGAAATGTAGCATAGCCCGTAAATTTGCTATCTAGCACAAAAAAATTAGCTTTTTTATATCAGCAATGTAACTGCAGTATATAACGGTTTAATTGGACTGTCAGATATGCAGTGCCTGTGGCAGACAGATAAAAGATTGCTTTAGGTCACAAAAATGTGTGACAGACTAATGAAATTGAATAATTTTCACTGCCAGGTATGCACTGAAGGCCGCAGGGGTACTTGACCGGCCAAAAAAGGTTATTTGTCCTCCACTGAGCTACCTGAAGAGAATTAAAGTAATGTCACTGGCACACATGCAGTTCACATGCAGTTTCAAGTGCACTGCACTTGCAAAAATGGTCACCAATGTCCACCAAACTAGCAGATGGATTAAAAGTTATTTTTCAGTGTCACTGGGCTCAGGGATGGGTACAAAAATGTAGCATAGCACCCTCAATAATCTCTGTAGTTTGAAGATTGAACACCACCAAGTACACCAGAATTCTTCCCTAATCTCTCCCTCACAGCAGCAGCAGCATTCTATCCCTACACTGAGAAGAGCAGAGTGACGTGCAGCGCTACGTGACTCCAGCTTAAATGGAGGCATGGCTGTGATGGCTTCTAAGGGCAGACTAGTGAAATGCTTGTTGATTGGCTGCCCTGCAGCCTTTCAAAAAGCGCCAAGAAATCCACGAACACCGAACCCAAGTCCAAACTTTTACACGGGGTTCAGACCTGAGCGTTTTTGAAACGCGCGTTTTATGCGCGTTTTTGTCGCGCGTTTTTTAGCACGTTTTTGCAAATAGGAAACTCGCGTCAAACGCGCGTTCGTGATTCTGGAGACCAATAGAAAAAGGCATATCTACACCTTAACGCGCGTTTTACGCGCGTTCCCATTGAAGTCTATGGGAGGAAAAGCGCGACAAACGCCCAAAAAAAGCTCCTGAACGAGCTTATGCGTCGGGCGTTTTACAGCGCGTTTTTAAGCGCTGTAAAACGCTCAAGTGTGAACCACTCCCATAGGGATGCATTGGTTTTCATGTGTTGAGCATTTTACAGCGCGTTTGAACGCGCTGTAAAACGCTCAGTTGTGAACCTAGGGTTATGGAAATGTTTGGATCCAGGTACAAAAACCCTAAAGTTCGGTACAAACCCAAACTTTACAGTTCGCTCAACCCTACAAACAACACATTTAAAATGCCTTTATGTTCAGCCATTTTCATCTGGTGGATTAGAAAAGTCAGGGGCAATCCAGGCCCGGTTCATTTTCATAATAGTCAACCTGTCAGCAATTTCAGTTGACAGGCGCATGCGCTTATCTGTTATTATGGCCCCAGCAGCACTAAATACCCCCTGTGCCAAAACACTGGCGGCAGGGCAGGCCAGCACCTCTGAGGTCGAAAAGGATGTAACGCACGGACGGGTCGCTGGAAAGGCAGCCTTACATGAAGTCAGCCATGTGTGCCAGATTCCCAACAGGCAAAACTTCGCTGTCATCATCAGGAGGATGACTCTCATTCTCTGTATCTTCTTCCTACTCTCCTGCCCATCTATGCAGAACAGATGGAATAAACCTACTATAGTTACTACCCTCTGTAGCGTAGGCAACTGTCTCTTCCTCCTCCTCATCATCATCATTATCGTCCAATTCACACTGAGAAGCTGAACTGATGGTGTTCTGGCTATCACCCTGTGTAATGTCTTCCCATTAGTTCCACCTCTTCCACATGTGAAGCATCCACCTTCATTGTTAGCACTGCAGCCAACGTTTCACTAGACACAGAAGTGGTATGGTTAGGCTGATAATAGTGGCATTGCCACTCACCATCTGTGTTTATCCCTCAAAGTTGCGTACAACCTCACAAAGGTGGACATACAAGATCATGTTGCAGTTGGTATTCCACTACTGCCCTCTGCTGCTCACAATGTCTGGACAACATGTAGAACGTAGAGTTCCAGCGTGTGCTCACATTGTACAATAGTCTGTTAGCTGGCCAATGCAAGCGCTGCAACAGCGTTGCCAAACCGACGACAGCTGTAGATGTCTTTCGAAAATGGGCACACACACAGTACACCTTCACCAGTAGCTAAGGCAAAATGGGGTAGGTTGGGAGAAAATTGAGAACATGTAGCCTCAGCATAGTATGGCTAAATCCCGCACATTAAGGTGGGATCCACATGGCCATATTAGCATTTGTCCCATGTACAATGCTCAATTCTTCACTGGGCAAAGGTTGTTTTCTGGTCCTGAGATGGCCCTGATTCACTGAGGACTGATCCTGTTATGTTCCAGGGTTTGATTTTTTTATTGTTATGGTTTCATGCCATTGATTTAACTCCACTATTGTGTAAGGTTTTTAGTTATATTAATGTATAAGTTTGGGCTGTTTTTTGTGCATGGTACATATATGCTGCATGATTGCCATGTGTGTGAGCTTGCAGAGCTACAAAGCTGCCAATGAGTTATGGCCATTATCAGTCACAGCCAACCTGGTCCCTTATACCCTGTCATAGCTCTGCGGCTGTGTGCTGTTTGTCACCCAAGCAAATGAATTTCAGCAAGGCCTGTTGTCCGGTTGAGGAGGAGGTAGAGGCAGAGGATAAGAAGGGGGGGTTGCAGCCACTAATATAGTTGGTGGCAGAAATCCTGATGAAAGAAGTGCCCGCAATCCTTGGCGTCGGTGGCACCTGTGCCATCCCAGGGTACGACTCGCTAATGGCCTCCATAAGTTTCACCCAGTGTGCCCTCACGGAAATGTAGCATCCCTGGCGAAAAGCACTTGTCCGAATGTCCGTCGTTAAGTGGACCTTCCCAAGAACTTCATGGGTCAGGGCACGGGTATTGTTACTGGACACCATGTAATGCAGGGATGGCACACCGAGAAAAATAGTGACGGCTGGGGACTGAGTGATGAAGGAAAGCCTCAGTGACCACAGGCCTTATCTGCAACATTTCCATGGCTCCAAATTTTGAAAGGTGCGCATTTAGTGCTATGGCCTGTGGGTGGGTGGCGGGGTATTGGCGCTTATGTTCAAAGGCCTGGGGACATCTGTACGCTGTGCTTGGGCACAGAAGGGGGTGTGCTATCAGATGGTGCTTGCAAACACCCAGCTGCAGGGTGGGAGTCATCCAGGCCTGTGTCTAGGACAGAGAATAGGCCAGCATTTAACACAGGGGAGGAAGAGGAGGCAGTGGTGTGACCCACAGACACTTATTGTGGACCCAGGGGTTCGGCCCACCTATTAGGGTGCTGTGATGCCATGTGGCGGATGTATTCCCACCCCTACTCATTTAGCCTCCGGTGTACAGTCTTTCCCCATTATGTTTCTATGTTTAGTTTATTAATAGGATGTAAAATATGTTATGGTTATTGTTATTTAAATGTTGAGTTCTAATTTAGTTATAGCACAGTTACAGTTAGTATAATTACAATTCCTTTATCGTCCCCACTTTCCTCAAAAAAGCCCCAGACTGCGGAACACCTACCCCTTGGCAAGGGGGATTTGCACAAGAGGGAACAGTTGCGGGCCTGTTCATTGTGGCCCGCCTTCTCCCTTTTGTCAACACACAGCCTCTTTCAGCCTGTTATGGTGCTTTTGATCGCTCCCCCTCTGTCCTGCTGTCCTCGCTTGGCTTTCCACCTTCTTAGGTTGGGTCAGTGATGTTATCATCCCCCATCTCCTCTTCCACTTACTCACTCTGGTCATCCTCCTAACTTGTGTTGACCTAAAAAGACCCTCATTTATTGACAACTGTGTCTCATCTGCATCATCCACCAAGTGAAACACTAGTTCCCATTCCCCACCGTCATCTTATTCTGACTGTGGATGCTGAAGAGTTTGTGGATCAGTGAATAAGATATCCTCACGTCCATCTTCAGGGAGGGTCAGCTCACCTGCAGAGCCTCACCTACAATTTTTTGAGGGGTCAGCTCATATGGTATATTCTTTTCCATGTTTCAGACTTGGAAGGAAACATAATTTGCTTTCCTTCGGTGGTGAATCTTTAACGCATGTGTTTTTTACAGGATTCTGTTTTTATATGGTAGAAAAAGGGTAAATATTTCTTTTTTTTTTTTTTTACTATGTCATTTTGACTCAATTTTCTCCTCTCTCCTTTGAAGATGCCTTTTCAGGAGATATTAGACCCTTTTGCATTTCAGGCCTTGAGGATTTACAATTATCAGCAGACACTTGAAAGCAGTGTAGTAGTGTACATGAACAATTGTAGCACCATGTGAATGAGTCCCTCCATTATGTGATATACAGGCTGTATCGGAGTACTTCTTGCTTGTAATTTTTGGCAGCACTTACACTGTATATACAATTGAATTTACAGGAAAGAATGTTTCCTAACAATTTTTCCTTTATTTTTTTTTTGTTTCTTTTTTGGGGGTCTTTGGGCATTTTCTTTGTCAGTCTGTAAAAGTGGTGGACAACTCGGACAACATGGGTCCCTTCAGCGACATTGGAGTCCAAGATGCATCCAGACATGGTCCCCCTGCTGTTCCTTATCGATTTCAGAGGTGTTTACATCACTTTCAGACCTTTTCCTGATCCAGGCGCCCTCCCCTCATCCAAGCAGGGGGTGCCTGGTTGTTGCACGAATATCACTATGTGTTCAGACCAAGTACCTGAAAACCCAAACAATTTAGTGCTCGCTCATCACTATACTGCAGTGTGAGGACGTGGAGAAAAGAACTCTGGGAAGGCAGGATCCCCTATAATGCCATCCATGCCATGCAGGGTCCCCCTGCTGTTAGATATCTAAGTATCCCCCCCCCCTCAGTCTCACCAGAGCTCAGTGACGGGCCAGCATTAGGACATTCTGTGTGGGCGGAGGAAACATAGCCCCGCGCCCAGCCTTTGCCTGCACTTGCACTAGGCTGCAATGCCCAAACATCTGACTGGATGACTAGGCCTTCTGCTGCATCTGACCCACAGGCTCTGACCTCAGCTGCCGGACTGCAGACTCTCATTGCACACTCTTATTTTTAGCAGCCCTGCACTGCCCTCAAGAACTGATGGTCATTGACCTGTGAGTTCCCCCTGTCAGCTTCGTGTTTTCCCTGTGTCCCTCGTCCCTCTGCGTGAGCTCCTTGTGTCCTGTCGTCTCCCTGTGACTGCAGTGCACAACCAAACGACATGCTTGTGTGGTGCTTGTGACGTGGCCATGCTGTGTTCAATTGCCACATGGCTGTCTGGGCAATAGAGGTCTCTAGTTAAACTAATAAAGACAATATGAAGGGGGGGATGGTAGGGCATTGGAGTATAGATTGAGAACCGGAGTCCAAATTAGCAGTTTTTTTCCCCAGTACTTGGGGGAGGGAGCTGACCAGGACTGCTAATAAAGGAATCTGTAAAACTATGTCACACATTGTGGCAGTATCACAGCCAGATACCCCAGAACAGTGTCCTCCACAGATCCCCAATAACAGTGTGTCATACACAGATCCCCCATAACAGTGTGTAAGCCACACATTCCCCATAAAAGTGTGACATCGACAGATCCCATATAACAGTGTGTCATCCACACGTTCTCCATAACAGTGTCCTCCACACACACACCCATAACAGTGTGTCATCCACAGATCCTCCATAACAGTGTACTTCACAGATCCTCCACAACATTGTCATCCACAGGTCCCTTATAACAGTGTCATCCACAGGTCCCTCATAACAGTGTCCTCCACAGATACCCTATAGCAGTGTCCTCCACAGATCCCCTATAACAGTGTGACATCCACAAGTCCCCCATAACAGTGTACATGCACAGCATTATCTCCATTTACTGCTATAGAATTTCTAAAAAGAGCAGAGCCAGTGATCAGCAATTATCAGAACACTCATAGCATTATGGAGGATGACCGTGCATGCACATTGTGCTCTCCCTTCACTTCAGGGGCCCGGATGGGACAGCTCCTTTTTTCAGCTTGTGGTTTTATAAACTACACCATGGAAAAACAGAAGTGCCCAGGCTATTCATAACACGTGGTCCATATCCACAATTCCCATTGAAAATGGGAATGAATAAAAATCCACGCCAAAACTGCATCAAAAGGTGTTTTATAAAATTAGTCAGAAAAAAACACATAAAAAAAGTTGTTGCGATTCTGCATTAGGGTTTTTTCAGCACAGAAAATACTCTGTGTGAACATACCAAAAGTGGCTGCAGAATCAGCAGCTTACAGTTGAAAGGCTAAGAGATATAATGTGGCATTCTACACTCAACTGCTGTGGTTGCAACCGCTGTCTGTGCCTACAAAGTTCTGTCAAACTGCTAGTCCAATATTTCAGGATTTGGGGCCCCACTTTAAATTTTTCCCAGGGTCACACCTTTCACAGCATTTATGTAGAACAGGGTTCGGTAGGGGAGGTTACAGCCTGGGTAATAGGAACAATCCTATTACACCTTGCTGCACTGACTGGGGATCCAAATAGCCATTATACAGCTCTGTAATTCCAGCAAATCGGTCTTGTTATCCGGCTGCAAGTACTGTTTGATACAGGCGTTAACAGGGTTTAATACAAGGAAATATTTCTACAGTAAGTCTTATTTGCCCTTTTGCAGTGCAGTTATATGTTGTAAATCCCTTTTTGCTGTGGATTAGTGGCAAAAGCAGTGTAGTTATATGTTAAAAAGCCATTTGTGGAATGTATAAGTGAAAAATAATAAGGGCCTATTTGCCGTTCAGCTGAGCCCTTTTTGCTTATTAGCGTATTAGCCGTTGTGTGGTGAAGTGAGAAAATTACAGACTTTTATGGGGTGTTTTAATTTCCTATATTTATTTATTTCATCTAACACTCTGTGGGTCACTCTGTGGTCTCCTCATGTTGCTGCCACCTCCACAGTAGGTCACCTTGCCATTCTTCTGATGCTGTTGCTGCCACCTCCACTCTGTCATTGACAGCCCTGCTCTTTGGCCTCCTGATGTAGACAACACCTCCACACTCTGTGGTCTCCTCTTGCTGCCACCTTTATGTCATTGTGCCACTCTTTGGACTTCTCATGCTGTTCCTACCCTCTCCACTTCATGACTGGGCCACTATTTTGCCTTTCGGCCTGGCTGACATCATCATTTCTTTGACCATTCTTCTGATCTGTCAGAAGGAAGGAAAAATGAGACGCACAACAGATCCTGTCTGTGTAGCAGCTGTAAAGCCTGAATGATCCCATCAGAATTGGCTTCTGAATTAGTAGCCAAAAGCAGGAGTGGGTACAAAGCACAGAAGACATGCAAATATCCCATTCATGTGTCGTCTCTGTTTTAGATCCACTCCCTTTTTTTTTTGGCATTAGCAATACTGATGGATTATTGACCAAATGCTGAAAGAGGGAAGGCATATGCTCCAAAGACAGGATCCATTTTTTTGGGGGTTATTGTTCTGACGGATCAGAGGAACGGCAAATGAATTAGTGACGTCAACACAAACTTACTGCTGACACCCTCTCCAATCTGTCGGGGGGGCTCTACTTGTATAAGCGTTTAATAGAACAGGTTCTGTAGACATCTATGTGGAATCAGCTGCTGATCGACCTGTAAGGCTGAGTTCATACTTGAGTTTTTTGGTCAGTTTTGGTTCTGTGAATGCCAAAATAAGTGAAGTGAGCAGTGATTCTAATAGCGACGCCTGTCATCTGCAGGTCATACTGACTCACAATATTATTTCAGTAACAAAGCAAACTCCCAATGCGTGTTACTGCGAGTCACAGTGTTCTACACCACTATAAAGGCTCTCAGCAGCCAGTTTTTAATGCGATTCACATTCGGATCGAAGCAAATCTTTTCGGAAAATTCGGCAGACCAGCCGAATCTAATTTTTTGAGAAATTCGCTCATCTCTACCTGCAGGTGAGCTGACCCTGTAAAACAATATATGCGAGGGTCTGTAGGTGAGCTGACCCTGTAAAACATTATATGCTAGGACCTGAAGGTGAGCTGACCCTTTAAAATATTATATGCGAGGGCCTGCAGGTGAGCTGACCATATAAAACCTTACATTCAAGGGCATTTTATGCGACAAACAAGCATGTTGATATGATGGAAGAGAAGGAGGATGAGAAAAGGAAGATTCAACAATATACCCTTTTTTGTGGTGGAAGGGGTGCATGGGAATACAGTGTATTCAGTACATTATAAACAACACATTTAAAGTCCCTTTATGTACATTAGCTTTTTTCTGGTGGAGTCGAGAAGACAGGGGCAATCCAGACCTTGTTCATTTTTATAAAAGTCAACCTGTCAACATTTTCAGTTGACAAGCTGATGCGCTTATCAGTTATAATGCCACAAGCAGCACTAAATACCCACTCAGACAAAACGCTGGCAGCAGGGAAGGCCAGCACCTCAAAAGTGTATAGCACCAGTTTGTGCCACATGTCCAGCATAGACACCCAGTAGTTGTAAGGTACTGAGGTATAATTAAGGACACTTACACGGTCTGCTATGTACTCCTTCACCATCTTCAAAATGTTTTCCTCCTTCTGATAGTAGGCCGCGCATCAGGGTTAGGATTCTGGCGGGGTGTCATGAAAGTGTCCCAGGCTTTGGAGAGTGTTGCCCTACCTCTGTTCGAACTGATGCGTGTTCCCCTTGTCTCTCCTCCTCGATTGCCCAAGGAACTACGGACTCTGCCACCAGTGTTGTCAGATGGAAATTTTTGGAGCAATTTTTCAACAAGGACCTTCTGGTATTGCACTGTTTTGCTCGTCCTCTCCACCAGAGGAATGAGAGATGAGAAGTTCTCTTTGTAGCGGGGGTCAAGAATAGTGAACAACCAGTAATCCGTATTATATAAAATGCGTATAACGTGCGAGTCGGGAGAAAATCAGCCTAACATGAAGTCAGCCATGTGTGCCAGAGTACCAACAGGCAAGAGTTTGCTGTCGTCATCAGGAGGATGACTCTCAATCTTCTCATCCTCTTCCTCCTCTTCTGCCCACCCACACTGAACAGATGGAATAATTTTCCATGGGTACTACCTTCTGTAGCCGAGGCATCGGTCTCCTGCTCCTCCTCCTCCTCTTCATCGTCCAATTTTTGCTGAGAAGACGAACTGAGGGTGGTCTGGCTATCCCCCTGTGTAATGTCTTCCCCCATTTCGACCTCTTCCACATGCAAAGCGCCGTCCTCGATTGTGAGCAGCGAGAGTAAACAAAGTTGTGGGATGGTTATGCTGATAAGAGCGTTATTGCTGCTCACCGTGACGACCATGTTGCATCTGGTATTCCACTACTGTCCTCTGCTGCTCACAAAGCCTAGCCAACATATGGAACGTCGAGTTTCAGCGCTGGCTCATGTCGCACAACAGCCGGTGACCTGGAAATTTCAAGCGCTGCTGCAGCGTTGGCAGACCGGCTGAAGCTGTCGATGACTTGTGCAAATGTGCACACATGCCGCACACCTTCACCAGTAGCTCATGCAAATTGGGGTAGGTTTTGAGAAACCGCTGAACAACTAAGATTAAGACATGGGCTAGGCATGGGATGTGTGAGAGCTTGCCGAGTTCCAAAGCCGCCACCATGTTAAGGGGATTATCAGACAAAACTATGCTCTGTTTGGTCTCTTATCCCCTGCCAAAGCTCTGCGGCGGTGTGTTGTTTGTCCTCTAAGCATATCAGCTTCAGCAGTGCCTGTTGCCTCTTCCCATTTGCACTGTTACACTGCTTCCAGCTACCAACTGATGGCTGACTGGTGCTGCACGTGGATAATTTAGAAGTGGAAGTGGAGGAGGAGGAGGAGAAGTGGGGGTTGGAGCCACTAACGTAGGTGCTGGCCGAAACCCTGATCGACGTAGGGCCCTCAATCCTTGGCGTCGGTAGCACCTGTGCCACCCCAGGGTACGACTCACTCCCGGCCTCCACAACGTTGACCCAGTGTGCCGTCAGGGAAATATAGTGTTCCTGGCCATGTTTGCGTGGTTAAGTGGACCTTCCCAGTAACTGCATTGGGTAGGGCCCGTGTGATGTTACGGGACACATGTTGGTGTAAGGCAGGCATGGCACACCTTGAAAAATAACGGCGGCTGGGGACTGCGTAACGTGGAATGGCCGCCAACATCAGGCTGCAGAAGGCCTCAGTGTCCACAAGCCTAAATGGCAACATTTCCATGGCCAGTAATTTGGAAAGCTGCGCATTTAGTGCTATGGCCTGTGCGTGGGTGTGGTCGCTAATGGTGCTTGCCAAGGTCCAGGTGCAGGGCGTGAGGCATCCGGGCCTGCACCTTCGACTGGGGATTGGCCAGCAGCATGTAACATAGGGGAAGAGGAGGCAGTGGTGTGACCTGCAGACACAGATTGTGGACCCAGGTGTTCGTCCCACTTATTAGGGTGCTTGGATGCCATGTAGTGAATCATGCTGGTGAGGTTACTAGTGTTCGCGCCCCTGCTCATTTGGGTACGACACAGGCTGAAAACTACTATTCTTTTGTCATCCGCACTTTTCTAAAAAAAAAAGCACCATACTGCGGAACACCCACCCCTTTGGCAAGGGAGATTTCCGCAAGGAGGTACTCCGTAGAACAGCGGGCCTGTTTGGTGTGGTCCGCCTTTTTCCTTTTGCCACCCCATTGCCTCTTCCAGCCTGTTGCGGTGCTGCAGATCCCTCCCTCTCTGTACTGCTGTGCTCGCTCGGCTTTCCACCTTCCCATGTTGGGTCAGTGACCTCATCATCCACCACCTCCTCTTCCACTTCCTGACTTTGGTCATCTTCCTGACTTGTCGACCTAACAAGAACCTCACTTATTGACAACTGTGTCTCATCCTCATCATCAACCTCATGAAACACTAATTGCTGTTCCCCACCGACATCTTTTTCTGACTGTGGATGCGCAAGAGTTTAGGAATCAGTGCATGTCTCTCTTCAAGCGAGCTTGGCGAGAGGGCCAATTCAAGGAATAGAGATGAAAAGCGCTCCTCAGAATATCCGAGTGTGGGATCACTTGTTTGCCAAGACTCTCCATGGTGGGAAGAAGGAGGATCAGGGAGAGGATTCTGTTAACCAGACTCTTGGCTACTGAGACTGGACTTTGAGGAAGACAAGGTGGTGCTTAACCGACTGGAAGCATTATCTGCTGCAATCCAACCGGCTACCTGGTTGCACTGGTGTGACTTCGAGAGTGGTGTCCAGCGCCGCCCTTGACATGAAGCTAGGTTTCGTGGATGAGTGTGGTTCTTGTGCTCTGGCAACAGGCGCAATTTCACCTCGCCCAGGACCACGGTCTTTACATGCACCATCAGCAGCACGGCCACTTCCCCGTCCCTTACTGCTCGCTTTGAGCATATTAAATGGTATATATGCTTGCAAGTATGTCACACGTACAGTAGTGCAGGATTTGTAAGTGTATGCGCAAATAAATTAATTGTGCTGAATGCCATATACAGTTGCAAGAAAAAGACAGGGTTTAGTCTTGAAAGGTATTAGAGACCCAAAAGTCCTTTTAAGGACTATTGTTTTATATAGCTGCAATATATATTATTAGCACAACCTGCGCTAAATTGCGTGCAATTGGTTGGCCACTGCTGACAGCGACACAACCTTTGCTACATCTGTTGTGTTACATTTGCGCATCCTAAATATACAGTTGCAAGAAAAAGTATGTGAACCCTTTGGAATGATATGGATTTCTGCACAAATTGGTCATAAAATGTGATCTGATCTTCATCTAAGTCACAACAATAGACAATCACAGTCTGCTTAAACTAATAACACACAAATAATTAAATGTTACCATGTTTTTATTGCACACACCATGTAAACATTCACAGTGAGGGTGGAAAAAGTATGTGAACCCTTGGATTTAATAACTAGTTGAACCTCCTTTGGCAGCAATAACTTCAACCAAACATTTCCTGTAGTTGCAGATCAGACGTGCACAATGGTCAGGAGTTATTCTTGACCATTCCTCTTTACAGAACTGTTTCAGTTCAGCAATATTCTTGGGATGTTGGGTGTGAATCACTTTTTTGAGGTCATGCCACAGCATCTCAATCGGGTTGAGGTCATAACTCTGACTGGGCCACTCCAGAAGGCGCATTTTCTTCTGTTTAAACTATTCTGTTGTTGATTTACTTCTATGCTTTGGGTTGTTGTCCTATTGCAACACCCATCTTCTGTTTCAGCTGGTGGACAGGTGGCCTTAAGTTCTCCTGCAAAATATCTTGATAAACTTGGGAATTAATTTTTCCTTCGATGATAGCAATCCGTCCAGGCCATGATGCAGCAAAGCAGCCCCAAACCATGATGACCCCACCACCATACTTCACAGTTGGGATGAGGTTTCGATGTTGGTGTGCTGTGCCTCTTTTTCTCCACACATAGTGTTATGTGTTTCCTCCAAACAACTCAACTTTGGTTTCATCTGTCCACAGAATATTTTGCCAGTACTGCTATGAAACATCCAGGTGCTCTTGTGCAAACTGTTAATGTGCAGGATTGTTTTTTTTGGACATCAGTGGCCTCCTCTGTGGTATCCTCCCACAAAATCCATTCTTGTTTAGTATTTTACATATCATAGATTCGCTAACAGGGATGTTATCATATGCCAGAGACTTTTGAAAGTCTTTAGCTGACACTCTAGCACCCTTCTTCACCTCATTGAGCGGTCTGTGCTGTGCTCTTGCAGCAATCTTTACAGGATGGCCACTCAAAGGGAGAGTAGCAGCAGTGCTGAACTTTCTCCATTTATAGACAATTTGTCTCACCATGGACTGATGAACAGCAAGGCTTTTGAAGATACTTTTATAACCCTTTCCAGCTTTATGCAAGTTAACAATTCTTAATTGTAGTTCTTCTGAGTGATCTTTTGTGTTATCATTCACATCAGGCAATGCTTCTTGGGAAAAGCAAACCCAGAACTGGTGTGTGTTTTTTATAGGGCAGTTGTAACCAACACCTCCAATCTCATCTCATTAATTGGACTCCAGTTGACTGACACCTCACTCCAATTAGCTGTTGGAGATGTCATTAGTCTAGACGTTCATATATTTTTTCCACCTACACTGTGAACGTTTACATGGTGTGTTCAATAAAAACATGGTGACATTTAATTCTTTGTGTGTTATTAGTTTAAGCAGACTGTGATTGTCTATTGTTGTGACTTAGATGAAGATCAGATCACATTTTATGACCAATTTGTGCAGAAATCCATATCATTCTAAAGGGTTCACATACTTTTTCCTGCAACTGTATATTTAGGATGCGCAAATGTAACACAACAGATGTAGCAAAGGTTGTATCACTGTCAGCAGCGGCCAACCAATTGCACGCAATTAAGCGCAGGTTGTGATAATAATATATATTGCAACTAGATAAAACAATAGTCCTTAAAAGGACTTTTGGGTCTCTAATACTTTCAAGACTAAACCCTGTCTAAAAAAAAAAAAAAAAAAAAACTATTCCTGTCCCTACACTATCTGTCCCTTCTGCTGCAGCTCTCCCTGATTAAGACTGGGCCGAAGCACGTGTCATTGAGTGCTATATAGCACCTGATGACGCGTTCCGGCCAGCCAATCTCTGTAATGCCAGTAACCAACATGGTTACGGCATTACACTGAGTGCCAGTACTTCCCCACACATTTATTGGCTGTGTATCAGCCAACAAACGTGCGGGGAGGAGACTCGAGCATCGCGGTCGAGCACGCGTAGTGTTCGGAGCAACACCACGATGTGCCGAGCATCGCGATGCTTGAGTCAAAATGGTGTTCGGACGAGCATGCTCGCCCAACACTAGTAAAAAGGTATTCAAGGTATCAAATTACATAATAGACAAAATTGTTCTCTCTCTCTGATCTCTACTACACCACATCTATAACCCCTTAACAAATAATGCCCTTATTGTGGTCTGATATGTTCATGTCCCACAAGGATGGAAGAAAGCTATAAAAAACATAATTACATTAAAATTTCAAATCAGCCCCTTCCCCAATTTTACATATCAAAATAAATAAGCAATAAAAAATGTATCACTGTATCACAAAATGCCTGAACTAAAAAGGGGTATTGATAACTTACAATTCACCCCTTACAAATCAAGCATTCATACAGCTCTGTAAATGGAAATAAAAAAAAAGAAAATAAATATATATATATATATATATATATATATATAGACCCCTGTGGGGGAACTAGGTCTGGACACTTCAGAATGTTGTCTACATATACTAAAACAGGCAAAACTGTAGAAAATATGGACCGTTCCCTCAATTTACATGAAAATGTTCAACAACAAAAGAAAAAGAGTTTTTGTCCAACACAGAGTATCTTCCTCTAAGGAAGTGTATGAATCTGGGGCATATATGTAAAGAAACATTAATTTTCATAGCATTAATATGATTTTGATCTCTTTTTCCTTCATTACACATCATTAATTTCTATTCTTATAAGACATGAATATATCATAATCTAAGTAATCAACAATGCATTCTTTATGGATAAAAGAGCAAATTCTGAATACATACATCTAAAGGTTTCATGACATTTATATTCAGTAGAAAAGTCAGAAAGGATAAAGTGGCCAATGTTATCTTCAATAATTATAAAAAGGAAATAAAAATGATAGGAAAGAAGAAATAAAACATGCACATCCTTCGTTGCTCTCATCCATAGAAAAGCACTTAAGGTACCTGAAAGCTTTAGCACAATTCTTTAAAAATATATTTCATAAGTATCTTACAGGAAGTCTCCCTAAGAGCCTGTAAGAGACTTGTACCTGTAATGGTCTTGAAGTGCTTTTAGCTTTTACATTAAGAGAAAAAGTGAAGTGAACTGAAAAAGGTCATTGTGAAACTTTTTAGACATAGTTAAGGTATGTTATATATATATTTTTTTTTTTTTTATTCATCTTCTTATCAGTCTTATTACTGGACATAGCACCAGTCAACTTAAGTCAACTTTGGTGCTCTTATAAATATTTCTACTTATTGAGAATTAAAGAGGGTTTCTCAGCACAAAAGTTGAATGGTAGGTAACTAAACATATGCTGTGGCCACACCTTTATACTTTGTTGCAGTTTTCTGTATTGCTGGCCAACAGAACCCTTGTAAACGCCAGAAACCAGAAGAGACTTCATTCCATTCCTCCTGGGGATATTGTATGTGAAGTAATTGAGTCTGTTTTGTTAAGTTTGGTTGTAATTAATGGACAGAATAATGTAATCTGCTGTTAGAAAAAAAATAAAAAATAAACTTAAAAGAGATCTGACAGCTCATTAATATATGCATCATGCTCAATTTGAAAATAGAATCTGTGATGTCAGTGTGAACAGATTCTTAAACGATACTCTTAGAAGTCCTTATGCAGCAAGTGTTGTATTATGCTGTATTATCTAGTTAAGCACCAGAGGTTGTGCTGCATGACATAGGGAATCAATTTTGTGTCTGCACTGTCCCACTGTCACTTAACATAACATAATGGGGAAGATTTCCTAATAGTAAGACTGCATAAATGTAAACCAGACTGTCTAAAAAAAGATATTTCATGGTTCCTAATGCTGGATGATAAATTTGGTGCATTTTTAGTCTAACTTTATACCTATTATTTTTGGCTTATTTTGCATCAGAATTTTGCACTATGCGCCTAACAGGCCACACCTCCTTTCTCTATTAAGGCCCTTTCCTTCTAAAATACGATGAAAAAAATATCTAAAACATTTAATAAATGTTATGCAAGGTACGTAGAAGGTACGTAGAACTTTGGTAAATTTTGATGCATTTTGAATATATCTTAATGGCGTCGTAGCTCGTAGACTAATATCCCTTAAACAATCCGTAAAAACACCAATACAAAGATGGACTGTATAAACAGTCACAGATTTTATTACAGCCACTCAAATGACATACATTTTAAAATATTGTTTGCAATAATAAATTTATGTGTGGCCCAATATGCCTCAACATAATGATGCAGACCAAGTTGAAAATAAGAACCTCCAGCCCATGACATATACCTCAAATAAACCTCACTATTAGATCAAAAATAGCTAAAATGCAATAAAGTGTACAACATGACATCCAAAGTGCTGAAAGATGTAAAAAAAAAAAAATTATCTCTTTTACCAATAGTATACAGTATGGGATCCAGGCTCTGGGTTCAATAGACAGTGTTCCCTATAAGCGTTTGCAGTTGCTGAGCACAGCAATTCGGTAAGTGGACAATCATGAAAGGTGGGCAATATGTTAACAAGGGGGCATTCCTATGTAGCACCCAAGGGCTAAACCTGCATTTAAAGAGGTAAATGGGCTATTGCCATCTATGACTTTTATAATAATATAATAATAATTTTTATTTATATAGTACCAACATATTCTGCAGTGCCTTATAATCAGGGGGTACATGTACAGAGTCATAACTAACATAGCAAAAACAAGTCAACAATTAAAGCAAATAAGGCCCTTGCTGGCAAGAACTTAGAATCTAGGAGTTTGTGCTTGTTTTGTACAATGGTCTAGCTATTCTAACACAATAGGGGAGTAGATAAAAGTGTGCATGAGCCAGTCAACAGCTGATATCTGTTGAGCTTTTCAGTGCATGGGGTGTTGATATTTAACGATGGATCAGTTTCAGAAGAATGATGCTGATCTGTAATGAGTCTTAACTCAGCTGGGTAGAACATGTAGGTTGGTAGATGGATAAACCACAAGTAGTTCCATTTTGGAAAGAATCCGTTTCATATAGAAAGGGGACATGATGTTAGAGACAGCAGACAGTCACTGGTGTTCTGTAGTGCAGCAGGAGTGATGTCACAGCTTGAAGTTTATAGTTGGGTGTTAGCGGCATAGAGATGGTACTGAAAACCAAATAATCTGTCCAATTGAGGCTGTGTAGAGAGAAAAGAGGAGAGGACCTAGGACTGAACCCTGAGGAACCCCACCAGCAAGAAGGAAAGGAGGTGAAGTAGAACCAGCAAATGACACAATGAAGCATTGGCCAGAGAGATAGGAAGAAAACTAGGAAAGAATGGTGTCATTAGAGTTGATAAATAAGATCATGGTGTGGAGGAGATGGTAGTCTACAGTGTCAAATGCTGCAGAGAGATCAAGAAGAATTAGTAGAAAGTAGTCACCATTGAATTTATCTGTTAGGAGGTCGTTTGTCACTTTGGTAAGGGCAGTTTCTGTAGAATGTAGGGTGTGAAACCAGATTGTAGTGAATCTAGGAGCGAGTTAGTAGAGAGGTAGTGGATGAGGTTAGAATAGGCCAGATGCTCCAGGAATTTAGAGATGAAGGGGATATTAGAGACAGGTCTGTAATTAGTTGTGCTGGATGGGTCAAGAGGAGATTCTGTTTAACAATGGGGTTATGACTGAATGTTTAAAAGAAGAGGTGAAGATACCAGAAGAGAGAAAGTTTGACTATACCATAAAAGTCTGACAGACATGGACTGTATCTCAAGAACAGAGCTTCATTTGCCTTCTACAGTGTATGGAGAGGTAGTTCCACACCCTTGGCTCTTTCCATTTGCTTCCATGAGAGACTGGGATGGGTGGTAGAACCTGTACCTATCAGACTCCTGTAGTCCTATGTAACACCACAGATAACACAGGGATAACTCTCTGAGTATAGATAATGTATTAGATGTCACCAGAAGTCCTGTGTAACATAACAGATAACATAGTGATAACTTCCAGATTATAGAAAATGTAGAAAATATCACCTGCAGTCCTATGTAACACCACAGATAAGACAGTGATAGCTATCTGAATACAGAAAACGTAGTACATACTGTATTACCTGCAGTTCTATGCAACAACACAGATAGCAGAGTGATAACTCTCTTGAGTAGAGTTGAGCGAACACCTGGATGTTTGGGTTCGGGATCCGAACTCAACCCGAACTTCACCCCGAACCCCATTGAAGTCAATGGGAACCCGACATTTTGGGCACTAAAAAGGCTGTAAAATTGGCTAGAAAAGGACTAGAGGGCTGCAAAAGGCGACAAAATGTAGGTGGGGAAGTGACTTAAAATAAAATAAAATAAAATAAAAATTAACCAATATCAATTGGCAACTTGGAAGAGGAGGAGGTGGAATAGGAGATTGGGGTGGCACCAGGTGAGAATGCTATGGGAGTTGATGTTCTCATCACAGCCAAAAAAGATTCATGACTGCCTGCAGTGCCACAGGCCTCATTCACAGACTCAAGGCCATGGCACCCACAAAGAGGAGAGCGGTCCCGTAACAGCAACACAGGCCTCAGGTCAACCTGCAGTGGAACAGGTCATTATCATTTATGTAGGCCCCTGACACCCAGATAGAGGAGAGGTCATCTGACAGTAAAAAGAGTTTAATGTCTCTCACCCAGACAGCAAGCAATTAAAGGAAATATAGGCCCCTGACACCCACACAATGGGGCGGTCATTAAACAGTAAAAAGAGTTTAATATCTCCCACCAAGACAACAAATGATTAAACAACATATGGGCCCCTGACACACACACAATAGGGCAGTCATTTGAGAGTAAAACGAGTTAAATGTCTCCCACCAAGTCAGAAAACAATTAAATGAAATATAGGCCCCTGACACCCACACAATGGGGCAGTGATTTGACAGTAAAAAGAGTTAAATGTCTCCCACCAAGACAGTGAGCAAGTAAACTAAATATAGGCCGCTGACACCCAGACAATGGGGCGGTCATGAGACAGTGAAAAGTATTAAATGTCTGCCACCAAGACAGCAAGCAAGTACATAAAATTTAGGCCCCTGACACCCACACAATGGGGCGGTCATTAGACAGCAAAAAGAGTTAAATGTCTGCCACCAAGACAGCATGAAATTAAACAAAATTTAGTCCCCTGACACCCAGACAATGGGACGGTCATTAGACAGTAAAAAGAGTTTAATATCTCCCACCAAGAAAACAAAAGATTAAACAACATATAGGCCCCTGACACCCAGACAATGGGGCGGTCATTGGACAGTAAAAAGAGTTAAATGTCTGCCACCAAGACAGCAAGCAAGTACGTGAAAGTTAGGCCCCTGACACCCAGACAGAGGAGAGAGGTCCCATAACAGCAAAAGAGGCATCATTTCACACACCTACGGAGAAGGCCACTTTTAGTTATTTAGGCCCCAGCACCCAGAAAGAGGACAGAGGTCCCAAAGCAGAGAATCAGGCTTCATGTCACCCACCAATGGCAAAGGCCATTTTCAGATATTTAGGCCCCTGGCACCCAGACGGAGGAGAGGTTCATTCAACTTTGGGTTGCCCAGCAAAATAATGGTAAAATTAAAAAAGAGGATTCAATTAAGAAGTGCCATGGAGTACAAGAATATATTGTTAAGGGGAGATAGTTATATATGTCTATTCTGCACAAGGGATGGACAGGTCCTGTGAGATCCATGCCTGGTTCATTTTTATGAACGTCAGCTTGTCCACGTTGGCTGTGGACAGGCAGCTGCGTTTGTCAGTAATGACGCCACCTGCCGTGCTGAATACACGTTCAGACAAAACGCTGGCCGCCGGGCAGGCAAGCACCTCCAAGGCATAAAAGGCTAGCTTTGGCCACGTGGACAATTTGGAGACCCAGAAGTTTAATAGGGCCGTACCATCAGTCAGTACGTGGAGGAGTGTGCACACGTACTGTTCCACCATGTTAGTGAATTGCTGCCTTCTGCTAACGCGTTCCGTATCAGTTGGTGGTGCAGTTAGCTGTGGCATGGTGACAAAACTTTTCCACATCTCTGCCATGCTAACCCTGCCCTCAGAGGAGCTGTCCATTACACAGCTGCGTTGGCGACCTCTCTCTCCTCCTCTGCCTTCGCCATGGGCTTCCACCTGTTCCCCTGTGACATTTGGGAATGCTCTCAGTAGCATGTCTACCAACGTGCGCTTGTACTCGCGCATCTTCCTATCACGCGCCAGTGTAGGAAGCAAGGTGGGCACATTGTCTTTGTACCACGGATCCAGCAGGGTGGCAACCCAGTAGTCCGCACACGTTAAAATGTGGGCAACTCTGCTGTCGTTGCGCAGGCACTGCAGCATGTAGTTGCTCATGTGTGCCAGGCTGCCCAGAGGTAAGGACAAGCTGTCCTCTGTGGGAGGCTTATCATCATCGTCCTCCGTTTCCCCCCAACCACGCACCAGTGATGGGCCCTTACTAGATGTTTCCCTCATTGTTACCGTTCACCACAATAAGAAAAATATTATTTGGCCCAATGTATTGAATTCAAATTCAGGCCTTTTTTTACAGGCACCTAACACTATCTGGCTATCTATTTATGTACCGTATTACATTAATACAGGCACAGCTGTAACCACAGATTTAGGGGAATATTAATTGTAGGCCTAGTATTTAGGCCCTGGATGAATGGTATCCTTTTACGGACAGATTTACACTTGGAGATGCACAGTAGCGTGTGAAAAAATATACTGGATTATGCTTTCAGCTTTTGCATTTTAACACTTTGTGTAATATACCCTTTAACGGAAAGAAATACACTTAGAGATGCAAAACAGTGTGTGCAAATGTAGACGATTATGCTGTGTTTTAACACTTACTGCAAAATACCCTATAACGGAAAGAAATACACTTGGAGATGCACGCTGAGTGTAATATACCCTTTTACGGACAGATTTACAATTTTTCCTGCAACAGATGGAACACCAGATTTTGGGTATTGCTATTTTGGCAATTGAATTTCACCCCAGAACAAAATATATCCTTTGACGGATACTATTAAACTACTTGTCCAGCCACAGCTAGAACACCAGATTTATTGTATTTCTATTTTTGGAACTGAATTTCACCCCAGAAAATAATATATCCTTTGACGGACACTACGAAACTTGTCCAGTCACAGCTGGAAAACCAGATTTGCGGTATTTCTATTTTGATAATTGAATTTCAACCTAGAAAATAATAAATCCTTTGACGGACACTATGAAACTTGTCCAGTCACAGCTGGAACACCAGATTTACTGTATTTCTATCTTTGCAACTGAATTTCACCCCAGAAAATAATATATCCTTTGACGGACACTATGAAACTTGTCCAGTCACAGCTGGAACCCCAGATTTACGGTATTTCTATTTTTGCAACTGAATTTCTCCCCAGAAAATAATATATCCTTTGACGGACACTATAAAACTTGTCCAGTCACAGCTGGAACACCAGATTTATGGTATTGCTATTTTGGTAATTGAATTTCAACCCAGAACAAAAGCTATACTTTTACGGACACTATGAAACTTGTCCAGCCACAGCTGAAACCACTGATTTAGGGTATTGCTGTTTTGGAAATTGAATTTCACCCCAGAAAAAAAAAAATAATATTCTTTGCCAGACAGTATTACACCTGAATAGCCACAGCTGCAATATCAGATTTAGGGGATTGCTATCTTTTTAAATGAATTTCACCTCTCAATAAAATATAAAAAATTCTATCCTGAGTTTCTAGGGGTGACAATAAGCACAGCCAAGCCCCTGATGTAGGATATAGCAAAAAAAAAAAAAAACTACTATTGATGGATTAATGGACTTGGTGGCAGCTTGTGCTATCGCACCACAGGACACAAAATGGCCGCCGATCACCCCAGAAAAAAGTGACAGAAAAACGCTCTGGGCAGCCTGAAAACAGGAGCAATTAACTAGCAGAAGTTGAATGATTTACAGCTGCAGATCGATCACTTCATTAGGTGTTTTTGCTGAGTTAATCCCTGCCTAATCTCGCCCTAACAGCAGCTGCATCCGATCCCTACACTAATCAGAGCAGAGTGACATGCGCTGCGACGTTACTCCAGCTTAAATAGAGACTGGGTCACATGCTGCACTTGGCCAATCACAGCCATGCCAATAGTAGGCATGGCTGTGATGGCCTCTTGGGGCAAGTAGTATGACACTTGTTATTATACAGTTTGGGTTTGCTTATCCCTACTCTTGAGCACAGGAAATGTATTAGATAGTCAACTACCAACTTTTAAAAAGTTCAAGGAGGGACATTATCAGTTGCAAAGTGTGCAGAAGCATTGTTTTTTTGTTTTTGTTTTTACCACTGATCCACACCTCTAATTCTACTTAATGTTTATCCATATACTTCCTACCCAGTCCCATTTGTGCGACCACATAGTAGTTATGTCCCCTTTGTGTCCCCACCCAATAGCATGTCCCCTTTGAATATCCCCTTCAAAGTAGTTATGTCCCATAAGTGCCCCCACACAGTAGAATGCGCGATTTAGTGACCCCACGGAGTAAAATGTCTATTTTAGGCACCCCTTACAGTAATGCTGGTCTCTGGTGAATATTTATTATTTATCATACACATTTAGCCCCATTTCCCCAGAGAATAGAGCGCACATGTCCATCTAAGTGGCCGACTCAATGAAGTGATGTCATTGTGCATGCTCTTCTGAGCACAGAATTTGGGGAATCATCATACTTACCCGGTACTCTGTTATTTCCCCTTGCAGACATGATGAGAGCTCTGGCAGTTGAATAATAAACTAAACTGTTTCTGCATCCTAAAAATACAGAGACAGTTGAGAGCTGGAAATGTCCTAGCTGTCCCAGGACTTCAGGAAAACCACTGTACTCTGGGAAAGTTGGAAGGTACGAATGGTACCTACTAGAGATGAGCAAATTATGTCAAAAATTCGATTCAGTTGGTTCAACAATTTTTCAGAAAATATTTCATTGGATACAAATTTATTTGTGGCGAATCGTGTAAAATAAATAGCTATATACTGGCTGCAGAGAGACTGTATAGTGTTGTAGAACACTGTGCCTTGCATTAACATGCATAGGGAGTCTGCTATGGTAGTAGGCGTAGCTCTTAGAATTACTGCACACAAAACTAATTAAATTACTCAACTGTGAACTAAACCTTACAGGTCGATGTTAGCAGCAAGAAGAAGTGCATTCTTTTTACAACATTGTCAGCTGATTCCACATAGATGTCTATAGAACCTTTTCTATTAAACGCTTATACAAGTAAAGCCCCCCTGACAGAGTGGAGAGTGTGCCAGCAGTAAGTTTGTGCTGACATCACTGATTATTTTGCCCTTCTTCTGATCCGTCAGAACAATAACCGCCAAAAAATAGATCCTACTGTTGAGCATCTGCCTTGAATCGGTCAGCAGTTGGTCAGTTATACATCAGTATTGCTAAAGCCCAAAAAAAAAAAAAAAAACAGGAGTGGATCCAAAACGGAGGTGACATGCGAATAGAATATTTGCATGTCTTCTGTGATTTGTACCCACTCCTGCTTTTGGCTAGCAAATCATAAGCCAATTCTGAAGCAAAATAGGAACCATGTCATACAGGCCGTACAGCTGCTACACAGACAGAATCCATTGTGCGTCTGATTTGTAAAAAAATCAGGCCAAAAAGGCAAAATAGTGGCCCAGTCATGGAGTGAGGAGGGTGGGAACAGCATGAGAAGTCCACAGAGTGGCCCAGTGAAAGAGTGGTGAAATGGCAGCAGCATGAGATGACCACAGATTAGCCCAGTGAAATAGTGGGAAGGTGGCAGCAGCATGAGGAGACCACAGAGTGGTGATATGGCAGCTGTATGAGGAGACCACAGAGTGGGGATGTGGCAGCAGCATGAGGAGACCACAGAGTGGTGAATTGGCAGCAGCATGAGGAGAACACAGAGTTGTGATGAGGCAGCGGCATGAGGAGACCACAGAGTGGTGAAGTGGTGAAGTGGCAGCAGCATGAGGAGACCACAAAGTGGCCCAGTGCCATAGCGAAGAGGTTGAAGCAGCATCAGGAGACCACATAGTGTTGATGTGGCAGCAGCATAAGGAGACTAGAAAGTGGCCCAGTAACATAGTGGGGAGGTGGCAGCAGCATGAGGAGACCACAGAATGGTGATATGGCAGCAGCATGAGTCCACAGAGTAGTGATTTGGCATCAGCAAGAGGAGAGTTGTGAAGTGGAAGCAGCATGATAAGACCACAAAGTGGCCCAGTGACATAGTGTTGAAGTGGCAGCAGCATGAGGAGAGCATAGAGTAGTGTAGTGGCAGCAGCATGAGGAGACCATAAAGTGGCCCAGTGACATAGTGTTTAGGTTCTAGCAGCATGAGGAGACCACAGAGTGTTGATGTGGCAGCAGCATAAGGTGACCACAGAGTGGCCCAGTGACATAGTGGGGAGGTGGCAGCAGCATGTGGAGACCACAGAGTGGTAATATGGCAGCTGCATGAGGAGACCACAGAGTGGTGATGTGGCAGCAGCATGAGGAGTCCACAGAGTAGTGATATGGCAGCAGCATGAGGAGACCAGATTGGAGATATGGCAGCAGCATGAGGAGACCACATATTGGTGATATGGCAGCAGCATGAGGAGACCACAGATTAGTGATGTGGCAGCAGCATGAGGAGTCCACAGAGTAGTGATGTGACAGTAGCATGAGGAGACCACAGAGTGGTGAAGTGGTAGCAGCATGAGGAGACCACAGAGTGGTGAAGTGGCAAAAGCATGAGGAGACCATAAATTGTTGAAGTGGCAGCAGCATGACAAAACCACAAAGTAGCCCAGTGACATAGTGTTGAGGTAGCAGCAGCATGAGGAAACCACAAAGTAGCCAGTCGACATAGTATTGAGGTCAGCAGCATGAGAAGACCACAGAGGCAGCAGCATGGGTAGACCACAGAGTGGGGAAGTGGAAGCAGCTTGAGGAAACCACAAAGTGGCCAAGTAACATAGTATTGAGGTGGCAACTGCATGAGGAGAGTACAGAGAAGTGATGTATCGACAGCATAAAGAGACCATAGAGTGGCCTAGTGACATATTGGGGAGGTGGATGCAGCATGAGGAGACCACAGAGTTTTGATGTGGCAGCAGCATGAGGAGTCCACAGAGTAGTGATATGGCAGCAGCATGACAAGACCACAGATTGGTGACTTGGCAGCAGCATGAGGAGACTACAAAGTGATGAAATGGCAGCAGCACGAGGAGACCACAAAGTGGCCCAGTGACATAGTGTTGAGGTAGCAGCAGCATGAGGAGACCACAGTGTGGTGAGGTGGCAGCAACATGAGGAGACCACAGAGTGGCCCAGTGACAGAGTGGGGATGTGGGGGGGGGGGGGGCAATACCAGTAAAATCTAAAGATGGTGGCTGGCAGTAGGAGCACCTGACAGCAGATGCGGCATTAGGTGGGTGGCAGCATCTGAATAGTAGCTGAACAAGGTAGCCAGAAGAAACAGGTCTCAGCCGCACTAAACACCCGTTCTGATGCCACACTGCTGGCCGGGCAGGAAAGCTTGTCCAGGGCAAACTCGTTGGCCACAAATCGAGTTTGGCTACCCAGTAGTCCAGAGGATCTTCGATGTGGGGTGGCAGGATGCACTCCAAGTATGCCACAACCTGCTGGTTCAGGTTCTGCTCTATGTCTAGCTGCTGCTGCTGTTGAGTAGTTTCTTCAGTAGGCAGTTGAAAAAAAATGCTCATCAGTAGAGTTGAGCGAACCCGAACTATATAGTTCGGGTTCGTACCGAATTTAGGGGTGTTGGGGACCCGGACCCAAACATTTCCCAAAAAGTTTGGGTTCGGGTTCGTTGTTTGGCGATTTCTTCCCGCTTTCTGAAGGGCTGCACAGCAGCCGATCAGCTAGCGATTTACTTCTTGCCCTAAGAAGCCATCACAGCCATGCCTACTATTGGCTGGCCAAGTTTAATAGTGTCTGGCAAAGGATAGATCGTGTTCTGGCATGAAATTCAATTGCCAGAATAGCAATCCCCTAAATCTGGTGTCCCAGCAGTGGCTGACCAAGTTTAATAGTGGCCTGCAAAAGATGTATTTTGTTCTGGGGTGAAATTCAATTGCCAAAATAGCAAGACTCTAAATCTGGTGTCCCAGCAGTGGCTGGCCAAGTTTAATAATGTCCAGCAAAGAATAGATAATTTTCTGGGGTGAAATTCAGTTGCAAAAATAGAAATACCGTAAATCTGGTGTTCCAGCTGTGACTGGACAAGTTTCATAGTGTCTGTCAAAGGATATATTATTTTCTGGGGTGAAATTCAGTTGCAAAAATAGAAATACCGTAAATCTGGTGTTCCAGCTGTGACTGGACAAGTTTTATAGTGTCCGTCAAAGGATATATTATTTTCTGGGTTGAAATTATATTGCCAAAATAGTAATTCCCTAAATCTGGTGTCCCAGCAGTGGCTGGCCAAGTATAATAGTGTCTGGCAAAGGATAGATTGTGTTCTGGCAGGAAATTCAATTGCCAAAATAGCAATACTGTTAATCAGTGGTTCCAGCTGTGGCTGGCCAATTTAATACTGTGCGGCAAAGGATAAATTTTAAATTGTTGGGTGAAATATTACCATTTTTGCTAGGTACAAACCCCTGCACTGCATATCTGACAGGGAACTTACAATTGGTGGTTACATTCTTGCATGAAATAAAGCCTTTTTGGGCTGTGAAGCCAAAGGTAGTTGCCAATAACTGTTTTTTATTTTTAATTTTTTAAATAAATTAGTGTAGACCCCAAAACATTGGGAAAATTTAAAAAATAAAACAAAGTGTAAGTGCACGGTAGTATAACAGTGGTTGGGTGAGGCCGGTATACATGTCTATTCTGCATAAGGTACAAACAAGTCCTGTGGGATTAATGCCTGGTTCTTTTTAATAAACAAAAGCTTGCCCACATTGTCTGCTGACAGGCGGCTGCGCTTGTCTGTGATAATTCCACCAGCCATGCTAAACACACTTTCAGACAATACAGTGGCTGGAGGTTAGGCCAGCACCTCCAAGACGTAAAGGGCAACCTCAGGACATGTGCCCAATTTGATGACCCAGAAGTTGAATGGGGCAGACCCAGTGGCGTAGCTAGAAATGAATGGGTACCACAGCGAATTTTTAAATGGGGCCCCCTTCCCCCAGTAATTTTTGCGCAAACCCCTTCCGTTCATGCCGCCATGCCTGTGGCTACTAAAGATCGCTCTCTCAGATCAGGCCAAGAAGCTGTTCCATTCGCTTTCTACACTGTCTATACTGCCACTGTATTTAATTTAATTGTATAATACTGTTAGTCCTCCTCCTCCTCCTGGATGGGCCCTTTCTAGGTCACGGCCCCAAAGCAGTTGCTTCCCCTGTTTCCCCTGTAGCTATTCCCCTAGGCAGACCCATCAGTCAGTACGTGTACTGTTCCACCATGTTGCTGAAATGCTGCCTCCTGCTAAGATGTTCCAGATCTACTGGTGGTGCAGGTTGTTGTGGCGTGATGACAAAGCATTTCGACATTTTGCCCATACTAAACCTGCCTTCTGAGGTGTTGCTGGTGACCCAGCTTCATTGGCAAATTCTTCCTCCTCCTCCTCTGCCTTCAACTTGTGCTTCCACTGAGTCCCCGGTGTCAGGTGTGAATGCCATCAGCAGCATGTCTACTAGCGGGCTCATCTTCGTATTACACTCCAGTGAGGGAATTAAGGACGGCATGCAGCAGGGTGGCCACCCAGTAATCAGCAAAAGTTAGAATGTGGCAGTAACTGGGCGGTCGTTGTGCAGGCACTGCAGCATGTAGTCGCTCATGTAGGCCAGGCTACCAGAGCAAAGGACAAGCTATCCTCTTTGAGGGAGGTATATCGTCTGTGTCCTCTGTATCCCCCAGCTTTCCTCCTACTACTCTTTCTCATCCTCCAGAACTGTGCGCTGGCTGGACAATTGTGTTCCAGGCCAGGAACTATGTTGGTGCAGATACCCACCCTCCGAGCCACTTGTATTTGGTTGGCCTTAAGTTAAGGATAAGGCGTGTATATAGTTTTTTTTTTTCTTTATATGGTTAGTTTAGCTGCCTTATAGTTATTTTAATATGATTTTACGTAAATTTGTAAATAGTTTGTTAATGGTTTGAGTGAAAGGGGGGGGGGTGTTGAGTGTGTAGGGTGAGGCTGTTTGGGTTTATTTTCCATCCGCTTTCTACACTGTCTATACTGCTACTGTATCTAATTTCATTGTATAATATTGTTGAGGGGGCCCTGACAAAGTCTTTTAGTCCTACTCCTCCTCCTGGATGGGACCCTTCTAGGTCAGGGACCCAAAACAGTGTGCTTCCCATGCTTTCCTGTAGCTACGCCCCTGGGCAAACCCATCAGTCAGTATGTGTACTGTTCCACCATGTTGCTGAAATGCTGCCTCCTGCTAAGACGTTCCAGATCTGCTGGTGGTGCAGGTTGTTGTGGAGTGATGACAAAGCTTTCCCACATTTCGCCAATGCTAACCCAGCCTTCTGAGGTGCGGATAGTGACCCAGCTGCCCGTGAGCTGGCTTGGGTGCCACCTTGCTGAGAACACGGTTCCTCCTCATCCTACTTATCCTCCTCATCCTCCAGAACCGTGCCCTAGCTGGACAATTGTGTTCCAGGCCAGGGACTATGTTGGTGCAGGAACCCACCCTTCGAGCCACTTGGATGTCACTGGCCTTAAGTTAAGGATAAGGCGTGCATAAAGTTTTGTTTGCTTATATAGTAAGTTTAGCTGCATTATAGTTATTTTAATATGTTTTTAAGAAAATTTGTAAATAGTTTGTTAATGGTTTGAGTGAAAGGGGGGGGGGGGTGTGGGTGTTGTGTGTGTTCGATTAACTGAATTGATTTTCACTGTCTGGTGTTTAGGAATTTCTGCACCCCAAATTCAATCTGGCTAGGCCCAGACCTGCTAGTATATTTCGCCCATTAGCGCACAACACCAGGTCGGGCTGGAGGCTCAGTGGCACCAACCAATGGTCGGTCTGTTGTTCCATGCCTGTCCACAGATTCTGCGCGATGCGGGATTTGTCCCACAAACACACAAATTTTAAAACAACCTGCTGTCGTTTCCCACGGGCTGTGCTGCTGTGGGTGGTGAAGGTGTTATGCTGAGTAGATAAGGAGGAGGGAGAGGAGGAGGAAGCCGAGGAGGAGGTAACAGGATACGAAGAGAAATGCCCAGCGATCCTCGGGGCCTTTGGGCCAGCTGCTACATTTACCCACTTTATTGTTGGTTATGTGGACGTTGCCACAGTGGCATGGCAGGGGATGTGCGTCAAACAGGCTAGACCCAGAGCTACTATGATATTTCTCCCATTATCGCACAACACCAGGCCGTTCTGTTGTTCCATGCCATTCCACAGATCCTGTGTGGTGTGGGGTTTGTCCCACAAACACACACGTTTTAAAACAGCCTGCTGTTGTTGACCCCTGGCTGTGCTGCTGTTGGTGGTGAAGGTGTAACGCTGAGGGGATGAGGAGGTGGTAGAGGAGGAGGAAGCGGAGTAGGAGGAGGATGAGGCAACAGGAGGAAAAGAGAAATGCCCTGCAATCCTCGTGGGCGGATGGACATTCGCAAAAATGTTATCCGCCTCTGGGACAGCCGCCACTACATTTATCCAGTGTGCTGTTAGGGAGATATTACTTTCCTGCCCATGCTTACCAGTCCACGTATTGGTGGTTATGTGGACGTTTCCACAGATAGCGATGCACAGTGCACACCTGGTGATATTACTTTCCTGCCCATGCTTACCAGTCCATGTATTGGTGGTTATGTGTATGTTACCACAGATAGCGTTGCGTAGTGCACACTTGATTTTGTCCACCACTTGGTTGTGCAGGGAAGTGATGGCTCGCCTGCAAAAGTAGCGGCGGCTGGTATACACGTACTGTGGGATAGCCACCGCCATAAGGTTTTTAAAACTGTCCACAAGACAGAATGACAGCATTTAAAAGGACCAGGAAGTTTGAAATAAGCATTCAGGACCATGGGTAGGGGGTACTTCCTCTTTGTATTTATTTTTCTCTTCAGTGTTTCTCTTCAGTGGTAGATGGACAGCTGATAGCTCAACACTTCCGTGGGATTTGGTGGAGATGCTTGGTGACAATGACAGATGTGGTGGGGTTGTTGCCACATCCTCTGTTTGCTGGGTGACAGGTGTCACTGTCACTCACTTGGGCTCAAGTTTAGAATGTTTATTTATTATTTTTCTGTGTTTTATTTTATTTTACGTCATTTCCCTATTCACATGTGTTAGCAGGGCATTTTCCTACATTTTGCTGCCTTTTGAAGCCCTCTAGCCCTTTCCAGGGCTATTTTACAGCCATTTAACTGCCTGCCGACCGCCTAACGCACGGATGCGTCCAGGCGGTGGCAGGTTTGTTCCTGCTGGACGCATCCGTGCGTCATCTCGCGATATGCGAGATCTGCTGTGAACGCGCGCGTGCACGTTCACAGCGGCGCACAGCTCGGCAGTTATACTACAGCCTGCCAGCGATGATTAATCGCTGGCAGGCTGTAGAAGTTAAATAAATCGCATCAAACAGGTATATCAGATCAAACAGGTATATCACTATCTGCGGATCCGCAAAACATGGAAACTGACAATGTGCTTTCCGCATCTTGCAGATCCGCACATTGCCAGAACTATATAGAAAATAGGACATGTTCTATAGTTTTGCGGAACGGAAGTGCAGACCCGGAAGTGCGGATCTTCAATTCCGGATCCGAGCGGGACAAAGTCTGTCCCCATAGAAACGAATGGGTCCGTAATTCCGTTCCGCAAACAGAATTGCGGACGTGTGAATGGGGCATAAGCGTCCCTTATCACCGCCAGTTAGTTAGCTACTTGTTAGGTAGTTAGCGCCCAGCCCACCACACTGCAGTCACTGATTTTGGCAAAGATTTTTTCATCCACATTGATCGATGCGAATGAAGAAATCTGTGCCGTTCATAATTTTTTTTTTCAGCCCAGAGGCTGAACGGAAAAAAAAAAATCTCATTACCCTTATGCTCAATATAAGGAGAATAGCAGAAACTCCTAATGCTGGCCCTACGTGTATTGATTGTGGAGACCCTCAAATGCCAGGGCAGTACAAACACCTCACATGTGACCCCATTTTAGAAAGAAGACACCCCAAGGTATTCCGTTAGGGGTATGGTGAGTCCATGTAAAATTTTATTTTTTGTCACAAGTTAGTGGAATATGAGACTTTGTAAAAAAAATAAAAAAAAAATTAAAAAAAAATCAATTTCCGCTATTTATACTGCCCTGGCATTTTAGGGGTCCTAAAGCGTGAGAATCCAAATGCGTAAAAATGCCCTGTGAAATCCTAAAGGTACTCACTGGAATTTGGGCACATTTGCGCATCTTGGCTGCAAAAAAGTGGCACACATGTGGTATCGCCGTACTCAGGAGAAGTAGGGCAATGAATTTTGGGGTGTATTTTTATATATACCCATACTTTGTGTGAGAAATATCGCTGTAAATGACAACTTTTTAATTTTTTTTATACAAAGTTGTCAATTTACAGAGATATTTCTCACACCCAGCATGGGTATATGTAAAAATACACCCCAAAACACATTGCCCTACTTCTCCTGAGTACGGCGATACCACATGAGTGACACTTTTTTACAGCCTGGGTGCGCAAAGGGGCCCAAATTCCAATGAGTACCTTTAGGTTTTACAGGGATGCTCACAATTTAGCCCCGCCCAAAATGCCAGAACAGTACAAACACCCCACAAATGACCCCATTTCGGAAAGTAGACACCTCAAGGTATTCACTTAGGGGCATAGTGAGTCTGTGGGAGATTTTTTATTTTTTTTTGCCAGAAGTTAGCAGAAATGGTAACTTTATTATTATTTTTTCCTCAGAAAGTGTCATTTTCTGCTAACTTGTGAAAAAAAATGAAATGATACATGAACTCACCATGCCCCTCCGCGAATACTTTGGCGTGTCTTCTTTCTAAAATGGTGTCATTTGGGGGGTATTTATACTACCCTGACATTCTAGCACCTGAAGAAACATGACAGGTGCTCAGAAAGTCAGAGCTGCTTCAAAATGCGGAAATTCACTTTTTTGCACCATAGTTTGTAAACGCTATAACTTTTACCCAAACCAATAATTATACACTTATTGGATTTTTTTTTTTATCAAAGACATGTAGAACAAAAAATTTAGAGAAAAATTTATATAGAAATGTAGTTGTTTTTTTTTTAAATTTTACAACAAAGCGAAAAATTTCATTTTTTTATTAATAGCAAAAAAAGTAAAAATGTCAGCAACAATGAAATACCACCAAATGAAAGCTCTATTAGTGAGAAGAAAAGGAGGTAAAATTCGTTTGGGTGGTGGGTTGCATGACCGAGCAATAAACCGTGAAAGTAGTGTAGTGCAGAATTGTAAAAAGTGGTCTGGTCATTAAGGGTGTTTAAGCTAGGGTGCCTGATGTGGTTAAGTGCCAAAAAGTTCGGGTCCCCATTGACTTCAATAGGGTTCAAGGTGAAGTTCGGGTCGAGTTTGGATCTAGAACCCAAACATTTTCGCGAAGTTCAACCGAACTTCTCGAACCCGAACATCCAGGATCCAGGTGTTGGCTCAACTCTACTCATCAGAGACTCTAGACATAAGTTGCTGCTGATGGAGCTGGTACTGCTCCTGGCCCCCCCCCCCCCAGCAGCCATGGCATTGGAACGTGAGTGCAGAGGGCCCCCTGGATAGACCTGCATGAGGATGAGCGATGGCGCACATAGGCAGCGAACTGACTATATAGGATGTCTCCATAGTAGTTCAGTTTGTTCTCCCCCTCAGCGGGTGTAAAGATTGCCCCTATTGTCGACCAGTAGCGAGGGTCTAATATGGTGGAGAGCCAGTAGTTATTTCTCTCTCGAATGGTGATAATTCAGCTGTCACTACGCAAGCAAGTGAGCATACATCTGGCCATTTTTGCAAGTGCCTCAAAGGGACTCCCTGCCTCAATCTCCGATGCATACAGCCATGGTGTATCTGGGTCCTCTGCCTCTTCTTTCTCATCGCCCTGTAGCTCCTCTAGCTGCTCCTGCTCCTCCTCTCCTGTCACGTATGTAGAAAAAACACCCATTTCTCTACTCATTGCTTGTGCTTGAATGTCCTCCTCCTTCTCCAATTCAGCCCCCATAGGGCTCATGTGGCCTTGAGATATAGTCGCCACGTCTCCTGTCCCCTGACAAGCCAGATTTAGCAGCATCTGTTTCAGGACATGAAGCAGTGGAATGACGTTGTTCATCCAGTAGTCCTGGCGACTGACAAATAAAGTGGCCGCCCCAAAGGGCCTCAGTAAACGTCAGCTGTCAAGCATGAGCCACAGCTGGCTAACATCGAAGTTATGAAGGGTAGTAGCTCTGTCCGCCTGTATCATCAAAAAATCGTTTACGGCCTTTCTCTGTTCATATAGTCGGTCCAAAATATGGAGGGTGGAATTCCAATGGGTGGAAAAGATACATATCAGCCTATGTTGAGGGATGCTTCCCTGCCACTGCAGCTCAAGGAGGCTGTGCTTTGCGGTGGCTGAGGTGCATGCCAATTTTTCTGACCATTTTCAGGATGTCTTGCAGATGGAGTAAAGACTTCAGGAACCGCTTTACAACCAGATAGAACACATGTGCCATGCAGGGCGCATTGCTCAGCCCTCCTTGACACAGCACCGACACCATGTTCTTCCCATTGTCGGTCACCATTGTTCCAATTTTGAGTTGTCAAGGAGAAAGCCAGGATTCAGTTTCTTGATGAAGGACATGGAGCAATTCCTCCCCTGTGTGATTCCATTTGCTCAGTCAAACTAGGTGCAAAACAGTCTGACACCGCCGTGCCCTGCACATGTGGTATGCTGGAGCAGCACTGTGAATTGTCCTTGCAGTGGAGGCTGAAGACACGGTGGAGGATGAGGAGGTAGAGGGGGATATTGTCAAGGTGGTTATGTGGCTGGGCAGTAACCACATTTACCCAGTAAGAGGTAAAAGACGTATTGTCCTCGACCATAGTTACAGCTCCACTCGTGTGCACTGCCATGCATTTTGCCAGACACCGACAGGCTCAAGGACTGGCCCACCTTCTGGTCTACATATGAGTGCAGGGCTGCTAATGTTTTTTTCTCAAAGTAATGACGGCTTGGGAGTCTTAACCTTGGCTCAGCACTAGAGTTGAGCGAACACCTGGAAGTTCGGGTTCGACAGGTTCATCCAAACTTCACAAAAAAGTTCGGGTTTGTGATCCGTACTTGACCCCGAACCCCATTGAAGTCAAAGGGGACCCGAACTTTTGGGCACTGTGACACAGTGAGAGGTTTGGTGGTAAAAAACTGGTATTTTCCTCTCAGCCTGTGCTGCTGGGTTGATTGCAGCCAGGTGAGGGCAAATACTGGACCGGATTTTAGGTGCCGGTCCGGTTTTTACCTAGCTGCCTTTAAAAGACAGCTGGGTTTATGCAAAGGGCTCTCTCTCTGTGTTTGGGATCCGAGCCCTGTGCTGGGCTGAAAAACTGAGACCCGTGTGTCAGGAGAGCAGGCCATGTAAAGACGGTCAGTGGACTTTTTGTGTTGCTGAGCATTCAGCCAGGTGTGAACTGACACCTAGGATTTGAGGTGATTTAACCTGGAAACTGCTGGTGTTCTGTGGAACTCTCAGGGCTGGAAGCAAGAGCTTGCAAAGAGGCGTGCAGTCTGCCTGGAAGCCTGAGGTTGGACTTTCCTGCGGCTGGGCTGACAGCCGGGTGTGAACACGCACCTAAACCACACAGGTGATTTGAATCCGTCTTGGACTTTTGTTTTGCCTCAAGTTTTTGCTATGTGTGTGAAGTAACACTAAGTGACTGTTTTGAGTTTTGTTTGTGCAAGTGTGAAATAAAACACTGTTTGCTGCACTACCTGGACTCCCTTTGCCTCTATACTGCACCCGCACCGCTGTCTACCAGAGCAACTCCCCACAGCACTAAAATGGCTGTAAAATAGCCCTGAAAAGGGCTAGAGGGCTGGAAGCAGCAAAATGTACCTAAGAACATATCAACTTCTCTGCAAATAATGTGGATAGGGAAATGACTTAAAATAACATAAAATACAGAAAAATAATAAATGTTCTAAAGCTGAGCCCAAGTGAGTGACAGTGGCACCTGCCAACCAGCAAACAGAGGATGTTGCAGCAACGCCACCACATCTTTCAAAGTCACCAAGCATCTACACAGAATCCTATGGAAGCGTTCAGCTGTCCATCTCCCAAACACTGGAGAGAAAGAGGAAGTACCCCCCTACTCACCGCAGATCCCTGGCTCTGAATGCCTGGATTTCAAAATTCCTGATCCTTTGAAATGTCATTCTGTTGTACGTGGTTCCCAGCCGCCACTACTTTTTTTAGGCGAGCCATCCCTTCCCTGCAGAACCAAGTGGCGGACAAAATCAGGTGTGCACTGCGCAACGCTATCTGTGGTAACATCCACATAACCAACAATACGTGGACTGGTAATCATGGGCAGGAAAGTAATATCACCAGGTGTGCACTGTGCATCGCTATCTGTGGCAACGTCCACATACCCACCAATACGTGGACTGGTAAGCATGGGCAGGAAAGTAATATCTCCCTAACAACACACTGGATAAATGTAGTGGCGGCTGTCCCAGAGGCGGATAGCATTTTTGCGAATGTCCATCCGCCCATGAGGATTGCAGGGCATTTCTCTTTTCCTCCTGTTGCCTCATCCTCCTCCTACTCGGCTTCCTCCTCCTCTACCACCTCCTCATCCGCTCAGCATTACACCTTCACCACCAACAGCAGCACAGCCAGGGGGCAACGGCAGCAGGCTGTTTTAAAACGTGTGTGTTTGTGGGACAAACCCCACACCACACAGGATCTGTGGAAAGGTATGGAACAACAGACCGGCCTGGTGTTGTGCGATAATGGGCGAAATACGTATTTGTGCGTTGTATGCAAAACTGCTCTGTGAACTAACAATACAGGTTTATTTCACTGCTGAAATTTAAAGTACTGTAGGTATTTGTGCATTGTATGCAAAACTGCTCTGTGAACCATTACGGGTTTCTTTCCCCAAAATACAGGAATGCAGAATTTCACTGCTGAAATTTTAAATACATTTTTGTGAGTTGTATGCACACGTGCTCTATAGCACCACAATAAATGTTTTTGCCCCCAACTACAGAAATGCACTATGTCACCCCTAAATTATAAAATAGGTAATGTAGGGGACTTGACCTGCCATAAATTAGGAATTTTAATGTCACTGAGCTACCAAAAAAGGATTAGACTGATGTCCCTGGCAGGGTGGCACACATGCAGGTCACATGCAGTTCCAAGGACTCTGCAGTTGCTAAAATGGCCCCGCCTTAGTAACAGATGGATTAAAATAAAAAAATTGCAGTATCACTGGGCTCAGGAGGGGAACAAAAATGTAGGATAGCAATAGCAGCCTCCCTCAATAATTGCTGTAGCTTGAACATTTCACACCACCAAGCTCAACATATTTATTTCCTAATCTCTCCCTGAGAGCAACGGCAGCAACCTGTCCCTACACTAAGATCAGCAGAGTGAGGTGTGGCACTACGTGACTGCAGCTTATTTAGAGCCTGGGTCACATGCTGCACTCACTGCCAATCACAGCCATGCCATTAGTAGACATGGCTGTGATGGCTTATTAGGGCAAAGTAGTGAAACGCTTGCTGATTGGCTGCCCTGCAGCCTTTCAAAAAGCACGAAGAAATCGCCAAACAACGGACCCAAACCCGAAGTTTTACGAAAATGTTTGAGCTCTGGTCCGGGTGCGAAAAATTGTAAAGTTCGGTACGAACCTGAACTTTACTGTTCAGATTCGTTCAACCCTACTCGGCACAAGCCATCAGTATTCTGAAAGGTGCAGAGTCCACCACTTGGAAAGGGAGGGAATTCAGCACCAGCAACTTGGCCAGGAGCACATTCCCAATACGTTTGATGTGTCACATGACCCTCTTCCTATTGAAAAAAACAAAAGTTGGATTCAAAATGGCCGACTTCAAATTGGCCGCCAGGGTCACCACCCATCTTGACAAGTTTCCCCCCTCACATATACTAATGTGCAACAAACAGGTAGTCAATATCACCAACCATTTCCACTTTATTAAGGTGTATCCATATAAATGGCCCACCCTGTGTGTGTATGTATATATACATATATATATACATATATAACATTGGAGCATCCTTGGTAGATGTGTAAAGGATGTTCCAGAACTTAAAGTACCCCCCCCTTTTTTTCTTATCGTAAAAGTAGAAGTATCAGAGACCAGTTGGTTAAAGCTGATATTGGTCCCAAAAAGAATGATACAACGAACATTGACGCAACCAGGTATGGGTTGTTTCCCATGCCTGAATTGCGTCAATTGTCGCCATATTTGTAAAGCTAAAAAGTTTGTGCATCCACAGACAGGGCATGAATACCCGATCAGACTTCACTTAACCTGTGCTTCCTCTCATGTTATTTATATTCTATCATGTCCGTGCAATTTGATATACGTTGGTGAGACTTCCACTGAATTAAAATTGAGATTGAACAATCATAGAAATTCTATTAGGAAAAAACGTATGGACCTACCTGTTTCCAGACACTTCAGTACCCTTCATCATACTGAACGGGATCTGAGGTGCTGGATAATAGATCAGGTGACGACACCCAGAAGAGGTGGTGATCGCATTGCGTTATTAAAGAAAAAAGAACTTCAGTGGATCTATGTTTTAAATAGTTTGCACCCCAGTGGCTTAAATATGGAATTTTCCTGTTTGTGTGATCTGCCTCAATCTTAGGGGTTTTAGCTGTGCCATAGATCAGTGGAAACTAAAAAACTAATTAAATAACTATATAAAATCATGATTAAGATTTATTTTATTGTAACTAATTTTGTTATTTTCTTTTGCCTTTCTAGAATACTATTCCCAGATGATGACCCTTGGATCAGAAGTCCTTAACGGTGATGTTGCCCTGCAACAACTATCTTGGATTTTGTTGATTTTTTATTTTTAAGCTTATCTAATTCTACACAGAGTTTCCTATATTGGAGGAGATTCCCTCCCAGGCTGCGATGAAACCAGTGCAGTGGTTGTCATTGGCAACGACGTCACTGACATGGCTCCGTTGCATATTGACACAGCACAGGGTGGTGGTCCACTTCGGCAGATCTGGACCTCTGCTCTAGCATGGGACACAGTAGTACTTACCTACAGCGGCTGATTATGGTTCTCTGCAGTGTTTTACTGCTACAATTTGTCCCATTAAACAATGGGGCAATTTGCCATTTTCAAATATGGCGGTTACTATCACATGAATGAGAGCGCATGCGCTCATGTGTCACTCTATACTACGTTGAATTTTCTGGACCTGCGCATCGGGATCTTCATGACGCTTAATACAGCGCTACGGAGTATGCAGGCGGCATTGCCCACTGAAGTTTGATCCAATGGATCCTCATCTGGGACATCAGCACACTTAGTCACTTTTACCATGAAGTATTTTATATAATCTATTTGTATTTATGATATATATGATGTTTTTGCACTTCTGATTATATTGATCATGTTATTTGAGTCTCACATTGCACTTGTCACTTTTATGCACATGCACTTTTTTTTCCTTGTTCTGGTTAGCCAGATGTATTTAATCAAACAATGATTGCAACTGCACAGTGATTTGTTGTCTAATCTGCACATGCCTTTATATGCTTGCATTTCCACTTGGTCATTGCTTGAGAAAGGCTCATTGGAGCTGAAACGTTGCATTTTCCACCATATGGGTGAATACATTTTTATCTATCACGGATTTTTTGGAGTGCAGTCCAACTTCTTTCATTATATATATATATATATATATATATATATATATATATATATATATATATATAAACAAAGGTTATGAATAGCAGCACTCCTTAGGGTGCCAGGTGCAAATCACTGTAGGGTCCCGGACCAAGAGATCAGCAGGAGATAACAAAATAGAGCAGGCAGCACTCCGGACTTGTGTAGAAAATGTGGGATTTATTAACACCCAAACAACTGAAACGTTTCAGCTCGCCTCAATGGAGCATTTGTCAACTATTTTTGTACACTGTTTTTGTACTATTTTATTACTTTGATTACTGATTGATTGTTAAGTAATCAACTATGAACTTCCACTATATAATGTTCACTTGAGCACTACACTTTTGCTTGACAAAATCTAGATATGCATCTAGTTACGCTCACTGAGTACTATCATGTCCGTAGGATACCACGGGGCATGAGATCTTTATTTAGTACTGACTTTTTTTCTCTGAATGCTGATTTCTGTACACGTTTTGCACGGAGTTCAAATAAATACTCACTGGACATTATTTAGCTGAATATTGAATACCTGCGGATGGAGATAATCAATTTAAAAGAGAATATATAGGAGACTGAATCACAATTAAGGGTCTCATTGACACAAGAAAATTGGAAACTTATTTAATGAATTGTAAAACCCATTTGGATAAAATCAAGGGTGAACTTCAGGCTACAAAGAGGAAAAAGTGGCAACGTGATATGGAGGACTATTCCACTGGTTTTGTCTACTGTTGGCAAGGGACTCAAATACAGAATTGGAGGGGGGATATGAGGAATACATCTAAAGTATCCCCTAAATCCAAAAGGACTGCATCTGGAAAATCAGGGGTATTTTATAACCCTAGATATTGTTTGTCTATGTCTGAAACAGCTCTTCTTAAACCTGTTACCCCCTCTTCCACAGGATCTGGAGTCAACCAGACGAGAAGGGGAGGTAGGAGACATCAAAGATGGTGAAAAAACCATACATGTGAAACCACAACGGACACTCATAAAGAGACCATAGTGGTAAATATTTTGTCATCCCCTTTAACCACTATGCAATTGTCTGTATTGGAGAAGGGGTTCTCATTTTGTCCTGTCAGAAAGACGGATTGGTTCCAAATGGAGTTGGACCTCCATAGATTTTTTAGGTCCATCAAGCTGAGACTGTGGTTTGATGCAAACCGAACCACGGCCCCAGCTATTGTGGATACTAGGTCTGAATTGAAATTGGATGATGTACAATTGTTTTTGAAAAGTGACTTTATACCTCAGATTAGTCATGTGGCTTTGGACACTTTCACGAATGCTGTAAGATCAGATCTGGCTTGTTTGAGATCTGCAGACATACATAGTTTTCATATTAAGAATAACCTGTCCAAACATGAAGCAATAGCCCTTAAAGAATTAGCCCGAAAGCCTGAATTGACCATTAAGCAGGCGGACAAAGGTGGGGCAGTGATGGTCATGAACACCTCTGATTATGTTAAGGAAATCCTTAGACAACTTAGTGATCATGGGGTATTTTTGTATGTGGATCGCCTGAGAACTCCGGTGATCTACATATTGCCAAAAATTCACAAGTGCCTCACGTCCCCACCCGGGGGCATCCGATTGTTTCCGGGGTTGGTTCTCTTTTCTCACAGATAGCCATCTTTTTGGACAGAATACTGTCACCGTTTGTGAAATCAGCAAAATCCAATATCAGGGATTCTGCACATTTTTTGAATATTGTGGAACAGATCCAATCCCGGAAAATGCTATACTTGCTTCATTTGACGTAGTGAGCCTGTATACGCCAATTGCTCACACCAGAGCATTGGAGGCGGTAAGGATGGCCTTGGCTGGTACGCAATATTCCAGCCAGTGCCAAGAGTTTTTCATCTCCCTGCTAAACATGGTCCTCACCTGTAACTATTTTTTGTTTCAGGATGAGCTCTATGTTCAGCTACGGGGGACCGCCATGGGCTCGAATGTGGCACCAAATTATGCCAACATTTTTATGTCACATATGGAGGAGCGACTCATCTATGTTAGCCACCACTTTGGACAAATCCTACAGTGGTGGCGCTACATAGATGATGTGTTCCTTATCTGGACGAGTGACATGTCTGGTCTTTTTGAATTTACGGATTTTCTCAATGAGCTGGACCCTGATGTTAAGTTCATGGTGGTAGCATCTGAATGTGAGATCCAATTCCTAGATGTCATGGTTAGGAGAGCTGATAGGAGGTTGAGTACTGACATTTATGTCAAAACGACGGACAAAAACACACTTCTAAAGTTCGACAGTTGCCACCCGAAACCAATGTTAAAATCACTCCCCTATAGCCAACTACTGTGAGTAAAAAGGATCGTGCAGGACAATGACCTTAGTGACCGGAGGTTAGAGGAGATGAGTTTGAAATTTCGGGTTTGGGGCTATCCTAAGAAGTTGGTGAATCAACATGTGAATAAGGTAAAAGCTTTTTCTAGGCAGGAACTTTTGATGGACAGGGAGACAAACGCCCTTGATGTCATATAGACATACACAGAACATCAAAGACCAGGTGGTACGAGCTGATGTGGGCACTAAGAAAACTTCATTTCGTGCCTACTTTGGAGCTAGACGCACTGGTTGTTTCCCTTGTCATGGGTGTGTGAACTGTTCCTTGATGGAAAAAGGTTCAACATTCACACATCCGGAGACAGGTGAGATTTTCTCTATAAAACAACATCTCACTTGTGACTCCGCATTTGTGGTCTATCTGTTGGAATGACCATGTCGCCTCCTCTATGTAGGGGAGACGACGTGGGACATGAAAACAAGGATTAACAACCACAGATACAGTATCAGGGAGAAAAAAATGGACCTACCGGTCTCCAGGCATTTTGTGGAGGCCAAACATAAAGAAAGGGATTTGAGATTCCGTATTATTAATCAAGTACAGATGCCTAGACGCGGAGGTGATAGAGTGACCCTATTGAAACACAGGGAACTCTACTGGATATTCCGCTTGCAAAGCCCAAAGGGTTGAATGTTGAATTTTGGTGATTTGATCCTCGACTACTTGAGGTGGGTTCGTTCCCCAGACCTCTCTAGTGTTTGAATTCAGTAGTGCAAATGACATTATTTTAATTTTAAATTTTAAAATTTAATTAGATTTTTAGCTTTTTTCTCTTTTATTTTTAGTTATATCTGAAATGGATTTCTACAGCCACTTTAAGGACAAGACGCGGCATGAAACTTCCATATGAATAGGTATAAAAATTTGATCCGTGGTACAAATGTTTTTTCTTCTCTACTGTGGTATCCAAATGGACCGCAATAGTATTTTTCCCAGTTTAATCTGAGCAATTTTTTTATATGTGTAAATCACCCTTCCTTGTATCAGCCCATGGTAGGAGTGGATCGGGTGACACCTACCCCCTCCTCCGTTGCTATGGATTCGGATGAGGTGTATGGTGCAACATGCACTGAACCCGGATCCTGGGGGATGTATACATAGAAGGATGTCTTAAGGAATTCATGGGACAGGTACCGACCTATATTAGGTAGGGTTTAATAGGCATGGAGCTGATTTGATCCCTGCTTACCTTTGGGGAGGGCACGTAAAACATTAATATGTTTTGCGATTGTCACCCATTTCTACATATCGGTACCTGAACACTCATGTCTTTCCCTTTATTCTATAATATGATATGCCCATAGATGACAGTGTTGGTAATTGTCATTAGCTATATTGCGGTCCTATTTGGTCATGCGCAGTGTGACATAGAGACAAGTGACTCCATCTTTTGGATGGGTGAGAGGAGGATCCTGCGCGCTAGTGAGCGGGCAGCGTCATACTCTCGCATTTTTGACCAGGCGCAGGCGCAATAGGTACCGCGACAAGCCTGCGATCCATGGAAGCTTCCGTGACTAGCGCATGTCCTTATTTTATTTTATTGTATTTAATCACTTACACACTTGCACGTGATTGAATTGGATCATCAACTTTTCGCTTTAGAAAGCTTATTTTTTATATAATGAACTTGATTTTTATACCGATTACGCACTATATTTGAATATATCACATGATCATGTTAAAACTATTTTTGTACACTGTTTTTGTACTATTTTATCACTTTTATTACTGACTGATTGTTAAGTAATCAACTATGAACTTCCACTATATAATGTTCACTTGAACACTACACTTTGCTTGACAAAGGCTCCATTGAGGCGAGCTGAAACGTTGTAGTTGTTTGGGTTTTAATAAATCCCACATTTTCTGCACAAGTCCGGAGTGCTGCCTGCTCTATTTTGTTATATATATATATATATATATATATATATATATATATATATATTTATTTTTTTATTTATTTTTTCTGATTAATAAACTTTCCAAAATAAATAATAATCACAATTCACCACAGAACGGCAATTAAGACGTATACTTTTTCCTATTTCTACACCCTCAAATAAGAAATATCACAATTCACCGCAGAGCTAGTGGGACGTACGTATATTTCCTTTATGACATATATTTTCCCTTTTTTTTCACTATAATTACACCCCCCAAAAAAACAAAAAGAAACATTGTAAAATCAACGCACAAAGGCTAATGGGACATAAGTATATTTCCTATTAATACACCCATGGCTTTAGTACAATGTAACTTCACTGCCAAACGGCACTTATGACATATTTTTTTTCTTTTTTTTTTTTTCCTATTAATACACGCCCTCAAAAAAACTTAAAACCAATGCAGGATGGCTAATAGGATGTACGTATCTTTCCTATTAATACACCCCCTAAATGGCTGTGGTACAATGTAACTTCACCGCTGAATGGCAATTATGACATACCGTGTTATTAGCTCTATAATACGCACCTGCCCATAAGACGCACCTAGGTTTTAGAGGAGAACAGTAAGAAAAAAAATATTTTGAACCTAAGGTGTGTTAAAATACTGTTTGAGGGATCTGCTGTGATGTACTGTTATGGAGGAAATCTGCTGTGATGCACTGTTATAATGGGATCTGCTATGACACACTATTAATAGAGGATCTTCTGTGGCGCACTGTTATGGTGGAAATCTGCTGTGAGGCATATGGGGGGGGGGGGTTTCTGCTGCTGACACACTTATGGGAGGGGGATTTCCAGTGATAGGCTTTTAGGGGACACTTTATTAGGGGGTAGGGGACACTTTATTAGGGGGACACTGTAGGTACCTTTTGTCAGTAGTTTAGTTGCACTCCAGATTTTTTTTTTTTACAGCAGCATAGGGGGACACAGGTACACAGGAGCAGTCATAAGGTAAGACGTAAGGGCAGAGTAGGCATGTGTGACAGGATAGCCTGCTCCTGCCCATCATCTGCCTGCTCCAGTGCACCAGCCCCTGGTCTCCCTGCAACTGTGCATCTGCCTGCTCAGACATGTGCACTCCTACCTCCAGCCTCCCCCCGGTTGGGCTCTCCAGCAGCACATTCCTTCAGCCTTTCCCCCGCCGGGCTCTCCAGCAGCAAATTCCTCCAGCCCCAACGTACTCACTCTGCAGACAGAGTAAGTGAGTGAAAAGACGGATGTCCGGTACATCACAGGCTGCTATCCCTATGCTGCACAGCCTGCAATGTGCCAGCAACATGCAATAAGCCAGCCATTTTTCCCCCCTGCACTGTATTTGCCCCATAAGAGGCATTAACATTTTATCCCCACTTTTGGGGGGGGGGGTGCGTATTATGGGGCGAAAAATGTGGTATATTTTTCCTTTTTTTTTCAAATTAATAAATCCCCCCCCCCCAAAAAAAAAAAAAAAAAGTAAGACAATGTAAAATCAACACAGGACAGCTAATAGGACATACATATCTTTCCTATTAAAGGGTTTCTGTCACTAGGATTATACATTATAAGCTGTCTGACATTAGCTATGTGCTTATGTCAGATCAGCTTGATAATGTGCTTTATATGTATTTCTGATGGATATTTAAGCTAAAAAACATCTTTTTATAATATGTAAATTAGCCTCGAGGAGCAGGGGGGGCGTTGCCCCTGCTCCTAGAGGCTCCGTGCGCCAACCTGCTGCCACGCCCCTTCTTTCTTTGATTGACAGCGCCGGGCAGCGATCCTCTCCTGCCTCCGGCACTGTCTCCCCGTTAAATCCTGCGCCTGCGCCGCCGCTCTGTATTCGGCACAGGCGGGGTGAGCTGAGGACGCTGGTGCTTGCTGTCCTCAGCTCACAGCGCCTGCGCCGAATACAGAGCGACGGCGCAGACGCGGGATTTAGCAGGGAGACAGTGCCGGAGGCAGGAGAGGATCGCTGCCCGGCACTGTCAATCAAAGAAAGAAGGGGCGTGGCAGCAGGTTGGCGCATGGAGCCTCTAGGAGCAGGGGCAACGCCCCCCTGCTCCTAGAGGCTAATTTACATATTATAAAAAGACGTTTTTTAGCTTAAATATACATCAGAAATACATATAAAGCACATTATCAAGCTGATCTGACATTAGCACATAGCTAATGTCAGACAGCTTATAATGTGTAATCCTGGTGACAGAAACCCTTTAATACACCCCATAAATGTCTGTATGGCTTGCACCCCAATCACAAGCAAAGTTTGCAGGAATTAGTAATGTATCATATAATGCAAACAACCTAAAAGCAGCAGTATACCTGTCATTTGGATCCTCAATTAGTGCAGCAAGGTGTAATAGAATCGTTCCTATTACCCAGGCTGTAAACTCTCCTATTGCACTCTGTTCTCCTTTTATAGTGTAGATAATGCCTCCCTACCCTTTCCCTAAACCTTGACTAATCTTTCAATGAACTTGTAAATAATTTTTTCAGCGCAATTAAGTTTTTCATAGCACTGTCCCTAGTAACTGCTGACGTGTTTCCCTGCACCAAGAACACTGAAAAATAGCAGGATCCAAAATGGCTGAGGCTATTTATAGGGCTGTGACATCACAGGGGCTGTCTGACTGCTGATTGGCTGGATGCATGGCATTGTGGGTGATCCCTCGTTCACAGAATTATTTGCTCCATGTCCTAACATGTGCATCAGCCATTTTAGGAAAAAATGTGATTCGTTACCACGAAGCGTGAGGAAATTCGGAGCAAATCAAATTTTTTCTTAAATTTGGATAGAATTTCACTTCGTCAACTTTGATTCGCTCATCTCTAGTACCTACGATCCAATGTAACATCATATATAATATAGTGATAACTTTCTGTGTGCAGCTCATGTAGTAGTTACGGTACCTACAGTCCTATGTAACAGCACTGGTAACAAAGTTATTATAACTTTCTGAGTACAGCTAAGGTAGTAGAGGTACCCGCAGTGCTATTTATGAGTCTTGAAGTTGCCACCACCTCCTTCTTTTTGCAGCACCATTGCTGTGACCTCTTACTCTTCTGGTAGCAGCAGCGTGGCAAGAAGGAGGAGACAACACCAGCTTCGACCCCCATTATGAGCATCATAGCCCGGGCCTGTGTAGGTGAGCAGGCCTGTAGAGGCCCCGAGTGGAGACACTGTAGACGTTTCAAGGCCACTTAGCTTAGAGGGAACACTATCATAAATATGGTTAGCGCATTCACTGAGAACCATTACCAGTATACTGTACATGATAAATGAAGGTTGCTTAGCACTTTACTCTGCCCATCTCAGTCCAATTTGTCTGAGAATTATTGAGAAAGGTGCACTCAATAGCTATCATTCACTGCATAAAACCACCCATTCATGCCTCCAACCAGTTTTTGAACGGTATTGTTGGCCTGCACTCTATGTGCAATGTTGGTGAGGTGCAAAGTGGAGTAAATATATACCCAAGTCCAATTGTTAAATACCACTGCACACTCAAAATTAGATGCAAGTGAAATATCCTCCAAATAAACTGGCAACAAGATGCCATAATGTATATGTTACAAATGCATCTGACGTTTCAGTTAATTCCAAGACCTTGGTCACAGAGTCACTAATCGGAGAAAAAGAGAACAAAACACATAAGTATACTTTATGGTAGAAAATTGCTGATTTCATAAAAGATGTGCCTCTGCGCTGCTCTTTGTGGTCTGCACCACGGGCATAGTGACACCATAGTCATGTGAATGGAGCTTTAACCTTGTTCATTTGAGTTGTCAAATTTGAGTACTCTTTAATTGTTTCTGTTCTGAATTCCAGATAACTTTTGATGTTCAAAATAAAAGAATTGAAGATCATTAAAATCTTAATGACTGCACTTGTCTCAAAAAAATCTTAATTTAGTATTTGAGTTGTAGAAAATGGTTCAGAAACTGCCAAAAACGGGTTGGATGCAAGTAAAATATTTTTTATTTACAATATCCTCCAAATAAATTGGAAATTTAATGCATATGTGAAAAATGCGTCTGATGTTTCGGTGAATTCCAAGGCAGTCACTGTCACTAATGGGAGAAAAAGAAAATACATAAGTATCCTTAATGGTAGAAAACTGCTAATTTCATAAAAAAATTATAAAGGATTGTAAAATGAATGTTGGACAAATGGAGAGGTACAGGCTAAAGCCTGTATATTGGCTATCGGGTATTTATGGGGCCAATGTGGGTGGATTAGACAATATGGAAACCTGCATAATTAGAGCTGCAGAATACACTCATACTTTTTATTAGAGTTAAGCTAACACCTGGATGTTCGGGTTCGAGAAGTTCGGCTGAACTTCCTGAAAATGTTCGGGTCAGGATACGAACTCGACCCGAACTTCATCCCGAACCCCATTGAAGTCAATGAGGACCCCAACTTTTGGGCACTAAAAAGGCTGTAAAATAGTCCAGGAAAGGGCTAGAGGGCTGCAAAAGGCAGCAAAATGTAGGTAAATGCCCCGCAAACTAATGTGGATAGGGAAATGAATTAAAATAAAATAAATAAAAATTAACCAATATCAATTGGAGAGAGGTCCCATAGCATAGAATCAAGCGTCATATCACCCACCACTGGAGAAGGCCACTTTCAGTTATTTAGGCCACAGCACCCAGACAGAGGAGAGAGGTCCCACAGCAAGGAATAAGGCATCATATCACCCACCACTGGAGAAGGCCACTTTCAGTTATTTCGGCCCCAGCACCCAGACAGAGGAGAGAGGACCCACAGCAGAGAATCATGCGTCATATCACGCACCACTGGAGAAGGCCACTTTCAGTTATTTAGGCCCCAGCACCCAGACAAAGGAGAGAGGTCCCATAGCACAGAATCAAGCTTCATATCACACACTCCTGGAGAAGGCCACTTCCAGATATTTAGCCCACGGCACCCAGACAGAGGAGAGAGGTCGCATGGCAGAGGTTCAGGCTTCATGTCACCCACCATTGTAACAGGCCACTTTCAGTTATTTAGGCCCCGGCGCCCAGATTGAGGAGAGGTTAATTCAACTTTGGGTTGCACCGCAAGATCATGGTAAAGTTAAAAAAATGAGGATTCAATAAAGAAGTGCTCCGTAGTACAAGAATACATGGTTGAGGGGAAGGCAGTAATAAATGTCTATTCTGCACAAGGGAGGGACAGGTCCTGTGGGATCTATGCCTGGTTAATTTTTTATAAACGTCAGCTTGTCCACGTTGGCTGTGGACAGGCGGCTGCGTTTGTCAGTAATGACACCCCCTGCCGTGCTGAATACATGTTTATCCAAAACTCTGGCCGCCCGGCAAGCCAGCACCTCCAAGGCATAAAATGCTAACTCTGGCCACGTGGACAATTTGGAGACCCAGAAGTTGAATGGAGCCAAACCATCAGTCAGTAGGTGGAGGGGTGTGCAGACATACTGTTCAACCATGTTAGTGAAATGCTGCCTCTTGCTAACACGTTCCATATCAGGTGGTGGTGCAGTTAGCTGTGGCGTGAAGACAAAACTTTTCCACATTTCTGCCATGCTAACCCTGCCCTCAGAGGAGCTGGCCGTGACACAGCTGCGTTGACGACCTCTTGCTCCTCCTCTGCCTTCGCCTTGGGCTTCCACCTGTTCCCCTGTGACACTTGTGAATGATCTCAGGAGCGCGTCTACCAGCGTGCACTTGTACTCGAGCATCTTCCTATCACGCTCCATTGCAGGAAGTAAGGTGGGCACATTGTCTTTGTACCGGGCATCCAGCAGAATCGCAACCCAGAGGTCCGCACACGTTAAAATGTGGGCAACTCTGCCGTCGTTGCGCAGGCACTGCAGCATGTAGTCGCTCATGTGTGCCAGGCTGCCCAGAGGTAAGAACAAACTATCCTCTGTGGGAGGCGTATCGTCATCATCCTCCGTATCCCCCCAGCCACGCACAAGTGATGGGCCTGAGTTGTGTTGGGTGCCACCCCGCTGTGAACCTGCTTCATCCTCATCCTCCTCATCCTCCAGTAGTGGGCCCTGGCTGGTCACATTTGTACCTGGCCTCTGCTGTTGCAAAAAACCTCCCTCTAAGGCACTTCTAACAGACTGGCCTGAAAGTGCTAAAAATGACCCCTCATCCTCATCCTCCTCCTGGGCCACCTCCTCTTCCATCATCGCCCTATGTGTTTTCTCAAGGAGACATAGAAGTGGTATTGTAACGCTGATAACGGTGTCATCGTCACTGGCCATGTTGGTGGAGTACTCGAAACAGCGCAACAGGGCACACAGTTCTCGCATGGATGCCCAGTCATTCGTGGTGAAGTGGTGCTGTTCCGCCGAGCGACTCACCCGTGCGTGCTGCAGCTGAAACTTCACTATCGCCTGCTGCTGCTCGCACAGTCTGGCCAGCATGTAAAAGGTGGAGTTCCACCTGGTGGGCACGTGGCATATGAGGCAGTGAGCAGGAAGGCCGAAGTTATGCTGTAGCGCAGACAGGCGAGCAGCGGCAGGATGTGAACGCCGGAAGCGCGCACAGACGGCCCGCACTTTATGCAGCACCTCTGACATGTCGAGGTAGTTGTGAATGAACTTATGCACCACCAAATTCAGTACATGCGCCAGGGATGCGGCAAGGGATATGCGTCAAACCGGCTAGTCCCAGAGCTGCGACGAGATTTCGCTCATTATCGCACACCACCAGGCCGGGCTTGAATCCCACCGGCAGAAACCACTCGTCGTTCTGTTGTTCAATACCCCGCCACAACTCCTGCGCGGTGTGGCGCCTGTCCCCCAAACATATGAGTTTCAGAATGGCCTGTTGATGTTTACCCCGGGCTGTGCTGAAGTTGATGGTGAAGGTGTGTGGCTGACTGGATGAGCTGGTGGAAACAGAGTAGGAGGAAGCCGAGTAGGAGGAGGAGGCTACAGGAGGCAAATAATGATGCCCTGCGATTCTTGGCGGCGGAAGGACGTGCACCAAAGAACTCTCCGCCTGGGGCCCAGCCGCCACTACATTTACCCAGTGTGCAGTTAGTGAGATAAAACGTCCCTGGCTGTGCTTACTGGTCCACGTATCTGTGGTTAGGTGGACCTTGCCACAGATGGCGTTGTGCAGTGCACACTTGATTTTATCAGATACTTGGTTGTGCAGAGAAGGCACGGCTGTCTTTGAGAAGTAGTGGCGGCTGGGAAGAACACACTGTGGGACAGCCATCGCCATCAGCTGTTTGAAGCTGTCTGTGTCCACCAGCCTGAATGACAGCATTTCAAAGGCCAGTATTTTAGAAATGCTGGCATTCAGGCCCAGGGCTCGAGGGTGGCTTCGTGGGAATTTACGCTTTCTTTCCAAGGTTTGTGAGATGGAGAGCTAAACGCTGCCGTGTGACATGGTGGGGATGCATGGTGACGCAGGTGGTGGTGTCGGTGGCACATCCTCTGTTTGGTGGGCGACAAGTGCCAACATTCCTCTCGAGGCGGAGGAAGAGGCCGAGGCAGCAGGGGGAGCCTGAGTGAGTTCCTTGCAGTTCATGCTTTGCATGTAGATGCCTGGTCATGCAGGTTGTGCTCAGGTTCAGAACGTTAATGCCTCGCTTTAGGCTCTGATGGCACAGCGTGCAAACCACTCGGGTCTTGTCGTCAGCACATTGTTTAAAGAAGTGCCATGCCAGGGAACTCCTTGAAGCTGCCTTTGGGGTGCTTGGTCCCTGGTGGCGGTGGCCAGTAGCAGGTGAACTCTCTTGGCGGCGGCTGTCCTGCTTTTGCACCCTTCTCCCTCTTTTGCTACGCTGTTGGCTCGGTCTCACCACTGCCTCTTCCTCTGAACTATGAAAGTCAGTGGCACGACCTTCATTCCATGTGGGGTCCAGGACCTCATCGTCCCCTGCATCGTCTTCCACACAGTCTTCCTCCCTGATGTTCGGTCTGCACACTTTAGAAAGGCGCAGCAGTTGGCACCTGTGTTTCCTCTTCATCAGAGACGTGCGGACTCCGATGAGGTGGTATTCCCATGTTCTTATCATCAGGAAACATCAGTGGTTGTGCATCAGTGCATTCTATGTCTTCCACCACTGGGGAAGGGCTAGGTGGATTCCCTTGGGAAACCCTGCCAGCAGAGTCTTAAAACAGCATAAGAGACAACTGCATAACTTGAGGCTTAGACAGTTTCCCTGATATGCATGGGGGTCATGTGACAGACTGATGGGTTTGGTTTTAAGGCGCCACCTGCAGAAGACTGGGTGTGAGAAAATGTTGTGAACGTGCTGGATCCACTGTGAGCCACCCAATTGACTAGTGCCTGTACCTGCTCAGGCCTTACCATCCTTAGAACGGCATTGGGCTCCACCAAATATCGCTGTAAATTCTGGCGGGTACTGGAACCTGAGGTAGTTGGTTCACTACGACGTGTGGCTGTGGCAGAATGGCCACGTCCTCTCCCAGCACCAGATGGTCCACTAACCCCACCTCGACCGTGTCCCTTACTAGATGATTTCCTCATTGTTACCGTTAGCGCTATCCCAAGCTAATCAAGCAGCTATACTAGCCCAATCTCGAGCTATACAGGCTCAGGCGCAAGCAACCAAAGCCTAGGCCGAAGCTGAGTGGGAGGTCCTTCAGAAGGAAAGTGAAGAAGCAGCAGCCATGGCTGAACTCAGAGTTCTTGAAGAAGCTGCTGAAGAAGAACAAGCTTATCATCCTATGTCCAAGATATCTAATGACTCAGAAGGCCATACCCTTCAATTCATCCTAGAACAAAGCAAGGTCAATGCATTTGCACCAGAAGATTTGGGCTCTTCACGCCAGCCTGCTGAACTCATGCGAGTATAAAAAGAGGCAGCTGATATCTATACAGTTGACCCCAGTCCAGTGGACATTTCTCTTTCTTTCAAACCTCTGGCACCTTACACAGTTTTTCAGGCACCATTAGAGACCAAGCCACTTCAAGCTCATCAAATCACATTAAAACCTCCTGAGACTAGTTACAGTACATAGCAACCAAGACGCTGGTGCCAACATTACCAGATGTGAATCCTTCACTTACGCTCAACCCAGCTGCCACTCTATTCCATCTTCCAACCCCCAAATATAGGGCATCAGATGGTGCCAACAACACCAGCTATTGAGAAGTTCCCATTGCCATGATGCAGGAAAGAAATAACGCATCAGAAATAGCTAAGTACCTCACTCTCAGGGACCTCATCAGTACTAGCCTTATTTAAGCGACTATACAACTTTCCTGGATTATCCAATACAGACCGCCAAGGGTTCCAGGAATTAAGCAATCTTCTTCTTGAGTTTGAAATCGTCAAGGGAGACCCACAGCTACCAGGTCTCAGCTTTCTTGATACCTCCCATGGTGTGGGCCTGATCATGGAGAAATTACCCCTCAATATTCAAGACCAATGGGCAACAACAGGTTCAAAATACAAGGAGCAACCTCGTGTTCCCTTTCCACCATTTTCATTCTTCTGTAAGTTCATCAAGGACTTAGCTAGAGCTAAAAACGATCCGAGCTTCAATAACTTGGGAACCAACATCTTTGGCTCTACTAAACAGAAACAAGAGACTTTAAGTCCCAGACAGAGAAACCCTAAAGGTCCCAATTTCAGTAAAAAAAGACAGGGGTTGTGCCCACTACTAACAATGGAAATGAAAGACTTAAGGAACCCGTTCATCATTGCCCTATCGATGATAAACCACATCCTTTAAGGAAATGCCGTGTCTTCATAGCAAAGCCCTTTGAGGAACGTAAGGAGTTCCTAAGGAGTCATGATATCTGCTTCAGATGCTGTGCATCCACTGAGCACTTCGCCAGAGACTGTAAGGTTCCAGTCAAGTGTTCTGAATGTAATAGTGATCAACACATGTCCGCTGTTCACCCGGGACCCATCAGGCGGAACCTAGAACCAGTTAACTGGCATGAGCCCCATTCCGATCAAGGCGGGGAGAGTCATAGTGGGGAGAGTGCCGACCGACCAACCACAAACGTAACGCCCAGATGCACAAAGGTATGGCGAGAAGGACTTGTGTGCGGTAAGTCATGTTCTAAGATTTGCCTCGTGGATATGTTTCCTACTGCACGACCAGAGAAGACCATTAGAATGTATGCTATTCTAGATGACCAAAGTAATCATTCCCTAGCTAGCCCTAAGTTCCTTGATCTGTTCAGGATAGAGGGAGAGACTACACCCTACACCCTAGGAACATGCTCTGGTCTTGTGACAACCTCAGGAAGAAGAGCTAATGGTTTCACCTTAAAGCCAATCAAAGGACATAAGAAACTCTCTCTTCCAACCCTTATTGAGTGTGACAAATTGCCGGACACAAGGGATGAGATTCCCACACCTGAAGCCGCACAGCATCACCCTCATCTCAGTAACATAGCCAGAGAGATTTTCCCCTTGATAACCATGCCGAGATCTTCTTACTTTTGCTAGGTAGAGACATTCTTGAGGCTCATAAGGTCCTTGAACTGCGCAATGGCCCTTTCAACGCTCCATATGCCCAGAAACTTACAGTGGGTTGGATCATCGTGGGAGATTTATGTCTGGACAGAAACCGCAGACCCTGCCAAGTACACTTCTTCAAAACTGACATATTAATAGGGAACAAACTTCTTACGTCAGGCAGTGTCCTAACCACTACTATGTGCAAGAAGTTCCTTGCCGAAATATTCTAAAAACATCAGAAAGCAGCTTAAATCCAACGGAGTCAGCTGCAGAAGAATGTTCCTGGACAGAGGGGCAGCTTGTAGAAAGGCCTTCAGGATCTCAATTGGAGCCCTCTTCAAGCTCTTCCCAGCTTTGCAGTCCTCACACAGTTTATCATAATGAAACGTGAGTCTTCCAGTCAACTGTTTGACAATGAGTTTAATTCTGCAAAAGAAGTATCTTCTGAACGTTCTATAAAGGAGGTTCCTTCAACAGAGGAAGAGTTCATTTCAGATACTTTGCAAGAACCTTCAGTTCCATCTGCAGTTGTTGATTGCACCCAGGGGCGTAGCTAATGGCTCATGGGCCCTGGTGCAACAGTTTAGCTTGGGCCCCCCTTCCCTCAGTGCTTTGTGTGTCTTCCTATGCGGCACAAGGGTCTTTGGGCCCCCTTAGGCTCCTGGGCCCGGTAGCGACTGCTACCTCTGCACCCCCTATAGCTACGCCCATGATTGCACCCAAGAGGATTACAGTTCTTCTCAGTCTTCAACGGTTGAGCACCTTCATATTGCTCAGCCTTTTCTGAAAACCACAGTGAAAAGTTCACAGCCAATGTCCATGACAAATACTGCATGTCACCAGCCCAAGTCTGTACGTACAAAGACAGATCCCATTTCAGAAGTGAAAAGCAGACATGAGCATTTGCATTCACGATTCATAGACAGAAAGCAATCTACATGTGAATCAGCCTCACAAAATATGCGCTCTCGATCTAAATCGGTGACACAGACAGAGAAGTCACATTCTAAATCTTTGGTAAGATCAAGGAGAACCAAGTCTCGCTCAGCTTCTAATGAAAGCAACAGACAATCTCCTGTAGTAAAAAAGAAGAAATCCACATCTGGGGTGCATAAAAAGTCACTCAAGAATAAACCAAAAAATATAGGAAATATTTCTGTGCCATCTGGCATTTTTAAAGAGCACAACATTTATAAGTTTCGGTGGAAGCAGGTACAACATCTCGCCAGTCAGTTCTGGAAAAGGTGGATAAGAAAGTACCTCTGCCTCTTGCAAGAACGCAGAAGGAGGCAAAAACCAAGGCCTAATTTAAAGGAAGGAGACTTTGTTCTGTTAAGAGACAAACAAGTTGATCGTCTCGACTGGCCTACTGGACTTATTACTAAAGTCGTATCCAGTTTGGATGGGAAAGTTCGTAAGGTAGAAGTAAGAACCGCGAGAGGTGTAGTAATCAAGACCTTCTTCCGCCCCGTTACAGAAGTTGTGTTACTCATGCCTGCAGAACTACCAGGTTGAGATCCCTTCTACCAAAGATACTCATCATCTTCTAAGATTCTTTCCAGTACCAGCTCTATGGCCTAAACTGAAGACATATCCTTTTTTTGTTTGAATAAATGTTCATTGCATGTTTCCTTTTCAGGTTTTTGGACATTATTCATTGTTATTTATACAATTCCATTGTATGCATATACCTAGTGGTATCTACTGATACCAGACGGGGAGTGTTCTGTTTCAGTATCTTGCATTGTGTATTGGTATGCTCCTCTCTTCTCCTCCCCCCTCTGTTTCTGCTTCTAGTTGGTTCAGTCTAGCCACTTCCTGTTTACCCTGTCATGCATTGCTGTTTGTGTGTGCTGTAATTCTGAGGAGAATCTGAGGAAAATCTGAGGAGAATCTGTGTAGTATCTCATCAAGGAGATTATTAGACGCATAATTCTTTTACCATCTGGATTCCCTGCATATCTTGTAATACAATCTCCGGATTTAAGACTACTTGATTAACTCCTGGGTGTCTGATGCGTAAACTGTAAGTGGAGGATGTCTGATTCAACAAGTCACCTCACAGATGCGTGATTTGTATAAGGCTGACATTTTGAAACGCCACAATACCCTTTTACGGACTGATTAACACTTGGCCTGCAACAGCTGGAACACCAGATTCAGGGTATTGCTATATTGGCAAATGAATATCACACCAGAACAAAATCTATTCTTTGCCAGACACTATTAAACTTGGCCAGCCACAGCTGAAACCACTGATTTATGGTATTGCTATTTTGGCAATTGAATGTTACCCCAGAACAAAATATATCCTTTGCAGGACACTATTAAACTTGGCCAGCCGCAGCTGAAACCACCAATTTATGGTATTGCTATTTTGGCAATTAAATTTTACACCAGAAAAAAATATACCCTGTTACGGACAGATTTACCCTGGGTTCAGACCTGAGCGTTCTAAAAACGCGCGTTTTTCACGCGTATTTCATCGCGTTTTTGCAAATAGGAAACACGCGTAAAACGCGCGTTCTTGTGATTGACTACTGTGGTGTCAATCACAAAACGCGCGTCAAACGCCCCAAAAGAAGCTCAAGTACTTGTTTATGCGTTGGGCGTTTTACAGCGCGTTCAAGCGCGCTGTAAAACGCTCAAGTGTGAACCACTCCCATAGGGATGCATTGGTTTTAATCTGTTGAGCGTTTTACAGCGCGTTTGAACGCGCTGTAAAACGCTCAGGTGTGAACCCAGGGTTAAACTAGGCCTGCAACAGCTGGAACACCAGATTCAGGGTATTGCTATTTTGGCAATTAAATTTCACCCCAGAACAAAATATATCCTTTGCCGGACACTATTAAACTTGGCCAGCCACAGCTGAAACCACTGATTTATGGTATTGCTATTTTGGCAATTGAATTTCACCCCAGAACAAAATCTTTCCTGTGACGGACACTATTAAACTTGGCCAGCCACAGCTGAAACCACAAATTTATGGTATTGCTATTTTGGTAATTAAATTTCACCCCAGAAAAAAATATACCCTTTTACGGTCAGATTTAAACAAAGCCTGCAACAGCTGGGACAGTTTTACTGCATTTCTATTTTTGCAACTGAATTTCACCGCAGAAAATAATATATCCTATGAAGGACACTATGAAACTTGTCCAGCCACTGCTGGGACACTAGATTTACGGTATTGCTATTTTGTCAATTGAATGTCACCCCATAAAAAAATATATCCTTTGGCGTACACTATTAAACTTGGCCAGCCACTGCTGGGACACCAGATTTAGGGTATTGCTATTTTGGCAATTGAATTTCACCCCAGAACAAAATATACCCTGTTACGGACAGATTTAAACTAGGCCTGCAACAGCTGGAACACCAGATTCAGGGTATTGCTATTTTGGCAATTGAATTTTACCCCAGAACAAAATCTATCCTTTGACGGATACTATTAAACTTAGCCAGCCACAGCTGAAACCACTGATTTATGGTATTGCTATTTTGGCAATTGAATTTCACCCCAGAACAAAATCTATCCTTTGCCGGATACTATTAAACTTGTCCAGTCACAGCTGGATCACCAGATTCAGGGTATTGCTATTTTGGCAATTGAATTTTACCCCAGAACAAAATATATCCTTTGCCCGACACTATTATACTTTGCCAGCCACTCACAGAAGCTGCGTCTTCTCCCTACACTAATCAGAGCAGTGTGACGTGTAGCGCTACATGACTCCAGCTTAAATAGAGGCTGGGTCACATGCTGCACTTAGCCAATCAAAGCCATGCCATTAGTAGACATGGCTGTGATGGCTTCTTAGGGCAAGAAGTAAAAAGCTAGCTGATTGGCTGTGCAGCCCTTCAGAAAGCAGGAAGAAGTCGCTGAACAACGGACCCAAACCCAAACTTTTTTGAAAATCTTCGGGTCCAGGTCCGTGTCCCGAACACCCCAAAATTTGGTATGAACCCAAACTATACTCGAACTGTTCGCTCAACACTAGTTTTAACATATTAGAGTATAGGGAGAACGATGTGTGGGTGGCTAGAATGTTAGCAGAGATTTGGGAGGGATAAAATAGTATGGTTGGAAAGGAGGGCCCTATAAATACCTGATAGCCAATATACAGGCTTCGATCTTTACCTCTCTTTATTCGTCTACCATTCATTTTACAATCCTTTGTAATCAGCAATTTTCTACCATTAAGGATACTTATGTATTTTGTTCTCCTTTTTGTCCCATTAGTGACTCTGTGACCAAGGTCTTGGAATTCACCGAAACATCAGATGCAGTCAAATATACATTAAGGCATCTTATTGCCAATTTATTTGGTCGATATTGAAAATAAAAAATATTTTTCCTACATCTAATTTTGAGTGTGCGGTGGTATTTCATAAACAATTGCACTTAGGAATATATCCACTCCACTTTGCACCTCACCAACATTGGACAGCCCAACAATACTTTTTGCTTGTTATTTTAAGTGGGACCTTGCACCACCACAAATGTCCACCAATACTTTTTTCATATGATGCCAATGTGGCCTCTACCATTTTGTCATAGGTGACAACACCTAGGAAATTCCTGCATATCCCTTAACAGGAACTAAAGTTCCGTGAGTATAAAAAAAAAACTCGAGAAAAAACCTCTAGAAAACGTCTTGCACTTCACAGTGCAACTCCAGCTGAATATCATAGGCTCAATCGCATACCATGTGAACTCAGAAGTAATCAAATGCTCTCTAGATCTCATGGTATTGACCATAGTTAACAGATTACAGCAATTGAGCACCAACTAACATCCACGTATTCCAAAGCAGAATGGCTTCAATTAAAAGCCAAGCTGGATAAGTCATTAACCGATTTTCAGATTACAGAAAAAAGAAAAAGAGATAAGAGATAAGTTCCTAAGCAATACCAAAGACTACACCAATGACCGTGTCTACAGGTGACAAGAAAATATCATCTAATCCAATCTTTGGAACTCCACACTTTGACAGCACTATCACCGCAGCTCCGACAGTGACGCTTTCTCTACGTACCCAAACCAACGATTTTTAGGACAAAGAGGACAAAGAACAAATCAACGAGGAGGCCCAGCAAGAAATCAAGACATCAACAGAGACACCCGGATCCAGACCCGTTCTCAGGTAAGACCTCCAATTTAGTTGTAAATATTTCATCTAACCATAACACCTAATGAACTTAAGGTATTACCAAAAGGCTTAACCTTTTGTCCTACACCACCACTAAATGACTTTCAGTTGAAACAAGAACTCCAACGTTTCTTCAGTTCAATATGACTTAATACACACTTTAGTGTTTTTTTTTTTAATTCCTCCATTATGAATACAGATCCCCCTACTTGAGCCTCCATCTTGATGGAGAATTTGGGGCTTCACAAGCCCAGTAACTTCAATCTTTCCAAAACCTACAATGCAGCCGAGACCGCTATAGAACTAATACACAAGGACATAAATGGAATAATCTCAGATCACCATCATGGTCATTACCCCACCCAGCAGAAGAAAAACAAGCCATCAAGAGTCTCCAAAGCAATCAGGAAATTACTATCAAACTATCAAAAGGCAGAGCCATCATCATCCTAGATATGAGAGACAATAAAGACGAATTGGAGCGCCAACTAGCGGACACTAAAACATATACTGTCCTTAAGGAAGACCCTACATTTGTCATTAGTCTTAAGATACAATTAGTCTTAGGCAAACACCTAACATGTGGCACAGTTGATAAAAAACAGCTGACTTTCTCACCAACCATTATCCTATTACTCCTGTCATATACATTTTACCCAAAATACACAAATCCCTGCATAAACCCCCAGGCAGTCCCATTGTTGCATCCACTGATTCGATTCTAGCTCCCATCTCAGTCTCCCTGGAAAAAATCCTCACTCCACTTACCCAGAAAGCTAAATCATTCACCAATCACTTCCTGACAAAACTGAGCGCCTTATCGCCCATTTCACCAGACAGTATTCTAGTCACCTTTGATGTTAATAGCCTATATACCAGTATTGAACACGACAAAGGGCTCCTTTCCACTAAAACTCTTCTTGAACAGTCAACTCATGATCACAACACCATTCAACTCACACTTGAATTACTCAACATTGTCCTGTACGCAGACATCTTGTACCTACAGACATGTGGGACCGCCATGCGTTCAAACATGGCGCCGCCTTACGCCAACGGATATATGGCTAACTTTGATGAAACATACATTAACCTTTGGACCTTTTCACACAACATGCCATATGCTGGCTCAGATTTTTTCTGCATATGGAAGCCTCTCTTCTTGAAAGACAACAAGGGCAACATCAACACAGACCTTTACAACAAACAAACTGACTGCAATGGCCTTTTAGTTTATTCCAGCTGTCATGCCATTTCCACAAAAAAAAAAAAAAAAAACCTCTTTACCACGTTCCCAGTTCCACCACATCAATCGCATAGTCTCAGATCCAGAAAATCGATATACACAACTCCAAACCATTCCCTACAAATTCAGTGATAGGGGGTATCCCAGCAAACTCCTTATTAAAGAAATGTCTAATACCCCACTCTTCAGTAGAAGGAACAAGGTCACCACAGAACGAGTCCCCTTTGGCCACACCTATCACCCTCTCATGTCAAAGATTCAACAGACAATTAAAAAACATTGTCCACTCCTACTATCTTTCTCCATCCATCTTTTCAGGTTCCAGCTATAATGTGTTTAAAAAGAGCTCCTAACTAGTGTTGAGCGAACAGTTCGAGCATCGTTCGGGTTCGTACCGAATTTTGGGGTGTCCGGGACCCGGACCCGAACCCGGACATTTTCAAAAAAGTTCGGGTTCGGGTTCGTCGTTCGGCATGTATTTTGGCGCATTTTGAAAGGCTGCAAAGCAGCCAATCAACATGCATCATACTACTTGCCCTAAGATGCCATCGCAGCCATGCCTACTATTGGCAAGGCTGTGATTGGCCAAGTGCAGCATGTGACTCAGCCTCTTTATAAGCTTGTGCGCACGTCGGGACGTGCTCACTCCCGATGTGAATAGAACAGGGATAGACGCAGCTGATGCTAGGGCGAGAATAGGCAGGGATAATTGAATAACTGGAAGCAAATTTCTCTCCTCCACCTGTGATTCATCTGAACAACTGCAGCTGAGCTGCTTTTTTGATAGGGATTGGCTATTTTTAGAGTGGCCAGAGTGATTTTCCATCCACATGTACCTGGGCTGACCGCCGGCGCCATTTTGCGACTTGTAGTGCTGCAGCAGAAGCTGCCACAGTGTGCATTCCAAAGCTCCAAACAAGTCAGACATCTACACCTGGGATTCAGACCAATAGCGATTTAGCAGCACAGTCCAAGGCTATTTTTTTAAAGGTTGTGCAGACCATTTTGTGGCACATGTTACTGGGCTGATAGGCGGCGGCCATCTTGGGACTAGTGCTGCAGCACAATCTCTCCCAACGTCCATTAATCACTTGTAATAGTGGTCTGTGCCATAGAAATCCTACATCAGGGACTTGGGTGTGCTTGTGTCACCCCTACTAATACCAGTCCACCTGTAATCCCATACAGTGAAAAGCCATAAAGTATTCCAGTGAGGAATTTTTTTTTATTTAAAAAGGCCAAGTTAGTTTATCTGGCGTTCAATATACTAGATACAGTTAGGCCTGCGTTTCATACATCTGGAATTAGCAAATTAATGTGCTGGGGTTGGGAAAACATATATGTACCCATACTAGAATCTGTCAAAGAAAGCGGTACTCACATATAACAGTCATTCCATCTGTAATCCATACAGTCAAAAGACTGAAAGTATTCCAGTGAGGGAATTTTTTATTTAAAAAGGCCAAGTTAGTTTATCTGGCGTTCAATATACTAGATACAGTTAGGCCTGCGTTTCATACATCTGGAATTAGCAAACTAATGTGCTGGGGTTGGGAAAACATATATGTACCCATACTAGAATCTGTCAAAGAAAGCGGTACTCACATATAACAGTCATTCCATCTGTAATCCCATACAGTCAAAAGACTGAAAGTATTCCAGTGAGGAATTTTTTATTTAAAAAAGGCCAAGTTAGTTTATCTGGCGTTCAATATACTAGATACAGTTAGGCCTGCGTTTCATACATCTGGAATTAGCAAACTAATGTGCTGGGGTTGGGAAAACATATATGTACCCATACTAGAATCTGTCAAAGAAAGCGGTACTCACATATAACAGTCATTCCATCTGTAATCCATACAGTCAAAAGACTGAAAGTATTCCAGTGAGGGAATTTTTTTATTTAAAAAGGCCAAGTTAGTTTATCTGGCGTTCAATATACTAGATACAGTTAGGCCTGCGTTTCATACATCTGGAATTAGCAAACTAATGTGCTGGGGTTGGGAAAACATATATGTACCCATACTAGAATCTGTCAAAGAAAGCGGTACTCACATATAACAGTCATTCCATCTGTAATCCATACAGTCAAAAGACTGAAAGTATTCCAGTGAGGGAATTTTTTATTTAAAAAGGCCAAGTTAGTTTATCTGGCGTTCAATATACTAGATACAGTTAGGCCTGCGTTTCATACATCTGGAATTAGCAAACTAATGTGCTGGGGTTGGGAAAACATATATGTACCCATACTAGAATCTGTCAAAGAAAGCGGTACTCACATATAACAGTCATTCCATCTGTAATCCATACAGTCAAAAGACTGAAAGTATTCCAGTGAGGGAATTTTTTATTTAAAAAGGCCAAGTTAGTTTATCTGGCGTTCAATATACTAGATACAGTTAGGCCTGCGTTTCATACATCTGGAATTAGCAAACTAATGTGCTGGGGTTGGGAAAACATATATGTACCCATACTAGAATCTGTCAAAGAAAGCGGTACTCACATATAACAGTCATTCCATCTGTAATCCATACAGTCAAAAGACTGAAAGTATTCCAGTGAGGAATTTTTTATTTAAAAAGGCCAAGTTAGTTTATCTGGCGTTCAATATACTAGATACAGTTAGGCCTGCGTTTCATACATCTGGAATTAGCAAACTAATGTGCTGGGGTTGGGAAAACATATATGTACCCATACTAGAATCTGTCAAAGAAAGCGGTACTCACATATAACAGTCATTCCATCTGTAATCCATACAGTCAAAAGACTGAAAGTATTCCAGTGAGGAATTTTTTATTTAAAAAGGCCAAGTTAGTTTATCTGGCGTTCAATATACTAGATACAGTTAGGCCTGCGTTTCATACATCTGGAATTAGCAAACTAATGTGCTGGGGTTGGGAAAACATATATGTACCCATACTAGAATCTGTCAAAGAAAGCGGTACTCACATATAACAGTCATTCCATCTGTAATCCATACAGTCAAAAGACTGAAAGTATTCCAGTGAGGAATTTTTTTATTTAAAAAGGCCAAGTTAGTTTATCTGGCGTTCAATATACTAGATACAGTTAGGCCTGCGTTTCATACATCTGGAATTAGCAAATTAATGTGCTGGGGTTGGGAAAACATATATGTACCCATACTAGAATCTGTCAAAGAAAGCGGTACTCACATATAACAGTCATTCCATCTGTAATCCATACAGTGAAAAGCCATAAAGTATTCCAGTGAGGGAATTTTTTTTTATTTAAAAAGGCCAAGTTAGTTTATCTGGCACGGCAGGGCGTCATTACTGACAAGCGCAGCCGCCTGTCCACAGCTAACGTGGACAAGCTGACCTTCATAAAGATGAACCAGGCATGGATCCCACAGGACCTGTCCCTCCCTTGTGCAGAGTAGTCCTTATTAACTGCCTAAAACATGTCTTGTTGTGCTACGGGCCACTTCTTTATTTGATACAAATTTTATGAAACCCACAGTTGAATGAAACTCTTCTCTGTCTGGGCGCCGGGGCTAACCAGATGAAAGTGGCCGGTTAAACTAACGGGTGACATGAAGCCATAACCTCTGCCATGCTACCTCTGTCTTCTGTCTGGGTGCTGAGGCCTAAGTCAAATAAAGCGGTCTTCTGCTGTGCTGGGGATATGAAGCTAATCTCTGACCTCTCTCCTCTGTCTGGGTCCAAGGCCTAAATCACTGAAAGAGGCCTTCTCCTGTGGTGTGTGATATGATGCCAGAATATGTGCTGTGGGGCCTCTCTCCTCTTCCTGGGTGCAGGGGTCAAATAAACTAAATTGTGGCCTACTCCTGTGGTGGTTGATATGATGCCTGATTCTCTGATGTGGAACCTCTCTCCTCTGTTTGGGTGAAGGGTCAAAGTAACTAAATGGTGGCTTCTCCTGTGGTGGCTGATATGATGCCAGAATATGTGCTGTGGGGCCTCTCTCCTCTTCCTGGGTGCAGGGTCAAGTAACTCAATGGTGGCTTCTCCTGTGGTGGCTGATATGATGCCAGAATATGTGCTGTGGTGCCTCTCTCCTCTTCCTGGGTGCGGGGTCAAAGTAACTCAATGGTGGCTTCTCCTATGGTGGTTAGTATGATGCCAGAATATGTGCTGTGGGGCCTCTCTCCTCTTCCTGGGTGCAGGGGTCAAAGTAACTCAATGGTGGCTTCTCCTGTGGTGGTTGATATGATGCCTGATTCTCTGCTGTGAAACCTCTCTCCTCCATCTGGGTGTAGGGGTCAAAGTCTTTCAAAGTCGCCTTCTCCTGTGCTGATTGATATGAAGCTGATGGTTTGTGCCATCTGACATGGTTGCCGGGGTCCCATTAAATTGGGGCCTACTCCTGTGGTGGGTGATCTAAATGCCTGATTCTCTGCTTTGAAACCTCTCTCACGTCCGGGTGTAGGGTCAAAGTCTGTCAAAGTCGCCTTCTCCTGTGCTGATTGATATAAAGCTTATGCTTGTGCCATCTGACATGGTTGCCGGGGTCTGATTCAATGGTGGCCTACTCCTGTGGTGGGTGATCTAAATGCCTGATTCTCTGCTGTGTAACCTCTCTCCTCCGTCTGGGTGTAGAGGTCAAAGTAACTAAATGGTGGCCTACTCCTGTGGTGGGTGATATGATGCCAGAATATGTGCTGTGGGGCCTCTCTCCTCTTCCTGGGTGCAGGGGTCAAAGTAACTCAATGGTGGCTTCTCCTGTGGTGGCTGATATGATGCCAGAATATGTGCTGTGGGGCCTCTCTCCTCTTCCTGGGTGCAGGGGTCAAAGTAACTAAATGGTGGCTTCTCCTGTGGTGGCTGATATGATGCCAGAATATGTGCAGTGGGGCCTCTCTCCTCTTCCTGGGTGCAGGGGTCAAAGTAACTAAATGGTGGCTTCTCCTGTGGTGGTTGATATGATGCCTGATTCTCTGCTGTGAAACCTCTCTCCTCCATCTGGGTGTAGGGGTCAAAGTCTTTCAAAGTCGCCTTCTCCTGTGCTGATTGATATAAAGCTGATGGTTGTGCCATCTGACATGGTTGCCAGGGTCTGATTCAATGGGGGCCTACTCCTGTGGTGGGTGATCTAAATGCCTGATTCTCTGCTGTGAAACCTCTCTCCTCCGTCTGGGTGTAGGGGTCAAAGTCTTTCAAAGTCGCCTTCTCCTGTGCTGATTGATATGAAGCTGATGGTTGTGCCATCTGACATGGTTGCCGGGGTCCCATTAAATTGGGGCCTACTCCTGTGGTGGGTGATCTAAATGCCTGATTCTCTGCTTTGAAACCTCTCTCCTCCGTCCGGGTGTAGGGGTCAAAGTCTGTCAAAGTCGCCTTCTCCTGTGCTGATTGATATAAAGCTTATGCTTGTGCCATCTGACATGGTTGCCGGGGTCTGATTCAATGGTGGCCTACTCCTGTGGTGGGTGATCTAAATGCCTGATTCTCTGCTGTGTAACCTCTCTCCTCCGTCTGGGTGTAGGGGTCAAAGTAACTAAATGGTGGCCTACTCCTGTGGTGGGTGATATGATGCCAGAATATGTGCTGTGGGGCCTCTCTCCTCTTCCTGGGTGCAGGGGTCAAAAGTAACTCAATGGTGGCTTCTCCTGTGGTGGCTGATATGATGCCAGAATATGTGCTGTGGTGCCTCTCTCCTCTGTCTGGGTCCAAAGGCCTAAATCACTGAAAGAGGCCTTCTCCTGTGGTGTGTGATATGATGCCAGAATATGTGCTGTGGTGCCTCTCTCCTCTTCCTGGGTGCGGGGTCAAAGTAACTCAATGGTGGCTTCTCCTGTGGTGGCTGATATGATGCCAGAATATGTGCTGTGGGGCCTCTCTCCTCTTCCTGGGTGCAGGGGTCAAAGTAACTCAATGGTGGCTTCTCCTGTGGTGGCTAATATGATGCCAGAATATGTGCTGTGGGGCCTCTCTCCTCTTCCTGGGTGCAGGGGTCAAAGTAACTCAATGGTGGCTTCTCCTGTGGTGGCTGATATGATGCCAGAATATGTGCTGTGGGGCCTCTCTCCTCTTCCTGGGTGCAGGGGTCAAAGTAACTAAATGGTGGCTTCTCCTGTGGTGGTTGATATGATGCCTGATTCTCTGCTGTGTAACCTCTCTCCTCCGTCTGGGTGTAGGGGTCAAAGTAACTAAATGGTGGCCTACTCCTGTGGTGGGTGATATGATGCCTGGTTCTCTGCTGTGGGACCTCTCTCCTTTGTCTGGGTGCTGTGGTCAAAATAATAGTAAGTGACCTTCTCCATTGGTGGGTGACTTGAAGCCTGATTCTGTGCTATGGGACCTCACTCCAATTAATATTGTTTAATTTTTATTTATTTTATGTTAACTCATCATTTCCCTATCTACATTTGTTTGCAGGGGATTTAACTACATTTTGCTGCCTTTTGCAGCCCTCTAGCCCTTTCCGGGTGTGTTTTACAGCCTTTTTAGTGCCCAAAAGTTCGGGTCCCCATTGACTTCTATGGGGTTCCGGTTCGGGATGAAGTTCGGGTCGAGTTCGGATCCCGAACCCGAACATTTTTCGAAAGTTCGGCCGAACTCGTCGAACCCGAACATCCAGGTGTTCGCTCAACTCTACTCCTAACCTAAAAGACAAACTAATCAAAGCTGATATAGACAGCCACATACATCAACCTAGACAAACATTCCTTAAAACACAACACCATGGCACATTCCCTTGCCTACACTGTAGCTGCTGTTACATAGTAAGAAAGTATATAAGGCCGAAAAATGACATTTTGTCCATCCAGTTCGGCCTCTTATCCTGCAAGTTGATCCAAAGGAAGGCAATAAAAAACCCTATGAGGTAAAAGACAATTTTCACCACTTAAGGGGAAAAAAATTCCTTCCTGACTCCAATCAGGCGATCAGAATAACTTGGTCATTCAAAGAAAATTTCCAGCTCACCCATATGTCAATTTCAGCGTGCGCGGTCATTCAGAAAAGCATCTGAGAAGTAGTTTCAAGAAAAAAAGGATGTCCGGCACGGCTAGATTGTCTGGTGCAATTTCTTCCTTTTATTAACGTGGCAACAAGGATTGTACACACACACTGTACAGCGGTAAAATTGACGCGTTTCGGACTGTAATGTCCTTAGTCGTAACAGTAGGTGAGACAAACTACAGGAATATATTTACAGGTTATACTGGCTGGGGGCTGCCCCCATCCCATCTGGTCAGGGATGAACCCAGCCTGATTAGTAACCATCTACACCTGAGTGTCTAACCCACTGGTCGTACTACAAGTACAAAATTAACACAGTGAAATAAAAAGTATATATGTATACATGGTTGTGTGTCAAGACAATAAATATGGTACCGTTCCTATATCTGTCTGTCTTGCAGCAATCAACACTAAAACCTAGTATAAACAGTGTTAAATAAAACCAAATAGTACTTAAGGAACATGGCTGAAAAAATCGCATAGTGTGAACTGTTATCTAAACATACAAGTACATGAGTTCCCTACGTAAGTTTAGACCATTAGGTGCTCTGGTATTGAGTTTTAAAATCCAGTATGCTTCCCGCAATAGGATTTGTTTCCTGTGATCTCCTCCTCTTATTGATTTTTTGACCCTTTCTATTGCAAATACTTTGAAAGATTGCACCGCAATAAAGTGTCTTGCTGCATTAGAAATATTGAGGGCTGAGGGGCTAGTAACATAATTAAGATGTTCCAACCCTCTGGTTTTTAGATTGCGAGATGTGCTGCCTACATACATCATATCACAGATGGTATATGTGATGATGTACACTACACCTTCGCTATTGCAGTTAATGTAATTTTTTATTGTAAATGTATCTGTATGGTCTGCATTGTGGAACTCCTTAATAGGAATCACATAGCTGCATGTTTTACATCTAGAACTGCCGCACCGTGTGAATCCTGTGTAGCACATCCAGGTTTTAGAAGTGCGTTTTTCTGTGGTGTAGAGGGAAGGAGACAAGCGTGTAGTTAGGGCGGGAGCTCATCTAGACACAATTCGACGCCCTTCTCTTAAAATATCATGGAGAACCTCATTTTCAAATAAGATGGGTATACAATTTTTTACAATTGAGCTACTTTCATTAAATTGTCGACTGTACGAAAGAACAAGAGTGGGAAGGTGATCTACATTTCTGGATGATAGGAATCTGGGATCTTTTGTATATTTTTTTTTTTTTATTTCATTAGGAAAATGTGTTTTATTTTTAAAGAGCAGATCATATCTATTTTTGCTGGATGCTATTCTATAAGCCCTGTCTAGCATCCACTGTAGATAATCTCGGGCTTTCAGACGAGAACTTATAATCCTACATTCTTGTTCATAGGCAATTAATGTGCTACAATTTCTGCGGGCACGTATAAATGCCCCTACTGGCACACTTTTTATAGTATGTTTGGGGTGATGGCTGTTAGCCCGTAATATCGTATTGCCAGAAGTGGTTTTTCTATACGTTTCCGTAGAGATGCTCTGGAGATTTCCTGTTAGTTTCAAGTCCAAAAAGCAAATATTATTCGGGTTACTTTGGCAGGTGAAGCGGAGGTTGTAGAGGTTATTGTTGAAATATGACAGTAAGTCTGGAATGGCAGAGACACCTCCCTTCCAGATAAAGGAGCAGGTAATCGATATATCTGCCATACCAGACTATATCTCCATGAAAAGGATCAGAATAACTTCCTGGATCAATGACCCATCCTAGTAGCTATATCTTGTAATATTATTACAATCCAGAAATACATCCAGGCCCCTCTTGAACTCTTTTAGTGAACTCAAAATCACCACCTCCTCAGGCAGAGCGGTTCATAGTCTCACTGTTTTTACCATAAAGAATCTTCTTCTATGTTTGTGTACAAACCTTCTTTCCTCCAGACGCAGAGGATGTCCCCTTGTCACAGTCACAGTTCTGGGGATAAATAGATGATGGGAGAGATCTCTGTACTGACCCCTGATATATTTATTCCTAGTTATTAGATCTCCCCTCAGTCATCTTTTTTCTAAAGTGAATAACCCAAATTTTGATAATCTTTCAGGGTATTGTTGATCCCTCATTCCAGTTATTACGTTAGTTGCCCTCCTCTGAACCCTCTCCAGCTCTGCTATGTCTGCCTTGTTCACAGGAGACCAGAACTGTACACAGTACTCCGTGTGTGGTCTGACCAGTGATTTGTAAAGTGGTAGGACTACAACCCGTAACTCAAATTTCTTAACTCATCACGTTATCTTGAAACAAAAGCCATTGAAAAGCAATTGCTTAACGTGCTTAGCTGTATTTAGTTTAGATAACACATCTCATAAAGCATGAGAGTTAACCCTACTGCATCCGTATGTTCTCATCACGGGCATCTATTCCCCTTTTGATGAAACCCATTATCGTATTGGCTTTGGCAGCAGCGGCCTGACACAGATTTTTACAGCTTAGTTTGCTGTTCACTAAAATTCCTAGGTCCTTCCATGTCAGTGTTACCCAGTGTTTTACCATTTAGCATGTAACGGCGACTTTCATTATTCCTTCCCATGTGCATAACCTTACATTTGTCAGTGTTAAACCTTATCTGCCACTTCTCTGCCCAAGCCTCTAATCTATCCAGATCCATCTTTAGCAGTATATTGTCCTCTTCCGTGTCAATTACTTTACACAGTTTAGTGTCACCTGCAAAAAAAATATTTTTACTGTGCAAGCCTTCTACAAGATCATTAATAAATATATTGAAGAGGATAGGACCCAGTACTGACCCCTGAGGTACTCCACTAGTGACAGTGACCCAATCTGAGTTTGTACCATTAATAACCTCCCTCTATTTTCTATTACTGAGCCAGTTACTTACCCAGATGCAGACATTTTCTCCCAGTCCGAGCATTCTCATTTTATATACTAACCTTTTATGCGGTACAGTGACAAATGCTTTGGAGAAGTCCAGATATACGACATCTATTGATTAGCTGCTGTCAAGTCTAGAACTTCAAGCCTCATAGAAACTGATTAAATTAGTTTGACATGACCGATCCCTCATGAAGCCATGCTGATATGGCGTTATTTGCTTATTTTCATTGAGGTGCTCCAAGATAGCATCTCTTAGAAAACCTTCAAACAGTTTACCCACGATGGATGTTAAATTGACTGACTGATCATTTTTAACGACGCTCCACCTACCTCTAACTTTGTCATTGGTTTCCAATATGGACTATGATCTCTTGATCTTCTCCAGCCCCTCCCAGTAATCTGTCAACCCGATCCGCAATGTGTTGAACTCGAGCGCCAGGAAGACAACACACCTTTCGACGATACCGGTCCTTGTGACAGATTGCCCTATCTGTACCCCTAATAATTGAGTCTCCCACTACCAGCACCTGTCTAGCCTGCCCTACTTTCCTAGTCCCCTGCTAACTGGAGCCGACAGTCCCCTGACTAGCAGAGGATTTGTCCGGCTGCAGCAGTGCTCTCTCTGAACTGTCATTCCCCATATCTGCCAACCTTGCAAACTTGTTGGGGTGTGTCAGATCAGGGCTAGCCTTCCTGGCACTCTTCCCTCTACCCTGCTTTCTAACTGTTATCCAGCTAGCTAACTCACTTTCCTCAGCCTCCTCGCTACCAGCCTCTACCCCATAGAGTGATTGATCAGTGAGCAGTAAACTCTTTTCCAAATTGTCAACGCCTCTCAGTGTTGAAACTCGCCCGGTTAGATACTCGATGTTCAATTCCAAATGGGCAATTTGCTGACATTTTGAACAAAGATATGCACCCTAAAACGGCTGTTCCAGAACTGCATTCATTAGACAAGATGTGCACTGGACTGTGTTGTCAATAATAGAACACAGACTAAATGGGGATTACTGAAGAAAAGAGAAAGATACAATATAACACAGTGATATTAGACTGATTTACTGCAGTCCCCCACTAAAGTCCCCGAATCCAAAGTCACTTAATCTAAAGTCACACATTTAATACAAACACATACTTAAAAATCAAACACGCGAACACTTACAAACTCGCGTTATTTGCCTTATTATAAATGGGGCTCTCAAAATGTCTGCTTTTTTTTCCTCTGGATTCAAAGGGATTCTAAAATAATTAAAGAGGACCACATCAAATACCCTCAGACAGGCAAAGCTTGCCCTATAAAAGACTTTTTCACATGTGACTTATCATTTGTTGCATATCTACTCAAATGCCCATGTGGCCTCCTGTATGTGGGTGAGACCACACAACCTGTGCGGGATCGCATTGCCAGTCACAAGTCTATTATCAGGTGTAAAAAGAAATGGCTTTCCTTTCCCGAACATTTCACTAAAGCTCAACATAACATTGTCCAGCTCAAGTACCAGGTCATCGAATGGGTAACAAGCCCACAAAGAGGTGGCAACCATTTAAGCCTTTTAAAGGAATGTGATGCAAATTGGATTTATACATTGCAAAGCCCTACTACCAAAGGCTTTAACCGGGACTTTAATCCTTACATTTAATGGTCAATGTTCTACACCAGGACGTCCACATGTCTAATAATGTATTTTTATATGTTTTTTTCTTATACTAACCACTCAATTCTTGCCTTTTAGACCAATTTATTCTCTGTGGGAAATTTGAGGCAGTATGCCCCCCAGACCAGCCCTTACACAATCTTTCCTATCTCTCATCCCATTCACCTACATCCCTTTTCCCTTTCCTCCTATTTTACCTTTCTTCCATTTTTTTCCTTTTCATTCTTCATTTTTTATTTTATTTTTATTTTCGCTTTTATATTTAAAGTTTTATTTTTTTTATTTTTATATAATTTTATTATTATTTTTGTTTTTATTATTACCCTTTTTTCTTTCTTCGCTCTTCTTCTTTTTTTTCCCTTTTCTTTTTTTTTTCCTTTTTTTCTGTCTTTTTTTTTTCTTTTCTTTCTTCTTTTTCCTTTTCCTTTTTCCCACACCTTAAATCTAACATCCAGTAATTTTCACCTTCCATCTTTATACATCACACACCCACACAACTTTCCAACACCACACTTTTCACCCTCTTCACACTACCACATACTTTTACACATTCCACATTTTAGTTCTTACCCCTAATGAACATACACACGGACTCGTAACATGTCCTTTCACACTAATATTCCACCAAATACACTTCTCACAACTTTTTATCACTAACACATATACTTTCATCCGTTCCCACGCACTTATTTCCTATTCCTTGGGTTTACCATCTACTCTCTTCTTCTCCTTTTATCTCTCTTTCTCACACACAAACCCATTTCCTACACACACTTTATTTTCTATTTTTCTCTTTTCATTCTTCCTTATCTCTCTTTATTCTATATCTTTACACTACCCTCTTCCATTCAATATCCTGGTCCCGCTCTTTACATTTCATCACATCAGACTGGAGAGATATCTCGCTCCATCTCACATCTCTTCTATTGTTTCCATCAAAAGTGTGATCTTGTGAGATCTCGCGGGATCTCACTCTAGGCACAGCTGCACCTCCTCTACATAGAGGCCACGTCTGGCGTCTTCATACCAGCACATACGCCATGCACTCTTCCCTGCAGCACCTCCACGCTAAGCAATTGGGCCTCCTCCATTTTTTCACCTCCTCTTGTGGTAACTCTTGAATGCTGGTCCTGGGGCTTCTCCCATTGTCTTTACTCTGCTTGTTACTCCATCCTAGCCATCTTGTCATCTGAGATTAACCTCACTGCCTCTTCCTCTGCCCTTATTTCCTCTTATATCTCACTTCTGATGAAACCACTATTTTATGCTATTGCCTCATCATGTTTTTCCATATTGCTGTGAACACCTCTGCATTATGCCAGCTTCCTGCCTTGCCAACATTTACTCCATTCTGCCATAACTTCTCCACATATCATGATCACACCACATACCTTCTGCCATATCTCACATTACCCCATCAGCTCTAGCCCTACTTTCCAACCATACCATTTTATCCCTGCCAAATCTCTACTAACATTCTAGCCACATTGGCCCCATAAATACCCAATAACCAATATACAGGCTTTAGCATGTACCTTTCCATTTGTCCACCATTCATTTTACAAACCTTTATAATTTTTTTATAACATCAGCAATTTTTTACCATTAAGGATACTTATATATTTTGCTTTCTTTTTCTACCATTAATGACTGTGACAAAGGTCTTGGAATTGACCGAAACGTCAGACGCATTTGTTACATATGTATTAATTGCCAATTTATTTGCAGGATATTGAAAATAAAAATATTTTACTTACATCCAACCAGTTTTTGGCAGTTTCTACAACTCAAATACTAAATAATTAAGATTTTTTGAGACAAGTGCAATCATAACGATTTTGATGATCTTCAATTCTTTTATTTTGAACATCAAAAGTTATCTGGAAGGCAGAACAGAAACAATTAAAGAGTACTCAAATTTGACAACTCAAATGAACAAGGTTAAAGCTCCATTCACATGACTATGGTGCCACTGTTCCTGTGTTGCAGACCACAAAGAGTAGGCAGAGGCACGGACCCAGAAGCAGAGTAAACAAGCAGAAAATACCATGGAAGTTGCATGGTATGGAACAATTAGGGACAATTGATCTAATCTGGAGTTTGTACAAAGTGAGGGGCTACTCTTCGTTTTATCTTATGGTTATCGCTGAATACATTGTTAGTGCTATTAATGGCCAACCCTGTACATAACAATACATTTCTCTTTAAGATTTGTAGATATCCTTCCACAAAAGCTGCCTCCAATTGTCTTCACATGCTCTTGCTACATATGAAGATTGAACTGTTTCAACAATAATTTACTTATTTGAAACATAATGGGCTTTAATTCTTTCCAGAATTCATTCTTTTCGCTGACCATTCACGGAGAATCCCCAAAAAGCTAAACAGAATGGAATATTGTAAAAAAATAAATAAAGATTAGGTATTTTGTTTACTGGTCATAAGTAGAGATGAACAAATTTTTCAAGAGTTTGATTCGCCGATTCGCCAATTTTTGGGGGAAAAATTTGGTTTGATACAAATTTTTTGCTGCAAATTTCATTTAAAAAACAGCTTCTTCCTGGCTGCAGAGATCCTTTATAGTGGTATAGAACACTGTGCCTTGCAGTACCATGCATAGGGAGTCTGCTTTGGTAGGGAAATAATACTGTGAGTTCGTATGACATGCAGATGACAGGCGTCACTCTTAGATTCACTGTACACTTAACTTATTTGGGGAGTCACGGGGCCAAAACTGGACTAATAACTCAAGTATGAACTCAGCCTTACAGGTCGATGTTAGCGCCAAGAAGAAGAGCACTCTTTTTACACCATCGTCAGCTGATTCCACATAGAACCTGTTCTATTAAACACTTATACAAATTGAGCTCCCCAACAGAGTGGAGAAGTTGTCAGCAGTAAGTTTGTGTTGACGTCACTAATTATTTTGCACTTCCTCCGATCTGTCAGAACAATAACCCCAATAAAACGGATCCTGTCTGTTGAGCATCCGCCTTCACTCGGTAAGAATTTGGTCAGTAATCCATCAGTATTGCTAGTGCCAAAAAAAACAGGAGTGGATCCAAGACAGAGATGACACATGAATGGAATATTTGCTTGTCTTCTGTGTTTTTTACCCACTCATGATTTTAAAAAAACTCAAAAAAGCAGTTACCTACCAAGTAACCAAAGGGAAAAAATGTGGTAATCCCTCGAATAAAACACCAAAGCGAGACCACACTATTAAAGATATATAAATACACTGATATCTTTATTAAAGTACACAATACATCAGATTAAATAACATACATATATATTAAAAATTGGATCACAGCATGACAATAAAGCGATAGTGTCAGAAAATACATACAAAACCGGTCATATTACCCAAAAGTGAAAGGGAGAAAGGATCATCAGAAAAGAGTATATATAGAGAAGTCCCTTATCCTCACACTAAACACAGACATCATTTATCCTTGGTACAGTATGTAGCTCAATGCAATGCAAGGTGGAAACATAAGGTCCAACCTCTAGCTAATACATACACTTTAAAGTATAGCCATTAGGTAAATGAAAGATACAGACCGCAATGAGCGACACCACAGCCAACACCCGACGTACGTTTCGCCTATCTGCCTTCTTCCAAGGGGCATACTATACTGTGCAAACAGCAGGGTTTTAATAGTCATATAGACACCACCTACCTAGATTCATTAGCCCCTACACCTGCCTCCTGCTCATTTGCGAGGCATAGCAAACATGAAAGAAGTGTGCCGCCCATTCTCATCAGAACACCATTGAACCCGACATACGTTATTCCGGAAACCGGAAGTACCAGTTCCGCCATCTTGGGTAAGGGCAAAATCAATCTTTTTCCTGTAAGACCAAGCATGATGGCTCAATGAGGTAAACAGTGGATAAAAAATGGGTAAGAAGCAGTAAATCATCATATTTTAATTCTCGGTCCACCCTAATGTACATCAAAGTATATATATATATATATATATATATATATATATATATATATATACGCCCAGCTCAAATTTAATAAAAACCCATGAAGTGCATAGTGATGTGAAGTGCTCATGCTCATAGCATGCATCATAGCGGAACCCGGAAGTGTCATTGCCGCCATATTGGAAAAGGGCAAAATCAATCTTTTTCCAATAAGACCCAACACAGTCCTTCAATGGAATAGACAGTGATACAAAAATATAATTCCATCATATTTACACACTCAATCCACCATGATATAAACCTACACAAAAATATATATCTAATAATACCTTTTTTAAAATTATATACAACCGTGAAAGTGCACAGTGTTAAAAAGTGCTTGTGCCCAACAAAAAGTGTAACGGTGACATGCCAACATTTAGTCTCTTTTTAAACCAAAAGCCTCTTCTAATCACCTCCCCTCTCTGATATGAGTACTCTGTCTGTACCTGGGAATCTAAATAGTGTACCATCCGTACTATGAGCCTCCTTGAAATGTTTCGGGATCAGTTGTAGATCCATTTCATCGTTGTCCTTGGTTGCTTCAATGGCCAGAACATGTTCCCTTATCCGTCGTTTGAAAGGGCCAAAAGTCATGCCCACATATATCATCCTACAGGGGCAGATTGCCCAATATACTACCCCCATAGTTTTGCAGGTAATTGTATATGTTATTTCATATTTTCGACTTCCTGATGAATCCCAGAAGTCTTCCACTCTATCCACATTGCAGCATGCCACACAAGTGCCACATGGTTTGCATCCCCACTTGGGGCCTTTTGTACCAAAGATCCTCCCCGTCCTAGGGCCTGCATAGTGGTTCTTTACAATCAAGTCCCAGATATTTTTGGATCTCCTGAATGTCATTGAGGGGTATGCGCCCATATTGGTCATCTGTTGCGGATCGATTTGCAAAATATCCCAGTACTTCAAAAGGGCCTTCCTTACCTCTCCAGATCCTCCATTGAGTTCCGTAATAAATCTTACTCTTTCCTCCTTCTTCTCTTGTTTGTTTATCTTGCTTCTGGAATATAAGAGGGTATGTTGATCAGTTGAATTAGCTATGTCATATGCTCGTCTTATGTCCATTTCCTTATACCCACGTTCTTGGAATCGTCGCCATACTCCTGTTGCCTGAATCTCAAAAGCCGCTTCTGTCGCACAAATTCTCCTTATTCGGAGTAATTGACCCACTGGAATGTTCTTCACAAGATTACTGGGGTGGGAAGATGAAGGATGTAACAAGGAGTTAACAGCCGTGTCCTTCCTAAACAGATATGTCAAAATCCAACCACCATTCCCCAACCTCATTCGTACTTCCAAAGAGTCTATTTCTTCTGCACTTGTCTTTGATGTCAATTTGATGTTCACATCATTCTAGTTGAGTTCCCCCACAAAATTATCAAAAGCCTCCACGGATCCCCGCCAGATGATAAGTATATTGTCAATATACTTTCCCAAAAAAGGACATGGTGTATCATTGGCTGGGGGTCTCGCTTTGGTGTTTTTTTCCACTCCTGATTTTGGCTACCAAATCATAAGCCAATTCTGATGGGACCATACAGGCCTTTCAAATGCTACAGAGACAGGATCCGTTGTGCATCTCATTTTCCCTTGCTTCTGATGGATCATAAGAAGGGTCAAATAAATGATGAAGTCATCCAGGCCGAAAGGCAAAATAGTGGCCCACTCGTAAAGATATGAGGATGGGAACAGCATGAGAAGTCCAAAGGGTGGCCCTATGACATAGTGGTGAGGTGGAAGCAGCATGAGCAGGCCACATAGCGACACAAGGACAGTGTGGAGGTGGCAGCAGCAGCATCAGGAGGAGGCCACAGAGTGACCCGGTGACAGAGAGTGTCAGTGGCAGCAGCATGAGTAGGCCACAGAGCGGCAAGGAGACATAGTGTGGAGGTGGCAACAGCATCAGGAGGACACAGAGTGGAATTACGACAAGGGATTGTGGAGGTGGCAGCAGCATGAGGAGGCCACAGAGTGGCACGACTACGAGAGATTGCAGAGGTGGCAGCATCACGAGGAGGCCACAGAGTGGCAGTTTCATCTATTCCTTTATAGAGAATATGGGACAGAACAGAAGGTTAAAATTCCTCAACTTTATAAAGTGTTGCTTAAAAACATAATTTAATAATACATGTTCTCCGGCAAAAAAGGCTTGGCAAATTGATTGTCTGGGAATTTCTTTTGAGGATTGGGATAATATATTGGTGAATTTAAGTTTACTTTCTTGTAACTTTAATCGAGTTTTGGTTCAATTTAATATTAAATATTTAATAAAAAAAAATTAGTGTTGCCTAAGACAGGAGAGAATCTGCTAGTCTTCTGTTTATTCGATAACGTGGTTGCGATGGAGGAAGCATTCCAAAAAACAATTTCTCTCCACCTGGAGATGAATACTGTAAAGATTGATGCAAGTGCGGTATCGGCTACTCATCGAGCCAGATACTTCTGGGGGAACCTGCCTGGCATGAACAGGCCTCTAGTAGCTACAGATTATGAAAAGACACAGCTTCAAGATTGCTTGGAGCCCGGGATAGTTGTGAAGTTCATCAAGATGCAAACCATAACTACCAGCCCCTGGTCTCTACATCAGGGAAAATATCACAAGTTCCCAGTCATCATGGAAAAATCTTAGAATCAACGCTGAAAAATATATGGCATCAGAGGTGTGTCAGGACATGTTGACTATATGATGGGTACGCCATCCAGGGCAGATTGTATATGTGGGCGACGTACATAATATAACCAGGAAACAGATTGAAGATTGGGGACAATTTGATATGATAATTGGCTGCAGTACTTATAATGACGTATCTGTGGTTAACCCGCACTGAAAAGGCCTTTATGGGGGCAGTGGACAACAGTTTTTTTTACTTTCCGCAATTACTCAATAAAGTGTTGCCTAAGAAAGGAGAGAATTGGCCAGTCTTCTGGTTATTGGAGAACGTGGTTGCGATGGACAAAGCATTCCAAAAAATTATTTCTCTCCACCTGGAGACAAATCCTCTCAAGACTGATTCAAGTGAGGTATTGGCTGCTCATTGAGCCAGATACTTCTGGGGGAACCTGCCTGGCATGAACAGGCCTCTATTAGCTACAGACAATGAGAAGACAAAGCTTCAAGATTGCTTGGAACCCAGAAAAGTCGCAAACTTCATCAAGACTCAAACCATAACTAACAGCCCCTGGTCTCTTCGGCAGGAAAAACATCACGAGTTCTCAGGCATCATGGATGGAAAGGAGGACATCCTGTGGTGCACAGAGATGGAGAGGGTCGTCGGATTCCCCCTCACTATACGGACATATCAGAAATGAACCGCTGCTCCCGACAGCAGCTCCTGGGAAGGTCATGGAGCGTCCCAGTCATCCAGCATCTATTCGCCCCGCTGAAGAATTCATTTGAAAGTGCGTAGAAGCCACACAGTGATGGCACGCTGCAGATTTATCATGCAGACACCGTATTTTATAATATTACATTATAATATAAACAAAAAAATTATAATTAATGAAGCCCCTTCGTCACCCGGATCACAAGTGCGAATATAGAATATATCACTGCACCGCAGAATGGCAATTAGGCCCTAATTATTTTCTACTTTTACTCAACACAAAAGGCTTTTCAACAGATAAGTACAATTATGAACGGCGAATGCATTTTTATTTTGCCACTAATACAAGGCAAACAGGGCTTTCAAATATAACACTGCACCACAGAATAGCAATTAGGCTCTAATTTTTTTCTCCTTTTACACAACACACAAGGCTTTAAAACAGATAAGGGCAACAATAAATGGCTAATGTATTTTTATTCCGCCACTAATCCACAGCAAACTGGGCTTTTTAATATATAACTGCATTGCTGACCGGCAATTAGGCCCTACATTTTTTTCTACTCTTACGCAACACAAAAGACTTTAAAACAGATAAGTGCAATGATGAATGGCGAATAGGGATGAGTGAACCCGGTTAAGTTCAGGTTAACCGGGTTCGGCCGAACTTCTGGTGAAAGTTCAGGTTTGGAACCCGAACTTGACCCGAACACTGAACTTGAACCCGAACCCGGACCCCATTAAAGTCAATGGAGACCCAAACGTCACTTTATTATTTTCCATTATAACATGGTTATAATGGAAAATAATAGCATTCTTAACTAGTGTTAAGCGAACAGTTCGAGCATAGTTCGGGTTCGGGTCCGTTGTTCAGCGATTTCTTCCCGCTTTCTGAAGGGCAACCAATCAGCTAGCGTTTTACTTCTTGCCCTAAGAAGCCATCACAGCCTTGCCTACTAATGGCATGGCTGTGATTGGCCAAGTGCAGCATGTGACCCAGCCTCTATTTAAGCTGGGTCACGTAGCGCTTCACGCCACACTGCTCTGATTAGTGTAGGGAGAGGACGCAGCTTCTGTGAGGGCGAGATTAGGCAGGGGAAAGTCAGCAAAAACACCTAATGAAGTGATCGATCTACAGCTGTGAATCAATTAACTTCTGTAAGTTAATTGCTCACTGGTTTTTAGGCTGAACAGAGCGTTTTTCTGTTACTTTGACCATTATGTGTCTTGTGGTGCACCAGCAAAAGCTGCCTCCAAGTCCATCAATCCATCAATACTAGTTTTGTTTTTTTTTTGCTATATCCTACATCAGGGGCTTGGCTGTGCTTGTTGTCACCCCTAGAAACTCAGGATAGAAATTTCTATATTTTATTAAGGGGTTAAATTCAATTGCCAAAATAGCAATCCCCTAAATCTGGTGTTCCAGCTGTGGCTAGCCAAGTGTAATACTGTCTGCTGTCTGGCAAAGGATAGATTTTTTTCTGTGGTGAAATTCAATTGCCAAAATAGCAATTCCCTTAAATCTGGTGTCCCAGCAGTGGCTTGCAAAGTATAATAGTGTCCGGAAAAGGATACATTTTGTTCTGAGGTGAAATTAAATACCCAAAATAGCAATAACGTAAATCAGTGGTTTCAGCTGTGGCTGGCCAAGTTTAATAGTGTCAGGCAAAGGATAGATAATTTTCTGGGGTGAAATTAAATTGCCAAAATAGCAATACCGTAAATCTGGTGTTCCAGCTGTGACTGGACAAGTTTCATAGGGTCCATCATAGGATATATTATTCTCTGTGGTGAAATTCAGTAGCAAAAATAGAAATACCGTAAATCTGGTGTTTCAGCTGTGACTGAACAAGTTTCATAGTGTCCGTCATAGGATATTTTATTCTTTGCGGTGAAATTCAGTTGCAAAAATAGAAATACCGTAAATCTGGTGTTCCAGCTGTGACTGGCCAAGTTTAATAGTGTCCGGCAAAGGATTTATTATTTTCTGGGGTGAAATTCAGTTGCCAAAATAGCAATACCATAAGTCAGTGGTTTCAGCTGTGGCTGGCCATGTTTAATAGTGTACGGCAAAAGATATATTTTTTTTCTGTAGTGAAATTCAATTGCCAAAATAGAAATACTATAAATCAGTGGTTTCAGCTGTGGCTGGCCAAGATTAATAGTGCACAGCAAAGGATATATTTTTTTCTGGGGTGAAATTCATTTGCCAAAATAGCAATACCATAACACAGTGGTTTCAGCTGTTGCAGGCCTAGATTAAATCTGTCCTTAAAAGGGTATATTTTTTTCTGGGGTGAAATTTTGATGCCAAAATAGCAATACCCTGAATCTGGTGTTCCAGCTGTGACTGGACAATTTCCCTAGTGTCTGTCAAAGGATATATTATTTTCTGGGGTGAAATTTATTTGCAAAAATAGAAATACAGTAAAACTGTTGTTCCAGCTGTTGCAGGCTTTGTTTAAATCTGTTCGTAAAAGGGTATATTTTTTTCTGTGGTGAAAGTCAGTAGCAAAAATTGAAATACAGTAAATCTGGTGTCCCAACAGTGGCTGGCCAAGTTTATTAGTGTAAGGCAAAGAATATTTTTTTTTCTGGGGTGAAATTCAATTGCCAAAATAGCTATACCATAAATCAGTGGTTTCAGCTGTGGCTGGGCAAGTTTAATATTATAAGGCAAAGGAAATATTACTTTCTGCAGTGAAATTCAGTTGCAAAAATAGAAATACAGTAAAACTGTTTTTCCAGCTGTTGCCGGCTTCGTATAAATCTGTCCATAAAAAGGTATATTTTTTTTCTGGGGAGAAAGTCAGTAGCAAAGCAAAAATAGAAATACAGGAGGGGATTTAGAGCCTCCTCTGACTGTCCTCGATGCGGGGACACCGGGGCAGATCATCTTCATCTGTTCTGGGATTGCCCGATGGTGAGCAAGTATTGGAGAATGGTTCAAACAACTTTGGCTCAGAGACTTAATATGGATATCCCCTTATCCCCAAAATTGTGGGTCCTTGGTGATCTATCGGAAGTTAATTGTCCGCCTTTGAAGCGCCTACTGTTGATGAAAGTGATTTTTTTGGCCAGGCTTCTTATATCCAGAGAATGGTGCTCCCCTCTCGCCCAAGATCGCAATCATTGGCTAAGTTTAGTTAAGAAGGAGAAAAGTTACGAGAGGGTCTTGTATAGACAAAGAGGGTCCTATGCAAAATGGAGTACTATATGGAAGGATTGGAACGACTAAATGATCATCTTTATGTTATTTATGTTATCTTTAGTTTTTTTTTTCTTTCCCCTGCAGGGTTCGGGAGGGGGGGGGAGGTGTGGGGTGACTAGGTATGCTTTTGTGTTGCTGTCTTTTTATGGATTGTATTTTTCAAGATGTTTAAAATAAAAAAAACAATATAAAAAAAAAATAGAAATACAGTAAATCTGGTGTTCCAGCAGTGGCTGGCCTAGTTTAATAGTGTACGGCAAAGGATATATTTTTTTTTCTGTGGTGAAATTCAATTTCCAAAATAGCAATACCATAAATCTGTGGTTTCAGCTGTGGCTTGCCAAGTTTAATAGTGCACGGCAAAGGATATATTTTTTTTCTGGGGTGAAATTCAATTGCCAAAATAGCAATACCATAAATCAGTGGTTTCAGCTGTGGCTGCCTAAGTTTAATAGTGTACGGCAAAGGATATATTTTTTTCTGGGGTTAAATTCGATTGCCAAAATAGCAATACCATAAATCAGTGGTTTCAGCTGTGGCTGGCCAACTTTAATAGTGTCCAGAAAAGGATATATTATTGTCTGCGGTGAAATTCAGTTGCAAAAATAGAAATACAGTAAAACTGTTGTTCCAGCTGTTGCAGGCTTCGTTTAAATCTGTCTGTAAAAGGGTATATTTTTTTCTGGGGTGAAATTGAATTGCCAAAATAGCAATACCCTTAATCTGGTGTTCCAGCTGTTGCAGGCCTAGTTTAAATCTGTCCGTAAAAGGGTATATGTTTTTCTGGGGTGAAATTTAATTGCCAAAATTGCAATACCTTGAATCTAGTGTTCCAGCTTTTGCATGCCTAGTTTAAATCTGTCTGTAAAAGGGTATATCATTTTTTTTCTGGGGTGAAATTCAATTGCCAAAATAGCAATACCATAAATCAGTGGTTTCAGCTGTGGCTGGCCAATTTTAACAGTGTACGGCAAAGAATATATTATTTTCTGCGGTGAAATTCAGTTGCAAAAATAGAAATACAGTAAAACTGTTGTTCCAGCTGTTGCAGGCTTCATTTAAATCTGTCCCTAAAAGGGTATATTTTTTTCTGGTGTGAAAGTCAGTAGCAAAAATAGAAATACAGTAAATCTGGTGTCCCAGGAGTGGCTGGCCAAGTTTAATAGTGTACGGCAAAGGATATATTTTTTTTCTGTGGTGAAATTCAATTTCCAAAATAGCAATACCATAAATCAGTGGTTTCAGCTGTGGCTGGCCAAGTTTAATAGTGTACGGCAAAGGATATTTTTTTTTTTCTGGGGTGAGATTAAATTGCCAAAATAGCAATACCATAAATCAGTGGTTTTAGCTGTGGCTGGACAATTTTAATAGTGTATGGCAAAGGATATATTTTTTTCTGGGGTGAAATTCAATTGCCTAAATAGCAATACCATAACTCAGTGGTTTCTGCTGTGGCTGGCCAAGTTTAATAGTGTCCGGCAAAGGATATATTATTGTTTGCGGTGAAATTCAGTTGAAAAAAATAGAAATACTGTAAAACTGTTGTTCCAGCTGTTGCAGGCTTCGTTTAAATCTGTCCGTATAAGGGTATATTTTTTTCTGGGGTGAAATTGAACTGCCAAAATAGCAATACCCTGAAAGTGGTGTTCCAGCTGTTGCAGGCCTAGTTTAAATCTGTCCGTAAAAAGGTATATTTTTTTCTGGGGTGAAATTTAATTGCCAAAATTGCAATACATTGAATCTGGTGTTCCAGCTTTTGCAGGTCTAGTTTAAAGCTGTCCTTAAAAGGGTATATTTTTTTCTGAGGTGAAATTCAGTTGCCAAAATAAAAATACAGTAAATCTGGAGTTCCAGCTGTGAATGGACAAGTTTAATAGTATCCGTCAAAGGAAAGATTTTGTTCTAGGGTGAAATTTACTTGCCAATATAGCAATACCCTGAATCTGGTGTTCCAGCTGTTGCAGGCCAAGTGTTAATATGTCCGTAAAAGGGTATATTACACTCAATTTGTATATACAAGTGCTGAGAGGGTCATCCTCAATAAATTCACACGCTACCGTGCATCTCCCATTGTTTTTCTGTCCATTAAAGGGTATATTACACAAAGTGTTAAAATACAATTGCTGAAGGCATAATCCTACATATTTTTTCACACTCTACTGTGCATCTCCAAGTGTAAATCTGTCCATAAAAGGATACCTTTCATCCAGGGCCTAAATACCAAGCCTACAATTGATATTCCCCTAAATCAGTGGTTACTGCTGTGCCTGGATTAGTGTAATATGGTACATAAATAAATAGGCATTTAGTGTTAGGTGCCTGTAAAAAAAAGACCTGAATTTGAAATCAATACATTGTGCCAAATATTTTTTTTTCTTATTGTGGTGCTTGGTAAACGGTAACAATGAGGAACTAGTAAGGGACACGGACGCGGTCGTGGTGGTGTTAGTGGACCCTTTGGTGCTGGGAGAGGACGTGGCCGTTCTGCCACAGCAACACTTCCTAGTGAACCAAATACCTCGGGTTCCAGTATCCTCCAGAATTTACAGCGATATTTGGTAGGGCCCAATGCCGTTCTAAGGATGGTGAGGCCTGAGCAAGTACAGGCGCTAGTCAATTGGGTGGCTGACAGTGGATCGAGCACGTTCACTACATTATCTCCCACCAAGTCTTCTGCAGAAAGCTCACAGATGGCACCTGAAAACCAAGCATCTGCGCGCGCTTCCGGCGTTCACATCCTGCCGCTGCTCGCCTGTCTGCGATACAGTGTAACTTTGGCCTTCCCACTCACCGCCTCATATGTGACGCGCCCACCAGGTGGAACTTCACCTTGCACATGCTGGAGAGACTGTGCGAGCAGCAGCAGCAGGCCATAATGGAGTTTCAGCTGCAGCACGCACGCGTCAGTCGAACTGCAGAACAGCCCCACTTCACCACCAATGATTGGGCCTCCATGTGAGACCTGTGTGCCCTATTGCGCTGTTTCGAGTACTCCACCAACATGGCCAGTGGCAATGACACCGTTATTAGTGTTACAATACCACTTCTATGTCTCCTTGAGAAAACGCTTAGGGCGATGATGGAAGAGGAGGTGGCCCAGGAGGAGGAGGAGGATAAGGGGTCATTTTTAGCACTTTCAGGCCAGGTACAAATGTGTCCAGCCAGGGCCCACTACTGGAGGACGAGGAGGATGAGGAGGAGGTGGAGTAGGATGAGGATGAAGCAGGTTCACAGCGGGGTTGCACCCGACACAGCTCAGGCCCATCACTGGTGCGTGGCTGGGGGGATACGGAGGACGATGACGATACGCCTCCCACAGAGGACAGCCTGTCCTTACCTCTGGGGAGCCTGGCACACATGAGCGACTACATGCTACAGTGCCTGCCCAACGACAGCAGAGTTGCCCACATTTTAACGTGTGCGAACTACTGGGTTGCCACCCTGCTGGATCCCCGGTACAAAGACAATGTGCCCACCTTACTTCCTGCACTGGAGCGTGATGGGAAGATGCGCAAGTACAAGCGCACGCTGGTAGACCCGCTCCTGAGAGCATTCCCAAATGTCACAGGGGATCAAGTGGAAGGTGAAGGCAGAGGAGGAGCAAGAGGTCGCCAATGCAGCTGTGTCACGGCCAGCTCCTCTGAGGGCAGGGTTAGCATGGCAGAAATGTGGAAAAGTTTTGCCTCCACGCCACAGCTAACTGCAGCACAACCTGATACGGAACGTGTTAGCAGGAAGCAGCATTTCACTAACATGGTTGAACACTACATCTGCACACCCGTCCACGTACTGACTGATGATTCGGCCCCATTCAACTTCTGGGTCTCCAAATTGTCCATGTGGCCAGAGCTAGCCTTTTATGCCTTGGAGGTGCTGGCCTGCCTGGCGGCCAGCGTTTTGTCTGAACGTGTATTCAGCACGGCAGGGGGCGTCATTACTGACAAACGCAGCCGCCTGTCCACAGCCAACGTGGACAAGCTGATGTTAATAAATATGAACCAGGCATTGATCCCACGGGACCTGTCCCTCCCTTGTGCAGAATAGACATTTATAACTGCCTCCCCCTCAACCATGTATTCTTGTAATCCGGGTCACTTCTTTATTGAAACCTCATTTTTTTAACTTTACCATGAACTTGCGGTGCAACCCAAAGTTGAATGGACCTCTCCTCAATGTGTGTGCCGGGGCCTAAATAACTGAAAGTGGCCTGTTACAATAGTGGGTGACATGAAGCCTGAACCTCTGCCATGCGACCTCTCTCCTCTGTCTGGGTGCCGTGGGCTAAATATCTGGAAGTGGCCTTCTCCAGTGGTGGGTGATATGACGCCTTATTCCATGCTATGGGACCTCTCTCCTCTGGGTGATGGGGCCTAAATAACTGAAAGTGGCCTTCTCCAGGGGTGGGTGATATGACGCCTTATTCCTTGCTGTAGAACCTCTCTCCTCTGTCTGGGTGCTGGGACCTAAATAACTCAAAGTGGCCTTCTCCAGTGGTGGGCGATATGACTCCCGATTCTCTGCTGTGGGACCTCTCTCCTCTGTCTGGGTGCTGGGGCCTAAATAACTGAAAGTGGCCTTCTCCAGTGGTGGGTGATATGACGCCTGATTCTCTGCTATGGGACCTTTCTCCAATTGATATTTCTTAATTCCTATTTTTTTTAATTTAATTTTAATTCATTTCCCTATCCACATTTGTTTGCAGGGCATTTACCTACATTTTGCTGCCTTTTGCTGCCCTCTAGCCCTTTCCTGGACTATTTTACAGCCTTTTTAGTGCCCAAAATTTCGGGTCCCCATTGACTTCAATGGGGTTCGGGATGAAGTTCGGGTTGAGTTCGGATCCCGATCCCGAACCCGAACATTTTCAGGAAGTTCGGCTGAACTTCTCAAACCCGGACATCCAGGTGTTCGCTCAAATCTATTCTTAACCCCTTAAGGACACAGCCCTATTTCACCTTAAGGACCAGGCCATTTTTTCAAAATCTGACCAGTATCACTTTATGTGGTGATAACTATAAATGCTTTTTCTTTTCCAGGCCATTCTGAGATTGTTTTTTTGTCACATATTGTACTTTATGACACTGGTAAAAGGAAGTCGAAAAATGTCATTTTTATTTATAAAAAAAATACCAAATTTACCCAAAATTTTGAAAAATTTGCAATTTTCCAAGTTTCAATTTCTCTACTTCTATAATACATAGTAATACCGCCTAAAAAGGTTATTGATTTACATTCCCCATATGTCTACTTCATGTATCGATCATTTTGGGAATGCCATTTCATTTTTTGGGGACGTTACAAGGCTTAGAAGTTTAGAAGCAAATCTTGAAATCTTTTAGAAATTTTCAAAAACCCACTTTTTAGGGACCAGTTCAGGTCTGAAGTCACTTTGTGAGGCTTACATAATAGAAACCACCCAAAAATGACCCCATTCAAGAAACTACACCCCTCAAGGTATATAAAACTGATTTACAAATGTCATTAACCATTTAGGTTTTCCACAAGAGTTAATGGCAAATGGAGATAAAATTTCAGAATTAAAAATTTTTGAAAATTTTTCCATTTTAATTAATTTTTCCAGTAACAAAGGGTTAACAGCCAATCAAAACTTAACATTTATTGCCCAGATTCTGTAGTTTGCACAAACAACCCATATGTGGTCGTAAACTGCTGTATGGCCAAACGGCAGGGCGCAGATGGAAAGGCAGATTTTGCTGGACTGGATTTTTGACACCATGTCCCATTTGAAGCCCCCCGATGCACCCCTAGAGTAGAAACTCCATAAAAGTAACTCAATCTAAGAAACTACACCTCTCAAGGTATTCAAAACCAGTTTTACAAACTTTGTTAACCCTTTAGGTGTTCCACAAGAGTTATTGGCAAATGGAGATGAAATTTCAGAATTTCTATTTTTTGTTACCTTGCCTCAAAAAAAGTGTAATATAGAGCAAACAAAAATCATATTTACCCTAAAATAGTACCAACAAAACTGATACCGTATCCCGTAGTTTCCAAAATGGGGTCACTTTTTTGGAGTTTCTACTGTAGGGGTGCATCAGGGGGGCTTCAAATGGGACATAGTGTCAAAAAAACCAGTCCAGCAAAATCTGCCTATCAAAAACCATATGGCGTTCCCTTCCTTCCACACCCTGGCGTTTGGCCATACAGCAGTTTACTGTGCAGTTGTCTGTGCAAACTAGAGAATCAGGGCAATAAATATTGAGTTTTGTTTGGCTGTTAACCTTTGCTTTGTTACTGGAAAAATGGATTAAAATTGAAATTTGCAAAAAAATTGCTGTTTTGGGACCGTTTTATATTTTTTGTTATTTACATTGTTGAACTGACAGGTTAGATTGTGTGCTATTTCTATAGAGCAGGTTGTTATGGACGCAACAATACCAAATATGACTACTTTTTGGGGGTTTTTGTTTCAGTTTTACATAATAAAGCATTTTTGAAAAAAATGATTTTTTAGTGTCTCCACATTCTGAAAGCCAAAGTTTATTTTTTATTTTTTGGGCGACTGTCTTATGTAGGGGCTCATTTTTTGCGGGGTTAGATTTCAGTTTGATTGGGACTATCTTGGGGTGCATATGACATTTTGGTCGCTTGCTATTACACTTTTTGTGATGTAAGGTGACAAAAATGGCTTTTGACACCGTATTTATATTTTTATTTTGCTGTGTTCAGCTGAGGGGTTAGGTCATGTGTTATTTTTATAGAGCAGGTTGTGACGGATGCTGCGATACATAATATGAATACTTTTTATCTATTTATATAAGTTTTACACATTAATATCATTTAAAAAATAAATAAATCATGATTTAGTGTCTCCATTGTCTGAGAGCCATATTTTTTTTTTTTTGGGCGATTGTCCTATGTAGGAGCTCATTTTTTTGCGGGATGAAATGGCGGTTTGAGTGGTAATATCTTGGGGTGCATATGACTTTTTGATCGCTTGCTATTACACGTTTTGTGATGTAAGGTGACAAAAAAAAGGCTTTTTTGACAACGTTTTTATTTTTTATGTTTACAACGTTCACCTGAGGGGTTAGGTCATGTAATATTTTTAAAGAGCAGGTCCTTATGGACACGGCAATACATAATATGTATAACTTTTTTTGTTTATTTTGGTTTTACACAATAATCCTTTTTGAAACCAAAAAAAAAAACATGTTTTAGTGTCTCTATAGTCTGAGAGCCATATTTATTTTCAGTTTTTAGGTAATTGTCTCAGGTTGGGTATAATTTTTGCGGGATGAGGTGACAGTTAGATTGGCACTATTTAGGGGATATATATGACTTTTTGATCGCTTGCTGTTTCACTTTTTGTGATGTAAGGTGACCAAAAATTGGCTTTTTGACAAAGTTTTTTTTTTTTTTTTACAGTGTTTACTTGAGGGGTTCGGTCATGTGATATTTTTATAGAGCAGATTCTTACGGATGTGGAGATACCCAATATGTCTATTTATTTATATTTTTACATTTAACACTAAAAAGCATTTTTGAAACAAAAAAAATCATGTTTTAGTCTGAGCGGCATAGTTTTTTTTTATTTTTTGGGCAATTGTATTAGCTAGGGTCTCATTTTTTGCTGGATTAGATGGCGGTTTGATTTGTACTATTTTTAGAGGCAAACGTCTTTTTGATCGCTTTGTATTACACTTTTAGTGATGTAAGGTGCCAAAAAATGGCTTATTTACACCATTTGTTTTGGGGGAAGGGGTTTATGGCATTCACCTGAGGGGTTCAGTCATGTGATATTTTTATAGAGCAGGTTTTTTGCAAATCTGACCAGTGTCAATTTAAGTGGTGATAATTTTTAAACGCTTTGACTTATGCAAGCCATTCTGAGACCGTTTTTTCGTCACATATTGTACTTCATGACACTGGTAAAATGGAGTCAAAAAAATTCATTTTTATTTATATTTATGGAAGGGGTTAAACTGCTGGCATCTGATCAAGCACAGATGTCAGCCATTTCTATCAGAGTGTCAGCAATGTGCTGACACTCTGATAGATCCACTAGACACCAGGGAAGAATACTGAGGAGGCGGGCGGGGGATCGCTATTGCCGCCGCATCGCCCGCCTCCCGCAACCGCCTCCAGCCACCCACAACCACCCCCCCTACACCCCCGCAGCCATAATATGATTGGGGGCTGCAGGGGGGGTTAAAATGTATAACTTTGGGGGCATTAACTATTTGATCCCCACGGTTACAGAATCGCGGGATTCAGAGATCGCGAAAAGAGCTGCAAACCGCAGGTCTGAATTGACCTGCGGTTTGCAGCGATCGCCGTTATGGGGGGGGGGGTTCACAGAACCCTCCTCGGTATTGTAACAAGGTACCTGCTGAATGATTTCAGCAGGTAACTTGTTCCGATCACTGCTGGCTGAGCAGCAGTGATCGGAACTACTCATGACGTACCGGTACGTCATGTGTCCTTAAGGATTCGGGAAACATGCTATATCGGTACGTCATGTGTCCTTAAGGACCGGGCTCATTTTCACCTTAAGGACCAGGCCATTTTTTGCAAATCTGACCAGTGTCAATTTAAGTGGTGATAACTTTTAAAGGCTTTGACTTATGCAAGCCATTCTGAGAATGTTTTTTCATCACATATTGTACTTCATGACACTGGTAAAATGGAGTAAAAAAATTCATTTTTATTTATAAAAAATACCAAATTTAGCAAAAATTTTCAAAAATTTGCAAATTTCCAAGTTTCAATTTCTCTACTTCTATAATACATAGTAATACCTACAAAAATAGTTATTACTTTACATTCCCCATATGTCTACTTCATGTTTGGATCACTTTGGGAATGACATTTCATTTTTTGGGGACGTTACAAGGCTTAGAAGTTTAGAAGCAAATCTTAAATTTTTTCATAAATTTCCAAAGACCCACTTTTTAAGGACCAGTTCACATCTGAAGTCACTTTGTAAGGCTTACATATTAGAAACCACCCAGAAATGACCCCATTCTAGAAACTACACCCCTCAATGTATTCAAAACTGATTTTACAAACTTTGTTAACCCTTTAGGTGTTCCACAAGAATTAATGGAAAATAGAGATAAAATTTCAAAATTTCACTTTTTTGGCAGATTTTCCATTTTAATATTTTTTTCCAGTTATAAAGCAAGGGTTAACAGCCAATCAAAACTCAATATTTATCGCTCTGATTCTGTAGTTTACAGAAACACCCCATATGTGATCGTAAACTACTGTACCGGCACACAGCAGGGCGCAGAACGAAAGGAATGCCATATGGTTTTTGGAAGGCAGATTTTGCTGGACTGGTTTTTTGACACCATTTGAAGCCCCCCTGATGCACCCCTAAAGTAGAAACTCCAAAAAAGTGAACCCATTTTAGAAACTATGGGATAGGGTGGCAGTTTTGTTGGTACTATTTTAGGATACATATGATTTATGGTTGCTCTATATTACACTTTTTTGTGAAGCAAGGAAACAAGAAATAGCTGTTTTGTCAGCATTTTTATTTTTTGTTATTTACAACATTTTTCTGACAGGTTAGATCATGTGGTATTTTTATAAAGCAGGTTGTCACGGATGCAACAATACCAAATATGACTATTTTTTTTGGTTGTTTGTTTCAGTTTTACATAACAAAGCATTTTTTTTTTAAATGATTCTTTACGGTCTCCACATTCTGAGAGCCATCGTTTTTTAAGTTTTTGGGCAATTATCTTGGGTAGGGTATGATTTTTTTGGGGATGAGATGGCGGTTTGATTGGCTCTATTTTGGGATGCATATGACTTTTTGATCGCTTGGTATTACACTTTTTGTGATGTAAGGTGACAAAAAATAGCTTTTTTTGCATCATTTTTATTTTAATTTATTTTTTTTACGGTGTTCACCTGAAGAATTAGGTCATGTGATATATTTATAGAGCAGGTTACTATGGACGCGGTGATACTTAATATGTATCCGTTTTTTATTTATGTAAGTTTTACACAATAATATCATTTTTGAAACAAAAAAATATCATGTTTTAGTGTCTCCATATTTTGAGAGCCATAGTTTTTTCAGTTTTTGGGCGATTATATTAGGTAGGGTCTCACTTTTTGCAGAATGAGATGATGGTTTGATTGGCACTACTTTGGGGTACATATGACTTTTTGATCGCTTGTTATTACACTTTTTGTGATGTATGGTGACAAAAAATTGCTTTTTTTACATCGTTTTTAGTTTTAGTTTTTTACGGTGTTCATCTGAGGGGTTAGTTCATGTGATATTTTTATAGAGCAGGTCACTATGGATGCGGCGATACTTAATATGTATACTTTTTTATGTAAGTTTTATCCAATGATTTCATTTTTGAAACAAAAAAAAAATAATCATGTTTTAGTGTCTCCATATTCTGAGAGCCATAGTTTTTTTTAGTTTTCAGGGCGATTATCTTAGTTAGGGTCTAATTTTTGCGGGATGAGATGAAGGTTTTATTGGTACCATTTTGGTGGGCATACGCCGTGTTGATCTCTTGCTGTTGTACTTTTAGTGATGTAAGGGGACAAAAAAATGGTTTATTTAGCACAGTTTTTATTTTTATTTTTTACGGTGTTTATCTGAGGATTAGGTCATGTGATATGTTTATAGAGCCGGTCGATACGGACGCGACGATACCTAATATGTCTACTTTTATTTTTTTCCTTTTTTTAACCAATTTTTTAGGAAAAATTGTGTTTTTGTTTTTTTAACTTGAAACTCTTAATTTTTACAACTTTTTTTTCACTTTATTTTTTTATCCCACATTGGGACTTCAACTTTTGGGGGTCTGATCCCTTTACAATGCATTCCAATACTTCTGTATTGGAATGCATTGGCTGTATGAGTAATACAGAGTGTATTACTCATACACCTTCCTGCCTGTGAGATCCAGGGGGCTGGATCTCACAGGCTCATCAACGCAAGGCAGCTCCGATGCTAAGGTAAGCATCGGGGCTGCCTTCCATGCTATAAGGTCCCCCCCCACAGCAGCACGGGGACCCGAAAGCCCCCGCACCCGCCGCCCCATTATATGGAAAAGCCGCAAACCACAGGACCCACTCGCACATTGTTCCAGGGTGCTTGCTCAATGATTTGAGCAGTCACTTTTTTCCGATCACCACCCGCCTTGCGACGATGATCAGAAATACACAGGGCGTACAGGTACGCCCTTTGTCCTTAATACCAGGACATCAGGGCGTACCTGTACGCCCTGTGTCCTAAAGAGGTTAACATTATTGAAATACAGGGTAGGCCTCAGATCTGCTATGTAGCACAAAACCAGTGTTTATTGCAACAAACTGCAGAAATGCAGTATGTCACCCCAAAAATTATAAAATAGGTTTTTGTATGCAAACATGCTCTGTGGCACAACAGTACGGGTTTATTCCCCCAACCTCAGAAAGTGCACTATGTCACCTCTAAATTATAAAATAGGTAATGTAGGGGGACTTGACCTGCCAGAAAAAAGGAAGTTTTCCTCCACTGTGCTACCAAAAAATAATTAGACTGATGTCCCTGGCAGGCTGGCACACATGCAGGTCACATGCAGTTCCAAGGACACTGCAGTTGCTAAAATGGCCGCCGACCCCTACCTTAGGAAGAGATGGATTAAAAATAATTTTGCAATATCACTGGGCTCAGGGCTAGGTACAAATATGTAGCATATCACCCTCAATAATTGTTGAAGTTTTAAGATTTAACACCACCAAGTTCAACAGATTTCTTCCCTAATCTCTCGCTCACAGCAGCAGCAGCAGCAACCTGTCCCTACACTAAGAGCAGCAGAGTGATGTGCTTATATAGAGGCTGGGTCACATGCTGCATTTAACCAATCACAGCCATGCCAATAATAGGCATGACTTTGATGGTTTCTTAGGGCAAAGTAGTGAAACGCTTCTTGATTGGCTGCTCTGCAGCCTTTCAAAAAGCGGGAAGAAATCACTGAACAATGAACCCAAACTTTTACGGAAATGCTCGGGTTCGGGTATCGCCACGTCCGTAAGAACCTGTTATATAAAAATATAACATCACCTAACCCCTCAGGTGAACACCGTAAAAATAAAAAAAAATAAAAAAACATCAAATGGTCATCGCATACTGAAAAAAATGAGCCCCTACAAGACAATTGCCCGAAAAATAAAAATAAAATATGCTTTATTATGTAAAACTAAAATAAACAACCAAAAAAGGTATTTACCATATTTGGTATTGTCTTGTCTGTAGCAACCTGCTCTATAAAAGTAGCACATGATCTAAGCTGTCAGATGAAAGTTGTAAATAACACAAAATAAAAACGGTGCCAAAACAGCTATTTTTTGTTACTTTGCCTCAAAAAAGTATAATATAGAACAATCAAAAATCATATGTACCCTAAAATAGTACCAACAAAACTGCCACCTTATCCAGTAGTTTCCAAAATGGGGTCACTTTTTTGGAGTTTCTACTCTGGGGTTCATCAGGGAGGTTTCAAATGGGACATATTGTCAAAAAAAACAGTCCAGCAAAATCTGCCTTCCAAAAACCATCTGGTATTCCTTTCCTTCTGTGCCCTGCCGTGTGCCTGTACAGCAGTTTACGACCACATATGGGGTGTTTCTATAAACTACAGAATAGGGCAATAAATATTGAGTTTTGCTTCGGCGTTGACCCTTGCTTTGTTACTGGAAAAAATGGATTAAAATGGAAAATTTGCCAAAAAAGTGAAATTCTGAAATTGAACCTCCATTTTCCATTAATTCTTGTGTAACATCTAAAGGGTTAACAAAGTCTGTAGAATGAGTTTTGAATACCTTGAGAGGTGTAGTTTCTAAAATGGTGTCATTTTTGGGTGTTTTCAGTGAGTTCAAACCTGAACTGGTCAATAAAAGTGGGTTTTGGAAATTTTGTGAAAGTTTTGCTTCTAAACTTCTAAGCCTTCTAATGTCACCCAAAAATAAAATGGCATTCACAAAATAATCAAACCATGAAGTAGACATATGGGGAATGTAAAGTAATAACCCTTTTTTGAGGTATTACTATGTTATAAAAGTGGAGAAATTGAAATTTGAAAATTTGCTAATTTTTTCAAAATTTTTGGTAAATTTGGGTATTTTTAAAAAATATAAATAAAATATTTTGACTCAAATTTACTACTGTCATGAAGTAAAATATGTGACGAGAAAACAATCTCATAATGGCTTGGATAAGTAAAAGCGTTTTAAAGTTATTACCACATAAAGTGACACATGTCAGATTTTTCTAAAAATGGTCTGGTCCTTAAGGTGAAATATGGGAGGGTCCTGAAGTAGTTGTGCTAGTTGTGCTAAAAATAAAAATAACTAAAAATAAATGAGTAAAAAGTCACAAAATAGCCATATGAGAGGGGTTTGCACAGGAGGAGAGGGTTTGTGAATAAGTGTGTAAGTGTGTGTGTGGGGGGCCCCATACAAAAATTTGCTGTGGGGCCCAGTCAGTTCTAGCTAAGCCTCTGGTGGTATATATTCATAATCATGAATATTATAGTTGTTTTTTTTTCATCAGTACTACTGCTTCTTGATTGTGGGCCAATGAGAAGGCTGTAATATCTTTGTCAGAGCTTAGCAACATCCCTATCAACCGATAGGAAAATTGCCTACCCCTTTACTATATAAGAAACTCCCGAGCAGCCATTTTCTGCTGTTTTTTGCAGTTCTGAGAGGAATAGCAGTGTCATTGCTGAGCTCTGTGCTTTGCAGACCCTACTGGATCCTTATTCGATTACATTAGATAGTTTTATATATATATATATATATATATATATATATATATATATATATATATATATATTACAGATAGTGGGAGATCAGTGTAGTTTATATAGTGATAAAGTGTAGCTGATAGTTTCCAGTGCAGGGTGTTAGGTAGTGTGATAGGAATTACTGTGCTATGATAGGGATTAGTGTCTCTGTTAGACACAGTGCTGTGATGTCACAACAATACTTAGTTCACCAATCAGAAATATCTACTCAGACCTGATAAAATATGAAGCTGCACGTATTGCGCAAAAAATGTGCATCATTAGTGCCGATTTGCGCAATCGCGAAAATAATGACTGGAAATCGTGAATTCTAGAATTTGCCAATTTATTGTGAATAATATGCGAAAAAATGCTCGAGATATCGCAAAAACAAATATTGCCTATGCCGCTCATCACTATCCGTCACTCAGTCTATATGCTTTCACTGATCAAAGTCACTAAAATATACCCATTTATATGTCACTATTCTCTCCATATAATATGCTTTTAGTGTTCCTATTACACAAGATGAGTGGCCTTTGTCTGTAATAGCTTTCAAACACTGCCATAAAAGATCCTTTCGGGGTGCAATTTGACAGACGGTATAGCAGTTCTTCTATCTATCTAGATTCTAGACAGACCTGTCTGAATACAACCAGCTGATTGGGTGATCAGGCAGTCTATCAGTCTCTGAATCAATCAGGGCAAGCGCTCCTCCCCACTTAGTCTAAATGTCATGTGATCTTCCATATTCTTCCACCCCATGGTTTTCCTTACCAATATTCACAGAGTCACTTTTACACAATTCTTCCAAAACAAATCACGAAAACTTTGGATTTGTTTGGTAGACATTTTTTTGTGGACTTTTAAATAAACCTGATTAATTTAATATTGATTTGTTCATCTTTAGTCATGATCACTTACCCTTGTTCATGATTATTCTACTGTATAGAAAAGATTACACTGACCTCTATTTAATAGACCATTGGGACCTATTGCCTAAATACTGCATTTTTTAAGATTTATATTTATGGAAAGTAGAATAATTCAAGAACAGATTATGACCATGTAGCATGTCTGCATATTTCATAAAGAAACAGTAGCTAAAACTTTCCTCTAGAGGCATCATGACTAAATCTAACATAAGGACGCTGTGCAAGACTCATCACTGTAAATTTGATTTCCACTTTTTGCATTCTTTCTGCAATATGTTCTTCTGTTGGCAGAAATACAGAATATGTTCTTGCTATCTTGACATATGGCTTCCTGACATGAATTGCCTATCCCTCAAAAATGTGTGCTACACAGACTAACCAGTTTTTATCTTTGCTATGAGTATAGTGTCTTCTATATATACCACTGGTTAATATGTGCCCATTCTCAAAAAAAGTTTAATGGCTTCATACAATACTAAGCATTGCTCTGTGTAATAAGGCCCAATATTTGACATAGTATAGTTGACAAAAGACATACAGTAAGTCCATCAAATTCAACCAAGGGATAGGTGGGAATGTGAATTTTATGAAAGGGCAGTTTACCTAGTATTAACCTTATTTAGTTCTAAGAATTTCTGTAAGCATTTTTTAAAACTGTTAACAGTTCCTGCCATTACCACATCCTGAGGTTGAAAATTTCAGACCCTCCAGGCCCCTTATCAGTGTAGTCCCTCTTCTTTGTACCATCTCTAGCTCCAGGACATCTTTTATGTCTCTCTATATATAGATGTGAACTGCATATTACAAATGAGGCCACATCAAAGTTTTTTAAATTAGTAATATTACGTAATTATTTCAAAAATTAATTCCTTGTTTAATACATGACAACAGCCTGCTTGTCTTCAAAAATGCAAATAGACTGTGCATGCTGTTATTTAGCCTATGATTAGGGTTGAGTGAACACCTAGAAGTTCAGGTTCGCCGGGTTCGGCCAAACTTCACCGTAAAATTCGAACCCGAACCCCATTGAAGTCAATGGGGACCTGAACTTTGGGGCATTAAAATGGCTCTAAAAAAGTCATGGAAAGGGCTAGAGGGCTGCAAAAGGAATCAAAATGGGGGTAAGAGCAGGACAATTGCCTTGCAAACAAATGTGGATAGGGAAATGACTTAAAATAACATAGAATAGAAAAAAAGTAAAAAATTATGATTTTTTCCCCATTTATTTATTTATTTATTAATTTAGGAAGACCCCAAAACATTGGGAAATAGAAAATAGAATGCAAAGAAAAAGTGAGCTGAAGTATAACAATGGCTGGATGTGGCCGGTATACTTGTCTTTTCTTCACAAGGTACGGATAAGTCCTGTGGGATCCATGCTTGGTTCATTTTAATGAATGTGAGCTTGTCCACATTCGCTGTGGATAGGCGGCTGCGCGTGTCTGTGATCACCACCCTGCCGTGCTAAACACACGTTCGGACAATACACTGGCCACAGGGCAGGCCAGCACCTCCAAGGTGTAAAGGGCAGGCTCAGGCCATGTACCCAATTTGAAGACGCAGAAGTTGAATGGGGCAGACCCATCAGACAGTACGTGTAGGCATGTGCACATGCACTGTTCCACCATGTTGCTGAAATACTGCCTCCTGCTAAGACGTTCCATATCAGCTGGTGGTGCTGGTTATTGTGGCATGCTGATGAAGATTTTCCACATTTCAGCCATGCTAACCCTCCCGTCTGAGGTGCTGGCGGTACCCCAGCTGTGTTGGCGACTTCTTCCTCCTCCTCTGCCTTCTCCTTGTGCTTCCACTAAGCCCCCGGTGTCAGGTGGAAATGCCATCAGCAGCGTGTCTACCAGAGTGCTCTTGTACTCGCGCATCTTCCGATCATGCTCCAGTGATGGAATTAAGGATGACACGTTGTCCTTGTAGCGGGGATCCAGCAGGGTGGCCACCAGGTAATCTGCACTGGTTAGAATGTGGGCAACTCGGTGGTCGTTGCGCAGGCACTGCAGCATGTAGTCGCTCATGTGTGCCAGGCTGCCAATAGGCGATGACAAGCTGTCCTCTGTGGGGGGGGGGGTGTATCTTCTCTTTGCTCTGTATCCCCACAGCCACGCTTCAGTGATGCCATTGAGCTGCTCTTGGTGCCACCCTGCTGTCAACACGGTTCATCCTCATCATCATCCACCTCCTCCTCATCCTCCAGAACTGTGCCCTGGCTGGACAATTGTGTACCTGGCCTCTGTTGGTGCAGGAACCTACCCTCTGAGCCACTTGTGAATGACTGGCCTGATAACAGTGGAAATGATCCCTCTTCCTCCTCCTCTTCCTCCTGTGCCACATCCTCTTCCATCATCGCCCAAAGAGTTTTTTCGAGATGAAGTGGGAGGACGGCGTGATCGGTACTGGCCATGTTGGTAGAGTACTCAAAACAGCGCAATGCGGCACTCGTCCCGCATAGAGGCCCACTCGTTGGTGGTGAAGTTGTGCTGTTCCGCAGAGTGACTGACCCGTGCTGCTGCAGCTGAAACTCCATTATCGCCTGCTGCTGCTCACACAGTCTCTCCAGCATGTGAAAGATGGAGTTCCACCTTGTGGTTACGTCGCATATAAGGCAGTGAGCCCGAAGGTTACGCTGCAGCGCAGACAGGCGAGCAATTTTTCAGGAACGTTCATATGGTAAATATCCAGCTCACTTAACTGACAACCAGGTCAGACCTCCATAGCATTACTTGAAAGGAAAAAGTTCCAGCACTTATGTTATTTTGTAGCATTGATTCCTCGTCTTTATTAGGCAATTTTTACGAATAAGAACTTTGTTCGAAACACGTCAATAGTCGCAACAGGTGTGGATTTATGTCCTGTATATTATTTACAATTGCCTAATACAGACGAGGAATCAATGCTACAAAATAACGTGAGTGCTGGAACTTTATCCTTTCAAGTAATATTTCAGGAACCTCTGCACCACCAAATTCAGCACATGCGCCAGGCAAGGGATGTGCGTCAAACCAGCTAGGCCTAGAGCTGTTACGAGATTTCGCCCAATATCGCATACCACCAGGCTGGGCATGAGGCTCAGTGGCACCAACCACTCATCGGTCTGTTGTTCCATGCCTGTTCACAGCTCCTGCGCGGTGTGGGTTTTTCCCCCCAAACAGATGAGTTTCAAAACAGCCTGCTGTCATTTTCCCCTGGCTGTGCTGAAGTTGGTGTTGAAGGTGTTACGCTGACTGGATGAGGAGGCGGTAGAGGAGGAAGCGGAGTAGGAGGAGGGGGCAAAGAGAAATGTCCTGCAATCCTTGGTAGAGGAAGGACATGCACCAAACTGCTATCTGCCTCAGGCTCACTGCATTTACCCAGTGTGCAGTTAGGGAAATATAACATCCCTGCCCATGCTTACTGGTCCACGTATTGGTGGTTATGTGGACCTTGCCACAGATGGAGTTGCGCAGTGTACACCTGATTATGTCAGCCACTTGGTTGTGCAGGGCAGGAATGGCTCATCTGGAAAAGTAGTGGTGGATGGGAACCACGTACTGTGGGACAGCCACCGCCATAAGGTTTTTTAAAAGTCTCCGTCTCCACCAGACGGAATGACAGAATTTCAAAGGCCAGGAATTTTGAAATGCTGGAATTCAGGGCCAGGGATCGCGGGTGGGTAGGGGGGTACTTCCTCTTTCTCTCCAGTGTTTGGGAGATGGACAGCTGAACCCTTCTATGAGACATTGTGAAGATGTTTGGTGATGGTGACGGAAGAGGTGGCATTGCTGCCACATCCTATGTTTGCGGGGTGGCAGTTGCCACTGCCACTCCAGAGGGGTAGGAAGAGGCCAAGACTGCAGCAGAAGAGGGAGCAGGTGAAGCCTGAGATATTTTGTGGGTTTTGAGGTCTGTACTCCACTGCAGATCGGGCTTTGCATTTAGATGCCTGGTTATGCAGGTGGTGCTCAGGTTTAGAACATTAATGCCTCGCTTCAGGCTCTGATTGCAAAGCGTACAAACTACTCGTGTCTTGTCGTCTGCACATTGTCTGAAGAACTGCCATGCCAGGGAACTCCTTGGAGCTGACTTTAGTGTGTTCAGTCCCTGGGTGCGGTGGGCAGTAGCAGGCATACTTGCTAGGGGACGGCCACTCTGCTTTTGCACAATGATCCCTCTTTTGATGTGTGGCTGGTGCTGTGTGACTACCTCCTCTTCCTCCGAACTGCACACGTCACTCGCATGACATTGAGTCCATGTGGGGTCTAGGATCTCCTCATCCAGCACATCATCTTCCACCCACTCTTCACCCCTACCCTCCTTGCCGGTCTGCACACTGCAGAAAGCCACAGCAGTCGGCACCTGTCTTTTTTTAATCATCAGAGATGTGCTGTGTTGGTCCTCCCATGTCCACATCCTGAAACATAAGTGGTTGGGCATCAGTGCACTCAATCTCTTCCACTTCTGGGGCAGGGCCATGTGGGCGGCACCTGGAAATCCTGCCAGCAGAGTCATCAAAAAGCATAAGAGACTGTTGCATGACTTGGGGCTCAGACTGCTTGGCTGATTTGCAAGGGGGTTAGGTGAAAGACAGATGCCCATGGGCTGCAGGTGCCAACTCTGCGCTTTCAGCAGGGGACAATGGGAGACAATGTGAAGGAACTAGAGGCTCTGTAAGCCACTCAATCTACTACCGCCTCTACTTGTTCTGGCCTCAACCTTAATACACCCGTATTCAGGCCTACAAAATAACGCTAAGGTGTTTCATTTGGGCACGTAGCTGGCACAGATTTGAGCTCCCCCAACACCAGTAGCACCATGAGCAGACCACCCTTATTTGATGCTCTCCTCATTCTTTGAGGTCACCCACTGAACCAAGAGACAGATTAACTACTGTATATTAATTTTCCTGTCACATATGCAGTGCAGGTGTACCTCACACAAAAATTGGTTAGATGTCACCCACCAATCTAACAGACGGATTAACTATATTTATTTCCCTGTTATGTATGCAGTGCAGGTGTACTTCACACAATAAATTGGTATATTTAGCCCACCTAACTAACAGACGGATTAACTATATTATTTTCCCTGTCACGTATGCAGTGCAGGTATACTTCACACAATAAATGGGTATATGTCACCCACCGAACTTACAGACGGATTAAAGGGCTTCTGTCACCCCCAATTTAGCAATTTTGAGTAGTGGACATTAGCTATTTGCTAATGTCCGCTGAGTTCATACATATTACTATTACCTCTGTCTGTGCTCTAAATTCTGTAAAAATCGCACTTTTATGTTATGCTAATTTCTTCACTACCAGCAAGTTGGGCGGTTACTTGCTGGTAGCCGCCGCATCCTCGGACTAGAAACACGCCCCCTCCTCCACTTGATAGACAAGGCCAGCGAGCGCTCTTCTCCTCCCGCTGGCCCTGTCTTCCCATGAAATCCCGCGCCTGCGCTGTAACGGTCTTCATTCGGCGCAGGCGTTCTGAGTGAAGGACGGGCACTTGCCAGCAACTTCACTCAGAACGCCTGTGCCGAATGAAGACCGTTACGGCGCAGGCGCGGGATTTCATGGGAAGACAGGGCCAGCGGGAGGAGAAGAGCGCTCGCTGGCCTTGTCTATCAAGTGGAGGAGGGGGCGTGTTTCTAGTCCGAGGATGCGGCGGCTACCAGTAAGTAACCGCCCAACTTGCTGGTAGTGAAGAAATTAGCATAACATAAAAGTGCGATTTTTACAGAATTTAGAGCACAGACAGAGGTAATAGTAATATGTATGAACTCAGCAGACATTAGCAAATAGCTAATGTCCACTACTCAAAATTGCTAAATCGGGGGTGACAGAAGCCCTTTAACTGTTATATTTGTGTGTTAGCGAAACAAAGATGTTGCATTGCACCCACCAAAAAATCGCTATAGGTCACCCACAGAATTAACAGCCAGATTTATTATTAGCTTTTTGTGTCAGGGGTGCAAAGATGGTGTATTGCACCCACAAAAATCGCTGAAGGTCACCCACAGAATTAACAGCCATATGTGATTCCTGTCCCTGCACTACTCAAAGATGATGGGCGGTGCTGCAGGTGATCCAGCTTATATAGAGGCTGGGCCACATGATGCACCGGCCAATCCCAGCCATAGTAAGGCAATTGTGAAACAGAAAAACATGGTTATAAGGGGAAATAATAAATATAAACATGGTTATAAGGGGAAATAATAGCATTCTTAATAAAGAATGCATAGTAAAATGAAGTGGAAGGGGTTAAAAATAATAAAAGTTAACTTACTTTAGCCACTTGATCGCGTAGTTGCGATCTGTCCTCTCTTTCCCAGCATCAGCTAAGAACTAAATGACCTGTGATGATGTCACATCACATGGTCCAATCACATGGTCCATCACCATGGTAAGATGGACCATGTGATTGGACCATGTGATGTGACGTCATCATGGGTCCTTAGTTCTAGCTGATGATGGAAAGAGAGGACAGATCGCAACTACGCGATCAAGAGGCTAAGGTAAGTTAACTTTTATTATTTTTAACCCTTCCTCTTCATTTTACTATGCATTCTTTATTAAGAATGCTATTATTTCCCCTTATAACCATGTTATAAGGTAAAATAATAAAGATCGGGTCCCGTTGCTAAGCAACCATGCGGGAAAATCGCAACGCATCCGCACTTGCTTGCGGATGCTTGCGATTTTCCCGCAGCCCCATTCACTTCTATGGGGCCTGCGTTGCGTGAAAAACACACAATATAGAGCATGCTGAGATTTTCACGCAACGCAGAAGTGATGCGTGAAAATCACCGCTCATGTGCACAGCCCCATAGAAATGAATGGGTCCGGATTCAGTGCGGGTGCAATGCGTCCTCCTCACACATTGCACCTGCGCGGAAAACTCGCCCGTGTGAAAGGGGCCTAAGTGTTAGGCTGCCTAGTGCGGAATCCAAATGGAAAAGTTCCTAGTGGATATCAAATAGGTATGAATATAGCAAAAAGTTCCTTACAGACGGCACCATATACTATAAACTATAGATAATGATGTCTTACAGAAAGATTCTCGAGGTACTTAAATAATTCTAAAAGATGTAATCTAGAGTGAAATGTACTGGTTTCAACAAACATTTAAAATCAACGTAAGTATTAAAAGAACAGGTAGCCAAAAGCAACTCACTTCACTCAGGAGGGACAGGGTGGGATAAAGCTCAAGACACCCACTCTGTACCCTCCTGCGCCGGGATCGCGTATCAAGATATCAGGATAGAAACAGCGGCTCATCAAACTTCTTGTTAATCCTTTATTCCTTTATTATGGGAGTGCGGATCGGAAGTGAAGTTTTGGCCCAACCCCCCTTTTGTTTGTGGCGCCTTTTCCATGCTCTATAAATATTTGTGTGATTTCACTATGTGTTTATGCTCCTGAGGAAGGGGGTTATATGAAACCCCGAAATGCGTTGAGCTGTACTCCACCCCCACCCTGGCTTTTGAATAAAGGATTAACAAGAAGTTTGATGAGCCGCTGTTTCTATGCTGACATCTTGATACGCGATCCAGGCGCAAGAGGGTACAGAGTGGGTGTCTTGAGCTTTATCCCACCCTGTCCCTCCTGGGTGAAGTGAGTTGCTTTTGGCTACCCGTTCTTTTAATACTTACATTGATTTTAAATGTATGTTGAAACAAGTACATTTCACTCTAGATTACATCGAGAATCTATCTGTAAGACATCATTATCTATAGTTTATAGTGTATGGCGCCGTCGGTTAGTGCCTAAGGAACTTTTTGCTACAGTATATTCATACCAATCCCAGCCATGCCATTAGTAGGCATGGCTGTGATGGCTTCTAAGTGCCCTCAGCTTAAAAGCTTGTTAATTGGCTGCCCTGCAGCCTTTTAACAAGCTTTATTAAATGCCCGAACACCGAATTCAAACCAGAACTTTTCCGGCAAAGTTTGGGTTTGGGTCCGGGTACCAAAAGTCGCAAAGTTCAGTAAGGACGCTCAACACTACCTATGATCTACAAGTGCACCCAAATCCTTCTCTACAGGGGACTTTCTTAGTGTTACTACCCCTAACACTGAAAATGCATAAAATGCATTCAATCCGCATTGAAGCTTATTTGCCAAGTGGATGCTTAAACAGTCAGAATGTCCAAGTCAGTTTGTAGTTTATAGACATCTTCTATCAACTGCACAGTACTGCATAGCTTTGTGTCATGTTCAAAATTAGACATGGTGCTATTAATCTCATCTTTATCGTTAAAATCTATGCACACCTTTGGAGGCCATTTTTTTTATTAATGATTCATTTTTTGCTAAAAATTATATTTTCCTTTGGCCATTATTATAAATAGTGAGCCTTTTTGTCACAAAGGATTAACTGTTTTTCTAACTGTGTGACTGGTACAGTACATTAACTTTAACTTTGTTTTGGTCATCCAATAAACCTTTGGCATCATTTATCAAACTGGTGTAAAATAGAACTAGCTTATTTGCCCATAGCAACCGAGCACCTTTCATTTTTGACAGCTCCTTTGGAAAGTGAAAGGTGGACTCTATCTATCAGCTAAGCCAGTTCTACTTTAAACCAGAGGTCATAAACACTTATTTAAGCCACCTTCTTATCAGTAAGATACAAACTGAGCTATAATGAGTGTATATAATGTCGTAAGATACGAACTAAGCTATAATGAGTGTATATAGTGTCAGAGAGCAGAGATAAGGAGCTTGCACGTGATGGAACAGTTTTTTTTCAAGTGCCAAAACAACCTTTTGCATATCAGCAAACTGATATGAATCGTCTATACAACCACGTTCACTTGTACCTGAGTTGTGCCCTTTCTCCATGAAATGCCCTGTTTCCTGATTCCATGGACATCTGGACAGACAGATTGGAACTGTCAGTATGGCAGGCGGTGTCGTCACAGCAAAGCAGGCAAAATTGTCCTCCAAAAGTGTTAAAAATATTACATTTGTAAAAATAAATCAGGCATGGATCTATATTGATTTTTATACACCTCCAGTTGAAGCTATTGAATTGATATGACATTGCTGATAGTGGCTATTAATCACCAGCCCAATGATGTCGATGTGCCGATGCTGCTTTCTTCCTGTTCATTATGTTCCATACTCTACTACTGCTGCAGCTACTAATAACCCTACTACTACACCTACACAGCAGTACTGTACATCTGTAAGTCAGGTTTAGGGTTGAATGAGGCAAGCTTAAGATTATAGATCCAAAGTTATTTCGGTCAAAACTTCATTTGAATGCTGTGCAGAAATCTGTCTCCAAAATAAGAAGATTGAATCCAGCTGCCAATAAAAGAACTGACCTTTATTATTAAGTGATTGAAATCCAATGGACACAGAGCACTCACGTCAACACTTTCGAATAACAGTATCAGGATCCTTACTTATGACTAGGGATGGGCGGACTCGTGGATGTTCAGGTTCGCCTGGTTCGGCCAAACTTCAGGTCAAAGTTCGCATTCGGGACCCGAAATTGACCCAAACTCGAACCCGAACCGACTGTGAAATAGTCGTAGTAAAGGCTAGGGGCTGCAAAAGAAAGCAAAATGGGAGTAAGAGCAGTACAATTTCCCTGCAAACAAATGTGGATAGGGAAAGGACTTAAAATAGCATAGAATAGAAAAAATAAAAAATAATAATCTTGAACTACGAGGCAGAGGTCAAAGTGGAGTAGGAGGTTGAGGAGGGGGTGGATGTAGCGGTATAGGTGGAATTGCAGTTTTTTTGTTTTTTTTTTCCTTAATTTATTTTTTTTTTTATAAATTTGGGAAGGCCCCAAAACATTGGGAAATGGAAAAGAGAATGCAAAGGTCAAGTGCGCTGGAGTATAAAAATGGCTGGGTGCGGCCTATATACTTGTCTACTCAGCACAAGGTACGGACAAGTTCTGTAGAATCCATGACTGGTTCATTAATGAACATGAGCTTGTCCACATTGGCTGTGGACAGGTGGCTGTTGTTGTCTGTGATCACTCCCATCCACCGATCTAACAGATGGATTAACTATGTTAATTTCCCTGTCACGTATGTAGTGCAGGTGTACCTCACACCAAAAATGTTTATATATCACCTACCGATCCAACAGACGGATTAACTATATTAATTTCCCTGTCATGTATAAAGTGCAAGTGTATACAAGTATACAAAAATGAGTATATGTCACCCACCGAACTAACAGACAGATTAACTATTATACTTTTGTGTCAGGGGTACAAAGCTGGTGTATTGCACCCACAAAAAATCACTATAGGTCACCTACAGAATAAATAACCAGATTAAATTCCTAACACTCTCCCTTAAGGCTGGGTTCACACGAGCGTGTCCGGATTAGGTCCGGATGCGTTGCGGATGCGTTCAGTGAAAACTGAGCGTTTTCACAGGCAAAGCCATTCAGTTTTGCCTGCGATTGCGTTCAGTTGTTCAGTTTTTTCCGCGCGGATGCAATGCGTTTTGATGCGTTTTTCACGCGCGTGATAAAAAAACTGAAGCTTTACAAACAACATCTCCTAGCAACCATCAGTGAAAAACGCAACGCACCCGCACTTGCTTGCGGATTCTATGCGTTATTAACGCAGCCCCATTCATTTCTATGGGGCTGCGGATGCGTTTATAACGCATAAGATAGAGCATGCTGCGATTTACACGCGTTGCAGAAGTGATGCGTGAAAAAAAACGCTCATGTACACAGCCCCATAGAAATGAATGGGTCAGGATTCAGTGCGGGTGCAATGCGTTCACATCACGCATTGCACCCGCGCGGAAATCACGCTCGTGTGAATGCAGCCTAATTCAGCTGCCTGCTTCCTGTCCCTGCACTACTCAGAGGTCACATGATGCACCGGCCATTCACAGCCATACCATTACTAGGCATGGCTGTGATGGCTTCTAAGTGCAGTTCGGGTTCGCTCAACACTACTCATCACACAATAAATGGATATTCCCCACAGTAAAATACCAACCCCCCACCAATCACGTTCAAACTCAAAGTTTCACATAATAATCAGTGTTGGTATCTGGGCAATATACAAGACAATTAAAAAAAAAAATCCTTATTATGTCAATACTAAAAGATAAGCAAAAAAACACATGCAAATAAATAAAAAATATTGTGAAATGAGATTGTATTTCCTTTTCAAGCCAGTGGGAAAACAACTACCCAGCTGGAACATCCAGAAAGCTTCTATGCTGAAATTTATTTTTTCTTATGGTCATCTCCCCTTATTGGGGCAGTGACCCTTTCTACACCATGCTCCAAAAAGGCAGAAATTTCCCCCGTGTGAACAGTTGCAAAATGTAATGTTGGCGCTAACACGTTCCTGGTTTTGTAATGATATCCCAAATTTCGCTCAACACTAGTTAGTTTTCATACTATACTGTTGTGGCTCTATTATCCCTACATAGGCAAACATCTCTTGTCTTGTCCATCTGGCTCTATACTGTACTGCCGCTACTCCCCCCAAAAAAAAGAGAATTTTGGACTGCTTGTTCAGACATTGCTGTTTTCTTAAGATAATGCCATATGCTAGCCAGGCCGAGTCTAATAGATAACTGTTAGTGTGACAGTTTTAATGTAGTACAATGTAGTACATGCCCCATATCAAACCTCTGATCAGACGACCATATAGGAGGTCAGATCAGACACCCCTATATCAGAGGCCAGATCAGACCCCATATCAGACCTCAGATCAGACCACCATATCAGATCAACCCCCCCCCATGTATGACCTCAGATCAGACCCCCATATTAGATCAGACCCCCATCAAAGCTCACATCATACCCCCACCCCATGTCAGACCTCAGATCACATACCATCAGAGATAAAATAAATTCACTTACCTTTCTTGCTCCGCCACTACTCTCCTGGTACAGCAGTCTCTGCTGCAATCACACTCCCTGATCTTCTCCAGGCCCATGTAACCTGACTGAGCACAGCATCAAGTCATGTGCGCATTACATCCTGGCGAGGTACACAGGCAGGCCAGTGCAGCATGATGCCTGGAGAATTTCAGTTTTGCTAAAAAAAAAAAAATTCTTTGCAAAGCTCAAGTTCGGTCAGTTTGGAGGGAGACCATCTGTGAACAGCAATTTTTTCAAGTTATGCCACAGATTCTCAATGGAATTTAGGTTTGGACTTTGACTGGGCCATTCAAACACATGAATATGCTTTGATCTAAACCATTCCATTGTAGCTCTGGCTTTATGTTTAGGGTTGTTGATTGGCTGGAAGGTGAACATCTGCCCCAGTCTCAAATCTTTTGCATTCTCTAATAGGTTTTCCTCCAGGATTGCCCTGTATTTAGCTCCATTCATCTTCCCATCAACTTTGCTTAGCTTCCCTGTTCCTGCTGAAGAAACGCTTCTCCAGAGCATGATACTGCCACGGTCCACCATCATGTTCTACTGTGGGGGATGTTGAGATTAGGGTTATGTGCAGTGTTAGTTTTCTGCCACACAGTGTTTTGCAATTAGGCCAATAAGTTCAACTTCTTCCATATGCTTACTGTATCCCCTACATAGCTTGTGACAAACTGCAAATGGGACTTCTCATGGCTTGCTTTCAAAAATGGGTTTCTTCTTGCCACTCTTCCATGAAGGCCAGATTTATGGAGTACATAACTAATAGTTGCCCTGTGGACAGATTCTTCCACCTAAGCTGTGGATCTCTGCAGCTCCTCCAGAGTAAACATGAGTCTCTTGGCTGCTTCTCTCTTGGCTGCTTCTCTCTTGGTGGTCAGTTTAGGTGGATGGCAATGTTTTGGTAGGTTTGCAGTTTTGCCATACTCCTTACATTTTTGGATGATGGATTGAACAGTGTCCGTGAGACATTCAGAGCTTAGGATATTAATTTATAACCTAACCTTGCTTTACACTTCTCCAAAACTTTATCCCTGACCTGTATGGTGTGTTCCTTGGTTTTCATGATGCTGTTTGATTATTAATGTTCACTAACAAACCTCTGAGGCCTTCACAGAACAGCTGTAGTTATACTAATAATACATTACACACAGGTGGACTCTATTTACTAATTAGGTGACTTCTGAAGACAATTTGTCATACTGGATTTTATTAAGGGGTATGAGAGTGCAGGGTACTGAATATAAATACACACCACACTTTTCAGATTTTTATTTATGAAAAAAGTTTTAAAACCATGTATCATTTTCTTTTCACTTCACACATACTTGCTACTTTGTGTTGGCCTATCACATAATATCCAAATAAAATATATTTAAGTTTGTTGCTGTAACATAAAAAAATGTGGAGAAGTTCAAGGGGTATGGTATTTCAAGGCACTGTATGTACTCCAAAGTAGAACCAATGATAATGGCAATTCATCCCTCAAAAATAAGCCTTTACCCATCTCCATCAAGAATAATAAATAGAAAACATGTGGTTCTGAGAAAATGCCTCTACCTCTTCCTCAGAGGCTGGTCAAAAGCAACATGACACCTATAAATCAATACAACAAAATTTTTGCTAAAAAATTGAAAAGGTGGTCTTTCCCTTTTGAACCCTGCATTATACCCAGATTACATGAACATTTATCGCATTTCAGAACCCAGTAGAGCCCTCCTATTAATTTAAAGGGTGTCATGTTTCTAAGATGGCACTGGCTGGTCACAAGATATTGGGCACTGAAATATCTGTGAAAAACTTTTAATTTAGCAAAGTCTCCTGCTCAACAATATCTGCTAAACACCTTTAGTGTCAAAATACTCACTCGACCCCTTAATAAATAACTTAAGGGATGTAGTTTACAAAATGTGGTCCCGTATTAGGAGTTTCCACTGTATGGGTACTTCAGGGTCTCTCCAAATGTGTTTTATAGAGCCTGAAAACCATTTCTGTAAAATCCATGCCAAATAGTGCTTCTTCCCTTCTGAGCCTTCATGTGTGCCCACACAGCAGTTTATGCCCAGCAGTTTATTGTATGGTGTGAGTTTCAAACAAATTTGCAATTTTCACTTTGCACAGTCTTCTGTGGTTTAATGTCCGCAAGATATCTGTGGTTTCCAAATACTGACTACCTTAATACCTTAATGGGTGGAGTTAATTATTCCACCTCAGAGACTCTACAGTTGTCAGCAAAAGATATATAAAACATCACATTGGCCCTCAAATGCACATGGTGCTCTTTTACTCCTTAAACCTGTTGTATGTTGAGGCCATCCTTCAAATAAGATAGGGCCAGGGGCTATTCATAGTATTCAGTATATTGGGCAGACTAGATGGGCCAGATGGTTCTTATCTGCCGACACATTCTATGTTTCTATGTTTCTATCAGGTGGTGTGGTGAGGGCATTCGGTCCCGCCTCCTTTAGCTTGTATTCAAATTCATTAAGGTTCCAAATGGAAAGTTCATCAAAGTTCTTTGCAGCTTTCTAAAAAATTAGAAAAATTGCAAAATTGCAATGGTCAAATCACAATGTGCAAATCCCTCACTGTTTGATACCAGACGTGTTTAGGGGTTAAAAAAAAAAAAAAAAAAAAAACCTTCCTAGTATGTGGAACATACTAGCAGTGCATTGGTTCATAAAAGCAGCAGTAGACGGGCATCATGCAGTGGTGGATGGAAAATGCAGTGTGGGAATTTTCTCCAAATTACTGGGGTATGCTAGTGTGGCGGCATGCGAGATGTGTGGGCATAAGGTGAAGCACAGCCAGGGCTGGCAAAATAGCCCTGCCACAACACATGGAGCATCACTATAAAGTGGCGTTGGAAACCCGTGCCACTCATTTGGTCTTACAGCATGCTGCAGCAACAGCTTCATCTCGCACCGTCTCGCAACCCCTCTCAAGGGCTCGTCAACATCATCAGCAGGTAGCTGTTATTCCTTTTCATCAACTTCAATGTCGTCTATTACTTCTGATGCTCCTGCTCCTCCTACTCCCTGTGACAAAGAGGCAATTGCAAAAAGACAACAGTATGTGTGCACTCATTCAATGGCACAGAAGCTGAACATGCACCCGACTGGAAATTGCTGGTACTACAGTCCCTCCCTTTCCATGTAGTTGGCTCATTTCAGAGATTTTTTAGACCTTCTGAGAGGGATGCAAAAATGGACTACTATAAAGACATGCTGTGTAGTCGGTTGGTCACTGCCTACGAGCACCATCGCCTATCCTCACAAAGATCTTACCGGGGGGGATCCTCTGTGCTCACACTCCACTGCCATGACAGGTGGGAGGGGGTGGGCAGCAGCAGCACCAGCTCCATAAGCAGAAACTTAAAGGGAACCTGTCATCAACCTTATGCTGACCTCACTGAGGGCAGCATAAAATAGTGACATAAATGCTGGTTTCAGTGGTGTGTCACTCATGAGCTAAAAGTAAGTGGTTGCTGAGAACCAGCATAATAATCATTGCAGCCCAGGCCTTGAAGAGAGTCAAATCTACTTAAGAAGAGTCATGTTTATTCATAATCTTGTGCACTCCGACCACCACCACCACCACCACATGCTGATAATTGGCAGTTCTCTCCTAGAGAAAACTTGGTAGAAGACTGTTAGTCATCAGCAGGTGGGCAGGGAGAGCAGGAATTTAGGAATAACCATGATTCTTCTCAGGTGGCTGTGACTCTTTTCCAGGCCCAGTCTGCGATGATTGTGATGTTGGTTCTTAGTAACCACTTATTTTTAACTTTTAAATGACAGACCGCTGAAATCAACTCACTTCTCTCTACTTTATACTGCCGTTCATATGGGCAGCATAAAGTTGATGACAGGTTCCCTTTAAGTCTGGAGTCTCTGATGACCAGTTTTCTTTAGCTACCTTCTAAAGAAACTACCCAGCAGCAGCGAGACATGCATCCAAACCTCCTGTAGTATGAGCATCTGCCTTCACACCATCAGTATTTGGTCAACATTTGATCAGTACTGGTAAGGCAAAAACAGTAGTGGGTCCAAAATAGAGATAATTTGTGATGTATATATTTGTCCTCAGTGTTTTGGACCACTCCTGCTTTTGGCTTCCAAATCATGATAAAATTCTGATGCAAAATACTAACCGTGTAATGGAGGCCTCATGCCCAGTTTGCGTGAGTTTTGGCCATTTGTCTCTAAAATTGGCTTTATTCAGATGGAAGAGAAGTCCTGCATGCAGGACTTTAAGTGCCTCTATCACACAGTCAGTATTTGTTCAGTTTTTTGCATCAGTATTTGATCAGTATTGGTAAGGCAAAACCAGGAGTGAGTCCAAAACAGAGGTAATGTGTGATGGAGATATTTGCATCTTTTCTGTGTTTTGGATCTACTCCTTGGCTTCCAAATCCTGATCAAGTCCTGATAAAAAATAGTGACCATATGATAGATGCATTATGCTCAGCTTGTGTAAGTTTTGGTCATTTGCCTCCAAAATATCCGCTGATGACTGGCTTATGCAACTTTATATCTTCTCCCCTATTTCCCCAAGATGACTGGACCAGTGTACAAAACAAGCACTTTTACGAATTTATGTAACCCCTCTCTCCTCATAGAGTGTAAGTTCTTAAGAGTAGGGTGCTCATTACTCTTGTTGTAATTATTGACTTGTCTGTGGCTATGTTATTTATGACTATTTGTACATGAACCCCTGAACTGTAATGCACTGTGGAATATGTTGGCGCTATATAAATAAAGATGATTATTATTATTATTATTATTATTAAATCAGCTTTATTCAGATGGAAATGAAGACCTCCATTCGGGACTTTATTGGAGGTAAGTATTCGGTCAGTTTTTTGCATCAGTATTGATCAGTATTAATAAGGCATAAACAGGAGTGGGTCCAAAACAGAGTTGACATGATGGGAATATTTGAATGTCTTCTTTATTTTGGACACACTCCTGCTTTTGGCCTCCAAATCATGATCAAATCCTAATACAAAATACGGACCATATGATATAGACCTTCTGGATGCTCAAACAACAGAACCATTTTTATTTATTTTTTTCCTTGATTGATAAGAAGAACGGTAAAATAAGCAGTGATGTCAACACAGCCAAACAGGGACACTATTGGCCCTGTAAAAGACAGGTGAGAAAGTCAACAGCATGAAGAGTCACAATAGTGTCCCCAGAACAGAATTGGGAGGTGGGGGTTAACAGCGGTGGCAGTAACAGCACAATATGGTGTCAGTAGGAAAAGATGGCAGCAGAAGCAGCAGGTGTGTGGCATCAGGTGGGTAGCAGCATCAGATTAGTGGCTGAAGTACATGGCCAAAAGTTATGGGCCATTTTTCATAATTTTCTGGTATGGCAGCGCACTGCAATCAGAACATTACTGCCAGAATTATCTAGTCTGATACATCAGGAACCGGTGTGGAAATCCTGGCTGATCAACGCCTGATCTTTATAGAGTTTAATCTCTTAACATTTTGTGTTGAAAGGTGAGTTCTTGATGGGGTAACTATGCCTCCTGCCACGCTAAACACTCGCTCTGATGCCACACTACTGTCTGGGCAGAAAAGCTTGCCCCGGGCAAACTCGGAAAGTTGTGGCCACAATTGTAGCTTGGCTGCCCAGTAGTCCAGAGGACCTTGGAACTGAGAAAACACGGTGCACTCCAAGTATGCCACCACCTGCTGGTTCAGGTTCTGCTCCAGTCTCCAGAGACTCAAGTTACTACTGATGGAGCTGGTGCTTCTAATACTCCCCCTATTGTGCCTTTTCATAAGTATACATTGATGTCTGCTTATTCTTGACATTCATTGCCTTTAAGAGTCATGCTCCATATTCTCCATTTTGTATGTCTTATGTAGGCCAAAGTGAGTTCATAGAAAGGTTAACACTAGTGATGAGCTAGCATGCTCGGCCGAGTATTGGTTCGGCTCGAGCATCGCTATGCTCGGCGTTTGGCTTTACTCGTTTGAGCACCATGTGTATTCGTCGCATTGCTCGAGTCTTCTCCCCGCACGTTTGGCGCCTTCTAACCAGCCAATGAAGGTCCAGGTAAGTAATTCCCCTCAGTGTAAGGCCATAGCAATGTTAGCTATAAGCCTTACACTGATTGGCTGGCCGGAACACGTGATACCATTTCATATACTGTAGGAGCTGAGATCCAGCGCTCGGCTCATTCAGTGTCAGGGAGAACAGACAGTAGGCAGGGACAGATAGCGTTTTTCTGTAAACTTACTGATTTCACTCCAAACCTTATTGAAATACCTAACAGTCCTTTTAAGGACTAGAGTGTGTGTTTGACAGCAGTGCAGCACCTAATATTTATTTTTTTAAGAAGGGGTTTGTTTCAGGACTATCAGGAACAGGCGTCACCAGGAAGGGACAGATAGTGCAGGGCTTGAAAATCGCTTTTTTAACTTCTAAAATACAGAAACACCTACAATCATCATTAAGCAGTGTGCTGGGCAGATATTATAAAAAGGGGCTTATTCACTAGTGTTCCATGGTACTGAGATATACACTGCACCATCATAAAGCAGTGTGTTGGGCAGACATTATAAAAAGGGGCTTATTCACAACAGTCTGCCTGCTAATGAGATATACACTGCACCATCAGAGCACCATTAATTGTTCTGGGGAAATTAACCTAACTTGCGCCACATCTGTGTATGCATTCAATCCGCAACCGTTATAATAATTACTCCAGCAGCAGAGAGTGATTTATATTTTGGCCATAGTTAACTAGTTTTGGGCACATTTGTGTGTGCGTTTAGGCCACAACTGTATATACAGTATTCCCGCAGAGAATAGATTTTATTTGGGACAAATTTGTATCCAATATAGAACTACATCCGAATACAGTGTGTATTGTCAAAATTACATTATCTCCGGGCTACTGTATTGCTAAAAATCTGTATTTCTCTGTCTCCAGTACATTATAGCAAGCCAATACAGTGTGTATTGTAAAAATTACATTATCTCTGGGTTAGTGTAGTGCCAAAAATCTGTATTTCTCTGTATCCAGTATATTATAGCAACCCAATAGAGTGTGTATTGTAAAAATTACATTATCTGTGTTCTACTGTAGTGCCGAAAATTTGTATTTCTCTGTATCCAGTACATTACAGCAAGCCAAAACAATGTGTATTGTAAAAATGTCATTATCTGTGGCCTACTGTAGTGCCTAAAATTTGTATTTCTCTGTCTCCAGTACATTACAGCAAGTCAATACAGTGGGTATTGTAAACATTACATTATCTCTGGGCTAGTATAGTGCCAAAAATCTGTATTTCTCTGTCTCCAATACATTACAGCAAGCCAATACAGTGTGTATTGTAAAAATTACATTATCTGTGGCCTACTTTGGTGCCGAAAATTTGTATTTCTCTGTATCCAGTACATTACAACAAGCCAATACAGTGTGTATTATAAAAATTTCATTATCTGTGGTCTAGTGTAGTGCCTAAAATTTGTATTTCTCTGTCTCCAGTACATCACAGCAAGCCAATACAGTGTGTACTGTAAAAATGTAATTATCTCTGGGCTAGTGTACTCCTGAAAATCTTTATTTTCTGTATTCAGTACATTATAGCAAGCCAATACAGTGTGTACTGTAAAAATTTCATTATTTGTGGCCTAGTGTAGTGCTGAAAATTTTTATTTCTCTGTCTCCAGTATATTAAAGCAAGCCAATACAGTGTGTATTGTAAAAATTACATTATCTCTTGGCTAGTGTAGTGTCTAAAATCTGTATTTACCCACATATATATTCCCAACCTCTTCAGCCTTCACAGTCTCAAGAAGATGATGGTGGTGAACGGCAATCATTCGTTGGATGAAGGTGGATGAAGGTGGATGAAGATAGGACACAGTTGCCAATCACTAAGGTGGTGGTTAGGTCAAGTCAGGAGGATGAGCAAAGTGAGGAAGTGGAAGAGAAGGTGGTGGACGATGAGTTCACTGACCCAACATGGGAAAGTGAAAAGCCGAGCGAGGATAGCAGTACAGAGGTGGAGGGGTCCCTAGCACCACAACAGTCTGGAAGAGGCAGTGGGGTTGCAAAAGGGAGACGTCGGCCCACACCAAACAGGCCGGCAACCGTTACACCGAGCACCCCCATGTGTAAATCTACCTTGCCAAGGGGTAGGTGTTCTGCAGTATGGTGATTTTTTTAAGAAAGCGCAGACAACAAAAGAGTGGTAGTCTGCAACCTGTGCCGTACAAAAATGAGCTGGGGCGTGAACACTAGCAACCTCACCACCACCAGCATGATCCGCCACATGACATCCAAGCACCCAAATAAGTGGGCCGAACGCCTGGGTTCACTCTCTACGTCTGAGGGTCCCACCACTGCCTCCACTTCCCTTGTGTTACGCACTGCTGGCCAATCCCCTGTCGAAGGCGCAGGCCCGGATGTCCCTCGCTCTGCACCTGGACCTTCGCATGAACCGTCACCAACAGCATCCACTTTCCTGTCCCAGCGCAGCATACAAATGTCAATAAAACAGGCATTTGAAAGCAAGTGCAAATACCAAACCACCCACCCACAGGCCATAGCACAAAATGCACAACTTTCAAAATGACTGGCCCTTGAAATGTTGCCATTTAGGTTTGTGGACACTGAGGCCTTCCACAGCCTGATGTCGGCGGCGGTCCCTCGGTATACAGTCCCCAGCCGCGACTATTTTCATGGTATGCCATGCCCGCCTTACACCAGCATGTGTCCCAGAACATCACCCGTGCCCTGACCAACACACTTACTGGGAAGGTCCACCTCACCACGGACACATGGACAAGTGCTGGTGGCCAGGGACGCTACATTTCCCTGACCGCACACTGGGTGAATGTTGTGGAGGCTGGGAGTGAGTCATACCCTGGGATGGCCTAGGTGCTACCCACGCCCAGGATTGCGGGCCCTACGTCCATCAGGGCAGCTATGTTACTGGCTCAAACCCCCACTTCTCCTCCTCCACCGCCTCCTCCTCCACTTCCACCTCCAACAGCAGTCAGCCATCGGTCGCTAGCTGGAAGCAGTGTAGCACTGCTGGGGATAAGCATCAACAGGCCGTGCTGAAGCTGATCTGTTTAGGGGACAAACAGCATACCACCACAGAGCTGTGGCAGGGTATAAGGGACCAGACCGAGCTGTGGCTCTCGCCACTCAACCGACAAACATGCATGGTTGTGTCTGACAATGGTCGTAACTTAGTGACGGCTTTGGAGCTTGGCAACCTGAAACACATTCTATGCCTAGCCCACGTCTTAAACTTAGTGGTTCAGCGGTTTATCAAAACCTACCCCAATTTGCAGGAGCTACTAGTGAAGGTGCGCCGCTTGTGTGCCCATTTCCGTCATCTCCGGTCTGTCAACACTGCAGCAGCGCTTGCGGCTTCCAGCTCACCAACTGTTATGCAACGTGAGCTCCGGGTGGAACTGCAGAGGGCAGTTGTGGAATACCAGCTGCAACATGGTCGTCACCTTTCCAGTCAACTGCCACTATTCACACGCAAGGAGTGGGCATTGATGTCAGATCTATGTGAGATGTTAAAAATCTTTGATGAATCCATACAAATGGTTAGTGGCGATAATGCTATTATCAGTGTAACCATCCCACTATTTTGTCTACTCAAACGATTGCTGCTCACAATTAAGGAGGATGCTTTGAATGTGGCAGATGAGTTAATGGGGGAGGAGATGACACAGGGTGATAGCCAGACCTCCCCCAGTTTGTCTTCTCAGCACAAATTGGGCCATGAGGAGGAGGAGCTGGAGACACTTGCCTCTGTTACAGAGGCTAGTACGCATGGAACTTTATTTCCATCTGTTTAGCGTGGATGGGCAGAAGAGGAGGAGGAGGATGAGGGTATGCGGAGTCATCCTGAAGTTGACATAGACATCTTGCCCATCGGTACTCTGGCACACATGGCTAACTTCATGTTAGGCTGCCTTTCCCGTGACCCTCGCGTTATACGCATTTTAGGTAACACAGATTACTGGGTGTTCACCCTTCTCCACCCCCGTTACAAAGAACACTTCTCATCTCTGATTCCTGTGGTGGAGAACACGAGTAAAACTGTGCAATACCAGAAGGTACTTGACAGATTGCTCCAAAATTTTACATCTGACAATGCGGCCGCCATAGTCCGTACAACCTAGCGCAGCCTAATGCTACATGGAGAGAAAAGTTTTGGAAAATGGTGAAAGTATACATTGCAGACCGTGTCAGCATCATAAATTATCCCTCAGTCCATTACAACTACTGGGTGCCCAAGCTGGACCCGTGGCACGAACTTGCACTCTACTCCTTGGAGGTGCTGGCCTGCCCTGCTGCCAGCGTATTGTCTAAGCGTGTATTTAGTGCTGCTGGTGTCATTATAACAGATAAGCGTAACCGCTTGTCCACTGACAATGCTGACAGGTTGACTCAGATAAAAATGAACAAGGCCTGGATTGCCCCTGACTTCTTTACTCCACCAGAGGAAAGATGAGCTAATGAGGAACAAAAACGCAATTTAAATGTATGCTTTATAATGTACTCAATCCACAAGATTCAGATGCACCCTTTTCACCGTAAAAAAAAGGGTACATGTTTGAATCTTGTTTTCTCCTCCGCCGCCTCCTCTTCCATACAAAATATATATGCCCTTACTACCATGTTATGTAGGGTTCGCTCAGCTTCAGGCCCTCACCTCCAATGCTTTATACTGTCTGCTCACCTATAGACCATCACTGCAATGTTTTATGGGGTTCACTAGGCTTCAGGCCCTCACCTCCAATGCTTTATAAGTCTGCTCACCTGTATGCCATTACTGCAATGTTTTATGGGGTTCACTCACCTTCAGTCGCTCACCTCCAATGCTTTATACGGTCTGCTCACCTGTAGGCCATTACTGCAATGTTTTATGGTGTTTGCTAGGCTTCAGTCCCTCACCTCCAATGCTTTATATGGTCTGCTCACATGTAGGCCATCACTGCAATGTTTTATGGGGTTCACTCACCTTCAGGCCCTCACCTACAATGCTTTATATGTTCTGCTCACCTGTAGGCCATTAATGCAATGTTTTATGGGGTTCGCTAGGCTTCAGTCCCTCACCTCCAATGCTTTATACGGTCTGCTCACCTGTTGGCCATCACTGCAATATTTTATGGGGTTCGCTAGGCTTCAGGCCCTCACCTCCAATGCTTTATATGGTCTGCTCACCTGTAACCCATCACTGCAATATTTTATGGGGTTCATTAACCTTCAGTCCCTCACCTCCAATGCTTTTTACGGTCTGCTCACCTTTAGGCCATCACTGCAATGTTTTATGGGGTTCACTCGGCTTCATGCCCTCACCTCTAATGTTTTATATGGTCTGCTCACCTGTAGGCCATCACTGCAATGTCTTATGGGGTTCGCTCACCTTTAGGCCCTCACTACAACTTTTATTGGGTCCACTCACCTTCAGGCCCTCAACTATAATGTTTTAGAGGGTAACCAGCACGCTCTTGCTCCAAATGTTCCCGAGGGTCACCAGTAGGCCATCTTGAAAATTTTTGAAGGGTGTGTATGATGCCCTCCTTTATGTGTAATAAAGGGTGTATTGGAGTGCCGGTTCCTTGTAATTCTTGGCAGCCCTTTTATTTAGTGCATAGGCTTTATGAGTGCAGTAGTGTACCTGAACAATTGTAGCACCATGTGAATGAGGCAGGGGGTGCCTGGTTGTCTCCCATTGACTTCCATTATACTCGGGTGCTTGACCGAGCGCACGAATATCGATATGTGTTCGGACCGAGTACCCGAACACCCGAACACTTTGGTGCTCGCTCATTGCTAGTTATCACTCATGTGTGCATACTTGAGAGGAGTAACTTTTGCCTCATTGCTAGGTTTTGGCAGGTATAAGAGTTTTTCCTTGAAACACATCTGGTATATGTTATACTATTTTTTTATTGATGTCCATTAATAAGGCAGAAATATAATTTCTGTTTGTTCATATAATGGATCTTATTTAGTTTTTAGCATAAGCTAATCAATAAGTTATATATATATGTAATGTTTTATATTGCCACATATTATAAGAAGGCATTGTCATATATATTATCTTGTGTATGTTTCACTAGGAGAATATGTATATTCCTAGCTTATAGCCAAACAGTGTTAATGAGATCTCGTTCAGGAGGCCATGCTATTCTCAGAGATAAGCACCTGTGAAACACAAAACTCATACAGTTGTTATCTACATAGTAGATTTATGGCTCAGAACTCTCATATTAGTTTTGGAAAATCTAGGTTTTAATTGGTTCAGGTGTCAGGATGTATCTTTCCTCTCTGATTTAAGTTGCAGAGGTCAAATGTATATGACACAAAATGACTTATACAAATTTGCCACCTAGCCAAAAGTGGGTATCCTTACACCAGCCGCAGCAAATAATTTTGGGTAATAGATGACGTCATAGGTTATTGCCATGAGTGCACACCCTCCAATATGAATGGGAGACTGTTATCAAGGAGGGTGTATTCTTTTGATAAGGTTGGGAATAATTACCCATGCAACTGGTAGGTAGGGATTCCCATCAAAAGAAAAAAACTTACAGAACAAAGACACGAGGGAACGCGTGGCCAGGAGAAGCAAAGCTTTGAATTTTTTTCTGAATTACTGGAAACCCTCTTGAGAGCTTATTGTCACTTGAAGGCTCTGCTCATCATTTGACCCTTGGTAACGTATATATTGATTATTGCCTGTGGTATTGATAAATTACTTAGCCCGGTATATAGCCAAATATCCCCATATTGTGTGGATATATAGAGTTAGGCACCTGGTCAATGTTGATCATTCTCTTAGCAAAGATGAATGTTCCACCAGACTGGCGTATAGCAAATGTGGTGCCAATATTCAAAAAGGGTCCAAAAACAGAGCCTGAAAATTATAGGCCGGTAAGTTTAACATCTGTTGTGGGTAAACTGTTTGAAGGTTTTGTAAGAGATGCTATCTTGGAGTATCTCAATGAAAATAAGCAAATTACACCATATCAGCATGGCTTCATGAGGGATCGGTCATGTCAAACTAATTTAATCAGTTTCTATGAGGAGGTAAGTTCTAGACTTGACAGCGGCGAATCAATGGATGTCGTATATCTGGACTTCTCCAAAGCATTTGACACTGTACCACATAAAAGGTTAGTATATAAAATGAGAACACTTGGACTAGGAGAAAATATCTGTATGTGGGTAAGTAACTGGCTCAGTAATAGAAAACAGAGGGTGGTTATTATTGGTACACACTCAGATTGGGTCACGGTCACTAGTGGGGTACCTCAGGGTTCAGTATTGGGCCCTATTCTCTTCAATATATTTATTAATGATCTTGTAGAAAGCTTGCACAGTAATATATCAATTTTTGCAGATGACACTAAACTGTGTAAAGTAATTAACACTAAAGAGGACAGTTTTCTGCTACAGAGGGATCTGGATAGATTGGGGGCATGGGCAGAGAAATGGCAGATGAGGTTTAACACTGACAAATGTAAAGTTATGCACATGGGAAGGAATAATGCAAGTCACCCGTACATACTAAATGGTAAAACACTCAGTAACACTGACATGGAAAAGGATCTAGGAATTTTAATAAATAACAAACTAAGCTGTAAAAACCAGTGTCAGGCAGCTGCTGCTAAGGCCAATAAGATAATGGGTTGCATCAAAAGGGGCATAGATGCCCGTGATGAATAGTGTTGAGCGCGAATATTCGAAAAGCGAATTTTTTTAGCGAATATCGGCACTTCGCTAATTCGCGAATATTTCGAATATAGCGCTATAAATTCGCTATTTCGAATATTCGTTTTTTTTTTTTTTTTTTTTAGTTATATTTTTTTCTTTCCCACTTCCCAAAAGTAGTTCTTACCTGTCATGAGGATTCCTGGCTTCCTGGCTGCTCCAGTCAGTGCCCGTTGCCGCTTCTGCCGACTTCCGTGCTCATGGAGCGTCCCCTTCCATGGGAAAATCTCTATATACTAAAATGTACTGTCGGATTTGAGGAATTACGTTGAAATCGCAATGCGATTAATTCAAGTTATATTAATCGCATTGCGATTACAACTTAGCACTGCTATCTTACATAGGCTAGAATTAATCGAATATGGAATATATAGCTATGCACTAGCAGTGCTAAGTTGAAATCGCAATGCGAATACTTTAAGTTAAATTAATCGCATTGCGATTTCAACTTAGCACTGCTGCTATATTCCATATTCGTTAACTTCGTTAATTCTAGCAAGCTGACCCATTATAAACCCAGCTCTAAGTTGAAATCGCAATGCGATTAATATAACTTGAATTAATCGCATTGCGATTTCAACGTAATTCCTCAAATCCGACAGTACATTTTAGTATATGGAGACGTTCCCATGGTGATGGGGACGCTCCATGAGCACAGAAGTTATGGTTGGCTTGGTAGAATTAGCGAGGATGACGAATATGACGAATGTATTCGTCATATTCCTCAAAACGAAGATAACGAGTATTCTACATCTTCGTTTTAGCAACCTATTCGTCAACCTCGCTAATTCTAGCAATCAAATAGGAAGGTTGACTTACCAGACAGCTGTGTTAAATTCGCTATGCGATTTTTTTTTTTTTAATAAATAGAATACTTATAATAATATTATCATATCAAGTAATATAATTATTGTATTAAAAAAAAATCGCATAGCGAATTTAACACAGCTGTCTGGTAAGTCAACCTTCCTATTTGATTGCTAGAATTAGCGAGGTTGACGAATAGGTTGCTAAAACGAAGATGTAGAATACTTCGTTATCTTCGTTTTGAGGAATATGACGAATACATTCGTCATATTCGTCATCCTCGCTAATTCTAGATATGAAACCAATAGGAAAGTAGCCTTAAGTACAAATCGCAATATGCGATTATTTAAATCGCATTTTAATCGCGATAACTAGAAAAAATGACGAATATTCGATTTCGACGAATACGAAACGAATATTCATTCGAATATTCGCGAATTTCGTCGAAATCGAATATGGCACCTGCCGCTCATCACTAGTGATGAAAATATAGTCTTACCACTTTACAAATCACTAGTCAGACCACACATGGAGTACTGTGTACAGTTCTTGGCTCCCGTGAACAAGGCAGACATAGCAGAGCTAGAGAGGGTTCAGAGGAGGGCAACTAAAGTAATAACTGGAATGGGGCAACTACAGTACCCTGAAAGGGTATCAAAATTAGGGTTATTCACTCTAGAAAAAAGACGACTGAGGGGAGATCTAATAACTATGTATAAATATATCAGGGGTCAGTACAAAGATCTCTCCCATCATCTATTTATCCCCAGGACTGTGACTGTGACGAGGGGACATCCTCTGCGTCTGGAGGAAAGAAGGTTTGTACACAAATATAGAAAAGGGTTCTTCACGGTAAGAGCAGTGAGACTATGGAACTCTCTGCCTGAGGAGGTGGTGATGGTGAGTACAATAAAGGAATTCAAGAGGGGCCTGGATGTATTTCTGGAGCGTAATAATATTTCAGGCTATAGCTACTAAAGATGGGTCGTTGATCCAGGGAGTTATTCTGACTTACTGATTGGAGTCGGGAAGGAATTTTTTCCCCTTAAGTGGGGAAAATTGGCTCTACCTCACAGGGTTTTTTGCCTTCCTCTGGATCAACTTGCAGGAAACAGGTCGAACTGGATGGACAAAAGTCTTTTTTCGGCCTTATATACTATGTTACTATGTTACTATGTGTGGATATATAGAGTTAGGCACCTGGTCAATGTTGATCATTCTCTTAGCAAAGATGCATATTGCTAAAATGAAGATCAGACATTAATACCTAGTCCCTTGGGAACTTTTATATTCCATAGCCTAATACTGACCTGAGGTATTTATAGTTGGTGCAATACTGCCATATACCGAAAATTGGTCAGAGGTGACAGAGTAGGGGTTGATACCTCTCATTTTCTTTAATTTGGATTATTGCATATTATTGCATTAATTGGTAATATTCATTTCCCGCATTGTTTTTGATTATTAGAGAGTGTTGGTTGGTGTTGTTTGTGGTGTCTCAGCACCATCTTGTGGCTCATATTGGTATTACATTTCATTGTCTATCTGCTGCACTGGTATTAATTCTATATTATTGATTTGTATTCAGCACTTTTGTATAATAAATTCACATATATTTTTGCATAGACAATGGTACCTTGTTCTTTACTAATTGCACACAATAATTAAGATTCTTGAGGTGTTATTATAGCTCAGAGGTGTTATTATGTCCACCTCTCCTCAGCAGGATCAATAACTTTTGATATTTTTTCTTTGATCCTTTCTGTTTTATATAAAGCCATTTTGTGCTTTATAAACCTCGACACCCCATTCCCTCCAGCAGTCATGGCAGTGGAGCACAAGCTCAGAGAGTCTGCCCCTCCTACTCCTCTCCTGTCGCTTGGGTAGATAAACAACCTAGTTCTGTATAGAATTCCTGGGCATTTATTTCCTCCTCCCCATCCTCCTGCTCCTGTGCCAGTTTAGCCTCCACAGGGCTCAAGTGGCCATGAGTCAAATATATCAGCATCCCCTCCAGGATTTGCGTGTAATATGTCGGCACTATATAAAGATTATTGTTATTTTTATTATTATTATGAAATCAGACTTATTCAGATGGAAAAGAAGACCTCCATGCAGAACTTTATGTTCTGATGGAGACTGGAGACTGACAAATAAAGTGGCTTCCTCAAAGGGCCTGAGCTAATGGCAGGTGTCACGCATGAGATGCCACTGTCTAACATTAAGGTTACACTGGGTAGTAGACCTTTCCTTCTGCATCATCAATAAATTGGTCATGGGTTTCCTCTGCTCAAACAGTCATTCCAACATGTGGAGGGTGGTGTTCCAATGTGTGGCAACGTCGAATATAAGGCAATCTAGGGGAACACCTTTCTGCCTTTGCAGCGTAAGGAGGGCATGTTTAGCATGGTAAAACTGGCTGAAGTGCATGCACCATTTCCTTGACATTTTTAAGACGTCTTGCAGTTGCGTGAAAGACTTCAGGAACCGCTTTCTAACCAAATAAAGATGTGTGCCATAAAAAGTACAGCGTTCCCTTATGTAGCACAGACATAATGTTCTTTCTGTTATTGGTGACCATGGTTCCTTTCTCCAATTGGCGAGGAGACAGCCAGGATTCAATTTATTGGTTGATGACGCAGAGCAGTTGCTCCCCGATATGATGCTCAAGCTGGCCAGGTGCAGAACTGTGTGACAACACCGTGCGTTACATAGGTGGGATGCTGGAGGACCACTCTGAACTGCGCCTACAGTGGAAGCTGAGGGCAAGGTGAATGATGAGGAGGCAGAGGAGGACATTGTCACAGAAATCTCACAATTACAATGTGGAGGTGGCATTTCCATCACCTGGCCAAGTTGCTGGGGTGCCTGAGCTGGGACCACATTTATCCAGTTGGCTCCACATGTCTGTAGCAGATATTGAAGGCTCAAGGACTAGCCCACCTTCTGCTCAACATACATGTGCAGCGCAGGTACAGTTTTTTTTTTTTTAGAAGTATTGATGGCTTGGGACTCTCCACCTAGGGTGGGCACAAACCATCAGTTCTGTGAAATGTTCCATGATATGGAAAGGGTGGGAATGCAGTACAAGTACTTGGCCAGGTACACATTCAGCTTCTGAGCCGTTGGATGGGCGCACGCATACTGTTGTCTCCTTGCAATTGCCTCAGTGATCGATTGCTTACAAAACACGTGACAAGGAGGAGGAGGAAGAGGAACACAGAAGGAATGATAGCTACATTGTGCTGAGGTTGAGGAGCACTGACTTCTAGGGAAGGCTTGCAGGCCGCTGGGAGATGCTGTGTTTGCTGTGTCAGACTGTACCACTATCTAAGTGCTACAGTTTTCCAAGGCCACTTAATGGTGACACTCCATGTGTTGACACAGGGCCATGGTGCCAACATTAGTACACTTACCACTCTTCATCTTCTGCCCACATACCCTGCATACTGCCATGTTAATGTCCTCCAGCAACTTGATAAAAAATTTGCACACCGCAGAGTATGGCATTTTACCCTCACCACTCCGTGACTGACTGCCACTGCCTTTATGAAACCGTGCACTGCCAGTTGTTTACTGACAGGTACATTAGGCTCCTGAGTAGCAGTCTGTCTACCCAGGCACGTTTGGCTCCAGATCGCCCACTGCTTCTAACCTGCTGGCTCATCAGCTCGCTGCCACCCTCACCCCCTGTTGATGATGATGAGGATGCCCCCTCTTCACTCTGCTCCCACGTGTGATATATCATCATCCAATAATGTCTGTTCTCCACTTGTGTCACACTCACCAATCTCATGGCCACATCTCTGACTGCTCGCAACACATAGTCCCACCTGACTATCATACCACTAGTTACACACCTAAGGGAGGATACAGATGAACTCTTCTCCAAGTCTATGCTGGCCTGTTTCTGCTGACTGTCCTCACTAAGCTCATCCTCATTGAAAAGTGGAACAGAGCAGGCACCATGCATAACTTCCCAAGCAGAAGGAGCAGCAAAAGTAAGAGGCAGTTGCAGGACAGGTGAGGGCACAGAGGTTGTTCCTGGGCCATGCCAACAATGTGCTGTCAGAAGAACTCACAGATTCCTTGCTATGTGTATCCGTTGTCAACTAAGATGATGTTGAAAAGCGAGTCAACCATTCCAGTACAGTTGGATTGTTGGTCAAAACACAATCGCTGGATTACAGTGGCAGCTCTGGCCTGTTGCTGTGGCTGCTGCTACCACAACCTCTTCTTCTGCTACTACTTGTGCCGACTACAACAACATTTTTGAAGGCCTAGGCAACTGTCTGTTGGCCATAGCGTATAGTAACTGAATCAATAATGTAACAGATTAAGTATAAATGGCCCAGCATACAAACTATATAAACTTGCCTATATTACACCGCCTGTTGACAATTAGTTTGATGTACTGTACATATATGGATAACTGAGCAGATAAATTATTAATTGTGGAGCAGATAAACGCCCTATCTCAATGTCTTTCTCTTTTCACTCATGTAGACTGGCATTAGTCTTCCACTTTAAGCAATGATCCCTAACTGCAGAACAATAGGGTCTCTGACTAGGGGCTCTGATTAGGAGTTCCTTATATACAGTTTCTAGCTGAACTAGAAACTTCTAGTGGGAGTGGTGGAGTGGAGAAACTCAGCACAAACATATACAGTACATTGTTACCACTCCCATCTGGCATAAACTTACATTAGATCTTCAAAGATACTCAATGGCAATGACACCACAGTTTTTCAGACAAAAACAAGTTTCCAGACATAACAACAGATCAGGCATTTAAAAGGTCAGTCTGTCTGGTTTTGGTGGTAAACAAGTCTGGCTTTTTCCCTCCAAAACATGCTCTTCTCTAAACCCTATGGCAGCTGTGGAAAATTACTAGCTTCTCATTTGATGTCCCAAAAGTCTCAGTATTCATTAACCCTTTCCACAAAGCCTTGCAAATGCAGTGCAAATAAACAAGATATATATAACAACATATAAAATGCAGCAGAAAAGCTGCAGAGCTGCAACAGAAAAAAACACTCCTCTTGAGCTGCTAGCTTAATAAAACTGCAGCAGAGCAATACATGGGGAGATTTCTGGATTCATTTGAGATACAGGGCTGGTTCTAGCTTTGTTAGAAAGAGATTGTAATTTTTTACAGTAATCATGGAATAGCCCCTTTAACTTAAGTTGCACCAAATGATGGCATGTCCACTGGCAGTATCATTCTAAGATCTTCGATTAGTAAGAGTGCCTAGCAGCTTAATACCAGTAATATCTTCCAAAAATTTGCTAATGGCCTAGGCTTACAACAGTGTCTACCCCTCTGCTCAAAGTCAGCTAGCTTAAACACAAGGCACAGAACAGTCTGCTCCACTTGCAATTAACATCTCTACCTCTGTTAGGAAAGGTCTCCTTATACTATAAACTATGCTGCATGTTTCACATGGGAGATGTTATGCCCTTGATGGACTGGGAGTAACATAGCCCAGCTCTTACCCTAAGTTCACACCTGAGCATTTTACAGCGCGTTCATACGCGCTGTAAAACGCTCAACACATGAAAACCAATGCTTTCCTATGGCCCTGGTTCTCACTTGAGCGTTTTACAGCGCGTTTGAACGCGCTGTAAAACGCCCAACGCATAAACAAGTACTTGAGCTTTTTTTGGGGCGTTTGTCGCGCGTTTTGTGATTGACACCACAGTAGTCAATCACCAGAACGCGCGTACGAACGCGCGTTTCCTATTTGCAAAAACGCGCTGAAATACGCGCGAAAAAAACGCGCATAAAACGCGCGTTTCAAGAACGCTCAGGTCTGAACCCAGGGTTATTGTGTCATGATCATGACCACTTCAAAGAACCACTATACTATACGCAAATATAGATACAGACATAGATTAAAAGAAAGAGTAGACATATATCAGCAGTACAAACAGATTATACTGTAACTGCTTACTGCAGCACAATTAGATAAAGTTGCTGGATAGTGATTACCATCTTGCCCTTGAATTTTTGTCCTTTAATGCCACCTGGTCCTAACCCTGAGTATGTCCTGTTGTGCCTGCGCAAATTATTTATCATTGTTTTCAGTCTTTGCAAACAACATCTGCTTTCCCTGAATTCATTAATACAGTTCATAGATAAAATGTGCTGTGTCTCAGATCAAAGACCAATTTTAAATACATTTGGAAGCAATGTTTTTTTTTTTTTTTTAAGCTGTGTCGCTTTTTACTGCTAGCCATACAATGGCCCATTTATGACAGGGACTCTTGATTGTGGAAATTACCATTTGTGCTAAGGTTCAGATCGAAAACCCACTATAAAAGCTTTTTATGAAAAAAAGAATACTTCTGGGTATGATTGTGCAGCTACTTGCTGACACTGTGGATGTTCAATGACCAGGAGAATAGTTTAAAGGATTGTTTCTTTTTCTTAAATATCTTAGTCATAGGCCAGGAGCACAAAAGCAGCTGCTGGCAGACTGGTGGCAGTTTACACAAAATTATATCTAACAAAAAGGTGAAGGGGTGAATATATTAACTAACTCCACTACCTAAAAAAAGGGTTTTATCCATTTTTATGATCTAAAAAATGCCAGTAGTAGTAACATAATATTGAAACAAAGAATGTAGAGTGGAAGGATTAAAGGGGTTGTCATGCCATATGTATTGATGACCTATCATCAGGATTGGTCATCAATATCTGATTTTTAGTAGTGTTGATCGCAAATATTGTAATTGAAAATGTTTATTGCGAATATCGGCACTTCGAGAATTCACGAAAATCTAGAAAATAGTGCAATATATTCGTAATCGCAAATATTCTATTTTTTATTTTTTTTTATCAGTTCTACTGCTTCTTGCTTGTAGGACAATGAAAAGGCTGCAATATATTTGTCAGAGCTTAGCAACATCCTTATCAACCAATAGGAAGTTGCCTACCCCTTTGCTATATAAGAAACTCCCCAGCAGCCATTTTCTGCAGTTTTTTTCAGTTCTGAGAAAGAGAGAGAGAGTGTCATTGCTGTGCTCTGTGCTTTGCAGACTCATCTGGATCCTTATTTAATTACATTACATAGTTAGCTCATATATATAATACAGATAGTTAGTGGGAGATAGTCAGTGTAGGCTAGATAGTGATATAGTGTAGTTGATAGGTTCCAGTGCAGGGTGTTAGATAGTGTGATAGGAATTATTGTGCTGTGATAGGGATTAGTGATGAGCGGGAGGTGCCATATTCGATTTCGACAAAATTCACGAATAATCGCTAGAATATTCGTTATAATGGAATATTCGTCATTATTCTAGTTATTGCGATTAATATGCGATTTAAATAACCGCGTATTGCGATTTCAACTTAAGGCAACTTTCCTATGGGTTTGATATCTAGAATTAGCAAAAATGATAAATATGACGAATGTAATCGTCATATTCCTCAAAACGAAGATAAAAAAATATTCTCCATCTTCGTTTTAGCTCCATATTTTTGAACTTCGCTAATTCTAGCAATCAAATAGGAAAGTTGACTAGAGACAGCTAAGTTTTTAATTCGCTATGCGATAATATTACTTAGCTTTTTTTTTAAATAAATTGAATAATTATAATACTTGATAATTATTATAATTATTCTATATATTTAAAGAAAACAAAGTAATATAATCGCATAGTGAATCAAACACAGCTGTCTATATAGTCAACTTTCCTATTTGATTGCTAGAATTAGCGAAGTTGGCGAATATGGAGCTAAAACGAAGATGGAGAATAATTCGTTATCTTCGTTTTGAGGAATATGACAAATACATTTGTCATCTTCGCTAATTCTACCAAGCCAACCATAGTAAACCAGGTCTAAGTTGAAATCGCGATGCGATTATTCAAGTTATATTAATCGCATTGCGATTTCAACTTAGAGCTGTGTTTCTAACGGGTGAGCTTGCTAGAATTAACGACGTTAACAAATATGGAATATAGCAGTGCTAAGTTGAAATCGCAATGCGATTAATTTAACTTGAAGTAACTTCGTTAATTCTAGCAAGCTGACCCATTAGAAACACAGCTCTAAGCTGAAACCGCAATGCGATTAATTCAAGTTATATTAATCGCATTGTGATTTCAAATTAATTCTCACATCCGACAGTACATTCTAGTATGTAGGTGTTCCCATGGTGATGGGTACGCTCCATGAGCACGGAAGTCGGCAGAAGCGGCAACAGGCACTGACTGGAGCAGACAGGAAGCCAGGAATCCTCAGGACAGGTAAAAACTACTTTTGGGAAGTGGGAAAATAAAAAATATGACAATTAGAAAAAAAAAAAAAAATTTGAAATAGCGAATTTATAGCGCTATATTCGAAATATTCGCGAATTAGTGAAGTGCCGATATTCACAAAAAAAATTCGCTATTTGAATATTCGCGCTCAACATTAATAGGGATTAGTGTCTCTGTTAGACACAGTGCTGTGATGTCACAAAAATACTTAGTGCACCAGTCATTAATATCTACTCAGACCTGATAAAATGTGAGGTTGCATGTATTGTGCAAAAAAAATGTGTATCATTAGTGCCGATTTGCAAAATTGTGAAAATAATGACGAGATCGCGAATGCTAGAATTCGAAAATGTATTGCGAATATTATGCTAAAAATTTGCATAATATCGGAAAAGGAATATTGTCTATGCCACTCATCACTAATTGTTAGGCGTCTGGCATCTGGCACCTACGCTGATCAGCTATTTGAAGAGGAGGCAGGGCTCCAAGTGATTGCTGGTTCCTGATCATTACATTACACGGCGTCTACTTTGGAGCGGCGCCATGGTGTAATTACAAGTACTTGATCCCAGAGGCGGCTCTTCCATTAGGCCACTTAGGCCACCACCTAAGGCCTCGTGCTGGTGGGGGCTCGCTCTAGCTCCCACCCAACCTCCCCTAGAACCATCCTTTTTTTTTTTTAATCTCTTAGGGCCGCACCGCCGATTGCCACAGGTCCATTTCCTACTGGCCCATTATTTGGGAGCATGTTTCACTGGCCTATTTTGGGGGGTGACACTATGGAGCATCTGGAGGTTCTAAAGGGGCCTTTTTTCATTGGCACAATATAGGGGGCACCATAGGGAGGAGCGGCACTATATGGCATCTGGTGGCACTATAGGGGCAATATTTGGGGGCAGTATGGGGGAGTGGAGCACTATGGGGGCATTCGGGGGCTCTCAAAGGGACCTTTTTTTACTGGCACAATATAGGGGGCACCATAGGGAACAGCGGCAATATGGGGCGTCTGGTTGCACTATATGGGTGTTATTTGGGGGCACTGTGGGGGAGTGGAGCACTATGGGGGCATCTGCGGGCTCTAAAGGGGCATTTTTTACTGGCACATTATATGGGGCACAATAGCATCTGGCACTAAGGGAGCGTTTTTTACTGGCAAATTTTGGGAGGCACTGTAGGGGAGAGCAGCACTATGGGGCATCTGGTAGCACTATAGGGTTATTTTTTTACTAGCACATTATGGGGGCACTATGGGGAAGAGAGAACTATGGGGGAATCTGGTGGCACTAAGAAGGGGCATTTTTTACTGGCATATTATGGGGGGCACTATGGGGAAGGGGGATAGGAGCACAATGGAGGCATGTGCTGGGGGCACTAAGATGGGGTATTTTATACCAGCACATTAAGGGGGCACTATGGGGAAGGGGGAGAGGAGCACTAAAGGGGTATTTACTGGGGGACTATATAGGGGTATTTTATACTGGCATATATTATGAGGACATTAGCACAACTATAGTATTGGAGAGCACAGTGGGCACAGTATTGGGGGTGGCAGGATGGGGTGTTCAGAAGATGTAAAGATGATGGAAAATTCAGAAACTAATGTCTGTTTGTCAATCTCTGCACAGACGGGAGATGGGTGAAAAATCATCATGGCGGTCTGGTCTGAATAAAGAAGATGAGAAAAGAGAACATCTACATCAAAGGTGACATCACTGGATGTAGGAGGTATGTGGCGCAATGTAGGAGAGGAGATATTCCGACTCCCCCCCTGCCATTTGCAGAAGGAGGATTCAGAGCTGGGTGAGGACAGCCAAAGTGGGCAGCAGGCCATGGGTGGATGGTGGGGGGAACCCTGACTGTGACATCACTGTGTATACCCTGTACTTTGATGTACCTGTTAGTCACAGGGTTAATATGCACAGTGATGTAAAATACAGTACAGCCAGGATTTATACAATGCCACTGTCAATGTGACATCACAGTACACGGTTAATATGCACTGTGACATCTCAGTATAGCCAGGGCTAATGCAAAGTGTTAACATTCACTGTGAATATAAGCCCTGCACTGTGTTGTCACTGTGCATATTAACCCCTTATTGTGATGTAATTGCATATTAGAGGGGTACTCCAGTGTAGGAAAATAAATCCCCCATCCAAAGGATAGGAGATAAGTGTCTGATCGTCTGGCCGATGGGATCCCCTACGATCTCCTGTACGTTACTCCGATCTCCTTGTGCCCGGAGCGGTGGTCAACACTCCCCTCCATGTATCTATGGGAGAGCTGCAGATACAGCACTTGTGTATCTCTGAGTCTTCCATAGAGATACATGGAGGAGGAGTGTTGACCAGACCAAAGCTCCGTGCGGTGGTTGACACAGTTTATTTCTTGAGGACTGAACCAGGGTGCCGTACAGGAGATCACGAGCATCCCAACGATCTTCGTGGGGGCCTCACGATCGAGTTTCACCTAAGGCCTCACAAAATCTAGAGCCGCCTCTGCTTGATCCATCCTGATGCTAGGTCATCAATATATATGTCAGGATAAGGCTACTTTCACACTTGCGGTAGCCTTTTACAGCAGGCTGTTCCGGCGGGGGCTGTGCAGATGAGCAGTGATTTTCACGCATCACTTGTGTGTTGCCTGAAAATCGCACCCTGTTCTATATTCTGCGTTTTTCACGCAACACAGCCCCCGTAGAAATGAATGGCGATGCGTGAAAATCGCAAGCATCCGCAAGCAAGTGCAGATGAGGTGCGATTTTCATGCATGGTTGCTAAGGAGACGAGGGATGAGTTACCCGGGACCCCATTTACTTTATTATTTTCCATTATAACATGGTTATAATGGAAAATAATAGCATTCTTTAATTCAGAATTTTAAGTAAAAGATCCATTGTGGGGTAAAAAAAATATATAAAAAATTAACTCACCTCCTCCACTTGATGGCGCAGCCTAGCTTGTCTTCCTTCTTCTTCTTCTTGCAGGACCTGGCTGGAAAAGGATCTTCAGTGACGTCATCACGCGGTGACGTCAGCACAGGTCCTGCTGAATGAAGATAGAAGGTTCTTTTATCTTCATTCAGCAGGACCTGCGCTGACGTCACCGCGCTCACCATGTGGTGAGCGTGATGACATCACCAAAGTTCCTTTTCCAGCAAGGTCCTGCAAGAAGAAGAAGAAAGAAGACGAGCCAGGCTGCGCGATTAAGTGGATGAGGTGAGTTAATTTTTATTTATTTATTTTAACCCCACAATGGATCTTTTACTTAGCATTCTGAATTAAAGAATGCTATTATTTTCCATTATAACCTTGTTATAATGAAAAATAATAAAATATACATAACACCGATCCCAAACCTGAACTTCAGTGAAGAAGTATGGGTTCGGGTCTGAGCACCACACTGAAATTGCATGAGCACTCGCACCCGCTACACACCCGCATCCTATCTGGCCCTTCACACACAACACCTGTGTGAAAGAGACCTTAGGCTAGGTCTACATGACGACCTTTGTTGCGGAACATTTTGTCGCATTAATGTCGAGCGTCAATTTTGATGATGGTAGTCCATGGTGTCACATTGCGACATACAACTTGTTGTGACTGCGACACAACAGTCGCAACAAATCCATTCAAGCTGGATTTTTCTGCGACTGTCGCGTCGCAGTCACAGCATGTTGCAATGCGACACCATAGACTACCATTATAAAAATTGTCATGCGACATTAGTGCAACATCAATGTCGCGCGACACATGTTGCAGTGTAGTTGTGCCCAAATGTCGTCATGTAGACCTAGCCTTAGGGGCACAACCCAATTGATACATAACACAAGGGCTTCATAATGAATCTTAGAAGTGTTACAGTACAATCTCAGGTTACTGTGACTATCAGACAACGTGGGTTTTTATGAAGCTTTATGCAACGTGGAACATTTTGAACAGTTCCAACAGGTCTAAATTCTTCAGACTACAGCAACATCATTTACCTGATAGGGAAACATTAAGAACAGGTGGTTTAACATGCAAGTTTAACTTTCAAGTATTTTTACACTGACCAATATATCAGGCAATTATCAGCAATGAATAAATGTTCCCAATAATTGTCTGATTATCAGCAGAGATACAACAATCGCCTCCACTGTATGAGAGCATGATTGATACAGTGATCATCTGTCTCTATAAAAAATCACTGTTCCTGGAATCCTGGACAACAGATTGCTGTTTAGACAGCACGATTTTCTGCAAAGAATTTTTTTTTATTTTTTATGTCGGCAGAAAACAGGATTACACGATCTCCAGCACCTTTTTCACAGGCCAGTTATTGGGACTAGAGGTGAACAAACCTGTCGAGGTACAGTTAAGGTTCACTGAATTTTTCAAAAATTTATGTTCGGGCCGAACCAGATTGGCTCCAATTACCCTAAAAAATTGATATACAGTATAACACCCTCTGGTCTCATATGATTCACCATTTTTAGGAAAACATTATCTCTTTTCGTTCATTTTTTTATACATTTTTGCTTTTTCTCTATGCCTTCCCTAAGCCCTTGAACGCCTGTCTGAGTGTCAGGGCAGATGGCATTTTTTTTTTTAAACTGTAGATTTTTATTGACGGCACTACAGTGCCCATTTTTGGTTTTTGTATAAACACAGAGCACAGACAAGAGCAGAAATAAGGAGGCCCACCGGCCAAAAGTAACATCTGCAACAAGTACAATGCAATACACATGTGATTAATACAAGTACAGTGCCTGATTATTCTAGAAAAGAGAAATAAAAAAAATAGCATATCCTGCAGACACAGAACAGACACTACATGGAAAACAGAGACGCAGACAGGACATGTAAGGAGGGGGAAAGTAGAGAGGAGGGGGAAGCAGAAGGGGCATCAAGGAGAGACAGAATAGACGTCCCACGGGCGCCACACCGTATCAAATTGTGCCAAAGTGTTGTTAAGGGAGGCGGTGAGATGCTCCAAGTTCCTAAACTCCCGAAGTCTGGACAGCAGTAAGGACCTAGTGGGGGGGGCCGTCTGCCTCCAGAATTTCGCAATCAAGGTCTTGGCCGCAGTACACAATGAGAGAAAGAGTTTAGAGGATGGTTTATTCAGCTGTCTCGGTGGTAGGTTAAGGAGATAGACTTTAGGGTCCAGGGGTATCAGGAGCCCAAAAATGGAGTTGGCCACACTCCGCACCTCAACCCAAAAGGAGCAATGACCGGACACGTCCAAAAATGTGATACAATGATCCCACATCTCCCGAGCACCTCCAACAGACCGACGGAACAGAGGGATTAAATGAGTGCAAAGCGCAGGTGTATGATACCAATGCATTAGTAATTTGTACTGCGTCTCTTTATATGTGGCGCAGATGGATGACTGAGCCGCCCTACTCCATATGATCTGCCAGGCGCTAAGGGAGAGGGGCTCACCTAAGGCCTGGGCCCACTTGTCCATGTAGGAGTGATGAGGGGGGTCCCCTGACATAGACCCAGACAATAATTGGTAGATAAAGGAAATCAGACCCCTTGTGCTGGTACCTCGCCTACACAGCCGCTCAAAAGGGGTGGGGGTCGACACCTGAAGAGAGCCAAATACGGAGTACACATAATGTCGCACCTGTAGAAAGTGAAACCTCTCGGACTCCGGCAGTCGGGACTGCTCCCGAAGCTGTGCAAAAGATTTCAACGTAAGGGATCGGGCATCCACTATGTCCGCCAAGCGGAAGAGACCCAACGACGACCAGACCCGGACCATGGGAGCATCTAAGCTAGATGGGATATCGGGGTTGTAAAGGAAAGAGATCATAGAGGAACAAGGGGGGGCCAAAGCAAAGCGTTTTTGGCAGCTGTCCCACAAGTCCTTGGTAAGGGCAGATGGCATTTACACGCACAATGTTATGGGATAAAATAAATAAATAAATTGGCTTGATGGTAGACTGAGCGTCCAAAAGTTATGTCTTGAGGGGGTCAGAATGCCTGCCCACATGACACTCACAAGTAATTTTAAGACACGGATGCTCCTATTGCTATATCTCTCTTTACTGACAGCCACAGCAGCAAAGAAAAAATGAACCGCATTAACATATTGCCACAAGATAAGTATCACACTTGTTTTAGCAGCATATACCTCCGTTGTATTCTACAGTATTTTATTGTTCTTGATGTTATTCACTGTTGCTGGGGGTATATGTATTAAGCAAATACCTTTGCTGTATTTTTGGGAGGGTAGGCTGATTACAAGGCTAGTTATATGCACTTGTGGGCCCAGGCTGGCTGGTTACTAGGCTATTTATAGGCACCTGTGGGCCCAGGCTGACGCTGATTCAGCTGATTTCACTACCTCTGGGTCAGCTCTAGGATACAGCAGCATGGAGTACAGGCTCCTTACAGCTGGGCGACGGCAGAATGTCTCAGGAGGACGCTGGTATTTATGGTAGGATCGGAGTGGTTTGCACAGGACCCACGCTGCGGTCCACGACATGTAGCGCTCTGGGATGAAGCAGAGTTTGGGTGCTAAATGGTCGAGCGTTGGTTGTTCGTTGGCTCAAGCTAATTATGCTGTGTTTTGTGTATCAATGGTCGATAAAAAAAAAAAAAAAAGGCGGCAGCATCATGTGGAGGCTCATTCACACCTGGGCATCGGCAAAAAGGGTCAGGCGAATGCTGGCATTCACTGTAGAATTGCACTTGTTGGCATGGGACCCACAGTGCGGTATGCGATTCACAGTACTCTGGGTCAAAGCAGAGTTGGGTGCTAACGGTCAAGTGACTGTTAGTATTTTTGTCCGGCTTTTTAGGGGCTTGTTGGGGGCTATTGCATATAGTTATTGGTGTAGCATGCGCCTAGAGTAGGTATGGTCGCATGTTTTCTGATATCTGTTTCATACGGAAAAAAAAATGTGCATGTTTTTCTGTTACCTGTTTTTACATGTGGGGGTACATCCGCAGTTCACGCCAGACATGCAAGGTGTTGGTAAATGTATATCAGTGGTCTGTATATGGGGACACAAGCAGATCGGTCGAGGCGCCTGTATTTGAGTTCTGATGCTCTTGTATGTAAGTGTGTTTAATCTAACTGTATGTTATGGGCACGCATGTGTCAGAGGTTCTGTGCTAGGTCTATAGGTGCACTATGTCAATTAATTGTCGTTGCGTCAGGGTTTATGTTCAAACACGTTTATGTTTTCTTAGGGGAACATAAGGTGGTGTTGTGATAACCTTCATTTAAAAAAACAAAACAAAAAAACTGCAGCGTTATGTGGAGGTTCGTTCGTGCCTGGGTAATGGCAGAAGGTGCCAGGTGAGTGCTGGCATTCATGGTAGGATCGGACTTGGTTACACGGTTAGTGACTTGTAGCGCTCTGGGGCGAAGGAGGTTGGGCGCTAGTGGTCGAATGATCATGGTTAGGTTCATTACCTTTAAAAGCTACGTCCATGTGTCTGCATCTACATTTTGTCCTATACTCCATTCACTACTAGAGCTGCGTTCATGCGTTTGCTGTTGCATCACAATAATACTCTGCTCCCTTCAGATTGCATTCATACAGCTGCGTTATACCTTGCTCTTCATGCTCAGAGCTGGGCCAATACCATGTTTTTAGGCACCACTCACATCCAGAGCGGCATTTACCCACCTGTTCTTACATCAGATGTTATACTCTGTTTCCACTTAAAGCTGCATTTTCTTTTCATTGCTACATCATGGTTAGTCAGTATTTTCACTAGGGCAGACAGCACACCGCTCTGATACCGTTCTCCCGATAAACATAGCTGCTTTCTTTCAGGTTTATGTTTCTTTCCTCGCAGGTTGTTACATTCCATAGGCCTACTTTTTCTGTTTCACTTCGGGGAAAAAAAATAAAAAAATGTTTTGCTGTTCTTTAGTCCTGGTTCGCATTCACTCAGATTCGTCTCCTGCCCCAGGTCACCATACAGTCCCTCAGCGGTCAGCGGGCTAATAGGAGTAAGTTTTCTATTATGTTTCACAAGTTGTTCATTCGTTTGTCACGATAAGGGTCTTCTCTTAGCGAACTGTAATGCCTCTGGCTCTTTTTTCTCCCATCTGTTCAGTTTCATGGTTGGTTTAATGTTTTATTTAAGCATGTGGTTCAGTTCACTAATGTCTATGCATATCCCATCAGGTCTGGCTCACATTTTAATTACTTATCGTCTCTGTAATGTCATCCAGCTCAGTCCTGGCTTCGGGGGCCCGATGATCGCTTCAGTCTCATGGCTCCGCGGGGCCTATGACCGTTCTTCACATTATTCGTTTGGGGTGCAATATGGTTGTAAGCTGGTTAGTGTCCTAGGTTTACTGTCGGAGGGGGTCATGGTTATGTGAATCCCCAAGTCATACTGGTGTTGCATAAGTGGTTTTTTAAAAAATAAAAAAAAAATTAAGGGTAGAGATGAGCGAACACCTGGATGTTCGGGTTCTAGAAGTTCGGCCGAACTTCCCGAAAATGTTAGGGTTCGGGATCCGAACTCGACCCAAACTTTATCCCGAACCAGAACCCCATTGAAGTCAATGGGGACCCGAACTTTTGGGCACTAAAAAGGCTGTAAAATAGTCCAGGAAAGGGCTAGAGGGATGCAAAAGGCAGGTAAATGCCCTGCAAACAAATGTGGATAGGGAAATGAATTAAAATAAAATAAAATAAATAAAAATTAACCAATATTAAATGGAGAGAGGTCCCATAGCAGAGAATCATGCGTCCTATCACCCACCACTGAAGAAGGCCACTTTCAGTTATTTCGGCCCATCACCCAGACCGAGGATACAGGTCCCACAGCAAGGAATCATACGTCATATCACCCACCACTGGAGAAGGCCACTTTCAGTTATTTCGGCCCCAGCACCCAGACAGAGGAGGGAGGTCCCACAGCAAGGAATCATGCGTCATATCACCCACCACTGGAGAAGGGCACTTTCAGTTATTTCGGCCCAGCACCCAGACCGAGGATACAGGTCCCACAGCAAGGAATCATGCATCATATCACCCACCACTGGAGAAGGCCACTCACTTATTTCCCTGGCCGTGCTTACTGGTCCACGTATCTGTGGTTAGGTGGACCTTGCCACAGATGGCGTTGCGCAGTGCACACTTGATTTTATCGGATACTTGGTTGTGCAGGGAAGGCACGGCTGACTTGGAGAAGTAGTGGCGGCTGGGAAGAACATACTGTGGGACAGCCATGGACATCAGCTGTTTGAAGCTGTCTGTGTCCACCAGCCTGAATGACAGCATTTCAAAGGCCAGTAGTTTAGAAATGCTGGCATTCAGGCCCAGGGTTCGAGGGTGGCTAGGTGGGAATTTACGCTTTCTCTCCAAGGATTGTGATATGGAGAGCTGAACGCTGCCGTGTGACATGGTGGAGATGCTTGGTGATGAGGGTGGTGGTGTCGGTGGAACATCCTCTGTTTGGTGGGCGGCAGGTGCCAACATTCCTCCCGAGGCGGAGGAAGAGGCCGAGGCAGCAGCAGAAGAGGGAGCAGGGGGAGCCAGAGTGAGTTCCTTGCTTTTAAGGTGTTTACTCCACTGCAGTTCATGCTTTGCATGTAGATGCCTGGTCATGCAGGTTGTGCTAAGGTTCAGAACGTTAATGCCTCGCTTCAGGCTCTGATGGCACAGCGTGCAAACCACTCGAGTCTTGTTGTCAGCACATTGTTTAAAGAAGTGCCATGCCAGGGGACTCCTTGAAGCTGCCTTTGGGGTGCTCGGTCCCTGGTGGCGGTGGCCAGTAGCAGGCGAACTCTCTTGGCGGCGGCTGTTCTGCTTTTGCCCCCTGCTCCCTCTTTTGCTACGCTGTTGGCTTGGTCTCACCACTACTTCTTCCTCTGAACTATGAAAGTCAGTGGCACGACCTTCATTCCATGTGGGGTCTAGGACCTCATCGTCCCCTGCATCCTCTTCCACACAGTCTTCCTCCCTGACCTCCTGTTCGGTCTGCACACTGCAGAAAGACGCAGCAGTTGGCACTTGTGTTTCGTCATCATCAGAGACGTGCGGACTGCGATGAGATGGTATTCCCATGTTCTTATCATCAGGAAACATCATTGTTTGTGCATCAGTGCATTCTATGTCTTTTACCACTGGGGAAGGGCTAGGTGGATTCCCTTGGGAAACCCTGCCAGCAGAGTCTTCAAACAGCATAAGAGACTGCTGCATAACTTGAGGCTCAGACAGTTTCCCTGATATGCATGGGGGTGATGTGACAGACTGATGGGCTTTTTTTCAGGCGCCACCTGTGCGCTTTCTGCAGAAGACTGGGTGGGAGATAATGTTGTGAACGTGCTGGATCCACTGTCGGCCACCCAATTGACTAGCGCCTGTACCTGCTCAGGCCTTACCATCCTTAGAACGGCATTGGGCCCCACCAAATATCGCTGTAAATTCTGGTGGGTACTGGAACCTGAGGTAGTTGGTTCACTAGGACGTGTGGCTGTGGCAGAATGGCCACGTCCTCTCCCAGCACCAGAGGGTACACTAACACCACCACGACCGCATTCGCGTCTCTTACTAGATGTTTTCCTCATTGTTACCGTTCACCAAGCACCACAATAAGAAAAAAAATATTTGGCCCAATGTATTGATTTCAAATTCAGGCCTTTTTTTTTACAGGCACCTAACACTATCTGCCTATTTATTTATGTAGCGTATTACACTAATCCAGGCACAGCAGTAACCACTGATTTGGGGGAATATCTCTTTTAGGGCTAGTATTTAGGCCCTGGATGAAAGGTATCATTTTATGGACAGATTTAAACTAGGCCTGCAACAGCTGGAACACCAGATTCAGGGTATTGCTATTTTGGCAATTGAATTTCACCCCAGAACAAAATATATAATTTGCAGGACACTATGAAACTTGGCCAGCCACAGCTGAAACCACTGATTTATGGTATTGCTATTTTGGCAATTGAATTTCACCCCAGAACAAAATATACCCTGTTACGGACAGATTTAAACTAGGCCTGCAACAGCTGGAACACCAGATTCAGGGTATTGCTATTTTGGCAATTGAATTTCACCTCAGAACAAATTATATAATTTGCAGGACACTATGAAACTTGGCCAGCCAGAGCTGAAACCACTAATTTATGGTATTGCTATTTTGGCAATTGAATTTCACCCCAGAACAAAATATATGTTTTGGCGGACACTATTATAGTTTGCCAGCCAGAGCTGAAACCACTGAGTTACAGGTATGGTATTGCTATTTTGGCAATTGAATTTCACCCCATAACGAAATATATCCTTTGCCGGACACTATGAAACTCGGCCAGCCACAGCTGAAACCACTGATTAATGTGTGTTGCTATTTTTGCAATTGAATTTCACCCCAGAACAAAATATATGTTTTGGCGGACACTATTATAGTTTGCCAGCCAGAGCAGAAACCACTGATTTATGTGTGTTGCTATTTTTGCAATTGAATTTCACCCCAGAACAAAATATATCTTTTGGCGGACACTATTATAGTTGGCCAGCCAGTGCTGGGTCACCAGATTTAGGGGATTGCTAGTTTGGCAATTGAATTTCACCCCAGAACAAAATATATGTTTTGGCGGACACTACTATAGTTTGCTAGCCAGTGCTGGGACACTAGATTTAGGGGATTGCAATTTTGACAATTGAATTTCACCACAGAAAATAATCTATCCTTTGCCAAACTACAGACAGTATTATACTTGGCTAGCCAAAGCTGGAACACCAGATTTAGGGGATTGGTATTTTGGCAATTGTATTTAACCCCTTAATAAAATATAGAAATTGCTATCCTGAGTTTCTAAGGGTGACAATTAGCACAGCCAAGCCCCTGATGTAGGAAATTGCAAAAAAAATAGTATTGATGGATTGATAGACTTGGTGGCAGCTTGTTCTGGTGCACCACAAGTCACAAAATGGCCGCCGATCACCCCAGAAAATAAGTGACAGAAAAACGCTCTGTGCAGCCTAAAAACCAGTGAGCAAGTAACTAGCAGAAGTTCAATCATTCACAGCTGTAGATCAATCACTTCATTAGGTGCTTTTGCAGACATTTCCCTGCCTAATCTCGCCCTCACAGCAGCTGCGTCCTCTCCCTACACTAATCAGAGCAGTGTGACGTGCGGCGCTACGTGACTCCAGCTTAAATAGAGGCTGGGTCACATGCTGCACTTGGCCAATCACAGCCATGCCATTAGTAGGCATGGCTGTGATTGGCTCTTAGGGCAGGAAGTAAAACAATAGCTGATTGGCTGCTGTGCAGCCCTTCAGAAAGCGGGAAGAAATCGCCGAACAACTGACCCGAACCCAAACTTTTTTGAAAATGTCCGGGTTCGTGTCCCGAACACCCCAAAATTCGGTACGAACCCAAACTATGCTCTAACTGTTCGCTCAACACCAATTAAGAGTAAACAAAATTTTGTTAAAATAAAAAAATAAAAAATTAGTCTTGCATTCATGGCTACGCCATTAGAGTCTCTGATGCATGACTACTCAGTTTAAGTTGACAGACATGGCCCCTCCATTAGAGTTTCTCACGCATGGCTCCACCATTCGTGTCTCTCATGCAGGGCTTCTCCGTTTATGTTTACACACATGGCTCCACCATGAGACAACAACGCATGGCCCCGCCATTAGTGTCTCCGACGCATGGCCCCGCCATTAGTGTCTCCGACGCATGGCCCCGCCATTAGTGTCTCCGACGCATGGCCCCACCATTAGTGTCTCCGACGCATGGCCCCGCCATTAGTGTCTCCGACGCATGGCCCCGCCATTAGTGTCTCTGACGCATAGCCCCGCCATTAGTGTCTCCGACGCATGGCCCCGCCATTAGTGTCTCTCTATACCAAAACCTAGGATCATTGTTTGACAGCATATTTTCTAAGCCATGTAGCTGAATGTAGATTTGGGCAGAGTAATGATCTAGACCTGTGTTTCCCCACCAGTGTGCCTCCAGCTATTGCGAAACTACAACTCCCAGCATGCCTGCACAGCCAAAGGCTGTCCAGGCATGCTGGGAGTTGTAGTTTTGCAAAAGCTGGAGGCACACTGGTTGGGAAACACTGAATTCTAGACTACCATATTTGCCTATACCAAATGTAAATATGCAACCAAATGTGGCAAAATACACACAAAAAGAAAATGATAAAAACGCATATGCGTTTTTGATGCGTTTTCTATCAAAAACGCCCAAATCGCCCCTGGGGTGTTCAGATATCTTGCCTTGGAGGCAGCAGAACGTTGGTGGTAGTCATATACAATCAAATAGAGGCATCAAATGGATTCGCAAAGTGATTAATAATTAATTATTATTTGCATTGCGATTACAACTTAGAGCTGAGTTCCTAATGGTTGTATTGCTTGAATATAACGAAGATTGAGAATTCAATCTTCGTTATATTCTAGCAATACAACCATTAGGAACCCAGCTCTAAGTTAAATTCGCAATGCGCCGTTCGCCAAAATTTTATGTTCGCGACATCTCTAGTGACTGATAGACATGAGCGAATCGAATCAGACTAAGTAAAATTCAATCCAAATTTCAGGAAAAATTCGATTGGCTGCGAATTTCCTCACGCTTCAGGGTAACAAATCACATTTTTCCTAAAATGGCTGCTGCAAGTTTGGGGACATGGAGAAAGGAAGTATGGGAAGGCGGCATCACCCAGAATGACATGCATGGTGCAGCCAATCAGCAGCCCGTCTTGTTATGTCCCAGCCCTATAAATACGGCTACCATCTTAGATTGAGACATTTTCCAGCATTCTGAGTGCAGGGACAGACGTGAGAAGGCGCAAGGGACAGCAATTGGAAAAATCTTATTATGAAAAAAAAAAAACTGAAAAAACTATTTATAAGAGCAGGGAAATGATAGGGATGAATCATTTCACGGGATCTTAGTGCAGGGAGAGACATCAGAAGGTGCTAGGGAAAGTTCTAGAAAAGCGATATACAAGTGCAGGGAAAGGATAGGGAGGAATCATTTCACAGCATCTTAGTGCAGGGAGATACGTCAGAATTAGAGTTTAACGAACCCAAACGATATAGTTCGGGTTCGTACCAAATTTTGGGGTGTTCGGGACACGGACCCAAACTCAAACATTTTCAAAAAAGTTTGGGTTCGGGTCTGTTGTTCGGCGATTTCTTCCCGCTTTCTGAAGGGCTGCACAGCAGCCAATTGGCAAGCGTTTTACTTCTTGCCCTAAGAAGCCATCAGAGCCATGCCTACTAATGGCATGGCTGTGATTGGCTGAGTGCAGCATGTGACCCAGCCTCTTTATAAGCTGGATTTAAGTAGTGGTGCACGTCAGTCTGCTGAATTGAGATTAAATCAAGGTTGCTGCTGGTGCGATCAGGGACAGAATAGGGCAGAAATCTGAAGAACCTGTGCAACTTTAATCCACAAGATACAGCACATCAATCCAACATTTCTGTAACCAGCCACTGCCAGGGAGATTTCTTTTGTAATCTATCTGTTACTGAGGTGGGGGTCAGCGGCCATTTTAGGTACTGCATGTCTGCCACCCTGCCAGGGACATCAGCCTAATCCTATTTTGAAGCTCTGTGAAGGAAAAAAAAAAAAATTTTTCTGGCTGCTTAACTCCCCTAAAAGTGGTCATACTGATCCACCAAGCCTATTTTACACCGCCAAAATATATATTTGACATTTCTGCGGTGAAATATAAAAGCCGTGTAATTTTGGGAGAAAAAACGTATTCCTTGTCCATAAAACAGTTCTGCATACACCGTCCAACAACATATTTCTGTATTTCTGCATGGAAATAGTGCTTCTTTGTTTTTATAGGAAAAAAAACGTTATTCAAGGTCCACCAAACAGTCTGAAATACCCATTACAACCACCTATATTACATTGCTGCTGTGAAATACAGCATAAGTGTATTTTTTGGCCAAAAAAACTGGTAATCCTGATCCACAAAGCATTTTGAAATACACCGCCTAAATACCGATTTCACAGAAAAGAGAAATAGTGCATTATTATTTTTTGTGTGAAAAAAGCTAAATTTCTGCTTCACAAAGCAGTTGTACATACACAGTATAAATACCTACATTTAATTTACAGCAGTGAAAAACTGCATTTGTGAATTTTGGTGACAAAAGCTGTGACATAGTCCATTTGTCTAGCCTGGGCTCCATGGTGCCACAGAGCACTTTTGTATACTATTAACTAAATCGTATATTCAATTTCAGCTATCAAATAGTGCATCAATATATTTTAGTTAAAAAAAAGGTCATCCTGATCTTCCAAGCCTATTTTACACCGCCAAAATATATACACGTATTTGACATTTCTGCGGTGAAATAGAGAATCCGTGTAAGTTTTGGGGAAAAACCGTATTCCTTGTCCACAAAACAGTTCTGCATACACCGTCCAACGACATTTTATATTTCTGCATGGAAATTGTGCTTCTTTGTCTTTTATAGAAAAAAAAGTTATTCAAGGTCCACCAAACATCCTGAAATACCCATTACAACCACCTATTTTACATTGATGCTGTGAAATACAGCATAAGTGTATTTTTTTGACATAAGAGTGGTAATCCTGATCCACAGAGCATCTTGAAATACACCGCCTAAATACGATTTCACATTACAGCTGAGAGAATAGTGAATTATTATTTTTTGTGTGAAAAAAGCAATATTCTTGCTTCACAAAGAAGTTGTACATACATGGTACAGATATCTTATTTAGATTTACAGCAGTAAAAAACAGCATTTTGGGGTTTTATTGAAAAAAGACGTGTTTTAGGCCGAAAAAACTGTTGTGCATCCGTCGTTTAAATAATTATTTCCAATATATAGCAGTTAAATACTGCATTTGTGAATTTTGGTGACCAAATCTGTGTTCTAGGTCCCCAAATCTGGTGTCTATACATAGTATAAATATCTACTTTTACTTTACAGCAGTTAAAAACTGCATTTTGGAGTTTTAGGCCGAAAAAACTGTTGTGCATCCGGCGTATAAATAATTAATTTCAATTTACAGCAGTGAAATGCAAATTTTCTGTATTTTATTACAAAAATACTTGTTCTTGATCCACAAACCACTTGTGCATATAGCGTACCAAAAAAAAAATAATTTACATTTCCGCATAGAAATTGAGAATCTATATATTTTGGGCACAAAAAACATTATTCTGGGTCCACAGAGCATTTTTATGACACGGGCACTGCAAATGTAATTGTCGACTAGTGGCAGGTAAATTGACACTGGAGAGAGACCAATCTTTCAGCTTGGTGTGTGAACGCAAATAATGAGGAGAACATCAAATAAGGGATGTGGGCATGGTCGTGGTGTTGGTGGAGCTCCTGTTGCTGGGAGAGGATGTGGCCGTTCAGCGCCAACTACGGCTCCAAGTCAAACACCTTCCTCTGGTGCAAGTAGGCGACAGTATCTGCAGCGTTATTTGATAGGCCTAAATGCCGCTCTACGGATGGTGAAGCCAGAACATATACAGGTGATAGTAGATTGGGTGGCTGACAGTGCCTCCAGTTCCTTCACAATATCTAACACACAGTCCTCTGCAGAAGGCTCAGTTTGCACCTGCAGCCCATGCTCATCAGTCTTCTGCCTCACCCGCTTGCAAATCAGCCAAGCAGTCAGAGCCCCAAATCATGCAGGAAAGTCTCATGCTTTTTGATGACTCTGTTGGCAGGGTTTCCACGGCCCATCCACCTAGCCCTGCCCCAGAAGAGGAAGACCTTGAATGCACTGATGCTCAATCACTTATGTTGCAGGATGAGGACATGGGAATACCGCCACAAAACGTCTCTGACGAAACACAGGTGCCAAATGCTGTGGCTTTCTGCAATGTGCAGACCGACGAGGGCAGGGGTCATGAATGGGTGGAAGATGATGTGGAGGATGATGAAGTCCTAGACCCAGACTGGACTGAAAGTCATGCTAGTGAGGCGTGCAGTTCTGAGAAAGAGGCGGTGGTCTCACAGAGGCAACAGCACAGCAAAAGCGGGAGCAGGGTGCAAAAGCGCAGCAGCCATTCCAGAGATGATACGCCTGCTACTGTCCACTGCACCCAGGCACCGAGCACACCAAGGCCTGCTCCAATGAGTTCATTGGCCTGGCAGTTCTTCACACAATGTCCTGACGACAAGACACAAGTGGTTTGCATGTTGTGCCATCAGAGCCTGAAGCGATGCATAAACGTTCTTAACCTGAGCACAACCTGCATGACCAGGCATCTACATGCAAAGCATGAACTGCAGTGGAGTAAACACCTTAAAAACAAGGAACTCTCTCATACACCTCCTGCTCCCTCTTCTGCTGCTGACTTGGCCTCTTCCTCCACCTCTGGCTTCACCGTGGCAACTGGCGACCAGCAAACAGAGGATGTTCCACCAACACCACCACATACAACACCATCACCAAGCATCTCCACCATGTCACATGGCAGCATTCAGCTGTCCATCTCCCAAACATTGGAGAGAAGGAGGAAATACCCACCTAACCACCCTCAAACCCTAGCCCTGAATGCCAGCATTTCAAAATTACTGGCCTTTTAAATGCTGTCATTCCGTCTGGTGGAGACGGACTGTTTCAAACAGCTGATGGCGATGGCTGTCCCCTGTTCCCAGCCGCGACTACTTTTCCAGGCGAGCCTTCCCTTCCCTGCACAACCAAGTGAAGGATAAAATCAAGTGTGCGCTGTGCAACGCCATCTGTGGCAAGGTCCCCATAACTACAGATACATGGTCCAGTAAGCACGGGCAGAGTCGCTATATCTCGCTAACTGCACACTGGGTAAATGTAGTGGCGGCTGGGCCAGAGGCGGATAGCGGTTTGGTGCATATCCTTCCACCACAGAGGATCGCAGGGCATTATTCGTTGCTTCCTCCTCCTACTCCTCTTCTACCACCCCCACATCCGTTCCTGGAAAGAACCTCACCCCCAACTTCAGCACAGCCCGGGGTAAACATCAGCAGGCGATTTTAAAACTCACGTGTTTGGGTGACAAACCACACACCGCACAGGAGCTTTGGAGGGGCATAGAACAGCAGACTGATGGGTGGTTTCTGCCGGTGAGCCTCAAGCCCGGCCTGGTGGTGTGCGATAATGGGCGGAATCTCGTTTCAGCTCTGGGACTAGCTGGTTTGACGCACATCCCTTGCCTGGCGCATGTGCTGAATCTGGTGGTGCAGAAGTTTCTTAAACTATCCAGACATGTCAGAGCTGCTTCTAAAAGTGCGGTCCGTATGTGCGCGCTTTCTGCGTTTTCACCCTGCTGCTGCTTGCCTGTCTGCTCTGCAGCGTAACTTCAGCATTCCTGCTCACCGCCTCATATGCGACATGCCCACCAGGTGGATCTCCACCTTACATTTGCTGGAGAGACTGTGCGAGCAGCAGTGGGCGATAGTGGAGTTTCAGATGCAGTATGCGCGGATCAGCACCACTTCACCACCAGTTACGGTCTATGGAGTACTTAACCAACATGGCTAGTGCTGATGATACCGTTAACATTACAATACCCCTTCTATGTCTCCTTGAAAAAAATATTACGCCGATGATGGAAGAGGATGCGATGGAGGAGGAGGAAGACGGGGCATTTCACAGGGTTTCAGTCAGGTCATACAGAAGTGGCTCAGAGGATGCATTCCTGCACCAGCAGAGGCCAGGTACACATGTGGACAGCCAGGGTACACTTCTGGAGGAGGTAGAGGAGGAGGAACCGGTTTCACTGCAGAGTGGCACCCTATGCAGCTCAGGGTCATCACTGGAGCGTGGCTGGGGGGATACACAGTACACAGACTTTACACCACCTACAGAGGACAGCTTATTGTTACCTCTGGGCAACCTGGCACACATAAGCGACTACATGCTGCAGTGCCTGTGCAATGACAGCAGAGTTGTCCACATTTTAACTTGTGCTGACTACTGGGTTGCCACCCTGCTGGATCCCTGGTACAAGGACAATGTACCCACCTTAATTCCCGCACTGGAGCTTGATAAGAAGATGCGCGACTACAAGCGCAGCTGGTAGACATGCTCCTGAAGGCATTCCCAACTGACACAGGGGGACAAGTGGAAGCACAAGGCGGAGGAGAAAGAGGTCGCTAACGCAGCTGTGTAACGGCCAGCTCCTCAGACAGCAGGGTTAGCGTAGCCAAGCTGTGGAAAACTTTGGTCACCGCGCCACAGCAAACTGCACCACCAGCTGATAGGGAACGTGTTAGTAGGCGGAAGCATGTCAACAACATGGTGGAACAGTACATGTGCACACTCCTCCACGTACTGACTGATGGTTCTGCCCCATCCAACTTCTAGGTCTCCAAATTGTCCATATGGCCATAGCTTGCCCTTTATGTCTTGGAGGTGCTGGCCTGCCCTCCGTGTATTTAGCATGGCAGGGGGCGTCATTATACAGACAAATGCAGCCGCCTGTCCACAGCCAACGTGAACAAGCTAACGTTCATTAAAATAAACCAGGCATGGATCCCACAGGACTTGTCCGTACCTTATGCAGAATAGACATGTACAGTCCTGGACAAAAGTTTTGAGAATTACATAAATATTGGAAATTGGAAAAGTTGCTGCTTACGTTTTTATAATAGCAATTTGCATATACTCCAGAATGTTGAGAAGAGTGATAAGATGAATTGCATAGTCCTTCTTTGCCATGAAAATTAACTTAATCCCCAAAAAAACTTTCCACTGCATTTCATTGCTGTCATTAAAGGACCTGCTGAGATCATTTCAGTAATTGTCTTGTTAACTCAGGTGAGACTGTTGACGAGCACAAGGCTGGAGATCATTCTATTCAGGCTAATTGAGTTAGGGTACTTTCACACTAGCGTTTTTAGAATCCGTCAGGCATTTCCATTGACGGAATTGCTTGCTGGATCCGTTAAAATGCTTAAACTGAATGAATAACTCCCACGGATCCTTAATTCCGTTGACGGATTAAAATAACGGATCCGCCTAAACGTACGCAAACAGATCCATTTTTTTACGGATCTGTCTAACTGATCCTCTAAAATAATGGATCCGTTTGATCCGTTATCAACCGTTTTTAAATGGAATAGCGGATCCGTTAATAACATTCAGAAAAGAAGATAAAAATCTTTTTGAAATTCAAATTAGACAGTGGCTATAAAGCCAAACGAGGGTCACATACCACTCAGATGCTGCCTCAGAAGAGAGAGGAAAGAATGATGCCCGACCACCTTCGCTTTGTATTTCAGGCTCTAATCCTGGTTTCCCGATGGAAAAGACGACTTCGAGCCAGACGTCGCCGTCGCTACTGGGTGCATCCAATTACTTCACCCAGAATACGAAGAGGAGCTTTTGGAGTTTTATTTCCGGAACTGTGCAATTATCCTGACAAGTTTCACAACTACATACGGATGAGTGTCGACAGTTTTGACAATCTACTACAAAGAGTGTCACATCGCATTTAAAGACAGGACATCACTTTCCGCCGAAGTGTGTCACCTGAAGAACGATTAATGATTACTAGTGTTGAGCAAACAGTTCGAGCATAGTTGGGGTTCGTACCAAATTTTGGGGTGTTCGGGACACGGACCCAGACCCGAACCCGAACATTTTCAAAAAAGTTCGGGTTCAGGTCCGTTGTTCGGCGATTTCTTCCCGCTTTCTGAAGGGCTGCACAGCAGCCAATCAGCTAGCGTTTTACTTCTTGCCCTAAGAAGCCATCACAGCCATGCCTACTAATGGCTTGGTTGTGATTGGCCAAGTGCAGCATGTGACCCAGCCTCTATTTAAGCTGAAGTCACTTAGCGCCGCACGTCACACTGCTCTGATTAGTGTAGGGAGAGGACGCAGTTTCTGTAAGGGCGAGATTAGGCAGGGAAAAGTCAGCAAAAAGACCTAATGAAGTGATCGATCTACAGCTGTAAATCATTCAACTTCTGCTAGTTAATTGCTCACTGGTTTTTAGGCTGCACAGAGCGTTTTTCGGTCACTTTTTTCTGGGGTGATCGGCGGCCATTTTGTGACTTGTGGTGGGGGTTAAGTTCAATTGCCAAAATGGCAATCCCCTAAATCTGGTGTTCCAGCTGTGGCTAGCCAAGTGTAATACTGTCTGCTGTCTGGCAAAGGATAGATTATTTTCTGTGGTGAAATTCAATTGCCAAAATGGCAATCCCCTAAATCTGGTGTCCCAGCAGTGGCTGGAAAAGTATATTAGTGTCCGGCAAAGGATATATTTTGTTCTGGGGTGAAATTCAATAGCCAAAATAGCAATACCCTGAAACTGGTATTCCAGCTGTTGCAGGCCTAGTTTAAATCTGTCCGTAACAGGGTATATTTTGTACTGTGGTGAAATTCAATTGCCAAAATAGCAATATAAATTCTCTTTGAGCAAAAATCGCCTCTTGGCGGATACAATTCTGAGGACGTCTATAGACTACATAATATAGAAACACCTTCCAACATTAAAAGATAACTTTTAATAGATAATTTTAAAAGAAGTAACGTAAATAACCTGAAGATGAACTTCAACAACCTTTTCACTCTGATACCAGGTCAAGTCTTGATAAATGCGGAAAAAGATAAAATAAATAAGGCAACACCAATGGAAAAGGTTAAGCCCTCTCTACTTACATTTAGTAGACATGCTCAGGAACCGTGAGAACATGATGTCATATGTTGGATAGCCTGGTAGGATGGAAGATATAGATGATCCCTATTCAACCCTAGCTTCCCTATCTATCACTTAGCCCAGGGAAACCCCCTGATGGTGAGGGTCCCCTGTCCGCGTTCCTAATACTGCTGATTGCCCTAGTAAGACCCTTACCAAAGGAATAGGGTAGATAAGGAGAAACACAATATATAATGTCTACAACAAAACATATGAAAAATAGAGGATAGTCCGCAAAGTAAAAATATATATGTCCCGACGCGGCGTTTGCCCAGCAAAACACTGGTTCGTCAGGGGACTGTATACCTAGACTAAGGTCCAAGTACGCAGGATTTTCTTGGTTCAGGGTATTAGGTTAAAAACCCTGAACGAAGATATCCAGTATACAATATAATAAATATCTGGAGTATAACGTCCCTAGATAGGGAAATGAAGACAGACCTGTGTTCAGATAAAGGCACTGAGATGAAGGCGTCTCACTGATGCTTTGAAAACTGGCGCCTTATATGGGTCCATTGATTAGTGGTTACCTCCCCTCCACTTCCTCCTCCTTGTTAATAGTTCAAAGTGTATATTTACTAAAGGAGCAACTCTGTATCACCACTAAGGATTGCTCACAGATGCCCTGTAAGAATAGCACGGTTTTAAACATCCCAAAGTCCGATTTTTGTACCAAACACTATTTAATTAGTGAAAACGCTACCGTGGAACGCACATGCGTTCCACAGCCAAACCGGATATTGTCATATGACGCGATGTGGAACGCATATGCGCTCCACCGCTAAGCCGGATGTTGTCATGTGACAGGATATGAGACGCAGCCAAAAGAACCAAAAAGAGGTGTGGAACGCAACCTGCGCTCCACCCTCCAGGAAATAACTGAGCCCCATGATAAGCGATAATAAAGCGTTCATACTGTACTCATTTGACTGCGGTATTTGCGCTAACATTGATGACAGGTAATGAAATTAATGATTCAGTAAAACACTAGGAAGGCTCTTTATATTAGAGAGGAAGGGGAGGATAAACCTTTATATATTAGGAGATCTAATTGGACCTCATATCTCAAATGTAACACAGTCAGAGAGAGCAGTTTAGTAAAGGGAGGAAAGAACGTTCATTATAATACTCCCTATAAACATTGAAATGATATTAAACAGATTGGGCCTTTCCGGTCCGATATAAACAATTATGGCCTATATTCCAAATAATGAAACCCTAATATCTTTACATAATAGCAAGGGGTAAGAGATCGCTGTATGGGGGTTTAGTTGTTATCACATGTCGAGCTGAGAGGGGGGGGGGGTAGGGGACCCAACGAGGATACATATAGTAATACATAGGTAAGTATTTACAGAAAGCAACTAAATGATAATTGTTCATTTAGGCCCTCTGGGTTGGTCGTACGTAATCGATAGATCCAGTAGCTTTCCCTTTGAAGTATTTTCCTATTCCAATCTCCCTTACACGGAGATGGATGAACAACCTCAATAACTTGGAAGCTCAAGCATTTGGGGTTTCCCCCATGAAATTCAAGGACATGATTTGCCACTGGTGTATCCCTCCTATGTCTGATGTCCCCCAGATGCTCCCCTATCCTCCTTCTCAGCTCTCTCTTGGTCTTCCCTACATAGTTAAGGGGGCATTGGCATGTTATGAGATAAACCACTCCACTGGTTCTACAATTGGAGAATTCCCTTATATCATAGGATTTTCCCGTTGATACACTTGTAAATCTCTTTGACACTAGTATATATGGACAAGCAATACACCCACTGCATTTGAAGGTTCCCAAGGGACTACGATCAAGCCAAGTGCCTGGAGTTTTCGGCTTTGTATACATACTGTGGACCAACCGGTCCTTGATCGACCGTCCCCTTCTATATGTGATGGATGGTTTTGGTGGTAGTATGTGAACCAGGTCCTGATCAGTCTGTAGGATCCCCCAATGTTTTCTTAAAATTTCATACATTCTATCGTGGGCATTGTCATACGTTGCAATAACTCTCACAATACCTTCTTGTTCTTTTCTCACCCTTGGTGTTAAGAGTTTTTCACGATCAATAGACAGGGAGTGTTGGAATGCCCCCTTAAGTGTTTTCTCCGGATATCCCCTCTGTTGGAATCTATTCCTCAATTCCCTTGATTGTTGTATAAAAGTGGAGGTGTTGGTGCAGTTTCTTCTTGTACGTATATACTGCCCCCTTGGTATTACCCTCTTGAGGGGATGTGGGTGAAAGCTGTCCCAGTGGAGCAAGCTATTCGTAGCTGTCTCTTTTCTGAAAGTTTCTGTATGCAGCATACCCCCCCCTCTTAGAGATTTTAACATCAGGGAAGAAAATATCCTGTTCCCTGATTTCCCAGGTAAACTGTAGACCTATAGGGTTATGGTTTAGAGATTCAGCAAAGGATTTAAAGGTATCCACTGGACCATCCCATAAGATAAAAATATCATCGATATATCTCCCCCAAAAGAGGATATGGGTGGTCCAGGGATCCTTTGCTTCGCTGAAGACAATGCGGTCCTCCCACCAGCCCAGGAGCAAATTGTCATAAGTGGGCGCACAGGGGCTACCCATAGCCGTGCCCCTGAGCTGGTGGTAGAACTTCGACTCAAATAGAAAAATTTTTTGGGTCAAAATATATTCAAGCAAGGACAGGACAAAATGATTGTGTAAACGGAACTGGATCCCTCTTGTCTCAAGCCTCAACATCAATGGATACCAGCAGTACTTGGTCCTCTACAGCAATATCCTGTATCTTGAGTAACAGATCAGTTCTGTCCCTTATATAAGATGGTAAGGAGGACACAAATGATCTCAATATTTTGTCAACATAAATGCTCACATTCTGAGAAAGAGAGTCCACCCCTGACACAATTGGTCTCCCCTTCAACGGGGACCTTCCTTTGTGTATTTTGGGGAGGGTATAAAACGTAGCAATCTGTGGATTTTTTGGGGTCATGAAATTCAGTTCTTCCGGAGAGATAAGTTTATTCTCAAAAGCGTTAATCAGAATTTCATTGAGTTCCCCTATAAATTTTTCAGAGAGGTCCATCTGTATATGCTTGTAGCAATGTTGATCATTAAGGAGGGAATAACACATATCACGATAAGTCTCGTGATTCATGATTACTATGTTACCCCCCTTATCAGATGGTTTAATGATAATATTTTTATCTTTTTCAAGACTACAGAGGGCCTCTCTCTCTCCCACAGTAAGATTGTACATATGTCCTCTGGTGGGGGTGATTTTTTTCAATCTGTTGTAATACTAGTCTCGAGAATATCTCAATTGCTGAGTTCTCTTGCTGAGGAGGCATTCTTTTACTTTTAGGACGTAAAGTAGTGAAGGGACCTTCACCCGTATTATGATTGGTTTCTTCTGTGAGTGATGCCAACAATCTCACATCCTCTAAGCAGTCAAGAGGGATGCCCAATTTGGAGCATTCCTCCTTGTCATTATTTTTAAAAAACTTGTGCCATTTTAAGTTACGAGTGAACAGATTGATATCCTTAACCCATGAGAACGCATCAAAACCCACTGTCGGAACAAAAGATAGACCCTTTGATAGAACTTGTAATTCATCACTTCTTAAAGTTCTAGTGGTAAGGTTAATGATGCAGTTCTCATCTACTTGCGTCTGTCCGCTTTTTGAAGATTGTCCCTGTCCCTCAGCTGGTAGGGGGGACCTATGTTGTCCTCCCCTCCCTTGGCCAAAAAATTGGATGAATGCCCACCCGAGGAAACACCATCTGATGAGGAGATTGCCTGTGTTCTGCCTTTGCCTCTTTGTGGCCATCTTTTTCCCCCTCTCCCTCTATTTCGTCCTTTACTAGACGAGCTCGGTGCAGTATTTCTATCTGTGTCTGAGGATTCAAGATCAGTACTAGAGTCGTCTTTACCAATACCCCCTGATTTATTTTCTTTCAGGAAATCAAATGCTTTCTTATCTCTAAAAGTAGTTAGGTCCCGTATAAATTGTTTGTTTCCTCTCTTTCAAGAAAGTTTGGAAATGTTCTACAGATGTCTGAAGGATGGTCTCTCGCCTGTTGAAATCTGGGTCATTTTTATATGTTAATGCCAGCTCAATCTGTTTATTCAGTTTGCAGCAGGTGTTATTCAGGATTTCCTTTCCTCCTCAAGCAGCAACTGCATAAACCTGATTGAGCTATTTAGCAATTCTCTCTCCCACTTCTCAATCAAGCGAGGTGAGCGTGATCGCAAGGCAGGAATTAGTCGCACACGTAGACCTCCGGGCACTATCTTATTTTTAATATAGTTTTCCAGGGTCCGTGTCTCCCACCACGATTTAAGGTTCTCTTTGTAATCCTCGTATAGATTCTTAAATATTATTTTAAGTGACTGTTGACTACGTTTTTCAGATGGACCCTCCTGTTCCGAGAAGACCTATTCTTCCTCCTCTAACTAGCTGTGCTAATTGGTCCTTTAAGGAAACCAGCCATAATCAATTAGCAAATATAAATTCTCTTTGAGCACAAATCGCCTCTTGGCGGATACAATTATGAGGAAGTCTATAGACTACATAATATAGAAACACCTTCCAACATTAAAAGATAACTTTTAATAGATAATTTTAAAAGAAGTAACGTAAATAACCTGGAACGCATGTGCGTTCCACGGTAGCGTTTTCACTAATTAAATAGTGTTTGGTACAAAAATCGGACTTTGGGTATGTTTAAAACCGTGCTATTCTTACAGGGCATGTGTGAGCAATCCTTAGTGGTGATACAGAGTTGCTCCTTCAGTAAATATACACTTTGAACTATTAACAAGGAGGAGGAAGTGGAGGGGGGGTAACCACTAATCAATGGACCCATATAAGGCGCCAGTTTTCAAAGCATCAGTGAGACGCCTTCATCTCAGTGCCTTTATCTGAACACAGGTCTGTCTTAATTTCCCTATCTAGGGACGTTATACTCCAGATATTTACTATATTGTATACTGGATATCTTCGTTCAGGGATTTAACCTAATACCCTGAACCAAGAAAATCCTGCGCACTTGGACCTTAGTCTAGGTATACAGTCCCCTGACGAACCAGTGTTTTGCTGGGCAAACGCTGCGTCGGGACGTATATATTATTACTTTTCGGACTATCCTCTATTTTTCATATGTTTTGTTGTAGACATTATATATTGTGTTTCTCCTTATCTACCCTATTCCTTTGGTAAGGGTCTTACTAGGGCAATCAGCAGTATTAGGAACGCGGACAGGGGACCCTCACCATCAGGGGGTTTCCCTGGGCTAAGGGATAGATAGGGAAGCTAGGGTTGAATAGGGATCATCTATATCTTCCATCCTACCAGGCTATCCAACATATGACATCATGTCCCCACGGTTCCTGAGCATGTCTACTAAATGTAAGTAGAGAGGGCTTAACCTTCCATTGGTGTTGCCTTATTTATTTTATCTTTTTCCGCATTTATCAAGACTTGACCTGGTATCAGAGTGAAAAGGTTGTTGAAGTTCATCTTCAGGTTATTTACGTTACTTCTTTTAAAATTATCTATTAAAAGTTATCTTTTAATGTTGGAAGGTGTTTCTATATTATGTTACCAAAATAGCAATACCCTGAATCTGGTGTTCCAGCTGTTGTAGGCCAAGTGTTAATCAGTCCGTAAAAAGGTATATTACACTCAAGGTCTATATATAAGTGCTGAGAGGGTCATCCTCAATAACTTCACACTCTACCATGCATCTCCCATTGTATTTCTGTCCGTTAAAGGGTATATTACACAAACTGTTAAAATACAATTGCTGAAGGCATAATCCTACATATTTTTTTTCTCACGCTACTGTGCATCTCCAAGTGTAAATCTGTCCATAAAAGGATAACTTTCATTCAGGGCCTAAATACTAGCCCTAAAAGAGATATTCCCCTAAATCAGTGGTTACTGCTGTGCCTGAATTAGTGTAATACGCTACATAAATAAATAGGCAGATAGTGTTAGGTGCCTGTAAAAAATGGCCTGAATTTGAAATCAATACATTGGGCCAAATATTTTTTCTCTTTATTGTGGTTCTTGGTGAACGGTAACAATAAGGAAAACATTTAGTAAGGGACGCGGTCGTGGTGGTGTTAGTGGACCCTCTGGAGCTGGGAGAGGACGTGGCCATTCTGCCACAGCCACACGTCCTACTGAACCAACTAACTCAGGTTCCAGTACCCGCCAGAATTTACAGCGATATTTGGTGGGGCCCAATGCCGATCTAAGGATGGTAAGACCTGAGCAGGTACAGGCGCTAGTCAACTGGGTGGCCGACAGTGGATCCAACACGTTCACAACATTATCTCCCACCCAGTCTTCTGCAGAAAGCACACAGGTGGCGCCTGAAAACCAAGCCCATCAGTCTGTCACATCACCCCCATGCATATCAGGGAAACTGTCAGAGCCTTAAGTTATGCAGCAGTCTCTTATGCTGTTTGAAGACTCTGCTGGCCGTGTTTCCCAAGGGAATCCACCTTGCCCTTCCCCAGTGGTGGAAGACATAGAATGCATTGACGCACAACCAATTATGTTACCTGATGATGAGGACAAGGGAATACCACCTCATCGGAGTCCGCACGTCTCTGATGATGACGAAACACAGGTGCCAACTGCTGCGTCTTTTTGCAGTGTGCAGACGGAACAGGAGGTCAGGGAGGAAGACTGTGTGGAAGAGGATGCAGGGGACGATGAGGTCCTAGACCCCACATTGAATGAAGGTCGTGCCACTGATTTTCATAGTTCAGAGGAAGAGGCAGTGGTGAGACCGAGCCAACAGCGTAGCAAAAGAGGGAGCAGGGGGCAAAAGCAGAACAGCCGCCGCCAAGAGTTCGCCTGCTACTGGCCACCGCCACCAGGGACCGAGCACCCCAAAGGCAGCTTCAAGGAGTATCCTGGCATGGCACTTCTTTAAACAATGTGCTGATGACAAGACCCGAGTGCCATCAGAGCCTGAAGCGAGGCATTACCGTTCTGAACCTTAGCACAGCCTGCATGACCAGGCATCTTGATGCAAAGCATGAACTGCAGTGGAGTAAATGCCTTAAAAGCAAGGAACTCACTCAGGCTTCTGCTGCTGCCTCAGCCTCTTCCTCCGCCTCGGGAGGAATGTTGGCACCTGCCGCCCACCAAACAGAGGATGTGCCACCGACACCACTACTTGGGTCACCAAGCATCTCCACCATGTCACACGGCAGCGTTCAGCTCTCCATCTCACAAACCTTGGAGAGACAGCGTAAATTCCCACCTAGCCACCCTCGAGCCCTGGGCCTGAATGCCAGCATTTCTAAACTACTGGCCTTTGAAATGCTGTCATTCAGGCTGGTGGACACAGACAGCTTCAAACAGCTGATGGCGATGGCTGTCCCACAGTATGTTCCCAGCCGCCACTACTTCTCCAAGACAGCCGTGCCTTCCTTTCACAACCTAGTATCAGATAAAATCAAGTGTGCATTGCGCAACGCCATCTGTGGCAAGGTCCACCTAACCACAGATACGTGGACCAGTAAGCAAGGCCAGGGACGCTATATCTCCCTAACTGCATACTGGGTAAATGTAGTGGCGGCTGGGCCCCAGGCGGAGAGTTCTTTGGCGCACGTCCTTCTGCCGCCAAGGATCGCAGGGCAGAATTCTTTGCCTCCTGTAGCCTCCTCCTCCTCCTCTGCTTCCACCAGCTCATCCAGTCAGCCACACACCTTCACCACCAACTTCAGCACAGCCCGGGGTAAACGTCAGCAGGCCATTCTGTAACTCATATGTTTGGGGGACAGGCCCCACACCGCGCAGGAGTTGTGGCGGGGTATTGAACAACAGACCGACGAGTGGTTTCTGCCGGTGGGCCTCAAGCAGGGCCTGGTGGTGTCCGATAATGGACGAAATCTCGTGGCAGCTCTGGGACTAGCCGGTTTGACGAACATCCCTTGCCTGGTGCATGTGCTGAATTTGGTGGTGCATTAGTTCATTCACAACTACCCCGACATGTCAGAGCTGCTGCATAAAGTGCGGGCCGTCTGTGCGCGCTTCCGTCGTTCACATCCTGCCGCTGCTCGTCTGTCTGTGCTACAGTGGAACTTCCGCCTTCCCGCTCACCGCCTCATATGCGACATGTACACCAGGTGGAACTCCACCTTGCACATGCTGGCCAGACCGCAGCACGCACGGGTGAGTTGTCCGCAGAACAGCACCACTTTACCACCAATGACTGGGCCTCCATCCGAAACCTGTGTGCTCTGTTGCACTGTTTCGAGTACCCCACCAACATGGCCAGTGGCGATGACGCCGTTGTCAGCGTTACAATACCACTTATATGTCTCCTTGAGAAAACACTTAGGGCGATGATGGAAGAGGAGGTGGCCCAGGAGGAGGAGGAGGATGAGGGGTCAATTTTAGCACTTTGAGGCCAGTCTGTTAGAAGTGGCTCAGAGGGAGGTTTTTTGCAACAGCAGGCCAGGTACAAATGTGGCTAGCCAGGGCCCACTACTGGAGGACGAGGAGGAGGTGGAGGAGGATGAAGCAGGTTCACAGCAGGGTGGCACCCAACACGGCTCACGCCTATCACTGGTGCGTGGCTGGGGGTATACAGAGGACGATGACGATACGCCTCCCACAGAGGACAGCTTGTCCTTACCTCTGGTCAGCCTGGCACACATGAGCGACTACATGCTGCAGTGCCTGCGGAACAACAGCAGAGTTGCCCACATTTTAACTTGTGCAGACTACTGGGTTGCCACCCTGCTGGATCCTTGGTACAAAGACAATGTGCCCATCTTACTTCCTGCACTGGAGCGTGATAGGAAGATGCGCAAAGTACAAGCGCACGCTGGTAGACGTGCTCCTGAGATCATTCCCAAATGTCACAGGGGAACAGGCGGAAGCCCAAGGCAAAGGCAGAGGAGGAGCAAGAGTTCGCCAATGCAGATGTGTCACGGCCAGCTCCTCTGAGGGCAGGGTTAGCATGGCAGAAATGTGGAAAAGATTTGTCTCCACGCCACAGCTAACTGCACCACCACCTGATACGGAACGTGTTAGCAGGAGGCAGCATTTCACTAACATGGTTGAACAGTACGTGTGCACACACCTCCACGTACTGACTGATGGTTTTGCCCCATTCAACTTCTGGGTCTCCAAATTGTCCACGTGGCCAGAGTTAGCATTTTATGCCTTGGAGGTGCTGGCCTGCCCGGCGACCAGCGTTTTGTCTGAACGGGTATTTAGTACGGCAGGGGGCGTCGTTACTGACAAACGCAGCCACCTGTCCACAGCCAACATGGACAAGCTGGTGTTCATAAAAACGAACCAGGCATGGATCCCACAGGACCTGTCCCTCCCTTGTGCAGAATAGACATTTATGACTGCCTCCCCCTCAACCATGTATTCTTGAACTCCGGTGCACTTCTTTATTGAATCCTCTTTTTTTTTTTTTTTTTTACTTTACCATGATCTTGCGGTGCAACACAAAGTTGAATGAACCTCTCCTCAATCTGGGTGCTGGGGCCTAAATAACTGAAAGTGGCCTGTTACAATGGTGGGTAACAGGAAGCCTGAACCTCTGCCATGCGACCTCTCTCCTCTGTCTGGGTGCCGTGGGCTAAATATCTGGAAGTGGCCTTCTCCAGTGGTGGGTGATATGACGCCTTATTCCTTGCTGTGGGACCTCTCTTCTCTGTTCGGGTGCTGGGGACTAAATAACTGGAAGTGACCTTCTCCATTGGTGGGTGACTTGAAACCTTATTCTCTGCTATGGGACTTCTCTCCAATTGGTATTTGGTTAATTTTTATTAATTTTATTTTATTTTGATTCATTTCCCTATCCACATTTGTTTGCAGGGCATTTACCTACATTTTGCTGCCTTTTGCAGCCCTCTAGCCCTTTCCTGGACTATTTTACAGCCTTTTTAGTGCCCAAAAGTTCGGGTCCCCATTGACTTCAATGGGGTTTAGGTTCGGGAGGAAGTTCGGAACCCGAACATTTTCGGGAAGTTCGGCCGAGCTTCTCTAACCCGAACATCCAGGTGTTTGCTCAACTCTAATGATTACCCTAAGGTAAATTTTATTAAAATTTTGTAACTTTACATAAACCATGGTGCGAAAATTTATTCTTACCATTGGCACAAGCCAAGGGTAAGAATACGCCTATTGGTCTCCATGGAGAGCCCACTATCTCTCTTAATTTGCAAAATAATGTCCTTTGGCATGTGTAAATGACTAGAGAACAAAAGGATAGCATTTTAGAATTTGCGTTTAAAAGGTCTAAAGTGCGTTGACACGGTCCGCCAAAAATATCTAGTATTTATAGCAGGCAGCCTCAAACTGCTGCCCTCCAGCTGTTGCAAAACGACAACTCCCAGCATGCCAGAACAGCCTACAGGTATCAGCCTACACCAGGGCATTCTGTGAGTTGTCGTTTTACAACATCTGTAGGGCCGCAGTTTGAGGATGCCTGATTTATTTTAGCTATGTTTTTTTCTGATTTGATCGTTTTTATTTACAATAGTTTTTTCTGTTTAGATTTATTGCAGCTGGTGAAAGTTTGACATCCCTACATTATCAGTTTAGGCTTGGAATATCCACAGTTTCCGGGATTATTAAGGACACGTCCCATGCTTTGTGGGAGCAGCTGCATGAGGAATTTATACCACTTCCTAATCGGCAACAGTGGTTTGAAATTTCAGAAAAATTTGAGGTGTGCCAGTTTCTGAACTGTCTGGGGGCAGTAGACGGGAAAGACATCCACTTTATAAAACCCCAAGGCACTGGTTCGGAGTTCTTTAATTATAAAAAATATTTTTCAATAATTTTAATGGCAATAGCTGATGCCCAGTACCGGTTTGTGGCAATTGATGTTGGAACTTAAGGCAGGAGTAATGATTCTATGGTATTTAAAAATTCTGACATGGGGCGAAGGGTGTACAACAGACAATTCGATTTCCCACCGCCTCAACCACTACCAGGTACTGACGCTCCCCCAATGCCCTTTGTGTTGGTTGGTGATGAGGCTTTTCACATGTGCGGCAATCTAATAAAACCTTATTCCAGCCGAGGATTAAATCAGAACAAAAGAATATTTAACTACCGCCTGACTAGGGCTCGTAGAATGGTGGAATGCACATTTGGCATTTTGGTTGCAAAATAGTGTATATTCACCAAACCAATACAATTAAACATAGAAACTGTTAACGAGTAGTCAAGGCATGTGTTGTGTTACACAACTACCTTCTAATCAAAGAACAGCTAAATTTCCAGGACATTTCTGAAGACAGTAAGTTGGCAAGTTTGGAAAACTTTGGCATGCGGACCAATGTGGCTGTTTCCCGGATGAGAGACTCATTTGCCGAATATTTCTGCTACGATGCAGGAAGAGTGACCTGGCAGGACCAAATAATTTAATTGTTCTTAAAAAATGTATTTTATAATATTCTTGATACAATAATGTTCCATGGTTATGTTTATTGAAGGTTACCGTATTGATGTTTCTAACTATATTTATTTAATTTTGTTTAATAAACACTCTTTAATATACTTTAAGTCTTTTTGCATTTTTTTAACTGAGGATCGACAAATACCTGTGTTGCTACGCCAGAGCTGTGAGATTATGTCAGGCCTTTAAAATACCCACTACTTGTTAGCATACTCTCACAACCCTGGAGGAGCGACCAATACTTGTGTCACTACGCCAGAGCTGTGAGATTATGTCAGGCCTTTATATAACCACTACTTGTCAGCAAAGCTGGAGCAGCGACAAATACTTGTCTCACTATTCCAGCTGTGCTGAGAAATTGGGATAGGTGTGGGGTGGGGGATAGGTGTAGGATGGGGGATAGGTGTAGGATGGGGGATAGGACAGTGGTTGGGGAAAGGTCTGGGGTGGGGCAAGGGAAGTGGGGCGGTGTTGCACTTTCCACAAGACGTCGTCCATCTGTCTTCTGGCCTCATACAGCTGGTCGGGCTCAAGTCGTTCCATCACGGGGAGCAACGATAACATAGTGATGCACCGGAGAAATTTGCGTTGTCAACACCGCCCCCTCCTGAAGACTACGCAATTTCTCCTCCAAAGCAGCAACTCTATTTGTGAATCCCATCAAGGACTCGTAAACGAGCCTTGTGAGATCCTCGTAGTCCGCCTGACGACTCCTACCTGACCTCTGGCGACGCATCAGTGCCTCAAATAAAGGTGCCAAAGTGGCCATTGTTGAGTCGCCAGAGGGCACAGGTAGGGGAACATTGTGGTCCTGACCACTTGCATGAGCAGGACAAGGGGAACACTCGGCGGCTGGCTCATCAGGGACCGCCTCCGGGGGAACTTCCGGCGCCCGAGTACTGCTTGCTGTTCTGTAAAGCAAAACAAAATAAAAATTAAAGTAATTTTGAGAATCAATGGAATAGAGATGAGCAAAGTGACTTATGATGCAACATAGTAAGTAGCTTTCCCAAAAAATTGCATACAGATACTGTACATTGATAGAGACCATACAGAGAAGTGTATATGTATAGTGTGAATATTTTTTATTTTATTTTTTTAAGAAAGCTACTTCTAATGTATAATCAAGCACACTTCCCTCATCTCTACTACGCAAAATACTATGTGAATGTCCAAGACAGAGTGTCAAATGACAGTCTGCCTGGGACATACACATAGATTTGAGAACATAAATCAAAATCAGTATAATTTAAATTTCTTACCTTCACAGCTCTAGGGTTCTTCATAGGAACCCCAAAGCGGCATGGTAGCGGTAAAGCCGCTTTGAGGTTCCTCCAGACCCACTCGGACGCCGAAGTTCCTCGTTATAATCCCTCTTGTAGCGGTTCCTGATTGACCGCCACCAAACCATGATTGTATTCCCTGAAAAAAAAAAAACAGAAAGAAAAAGTTATTTTCTATAATACATGATGTGTTGACATCAAAAACGGTTTACTATTTATTTTAAACCGCCACAATAAAACAAAAAAATAAGTTGTCTGACTATTGGTGGCCGTGACTCACATCAACTAGACGGTAAACCACTTATAATCAATAAAACATACATGTACGCTATGTACAAACAAACAATGTATACTTACGGCCCGTTGAATTTCTCTGAGGTCGTCCCAGTTCGGCACTATTGCCTCACAGATCTGTTGCCATAGAAGCCGGGTTGCTTGGTGGTCTGCGTGGCGGCAGTCTGTATGGTCCCACAGAGGTGGTCGTTCCTCCACCATCTGGATGAGGAGGTCGTTATCAATGAAAAAACCAAGAACGTCCTCCTCATCCGTTCTGGTGGACACTCTGGAACCCTAAAAGTAAATAAAAAAAAAAAAATATTAAATAAACTGTATGTTTTTAGAATTATTAATTAAGCATTAGATTATAAATACTCACACGACCACGACCGCCGCGTGCTCCCCGACCTCCTCTGGCAGTGGCTTGACGACCTCTCTGTGCGTCAACGGGAATAGATGGCTATAAAAAATAAAATAAAAATTAAATTGATGTAAAAAAATACAATGACATGTATATTTCATTTGAAAAAAAAAAAATAGGTACCGTTTGCTGGGCTTCACCCCCGACTTCCTCCTCAGTCGTCCTCTCTGGGCCGGGAGGTGACTCCTCAATAGATGTAGACTGAAAAAATCAAATAAAATTAGAATTAGAACACAATTTAACATTTGTAAACACTAGCCAACTTTACATACCGAATCACATCTTCGTCTTTGTCTAGGAGGAGAGCTCCCGGCCTCACTTGAAGATATGCCTTCCAAAAAAAAAAAAATTGTAATATTTAAAATAAAATAATATTAAAAAAATGAAATAAAATTGAATACTTTATAATGTAGAAACTGGGCACTCTCAAATAGTTAGAAGCAAATCGGCTATTTATTATTTAAAATTAATCAATTAATATCTAGTATAGCACAACAAAAATGACCTCATTAAAATAAGTACCCATATACTTAATTCCTTAACTTCTTACCGACTGCCTAACGCAGGATTGCGTCCTGCGGGCGGTCGGTTTGTTCCTCCTTGACGCGCGGGCGCGTCATCTCGCGAGACGCGAGATTTCCTGTGAACGCAGGCGCGTGCGCGCGTTCACAGGATCGCGTCAGGGAGAACTTTAACTACAGCCAGCCAGCGCTGATCGTGCGCTGGCAGGCTGTAGAAGTTAAAAAAAATGGCATATCAGACGCTGTTTTGTTAACAGCGTCTGATATGCTTGCTGTTCGTTCCTTTGGTGGTCCCTTTTGCTTGGGACCACCAAAGGAAACTTTTTTAAGTGCACCAATCACCACACAGACCCCCCATCCATCCCCCGTCACTGATTAACCCCTGATTAACCCCTGATTAACCCCTGATCACCCCATGTCACTAATCACCCCCCTGTAAGGCTCATTCAGACGTCCGTATGTGTTTTGCGGATCCATGGATCCGCGAATCCGCAAAACACAGACACCGGCAATGTGCTTTCCGCATTTTGCAGATCCGCACATTGCCAGAACTATATAGAAAATGCCTTTTCTTGTCCGCAATTGCGGTCAAGAATAGGACATGTTCTATCTTTTGCGGAGCTGCGGCCGGATGTTTGGGGGCCGAAACCCGGAAGTTTTGCAGCTCCGCAAATGCTGATGCGGCGAGCACATAGTGTGCTCTCCGCATCACCGCCAACCCCATTCACACTGAATGGGTCCGCATCTATTCCGCAGAATTGCGGAATAGATGCGGACATTTTTGCGGACGTGTAAATGGGGCCTTACTACTTTTTTTTTTTTGCACATTTTTTGGCAGAGATTTTTTCATCCACATTGATCGATGCGAATGAGGAAATCTGTGCCGTTCATTTATTTTTTTTCAGCCCAGAGGCTGAACGGAAAAAAAAAAAATCTCATTTCCCGTATGCTCAATATAAGGAGAATCGCAGAAACTCCTAATGCTGGCCATACGTGTAATGATTGCGGAGACCCTTAAATGCCAGGGCAGTACAAACACCTCACATGTGACCCCATTTTAGAAAGAAGACACCCCAAGGTATTCCATGAGGTGTATAGTGTGTTCATGTAAAATTTTATTTTTTGTCACAAGTTAGTGGAATATGAGACTTTGTAAAAAAAATAATATATATATCAATTTCCGCTAACTTGTCACAAAAAAAAAAAAAAATCTGTGAACTTGCCATGCCCCTCACGAAATACCTTGGGGTGTCTTCTTTCCACAATGGGGGTCACATGTGGGGTATTTATACTGTCCTGGCATTTTAGGGGCCCTAAAGCGTGAGAATACATATGCGTAAAAATGCCCTGTGAAATCCTAAAGGTACTCATTGGAATTTGGGCCCCTTTGTGCATTTTGGCTGCAAAAAAGTGGCACACATGTGGCATTGCCGTACTCAGGAGAAGTAGGGCAATGTGTTTTGGGGTATATTTTTATATATACCTACACTTTGTGTGAGAAATATCGCTGTAAACGACAACTTTTTAATTTTTTGTATACAAAGTTGTCAGTTTACAGAGATATTTCTCTCACCCAGCATGGGTATATGTAAAAATACACCCCAAAACACATTGCCCTACTTCTACTGAGTACGACGATACCACATGAGTGACACTTTTTTGCAGCCTGGGTGTGCAAAGGGGCCCAAATTCCAACGAGTACCTTTAGGTTTTACAGGATTGCTCACAATTTAGCCCCCCCCCCCCCAAAATGCCAGAACAGTACAAACACCCCACAAATGACCCCATTTTGGAAAGAAGACACCCCAAGGTATTCGCTGAGGGGCATAGTAAGTCCATGAAAAATTGAAATTTTTGTCAAAAGTTTGCAGAAAGGGAGACTTTGTGAGAAAAAACAATAAAAATCAATTTCCGCTAACTTGTGCCAAACAAAAAAATCTTCTATGAACTCGCCATGCCCCTCACAGAATACCTTGGGGTTTCTTCTTTCCAAAATGGGGTCACATGTGGGGTATTTATACTGCCCTGGCATTTTAGGGGCCCTAAAGCGTGAGAAGAAAAATGCGTAAAAATGCCCTCCTAAAAGGTACTCATTGGTTTTAGGGCCCCTTTGCACATCTTGGCTGCAAAAAAGTGTCATACACGTGGTATCGCCGTACTCAGGAGAAGTAGGGCAATGTTTTTTCGGGTGTATTTTTACATATACCCATGCTGGATGATAGAAATATCTCTGTAAATTGACAACTTTGAATAAAAAAATTTAAAAAGTTGTCATTTACAGAGATATTTCTCACACCCAGCATGGGTATATGTAAAAATAGACCCCAAAACACATTGCCCTACTTCTCCCGAGTACGGCGATACCACATGAGTGACACTTTTTTGCAGCCTGGGTGCGCAAAGGGGCCCTAAAACCAATGAGTACCTTTAGGATCTCACAGGGCATTTTTACGCATTTTGGATTCTCACGCTTTAGGGCCCCTAAAATGCCAGGGCAGTATAAATACCCCACATGTGACCCCTTTTTGGAAAGAAGACACCCCAAGGTATTCCATGAGGTGTATAGTGTGTTCATGTAAAATTTTATTTTTTGTCACAAGTTAGTGGAATATGAGACTTTGTAAAAAAAATAATATATATATCAATTTCCGCTAACTTGTCACAAAAAAAAAAAAAAATCTGTGAACTTGCCATGCCCCTCACGAAATACCTTGGGGTGTCTTCTTTCCACAATGGGGGTCACATGTGGGGTATTTATACTGTCCTGGCATTTTAGGGGCCCTAAAGCGTGAGAATACATATGCGTAAAAATGCCCTGTGAAATCCTAAAGGTACTCATTGGAATTTGGGCCCCTTGTGCATTTGGCTGCAAAAAGTGGCACACATGTGGCATTGCCGTACTCAGGAGAAGTAGGGCAATGTGTTTTGGGGTATATTTTATATATACCTACACTTTGTGTGAGAAATATCGCTGTAAACGACAACTTTTTAATTTTTGTATACAAAGTTGTCAGTTTACAGAGATATTTCTCTCACCCAGCATGGGTATATGTAAAAATACACCCCAAAACACATTGCCCTACTTCTACTGAGTACGACGATACACATGAGTGACACTTTTTGCAGCCTGGGTGCAAAGGGGCCCAAATTCCAACGAGTACCTTTAGGTTTTACAGGATTGCTCACAATTTAGCCCCCAAAATGCCAGAACAGTACAAACACCCCACAAATGACCCCATTTTGGAAAGAAGACACCCCAAGGTATTCGCTGAGGGGCATAGTAAGTCCATGAAAAATTGAAATTTTTGTCAAAAGTTTGCAGAAAGGGAGACTTTGTGAGAAAAAACAATAAAAAATCAATTTCCGCTAACTTGTGCCAAACAAAAAAAATCTTCTATGAACTCGCCATGCCCCTCACAGAATACCTTGGGGTTTCTTCTTTCCAAAATGGGGTCACATGTGGGGTATTTATACTGCCCTGGCATTTTAGGGGCCCTAAAGCGTGAGAAGAAAAATGCGTAAAAATGCCCTCCTAAAAGGTACTCATTGGTTTTAGGGCCCCTTTGCACATCTTGGCTGCAAAAAAGTGTCATACACGTGGTATCGCCGTACTCAGGAGAAGTAGGGCAATGTTTTTTCGGGTGTATTTTTACATATACCCATGCTGGATGATAGAAATATCTCTGTAAATTGACAACTTTGAATAAAAAAATTTAAAAAGTTGTCATTTACAGAGATATTTCTCACACCAGCATGGGTATATGTAAAATAGACCCTAAACACATTGCCCTACTTCTCCTGAGTACGGCGATACCACATGAGTGACACTTTTTTGCAGCCTGGGTGCGCAAAGGGGCCCTAAAACCAATGAGTACCTTTAGGATCTCACAGGGCATTTTTACGCATTTTGGATTCTCACGCTTTAGGGCCCCTAAAATGCCAGGGCAGTATAAATACCCCACATGTGACCCCTTTTTGGAAAGAAGACACCCCAAGGTAATTCGTGAGGAGCATGGCGAGTTCACATAATTTTATTTTTTGGCACAAGTTAGCGGAAATTGATATTTTTTTTTAATTTTTGTTTTTTTTACAAAGTCTCATATTTCACTAACTTGTGACAAAAAATAAAATTTTACATAAACTCACCATACCCCTCACGGAATACCTTGGGGTGTCTTCTTTCAAAAATGGGGTCACTTGTGGGGTATTTATACTGCCCTGGCATTTTAGGGGCCCCTAATGCGTGAGAAGAAGTCTGGAATCCAAATGTGTAAAAATGCCCTGTGAAATCCTAAAGGTACTCATTGGAATTTGGGCCCCTTTGCGCATCTTGGCTGCAAAAAAGTGTCACACATGTGGTATCGCCGTACTCAGGAGAAGTAGGGCAATGTGTTGTGGGGTGTATTTTTACATATACCCCTGCTGGGTGTGAGAAATATCTCTGTAAATGACAACTTTCTAATTTTTTTTATACAAAGTTGTCAGTTTACAGAGATATTTCTCTCACCCAACATGGGTATATGTAAAAATACACCCCAAAACACATTGCCCTACGTCTCCTGAGTACGGCGATACCACATGAGTGACAATTTTTTGCAGCCTGGGTGCGCAAAGGGGCCCAAATTCCAACGAGTACCTTTAGCTTTTACATGGCTGCTCACAATTTAGCCCCGCCCAAAATGCCAGAACAGTAAACACACCCCACAAATGACCCCATTTTGGAAAGTATACACCCCAAGTTATTCACTGAGGGGCATAGTGAGTCCGTGGGAGAGTTTTTTTTTTTTTTTTTTGCCAGAAGTTAGCAGAAATGGAAACTTTATTATTTTTATTTTTTTCCTCAGAAAGTGTCATTTTCCGCTATCTTGTGAAAAAAAAATGAAATCATACATGAACTCACCATGCCCCTCAGCGAATACTTTGGGGTGTCTTCTTTCTAAAATGGTGTAATTTGGGGGGTATTTATACTTTCCTGGCATTCTAGCACCTGAAGAAACATGACAGGTGCTCAGAAAGTCAGAGCTGCTTCAAAATGCCGAAATTCACTTTTTTGCACCATAGTTTGTAAACGCTATAACTTTTACCCAAACCAATAAATATACACTTATTGGATTTTTTTTTTATCAAAGACATGTAGAACAATAAATTCTGCGAAAAATTTATATAGAAATGTAGTTTAAAAAAAAAAAAAAATTACAACAGAAAGTGAAAAATGTCATTTTTTTGTATGATGGAGCAATAAACGGTGAAAGTAGTGTAGTGCAGAATTGTAAAAAGTGGCCTGGTCATTAAGGGTGTTTAAGCTAGGGGGGCTGAAGTGGTTAAACTCATATAGTATCCCTAAAACTCTACACAGATTGTATCAGCAGGTAAATAACAGCAAATGACTCATAATAGCAGCAAATGACTGGAGTGTAGTATCAGTAAACAATAAAAAGATAGCAGCAAATAATAAATGGTAATGCTCCTATTATAATTGATAGTCTTCAAATAGTGTCAATATAAGTCTCTTAATTCCACTCCAAAATACTTGGTAAAAGTTAGTCACCTAAAAATCCTTGTATATACACCATTCGGTCCTTAATTGACTTCTCCGTATGTAAGAGCGGCATCCCGCTCTATAGTACAGCAGTGGCGTCCCGCTGTAAATGATAGTTGAGCTCACAGTCAAGTGATGTAGCGCTTACATGTAAATTGTGACGATCTTACCGGGGTTCACCAGGACTTTAGCCCCGCTCCTGACACTGCCCACCTTTACCAGTGTCTCGAGCTGCTGCCGTCTGTAACTCCTCCGCTGGAAACTGGCGTTGCACGTGGACTCCAGGTCTCCCTTCGTTCCCGTGCAGCGCTTATACACTTCTCCTTGTGTGGAAGACGGTACCTCCTTTGGCGGTCCTTGCTCCCGGCAGAGGTCTGCAGCAGCTCTACATTTCACTTCCTGGTTTCCTGCTTTTGAGGCTGGGTGGGCTTAGGCAGTCCTAACTGCCGGGAGCAAGGACCGCCAAACGAGGTACCGTTTTCCACGCAGTGACTCGGGGACTAAAGAGGCGGGTGGACAAACAAAAACCCACAAATTCTGACAAACTCCAAGAAGTGATTATGAAAGAATGGGTTGCTATCAGTCTGGAATTGGCCCAGAAGTTGATTGAGAGCATGCCCAGTCGAATTGCAGAGGTCCTGAAAAAGAAGGGCCAACACTGCAAATACTGACTCTTTGCATATATGTCATGTCGATAAAAGTCTTTGAAACGTATGAAGTGCGTGTAATTATATTTCACTATATCACAGAAACAACTAAAACAAAGATCTAAAAGCAGTTTTGCAGCAAACTTTGTGAATACTAATATTTGTGTCATTCTCAAAACTTTTGGCCACGACTGTATAACTGCCTTGCCCTCAACCATACACTCTTGTACTCCAGGGCACTTCTTTATTAAATCCTCTTTTTTTAATTGTACCATTATTTTGGGGGCAACCCCAAGTTGAATGAACCTCTCCTCTGTCTGGGTGTCAGGGGCCTAAGATTCTGTTAATCGCCTGCTCCTTTGGTGGGTGACATCAAGCTTGATTTGCAAATATGGGACCTCTCTCCTCTGTCTGGCTGCTGGGGCCTAAATAACTGAAAGTGGTATTTTCCATTGCTAGGTGACATAAAGCCTGATTTTCTGCTATGCGAACTCTCTCCTCTATATGGGTGCCAGGGGCCTACATTTCAGATAATCACCTATTGTTTTGGTGGGTTACATTATCCTCTTTAAACTGTCAAATAACCTCTACATCGTCTGGTTGTCAGGGGCCTTTATCTTGTTTCATCGCCTTCTGTATTGGTGGTAGAGATATCCCGAACTATTCGTCGGCGAATAGTTTTCCTGCGAACATCGCTGGTTCGCGTTTGCCATGGCGGGCGAACATAAGCGATGTTCGGTCTGCCCCCTATACATCATCATTGAGCAAACTTTGACCCTGTACCTCACAATCAGCAGACACATTCCAGCCAATCAGCATACCCTGACTCCCAGACCCTCCCACTTCCTATCAAAAAGCAAGGACAGCATCCATCTTAGATTCATTCTGAAGCTGCAGTGTTAGTTAGAGCAGGGAGAGTGCTGCTGCTGATTTGCTCAATTAATGTAGGGAAAGCGTTTTTAGGAAAGCATCAGTCTTCTTTATATATATATATATATATATATATATATATATATATATTATTGCAGTTGCCTGCCCATGTGTGAGAGGCCGCTGGCCCTCAGACTGTACTGTGTGCACACAACTCATAAAGGGTGGCACAGTACCTTGCAAATAAATAAGTCATTGAATTTTTACCGTTTAATATAATTTCAGTTGCCTGCCAGTGTGTGTCAGGCCCACACAGACTGTACTGTGCCCACTGCCAGTGCCCACCTCTCATATCGGGTGGCACAGTAGCTTGCAGATAAAGTTTTTTAATTTTTAGCCTTTAATATAATTTCAGTTGCCTGCCAGTGTTTGTCAGGCCCTCACAGACTGTACTGTACCCAATGCCAGTGCCCACCATTCATATTAAGTGGCACAGTACCTTGCAGATAAAAAGGTCACCTGTGACGCACAGGTGGATCAGTGGCTGACCCCGCACCAACTGGAGATCGTCAAAGTGGTGTGTGACAATGGAAGCAATCTGTTAGAGGCATTTATTTTGGGCAAGTTGACACATGTGCCGTGCATGGCACATGTGTTGAATCTGATCGTACAACGCTTTGTGTGTAAGTACCCAGGCTTACAGGAAGTCCTCAAGCAGGCCAGGAAGGTGTGTGGCCATTTCAGGCGTTCCTACACAGCCATGGCGCACTTTTGCGATATTCAGTTGCGAAACAACATACCAGTGAGGCGCTTGATTTGCGACAGCCCGACACGTTGGAATTTAACACTCCTAATGTTTGACCGCCTGCTCCAACAAGAAAAAGCCGTCAACGAGTATTTGTATGACCGGGGTGCTAGGACAGCCTCTGCAGAGTTGGGTATTTTGCGCAATGCCTGTAGGTTCATGCGTCCTTTTGAGGAGGTGACAAACCTAGTCAGTCGCACCGAAGGCACTATCAGCGACCTCATCTCATTTGCTTTCTTCCTGGAGCGTGCCCTGCGAAGAGTGCTGGATCAGACAGTATATGAGCGTGAAGAGGAAGAGGAAGAGTTGTGGTAACCATCACCACCAGAAACAGCCTTATCATCATCGCTTGCTGGACCTGCGGCAGCGCTGGAAGAGGAGTCTTAGGAAGAGGAGTCAGAGGAGGAATGTGGCTTTGAGGAGCTGGAAGAGCAACCACAGCAGGCATCCCAGGGTGCTCGTTGTTGTCACCTATCTGGGACCTGTGGTGTTGTACGTGGCTGGGGGGGAAGAACAGAACTTCAATGAGATCAGTGAGGATGACGAACGGGAGATGAGTAGCTCGGCATCCAACCTTGTGCAAATGGGGTCTTTCATGCTGTCATGCCTGTTGAGGGACCCTCGTATAAAAAGGCTGAAGGAGAACGACCTGTACTGGGTGGCTGCGCTACTTGATCCCCGGTATAAGCAGAAAGTAGCTGAAATGCTATCAAATTCCCGGAAGTTGGAAAGGATGCAGCAGTTCCAAAACAAGTTAAAAAGTATGCTTTACACAGCGTATAAGGGTGATGTCACAGCACAACAGGAATCTAACAGGGGAAGAGGTGAAAGTAATCATCCTTTTACCATGACTACGCCGGAAAGGACAGGGCGCTTTATAGACGTATTGTTGATGTAGGACCTGCAGAGCTTTTTAAGTCCTACGCATCGCCACAGCCCTTCGGGGTCCACCCTCAGAGTTCGACTCGACCGACAGGTAGCAGACTACCTTGCCTTAACTGCAGGTATTGACACTCTGAGGAGCGATGAACCCCTTGACTACTGGGTGTGCAGGCTTGACCTGTGGCCTGAGCTATCCCAATTTGTGATAGAACTTCTGGCCTGCCCTGCTTCAAGTGTCCTGTCAGAAAGGACCTTCAGCGTAGCAGGAGGTATTGTCACTGACAAGAGAAGTCGTCTAGGTCAAAAAGTCTAGATTACCTAACCTTTATTAAGATGAATGAGGCGTGGATACCGAAGGGACTGACAGTGGGGGATGCTTTTGACAAAAAAAGGCCTGATGAGATGCCTTGGGCTAAAAATGGTCCCCACACTGCTGCATTTAATCTCTGCATGCCGGATGACTTGCTTGACTTCTCCGCCACCAACTAGGGTTCAAGCCGCAATGTTTTAGTACACTTTCTGCCTGGAAAACATAAATATTTCCGGCCGCTGTTACAGCAGCGGCTGCAACAATACCTACTTTTTCAGGCCTCTGGTGCTGCACTGTGGCTGCAAAAACAAAACAAAATAAAGGGCACATACATGTGTAAATTCCCCCTCGTGATTGTTGTGGTGAAGGAGCTTGCGCATCACAATGAATCATCACCTCTATGAGTGTGTTGGCAATGTTGGCACACCCCAGATGATAAGGTTGTTGCTTCATTGTGAACAGACCAAAAGCGATCGGCTGGATAATTTTTCATAGAAAAAACATTAATTTTCTTGTGATCATCTAATGTGATCATTAAAGCCTAGTAGGCCAACAATGAGCCCACACTGCAGAGCCATTGTTTTCTGGGTCACTTAAAGGGCTTCTGTCACCCCCGATTTAGCAATTTTGAGTAGTGGACATTAGCTATTTGCTAATGTCCGCTGAGTTCATACATATTACTATTACCTCTGTCTGTGCTCTAAATTCTGTAAAAATCGCACTTTTATGTTATGCTAATTTCTTCACTACCAGCAAGTTGGGCGGTTACTTGCTGGTAGCCGCCGCATCCTCGGACTAGAAACACGCCCCCTCCTCCACTTGATAGACAAGGCCAGCGAGCGCTCTTCTCCTCCCGCTGGCCCTGTCTTCCCATGAAATCCCGCGCCTGCGCCGTAACGGTCTTCATTCGGCACAGGCGTTCTGAGTGAAGGAGCTGGCAAGTGCCCGTCCTTCACTCAGAACGCCTGCGCCGAATGAAGACCGCTACGGCGCAGGCGCGGATTTCATGGGAAGACAGGGCCAGCGGGAGGAGAAGAGCTCGCTGGCCTTGTCTATCAAGTGGAGGAGGGGGCCTGTTTCTAGTCCGAGAATGCGGCGGCTACCAGCAAGTAACCGCCCAACTTGCTGGTAGTGAAGAAATTAGCATAACATAAAAGTGCGATTTTTACAGAATTTAGAGCACAGACAGAGGTAATAGTAATATGTATGAACTCAGCGGACATTAGCAAATAGCTAATGTCCACTACTCAAAATTGCTAAATCGGGGGTGACAGAAGCCCTTTAACTGTCACTAAACTACCTCAGCACGACCATATTCTTTGAAAAACCGGCATCGCCTGCAATCTCCCAAAAGTGCACACGAGCACAGTCATCACTTGACCAAGATTGACGCATAGAGGAATAAAATTTATTTCATGAGTGTGTCAACTCTTTGCGGTTGCCTAAAATGTATTCGATACATGTCCCCTGATAGGGGACGTAACAGTGATTAAACTGATAAGAATAGTACTACTTAACACACTACTCATATAGGGTGTCACAGTACACTGCGCGGCGCAAGCGCAGTGCCCCAATTTGGAAGGAAAAGGACAGACCAACCATCTTTTTTCATCTCTCGGTTCCTAAAATCTATTCGATACACGTCCCCTAATAGGGGACGTAACAGGGATTAAACTGATAGGAATAGTACTAATTAACACACCACTCATCTAGGGTGTCACAGTACATTGCACGGCACATGTGCAGTGCCCCAAATTGAAAGGAAGAGGACCGAGCAACCTTCTTTTTCCATCTCCCTGTTCCTAAAATCTATTTGATACACGTCCCCTGATAGGGGACGTAACAGGGATTAAACTGATAGGAATAGTACTACTTAACACACCACTCATATAGGGTGTCACAGTAAATTGCACGGCGCACACACAGTGCCCTAAATTGGAAGAAAGAGGCCCGACCAACCATCTTTATCCATCTCCTAAAATCTACTCCATACACCGGCCCCCGATAGGGGACAAAACAGAGATTAAACTGATAAGAACAGATTTTTTTAATAAAAAAAAAAAAAAAAAGAGGACAGCCTCTGCGGAGCTGGGTATTTTTTGGCCGCGTTACTGAATGCTCATGCAGAATGGCTGTAGGCTGATGCGTCCCTTTGCGGAGGTGACAAGACAAACCTGGTCAGTCAAACCCAAGGCAACCTCATCGACCTCATCCCATATGCGTTTTTTCTGGAGCATGCCCTGCGAAAAGTGCTGGATCAGGCCATAGATGAGTATGAAGAGGAAGAGTTGTGGTCACCATCACCACCAAAAGCAGCCTTGTCGCCGTCGATTGTTGGACCTGCAGCAACGCAGAGAGAGGAGTCAGAGGTAGAAGGTGGCTTTGAGGAGGTGGAAGGCCAACCCTAGCAGGCGTCCAAGGGGGCTTGTTGTCACCTTTTGGGGACCCTTGTAGTGATGTCGCGAACATAAAATTTTCCGTTCGCGAACGGTGAACGCGAACTTCCGCATATGTTCGCGAACGGGCGAACCGCTATAGACTTCAATAGGCAGGCGAATTTTAAAACCCACAGGGACTCTTTCTGGCCACAATAGTGATGGAAAGTTGTTTCAAGGGGACTAACACCTGGACTGTGGCATGCCGGAGGGGGATCCATGGCAATACTCCCATGGAAAATTAAGAGTTGGGTTTTAAATTAAGAGTTGGGTTTTAATCCATAAAAGGCATAAATCACCTAACAATCCTAATTTTTTTTTAACAACGTGGTTTAAAACATCCAGTGTGTGTATACGATCAGGTATGATATTGTTTCGATCAGGTAGTGTAAGGGTTACTCCCGCTTCACAGTCACTGACAGACCAAACTCCCCTTTTAATGCACCGCAAACAACCGCAAACAGTCCATTTGCACAACCACAAACACCACATTTGCACAAGGTTGGATTCCAAGCTAGCCATGTCCTGGTGATGTCATTGAAGGTTTCTTCCTCCACCCAGCCACGTACAACACCAAGGGTCCCTGAAAGGTGAATTGAATTGATTTTTCGAATGGGGAGATGGTTAAAAAAACGCTGGCTCCCTCCCCTTTGTTTTAATCCACGGTCACTGCGTCTACGCCGTGCAATTTAATATCACACCCGATATGAGTGGTATTTTCTATAGTACTATTCTCATCAGTTTAATCCCTGTTACGTCCCCTTTCAGGACGTGTATTGAATGGATTTTAGACAACCGCAAGCAGTTGTCAAAAGTTGACAAATCATATTTCTGCAAGGAGTTTATCTGTGTGCGTCCTTCTTGTTACTTCCAATTTAGGGCCCTGCGCGTGTGCCGTGGAATGTACTCTGCCACACGGTATGAGTGGTGTGTTAACTAGTACTATTCTTATCAGTTTAATCCCTGTTACGTCCCCAATCTGGGGTCCATTTATTGAATTGATTTTTCGAACGGGGAGATGGTTAAAAAAACGCTGGCTCCCTTCCCTTTGTTTTAATCCACGGTCACTGTGTCTGCGCCATGCAATTTACTGTCACACCCGATATGAGTGGTGTCTTAACTAGTACTATTCCTATCAGTTTAATCCCTGTTACGTACCCTATCCGGGGACGTGTGTCGAATTGATTAACCATTGTCGAATTAACGAACCATTACAACATCATGAAATAATTTTAGTTCTGAGCTCTGTACTTGCTTTGTATTGGAATTGATGGGGATTTTTTAAATTGTCTGCATTATTTCTAATAAACTATTAAGAGACTTTATTATGATTTTTTTATTTTATGTATGAAACTTAAAAAATAAAAAAAGGTAAATTAATGTTTTTTATATGAAAAATTATCCAGCCGATCGCTTTTGGTCTGACCATAATGAAGCAAAGGCCTTATCATCTGGGGTGTGGCGACATTGCCAACACACTCATAGAGGTGATGATTGCTTCATTGTGATACGCAAGCCCCTTCACCACAACAAGGTAACGATCACGAAGGGGAATTGACACTTGTAAGTGCCTTTTTTTGTTTGTTTTGATTTTGCAGCCACAGTGCTGCACCATAGGACAGAAAAATTAGGCATGTACACATGCCTGAAAAATAATGGCATTGTTGCAGCCGCTGTTGTAGCAGCGGCCGGAAAAATTTATGTTTTCCAGGCAGAAAAGTGACTAAAACATTGCGGCTTGAACCCTAGTTGGTGGCGGAGAATTCACGAAAGTCATCCGGTATGCAGACATTAAATACAGCAGCGTGGGGACCATTTTGAGGCCAAGGCATGTCATCAGGCCTTTTGTTAGTCAAACGTATCCCCCACTGTCAGTCCCTTCGGGATCCATGCCTCATTCATCTTTATGAAGGTGAGGTAATCAACACTTTTCTGACCGAGGCTACTTCTCTTGTCAGTGACAATGCCTCCTGCTGCACTGAAGGTCCTTTCTGACAGGACACTTGAAGCAGGGCATGCCAGAAGTTCTATCGCAAACTGGGATAGCTCAGGCCACAGGTCAAGCCTGCACACCCAGTAGTGAAGGGGTTCATCGCTCCTCAGAATGTCGATATCTGCTGTTAAGGCGAGGTAGTCTGCTACCTGTCGGTCGAGTCGTTCTCTAAGGCTGGATCCCGAAAGGCTGTGGCGATGTGTAGGACTGAAAAAGCTCTGCATGTCCTCCATCAACAACACATCTGTAAATCGTCCAGTCTTTGCCGCCGTGGTAGGAGGAGGATTACATTCACCTCTTCCCCAGTTAGATTCCCGTTGTGCTGTGACATCCACCTTATAAGCTATGTAAAGCATATTTTTTAGTTTGGTTTTGAACTGCTGCATTCTTTCCGACTTTCGGTAATTTGGTAACATTTCTGACACTTTCTGCTTATACCAGGGGTCTAGAAGCGTGGCCACCCAGTACAGGTCGTTCTCCTTCATCCTGTTTATACAAGGGTCCCTCTACAGACATGACGGCATAAAAGACCCCATTTGCACAAGGTTGGATGCAGAGCTACTCATTTCCCTTTCCTCGTCCTCACTGATGTCATTGACAGTCTGTTCTTCCCCCCAGCCACGTACAACAAGACGGGTCCCAGATAGGTGACAACAACGAGCACCCTGGGGTGCCTGCTGTGGTTGGTCTTCCTCCTCATCAAAGTCACATTCCTCCTCTGACTCCTCTTCCTCATACTCCTCTTCCAGCGTTGCCGCAGGTCCGGCAAGCGATGATAACAACGCTGTTTCTGGTGGTGATGGTGACCACAACTCTTCCTCTTCACGCTCATCTACAGCCTGATCCAGCACTCTTCGCAGGGCATGCTCCAGGAAGAAAACAAATGGGATGAGGTCGCTGATGGTGCCTTTGGTGCGACTGACTAGGTTTGTCCTCAAAAGGACGCATGAGCCTACAGGCATAGCGCATGAGCGTGCAGTAACGTGGCAAAAAAATTCCCAGCTCCGCAGAGGCTGTCCTAGCACCCTGGTCATACTAATACTCGTTGACGGCTTTTTCTTGTTGGAGCAGGGGGTCGAACATTAGGAGTGTTGAATTCCAACGTGTCGGGCTGTCGCAAATCAAGCGCCTCACTGGCCTGTTGTTTCGCAAGTGAATTTCGGAAAAGTGCCTTGGCTGTGTAGGAATGCCTGAAATGGCCACACACCTTCCTGGCCTTATTGAGGACGTCCTGTAAGCCTGGGTACTTAGACACAAAGCGTTGTACGATGAGATTCAACACATGTGCCATGCACGGCACATGTGACAACTTGACCAATTTCAATGCTGCCAACAAATTTGTTCCATTGTCACACACCACTTTGCCGATCTCCAGTTGGTGCGTGGTCAGCCAGTGATCCACCTTTGCATTCAGGAGTGCTGGTCCTGTGTGGCTTTCTGCTTTCAGGCAAGTCAACCCCAAGACAGCGTGTCGTATCCGGGATGTGGAATAGCCCCTGAGTAGCTGGGGTGATTCAGTTGATGTGCAGCCAGACGCCGCAGCAGAAGATGACTCAGCCGAGGAGGATATCGAAGAGTATGGAGTAGGAGGAGTAGAGGAGGTGGCAGTAGGCCTGCCTACAAGTCGTGGTGGTGTCACCAACTCCGCTGCGGAGCCACGCATTCCATGCTTGTCAGCCGTCATCAGGTTGACCCAATGCGCAGTGTCCATGATATACCTGCCCTGACCGTGATTTGCAGACCAGGTATCAGTGGTCAGATGGACCCTTGCCCAAACACTGTATGCCAGAGATGCCATGACTTTCTTTTCAATAACATAGTAGAGGTTTGGGATTGCCTTTTTTGAAAAAAAAATTCGTCCACATACCTTCCACTGTGGTGTCCCAATAGCGACACATTTTTTGAAGGCCACCAGCTGGTATGGTAAAAGCTGGCGGGCTAAGAGTTCCGTCAAGCCAGCTGTCAGAAGCCGGGCAAGGGGGTGTCTCTCTGACATTGGCTTCTTACGCTCAAACATTTCCTTGACAGACACCTGACTGTGGGCAGATCAGCAGGAACTGCTGAAGGTGATAGGCAGAGTGGCGGGTGGTTGAGAGGGGGCAAGGAAGACAGCAGTGGTTCACGTGGCTGAAGATGCTCGACCAGGAGAAGGATGGTGGCTTTGAGTGGGTGTGCTGCTTGTACGCATGTGTTGATCCCATTGGCGTTTGTGATGTGAGATCATGTGCCTTCGCAAAGCAGTTGTACCGAGGTGGGTGTTGGACTTCCCATGACTCAGTTTCTTTTGGCACAGGTTGCAAATGGCATTGCTGTTATCAGAGGCAGACACACAAAAAAAATGCCACACTGCTGAGCTTTGCAATGACGGCATTCTGGTGGTGGCAACAGCATGCGTTGACTGGCGTGCTGTCTAGCTGACCCCGGGTGCCGATACATGCTGTCTGACTGTGCCACTAACTCCTTGCGACAACCTCCCCCTGCTTCACACTCGTCTTCTCCTTCTCTCTGTCTCCCCTTCTGAACTTTCCCCCTCTTCTTCTCTTCGAGCAGGCACCCACGTGGCATCTGTGGACACATCGTCATCATCAACCGCTTCACTTGTATCTGACACCTCAGCAAAGGAAGCCAACTCCGCTGCGGAGTTCAATGGGTACAACATCATTATCATCATCATCACACTGTACGTCCATGTGTGTAATCCTGCCTGACTGAGACATATCCCTGTAATCTACATCATCTGGCAATAATGGTTGCGCATCACTAATTGCATCCAACTGATGTGTAAATAACTCCTCTGACGGATCAGGCAAAGCGGCTGTGGAGGTAGTGGTGGTGGCGGCGGTGGGCGGGAGTGTGGTAACTTGAGAGCAGGTGACCGAAGCTGAGCTGAAAGATGATGGTGTGTCAAGGTTATTAGCGGAAGCTGTTGAAGATTGGGTGTCCTGTCTAAGCCAGTCAACTATGTCCTCAGAATTTTTCGGGTTCAGGGTACGTGGCCTCTGAACACGGGGCATTATTCCAGGGCCAGTGGAAATCACAGCACCACGACCATGACGGCCACTGCGGGGTGGCCTGCCTCTGCCTGTCATTTTTTTTTTTTTTTTTTTTTAGATAAGTGGTACAACGCGTGCTAGGTACTGTGCATCCAGTATGAGTGTTGGGCACTAGCAGAGGGCACACTGCAGTCTCTGGGCCTGACACACACACATTGGCAGGTAGGCAACTGAAATTAGATTAAAGTGTACAGATAAAGTGCCTTATTTTAGGCAACGTCCTGTGCCGCACGGTATGATTGATGGGCAGCACTGGCAGAGGGCACACTACAGTCTGTTGTCCTGACACACACACACACTGGCTGGCAGGCAGGCAACTGAAATTAGATTAAAGTGTACAGATAAAGTGCCTTATTTTAGGCAACGTCCTGTGCCGCACGGTATGATTGATGGGCAGCACTGGCAGAGGGCACACTACAGTCAGTGGAAGTGGGCCTGACACACACTGGCAGGCAACTAACCTTAGATTAAAGGGTAAACATTAAATGCCTTATTTATTGGCAAGCTTCAGTGCCACGTGGTATGAGTGGTGGGCACTGGCAGTGGGCACACTACAGTCTGTGGGCCTGACACACACACACTGGCTGGCAGGCAACTGAAATTAGATTAAAGTGTACAGATAAAGTGCCTTATTTTAAGACAAAGTCCAGTGCCACACGGTATGATTGATAGGCTGCACTGGCAGAGGGCACACTACAGTCCGTGATCCTGACACACACACACTGGCCGGTAGGCAAGTGAAATTAGATTACAGTGTACAGATAAAGTGCCTTATTTTAGGCAACGTCCTGTGCCGCACGGTATGATTGATGGGCAGCATTGGCAGAGGGCACACTACAGTCTGTTGTCCTGACACACACACACTGGCTGGCAGGCAACTGAAATTAGATTAAAGTGTGCAGATAAAGTGCCTTATTTTAAGACAAAGTCCAGTGCCACACGGTATGATTGATAGGCTGCACTGGCAGAGGGCACACTACAGTCCGTGATCCTGACACACACACACTGGCCGGTAGGCAACTGAAATTAGATTACAGTGTACAGATAAATTGCCTTATTTTAGGCAACGTCCTGTGACGCACGGTATGATTGATGGGCAGCATTGGCAGAGGGCACACTACAGTCTGTTGTCCTGACACACACACACTGGCTGGCAGGCAACTGAAATTAGATTAAAGTGTACAGATAAAGTGCCTTATTTTAGGCAACGTCCTGTGACGCACGGTATGATTGATGAGCAGAACTGGCAGAGGGCACACTACAGTCAGTGGAAGTGGGCCTGACACACACTGGCAGGCAACTAACCTTAGATTAAAGGGTAAACATTTAAATGCCTAATTTATTGGCAAGCTTCTGTGCCACCTGGTATGAGTGGTGGGCACTGGCAGTGGGCACACTACAGTCAGTGGAAGTCGGCCTGATACACACTGGCAGGCAACTAACCTTAGATTAAAGGGTAAAAATTAAATTCCTTTTTTGATGCAAAGTCCTGTGCCACACGGTATGAGTGGTGGGCACTGGCAGTGGGCACACTACAGTCTGTGGGCCTGCAGCTCCTAACACACGGTCAGGCTAGGCAACTGCAATATATATATGGAGAAAAAATAAATAAAAGCAGACTAACGTAGCAGCCCTAAAAAGTGCTTTTTGGGGTTCTATTAGGACGCCGTCCTTGCAGCAGACATCAGATGAGTCTTTCAGGACTGGAGTGGACACTGAATACACTAGCCTAGCTATCGATTTCCCTATTAAATCAGCAGCAGCTACACCGTCCCTCCTATCACTAAGACTGCAGCTTCCGAATGAATCTAAAATGGATGCTGTCTAGGAGATGGGAGGATCTGGGAGGGAGGGTATGCTGCTGATTGGCTGGAATGTGTCTGCTGACTGTGAGGTACAGGGTCAAAGTTTGCTCAATGATGATGTATAGGGGGCGGACCGAACATCGCATATGTTCGCCCGCCGCGGCGAACGCAAACAAGCTATGTTCGCCGGGAACTGTTCGCCGGCGAATAGTTCGGGACATCTCTAGACCCTTGGTGTTGTGCGTGGCTGGGTGGAGGAAGAGACCTTCAATGACGTCAGTGAGGACAAGGAACGGGACATGGCTAGCTTGGTATCCAACCTTGCAAATGGGAAGTTTGCGGTTGTGCAAATGGACGTTTTGCAGTTGTTTGCAGTGCGTTAATCGGGGAGTTTGGTCTGTCAGAGTTTGGTCTGTCACTGTGAAGCGGGTGTAACCCTTCCACTACCTGATCGATACAACATCATACCTCATCGTATACACAAAGTGGATCTTTTAAAGCACGTTATTCTAAACAATTTAGGAATGTTAGGTGATTTATGCCCTTTATGGATTAAAACCCGACTCTGCATCAACTACGTAATTTTCCATGGGAGTCTTGCCATGGATCCCCCTCCGGCATGCCACAGTCCAAGTGTTAGTCCCCACTATTGTGGCCAGAAACAGTCCCTGTGGGTTTTAAAATTCGCCTGCCCATTGAAGTCTATGGCGGTTCGCCCGGTTCGCCCGTTTGCGAACATTCACAGAAGTTCACCTTCGACCGTTCGAGAACGGAAATTTTTATGTTTGCGACATTTTTAATTGGTGGGAGACATTAAACTCTTTTTACTGTCAAATGACCGCCCCATTGTCTGGTTTTCAAAGGCCTATAATTTGTTTCATCGCCTGCTGTTTTGGTGGGAGACATTAACCTCTTTTTACTGTCAAATGACTGCCCCATTTTCTGGTTGTTAGGGGCCTATATTTTGTTTCATCGCTTGCTGCATTGGTTTGAGACATTACCCTCTTTTTACTGTCAAATGACCACCCCACAGTCTGGTTTTCAGGGGGCTATATTTTGTTTCATCGCTTGCTGCATTGGTGGGAGACATTAACCTCTTTTTACTGTCAAATGACCTCTCCTCTGTCTGGGTGTCAGGGGCCTACATAAATGATAATGGCCTGTTCCATTGCAGGTTGACCTGAGGCCTGTGTTGCTGTTACGGCATCGCTCTCCTCTATGCAGGTGCCGTGGTCCTGAATTGGTGAATGAGGCCTGTGGCACTACTGGGTGAAATCAATACTGTTTTGGCATGATTGGAACTCTCCTCTTTATGGGTGACATGGGTCTGAATCTGTGAATGAGGCCTGTGGCATTGCTGGGTGAAATCAATACTGTCTTGGTGTGATTTAAACACTCCTCTTTGTAGGTCCCGTGGGTCTGAATGTTTGAATAAGGCCTGTGGCCCTGCAGGCAGACATAATTCTTTCTTGGCTGTGATGACAACTTCAACTCCCATGTATGGTACCATTGGCCTGAGTCTGTGAGTGAGGCCTGTGACACTGCAGGCAGACATGAATCCTTTTTGGCTGTGATGAGAACTTCAACTCCCATTGCATTCCCACCTGACGCAACCCCAACCTCCTATTCCAACTCCTCCTCCAAGTTGCCAATTGATATTGGTTAATTTTTATTTATTTTATTTTAAGTCATTTTACTATCCACATTTGTTTGCATGGGATTTACCTACATTTTGGTGCCTTTTGCAGCCTTCTAGCCCTTTCCAGGGCTATTTTACAGCCTTTTAGTGCCCAAAAGTTCGGGTTCCCATTGACTTCAAGTTCGGGTTGAACATTTTCGTAAAGTTCAGCCGAACTTCTCGAACCCAAACATCCAGGTGTTCGTTCAACTCTAGTCAGAAAAAGCTAAGGACAGTGCTAGAAAAGCGATTTACAAGTGCAGGGAAAGATTATTTGGGGATCCAAATAACCATTATACAGCTCTGTCATTCTAGCAATTTGTTCTTGGGGTGCAAGTGCTATGTTGAAAATCCTTTAGTGGCTTATATCTGTGGAAAAAGAAAAATTATATACAGTTACAAGAAAAAGTATGTGAACCCTTTGGAATGATATGGATTTCTGCACAAATTGGTCATAAAATGTGATCTGATCTTCATCTAAGTCACAACAATAGACAATCACAGTCTGCTTAAACTAATAACACACAAATAATTAAATGTTACCATGCTTTTATTGAACACACTATGTGAACATTCACAGTGTAGGTGGAAAAAGTATGTGATCCCCTAGAACAGTGATGGGCAAAGTGCGGCTCTCCAGCTGTTGCATAACTACAACTCCCAGCATGCAAGAACTGTCTACAGCTATCAGCCTACTGCAGGGCATGGTGGGAGTTGCAGTTTTGCAACAGCTGGAGAGCCGCACTTTGCCCATCACTGCCCTAGACTAATGACCTCTCCAAGAGCTAATTGGAGTGAGGTGTCAGCCAACTGGAGTCCAATCAAAGAGATTAGATTGGAGGTTTTGGTTAAAGCTGCCCTGCCCTATAAAAAACATACACCAGTTCTGGGTTTGCTTTTCCCAAGAAGCATTGCTTGATGTGAATGATCCCTCGCACAAAAGAGCTCTCAGAAGACCTACAATCAAGAATTGTTAACTTGCATAAAGCTGGAAAGGGTTATAAAAGTATCTCCAAAAGCCTTGCTCTTCATCAGTCCACTGTAAGACAAATTGTCTATAAAAGGAGAAAGTCCAGCGCTGCTGCTACTCTCGCTAGGAGTGGCCGTCCTGTAATGATGACTGCAGGAGCACAGCACAGACTGCTCAATGAGGTGAAGAAGTTCCTAGAGTGTCAGCTAAAAACTTACAAAAGTCTCTGGCATATGCTAACATCCCTGTTAGTGAATCTATGTATGGGTATGTATGTAAAATACTAAACAAGAATGGATTTCATGGGAAGAAACACACAACACTATATGTGGAGAAAAAGAGGCACAGCACGCCAACATCAAAACCTCATCCCAACTGTGAAGTATGGTGGTGGGGGCATAATGGTTTGGGGCTGCTTTGCTGTGTCAGAGCCTGGACGGATTGCTATCATCGAAGGAAAAGGGAATTTCTAAGTTTATCAAGACATTTTGCAGGAGAACTTAAGGCCATCTGTCCACCAGCTGAAGCTCAACAGAAGATGGGTGTTGCAACAGGACAACAACCCAAAGCATAGAAGTAAATCAACAACAGAATGGCTTAAAGAGCAGAAAATACACCTTCTGGAGTGGCCCAGTCAGAGTCCTGACCTTAACCCGATTGAGATGCTGTGGCTTGACTATCACACCAGATATCCCAAGAATATTTCTGAACTGAAACAGTACTGTAAAGAGGAATGGTCAGGAATTTCCATTGCTGACTGTTGTGCACGTCTGATCTGCATCTACAGGAAATGTTTGGTTGAAGTTATTGCTGCCAAAGGAGGTTCAACCAGTTATTAACCACTTCAGCCCCCCTAGCTTAAACACCCTTAATGACCAGGCCACTTTTTACAATTCCGCACTACACTACTTTCACCGTTTATTGCTCCGTCATGCAACTTACCACCCAAATGAATTTTGCCTCCATTTCTTCTCACTAATAGAGCTTTCATTTGGTGGTATTTCATTTCATTGTTGCTGACATTTTTACTTTTTTTGCTATTAATAAAAATTTAATGACATTTTTGCAAAAAAATGACATTTTTCACTTTCTGTTGTAAAATTTTTCAAAAAAAACTACATTTCTATATACATTTTTCTCAAAATTTATTGTTCTACATGTCTTTGATAAAAAAAAGTCCAATAAGTGTATATTTATTGGTTTGGGTAAAAGTTATAGCGTTTGCAAACTATGGTGCAAAAAAGTGAATTTCGGCATTTTGAAGCAGCTCTGACTTTCTGAGCACCTGTCATGTTTCTTCAGGTGCTAGAATGCCAGGATAGTATAAATACCCCCCAAATGACACCATTTTAGAAAGAAGACACCCGAAAGTATTCGCGGAGGGGCATGGTGAGTTCATGTATCATTTCATTTTTTTTCACAAGTTAGCGGAAAATGACACTTTCTGAGGAAAAAAATAAAAATAATAAAGTTTCCATTTCTGCTAACTTCTGGCAACAAAAAAAATCTCCCACGGACTCACTATGCCCCTCAGTGAATACCTTGGGGTGTCTACTTTCCGAAATGGGGTCATTTGTGGGGCGTGTTTACTGTTCTGGCATTTTGGGCGGGGCTAAATTGTGAGCAGCCCTGTAAAAGCTAAAGGTACTCGTTGGAATTTGGGCCCCTTTGCGCACCCAGGCTGCAAAAAAGTGTCACTCATGTGGTATCGCCGTACTCAGGACAAGTAGGGCAATGTGTTTTGGGGTGTATTTTTACATATACCCATACTTTGTGTGAAAAATATCGCTGTAAATTGACAACTTTGTATAAAAAAAATTAAAAGTTGTCATTTACAGAGATATTTCTCTCACCCAGTATGGGTATATGTAAAAATACACCCCAAAACACATTTCCCTACTTCTTCTGAGTACGGAGATACCACATGTGTGACACTTTTTTGCAGCCAAGATGCGCAAAGGGGCCCAAATTCCAATGAGTACCTTTAGGATTTCACCGGGCATTTTTACGCATTTGGATTCTCACGCTTTAGGACCCCTAAAATGCCAGGGCAGTATAAATACCCCACAAGTGACCCCATTGTGGAAAGAAGACACCCCAAGGTATTCCGTGAGGGGCATGACGAGTTCACAGAAAAAATAAAAAATTTGGCACAAGTTAGCGGAAATTGATTTTTTTTTTTTTTTACAAAGTCTCATATTCCACTAACTTGTGACAAAAAAATAAAATTTTGCATGAACTCACCATACCCCTCAGCGAATACCTTGGGGTGTCTTCTTTCTAAAATGGGGTCACATGTGAGGTTTTTGTACTGCTCTGGCATTTGAGGGTCTCCGCAATCATTACACGTATGGCCAGCATTAGGAGTTTCTGCGATTCTCCGTATATTGAGCATACGGGTAATGAGATTTTTCCGTTCAGCCTCTGGGCTGAAAAAGAAAAAAATGAAGCGGCACAGATTTTTCATTCGCATCAATCAATGTGGATGAAAAAATCTCTGCCAAATCAGTGACTGCGGTGCGGTGGGCTGGGCGCTAGCTACCTAACAAGTAGCTAACTAACTGGCGGTGATAAGGGACCCTTATGCCCCATTCACACGTCCGAAATTCTGTTTGCGGAAAGAGTTGCGGACCCATTCATTTCTATGGGGACAGACTTTGTCTCGCTCGGATCCGAATTGCGGATCCGCACTTACGAGTCTGCACTTCCGTTCCGCAAAAATATAGAACATGTCCTTTTCTTGTCCGCAATTGCGTACAAGAAAAAGCATTTTCTATATAGTTCTGGCAATGTGCGGATCTGCAAAATGCGGAAAGCACATTGCCGGTGTCCGTGTTTTGCGGATCCAGCGGATCCGCAAAACACATATGGACATGTGAATAGAGCCTTACAGGGGGTGATCAGTGACAGGGGGTGATCAGGAAGTCTATATGGGGTGATCAGGGGTTAACAAAGGGTTAATAGTGGTTATAAAGTGAGGGGGTGGGGGGGTTAGTGTAGTGTTTGGTGCAACTTTACATTGTTACCTGGTCCTCTGGTGGTTGATCCCAGTAAATGGGACCACCAGAGGACCAGGTATTAAATATATCAGACGCTGTTAACAACACAGCGTCTGATATACCACTGATCTAATTTATTTTACATTTACAGCCTGCCAGCGATTGATCATCGCTGGCAGGCTGTAGTCAACTGCAGAGCCGCGCTCTGCTGTGAGCAGCGCGTGCGCGCGTTCACAGCAGATCTCGGCTCTCGCGAGATGACGCACGGATGCGTCCAGGAGGAATAAACCTGCCGCCGCCTGGACGCATCCATGCGTTCGGCGGTCGGGAACAGGTTAAATCCAATGGTTCACATACTTTTTCCACCTGCACTGTGAATGTTTACATGGTGTGTTCAATAAAAACATGGTAACATTTAATTATTTGTGTGTTATTAGTTTAAGCAGACTGTGATTTTCTATTGTTGACTTAGATGAAGATCAGATCATATGTTATGACCAATTTGTGCAGAAATCTATATAATTCCAAAGGGTTCACATATTTTTTCTTACACTGTACCTAGTTCAGTTCTGCAGTTATTTGTGGTGAAAGCGTTTAGTGAAGTATTTCAGTGTAAAAAGAAAAAATATATACGCAGTTCACTGTTGCAGTTATTTGCAGTAAAAGCATTTAGTGACATATTTAAGTACTAAAAGAAAAATATATACGCAGTTCACTGTTGCAGTTATTTGCGGTAAAAGTGTTTAGTGGCATATTTCATTAAAAAAAGAAAAATATATACGCAGTTCACTTCTGCAGTTATATGTGGTGAAAGCGTTTAGTGATGTATTGTGGCCTTCTCCTGATGCTGCCAACTCCAGACTCTGTCATTTTGCCACTCGGTGGCCTCCTCATAATGCTGCCAACTCCAGACTCTAGGTATAAAACGAAAAGAAAAAAGGGAGGAGGAGCATTAATCTCTGGATAGGGAATTTGGACCTGAGGTGATCCCTAATTTCCTAAGAGGAGAGAGCGCCAGGGGACAGAAAGGAAAAAAGGGGGGGGGGGGAGGGAGGAGGAAAGGAATGGATGATGACAGATAAAGGGAGATGTATGTATGTGTGTGTGGAACCGGGGTGAATGTGGAAAGGGTATTAGGCAGCTGGCGATGCAAACTTGGGCTGGCTTCAGGGGATGAAGTTGCCCAAGTAGAGAAATAGAGAAGAGAAAAAAAGGGGGGGATGCAAAGCCCAACAAGAGCGCCAGATACCGGAGGTGGAGTGATGGGAAAAAGAAAGGGAATGTTGGCGTGTATAGAGCACTGGGTCAATGGGAGAAGAGGGTGATGTGGATATAGAATGGTGAAAGAATATGAGGAAAGATTGGTCACACTGACAGTGTATTAAAGTTGATTTCTTAGGTTAACGCTGTAATATAATTGATGCTGGTACTTTTCTCACTTTACTGGGAGGGGTGGTGAGGGCACTGTTCTCAGTGTCTACACCAGTGTACCCCTCCCCGCCTGGCTAGCTTATAGGTAATAAATCAAAAGGTGATTGTTGAATCAGATAAATTCAGATGTATTCCAAGCAGCAAAAGAAACTTCAAGCAACAAGGATGGTGGTTTCACTTACTTTACCGGGAGGGGTGGTGTAAGATAAGCTCAAGATACTTACACCTTTAACCCCTCCCCGCCGAGGTCACTTGTAGATGTTGACTTTGCCTGCTGGTCCCCAAATGGATGGTACAGGGGCTTCTTTGTTCGTTTAGGTGGTCTTTATTGATATAAAATGTAATAAAGCTCGACGCGTTTCGGGGGTAAAAGGAAATCCCCCTTCCTCAGGAGCAAAAATGAACTAGAGTATACACAAGTCATGCAAGTTTAAATAGATGCTGTCCTTTTGAAAAGAGGCGGGAGAGCATGTCAAATTCCAAACCGGAAGTACCGCCTCCCAGGTTTACTTCCAGGGTTACAACAGAGAAAAATGTTACATCGACATGAAAAATCACTCAAAGAGATATGTATATGTATGTATAAACGCAAATGTAAAAGTGGGGTCCCTGATGGAACTTACTTGTGTCCTGGTTTGGTTCACTACAGGCGCTGTCGGCGCTAGACCGCAGCCAGTGTTTAACTTCCTGAATGTGGAACGCACACGTGACCGCGTGCGTTCCAGGGAGTCGCAAGTCTAATCTTTCAGTAATAGAGTACGTCCGCCGGTGACGGACTTCCTGTCTATGAAGCGCACACGTGACTGTGTGCGGTTCACAGAGTCGGGCCTCCGCCAGTGACGGACTTCCTGTCTGTGAAGCGCACATGTGACTGTGTGTGTTTTAAATAATTAGGAAGTGGAGGAGTAAAAAATCCAATGGTTTTGATGCACTCTGCAGCCAAATGAAGCTGGCTGGGAAGGGGAGGGGTCAACCATGGAGTGAAAAAGTTGCTATGGGCAAAGGAAGATTATCACCCCATACATAGAAAAGGATACAAAAGTTACATATATGAGAGATATATAGAATATGTAGAGTGTATAAAATATACATATATACACATACACAAGAAAAGGAAAAAAAGGAATGTGGTGTAAAAAATATTATACATAGAAATATATATATATATATATATATATATATATATATATATATATATATATATATATTGGTCATGAGCATCGTTCAATATATATATAAATTGATAAATAAATAAATAAATAGATCACTGGGTAAATAAATAGGTCACTTGAATAAATAATCAAATAAAATGAAGTGTAAAATGAAAAATATTAAAATACATGGTATGTGATAACTGGATCGTAATAGGATGTTCATAGTTTTAGTAGTGGTTGTGCTCAAGGGACTCGTTCAGGCCAAATGGGGATAAGGTGTTCATTTTAAAAATCCAAAACATCTCACGTCTACATAATTGAGAGTAGGAATGTGAGACGATTTCAATTGGTGTTATTCTGAGGCCTGAAAAATTCCCTGCATGGAGTTCTGCAAAATGTCTGGATACTTCATGTTTTAAAAATTGTTTATTGATATTTAAACAATGATTATTGAGTCTATCCCTAAGTGTTTGAGTGGTGCGCCCTACGTATTGTAATTTGCAGGGGCACTCAATTAGGTATATGACATTTTTTGAAGAACAATCCATATGATGTTTTAGTGTGAATTTTTCCCCTATATTATTTGCTGTTATTGTGTTTGTCTTATCCGTTATGCTGGCACAGCACAGGCAACGTTTAATATTACACTTGTATGAGCCCGTTGTTACCATGGGACATGGATTTATTACGCTCTTTCCCCCGAGTGCTTTGGGGCAGGATGGGGCTAGAATATTCTTCAAGGTGTGAGCACGACGGTATGTAACCCTTGGTTTTTTTGGGATGACTTTATTTAAAATAGGGTCTTCCTGTAGTAAAGGCCAATGCGTCTGTAATAGGGATTTATTGGAGTTATGATGGGAATTGAACCTTGTAAGAAAATTTAGCTGGATGTTGTTTGTGGTGATGATATCTTTTTTGTTGTCCCTTGGTTGTAAACATTCGAGTTGACTATTTTGTAAAGCTCGACGTCTAGAGTCCTGGATAAGCTTTTTAGGGTAACCTTTTGTTAGAAATCTTTTTTGTATGATGGTCAATTGTTTTTTCAAGGTGTTATCATTTGAGCAATTTCTTCTAACCCTTCGCATCTGTCCGTACGGTATATTCTTCTTCCATTGTGAATAATGGCAACTGGTGAAGTCTAGATAACTATTAGCATCCACCTCCTTGAAGTGAGTGCTGGTAGTAATTCTATTGTTAAATATTTGTATATGAAGATCTAAAAATACAATAGAGGTCGGGTCAATATGCGAGGTAAAGGTTAGGTTCCAATCGTTACGGTTGAGGTTATTAATAAAGGAGGATAGTAGAGAACTGTCCCCTTTCCAGATTAAAATAATATCGTCAATAAATCTTTTGTAAAAGACGATGTGTTCATGTTCTAATAATCCCTCATTCTGCTCAAATGCCCCCATAAAAAGGTTGGCATATGAGGGCGCAAATTTGGTACCCATGGCTGTTCCACAATTTTGTAGATAAAAGGTATTGTCATATTTAAAATAGTTATGGGTTAAAATAAATTCAATAGCATTGAGAATAAAATTTCTTTGTTGATTGGGTAAGTATTGGTCTTCAATTAGGAAGTTTTCCACTGCCTTCAACCCTAATTCATGTTTGATGTTGCTATATAATGCTGATACATCAAGTGTGACCCAAAAAAAATCTGTTTCCCATTGGACGTCCTGAAGTAGCGTGATTAAATGACTGGAGTCCCTAAGGTAAGATGGTAGGTGTTGGACATATCTTTGGAGGGTGGAATCAACATATGCAGATAGATTGGAAGTAATGGAGTCAATGCCTGAAATAATAGGGCGTCCTGGGGGGTTATTGAGGGATTTGTGAATTTTTGGTAAGATGTAGAAATAAGGGATAGATGGGAAGTTTATTTTTAAAAATTGGTTTTCTTTTTTATTTATCACTTTCTCCTCTCGTCCTTTATCTAATAGAGAGTGTAGTGCCTTTTTGTAGGTTTCCGTTGGATCACTGATTAGAGATGTATGATAATTAGTGTCCGATAGGATGCGTATAGCTTCCTTATTGTAGTCTTCAGTGTTCATGACTACAATGCCACCCCCCTTGTCAGCATTTTTTATAATTATTTTGTTATTAGTCTTTAGTTCAGTTATGGCCTTTCTCTGTGATGTTGTAAGGTTGTATTTGGTTGGTTTTTCAGTTTTGCAGGATTCCGTTAGATTTTTTAGATCCTTCAGAACAAAATTATAAAAAGTTTCTACAAATGGGCCTTTATGTTCGGAGGGATAGAACGTGGAGCGTGGTTTAAAGGAGGTCTCGATGGGATTTTTAAACAGGTCCTCTAGTAGATCATCTATATCGTCTTCCCCTTCTTCCCCTTTTCCCGTTGGAGTGGCTCTCTCTATAGATAGTGTTGGTTAATTCTTTGTGGTGAAAATACCTTTTCAAAGTCAGTTTCCGTATGTACTGGTTCAGGTCCACAAATAACTCAAACATGTCTGGTCCTTTTGTAGGGCAAAAAGATAAGCCCTTCTCTAGGACTTCGATTTCGTGTTTGTTTAACACGTGATTGGACAGGTTAAAGATCCCTATGGTTTTGAGTGTACAATTGCTTTCGTGTGAATTACTTGGGTGAGTGGACTGGTTTTGGATTTTTTGAATTTTCTGTTTTCTACGTTTGACTCTCCTCCCTCCTCTATATCCTCTTCGTCGGATATTAGTCTTTTGTTTTTGCGGGGGGTGGGGTATATGGGGCTGAAAAATTGGGTTATTTTGAGATTTCGCTGTAGGCGGAGGTTCTGAAAAGGATTCGATTGGGCTTCTGGCTGAAGGCGGAGGTTGCTGAAAAATTGGGTTATTTTGAGATTTCGCTGTAGGCGGAGGTTGCTGAAAAATTGGGTTATTTTGAGATTTCGCTGTAGGCGGAGGTTGCTGAAAAATTGGGTTATTTTGAGATTTCGCTGTAGGCGGAGGAAGAACAGGAAGAACATGGTGTCGGCACTGCGTCAAGATGGGATGAGCCATGCAACCTGCATGGCACATGTGTTAAATCTGGTTGTCAAGTGGTTACTGAAGTCTTCCATCCATCTGCAAGACATCCTAAAAATGGCCAGAAAACTTTGCATGCACTTCAGCCACTCGTATGCTGCAACGCATACCCTCCTTGAGCTGCAGAGGCAGAAAGACATCCCCCAACGAAGGCTTACATGCGACGTTTCCACCCGTTGGAATTCCACCCTCAATATGTTGGACCAACTATACGAACAGAGAAAGGCCATAAATGATTTCTTGCTGATCTAAGCGGACAGGAGTACTCCCCTGTGTAACTTCGATGCCAGCTAATAGCAGCTCATGCGTGACACCTGCAGTTTGCTCAGGCCCTTTGAGGAGGGCACGCTATTTGTCAGTTGCCAGGACTACGGGATGAATAATGTCATTCCACTGCTTCATGTCCTGGAACAGATGCTGGTAAATCTGGTTGGTAAGGGGACCGGAGACGTGGTGCCTATATTTTATGGCCACATGAGCCCTGTGGGGGCTGAACTGAACGTAGAGGAAAACATTGGAGCACAAGCAATGTGTAGCGAAATGGGTGGTTTTTATAAACAGGGGACAGGAGAGGAGTAGCAGAACCAGCCAGAGCAGCTACTGGGCGATGAGGAAGACAAGGCTGTGGACCCAGACACACCATGGCAGTATGCAGTGGAGATGGAGGCAGGGAGTCCCTCTGAGTTACTTGCACAAATGGCCTGATGCATGCTCACTTGCTTGTGTTGTGACAGCCGAATTGTCACCGTTCGGCAGAGGGATGACTTCTGGCTCTCCAAATTATTGGACCCTCTCTACCGGTCCAAAATGGGGAACTTTTTTACACCGGCTGAGAGGGAGGACAAACTGAACTACTATAGAGACATCCTATGTAGTCAGTTGGCAGCTGCCTATATGCGCCATCGTCCATCCTCTCGCAGGTCTGACCAGGGCCCTCTGCACTCACGTTCCACTGCCATGGCTGCTGGGGAGGGGTGGGGTCGCAGGAGCAGTACCAGCTCCATCAGCAGCTTGATTCTACAGTCGCTGATGAGCAGCTTTCTTCACGCACATAGTGAAGAAACTACTCACCAACAGCTAGTCTACTAGGCAGCCAAACTGGATTTGTGGCCGCAACTGGCAGAGTTTGCCCTGGAAAAGCTTTCCTGCCTGGCTAATAGTGTGGCATTAGAGTGGGTGTTTAGTGTGGCGGGGATTATAGTTACCCCACTCTATCACAGAGTCACTCTGTGATCTCCTGATGCTGCTGCCACCTCGACACTATGTCACTTTGCTACTCTGTGGTCTCCTCATGCTGCTATCACCTCCACACTATGTCACCTTGCCACTCTGTGGTCTCCTCATGCTGCTGCCACCTCCACACTATGTTACCTCTCCACTCTGTGGCCTCCTGATGCTGCTTCCACCTCTGCACTATGTCACCTTGCCACTCCGTGGTCTTATGATGCTGCTGCCACTTCTACGCTATGTCACATTGCCACTCTGTGGTCTCCTGATGCTGCTGCCACCTCCACATTATGTCACTTTGCCACTCTTTGGCATCCTAATGCTGTCGCCACCTCCACACTGTCATTATGCCACTCTGTGGCCTCCTCCTGATGCTGCTGCTTCCGCCACCTCCACACTCTGTCATTGTGCCACTCTGTAGCCTCCTGATGCCATCAGAACATTGTCATTGTGACACTCTGTGGCCTACTTATGCTGCTTCCACTTCACCACTATGTCATAGGGCTGTCACTGTGTGTACTTCTCCTGCTGTTCCCAACCTCCCCACTTCATGACTGGGCCACTATTTTTCGGCCATCAGTTATTTGACCTTTCCTCTGATCTGTCAGAAGGAAGGAAAAATGAGACACATAAAGGATCATGTCTGTGTTGCAGCTGTAAGGTCTGTATGGTCCCATCCGAATTGGCTTGGCTTGTGAATTGATAGTCAAAAGCAGGAGTGGGTACAAAACACAGAAGACATGCAAATATTCCATTTACGTGTCATCTCTGTTTTGGATCAGTTATGAGTTATTTGGTCAGTTCTGGCCCCACGACTGCCCTAAATAAGTGACGTGTGCAGTGATTCTAAGAGCGACGCCTGTCTTCTGCATGTTATACTGACTCACAGTATAATTTCACTATCACAGCAGACTCCCTTTGCATGTTACTATAAGGCACAGTGTTCGAAATAGCAATTTTTTAATGCAATTCACGACAAATAAATTCGGATCACACCAATTTTTTTCAATTACAGAGAATTTGGAAAAAAATCATTTTTAAAAATTTTTTTAAATTAGAATGTCTCTGCTTTTAAAGCAGATTGTGATATCTCATACAATAGTTGTTACTGTACATTTCCCAGATATGTACTTCATGTTGGCATCATCTTGCAAATGTCATTTTTTTTTATTATGTTAGAAGGATTAAAATTTTAAAAGCAATTCTTCAATTTTTTAAGAAAATTTCCAAAACCCACTTTTTAAGGATCAGTTATAAAGTCACTTTATGGGGCTAATATAGTAAAATACACCCATAAATGACCCCATTTTAAAAACTACACCCTTCAAGTTATTCAAAACTGATTTCACACATGTTGTTAACCCTTTAGGTGTTCCACAAGAATGAAAGGAAAATGGAGGTGAAATTTCTAAATTTCACTTTTTTTTGCAGATTTTCCATTTAATCTACTTTTTTCCTATAATAAAGCAAGGTTTAACAGCCAAAGAAAACTCAATATTTATTATCCTGATTCTGCAGTTTACAGAAACGCCTCACGCAGTTTACTGAAACGCAGGGCACAGAGGGAAAGGAGTGCCATATGGAATTTGGAGGGCAGATTTCACTAAGATAATTTTAAGTTGCCATGTCACATTTGAAGAAACCCCTTATGCACCCCTAGAGTAGAAACCCCCAAAAAGTGACCCCATTTTGTAAACTACAGGATGAGGTGACAGTTTTATTGGTATTATTTTGAAGAACATATGATCTTTAATTGCTCATTATTATGCTTTTTGTGAGTCAAGGTAACCAAAAACTGTCTGTTGTGGCACAGTTTTTATTTTTTTACGGAGTTCTCCTGACAGGATAGTAGAGATGTCCCAAACTATTCACCGGCGAACAGTTCCCGGCAAACATCGTTTGTTCACGTTCGCCGCGGCTGGCGAACATATACGATGTTCGGTCCGCCCCCTATACACCATCATTGAGCAAACTTTGACTCTGTACCTCACAGTCAGCAGACACATTCCAGCCAATCAGCATACCCTCAATCCCAGACCCTCCCACCTCCTATCAAAAAGCAAGGACAGCATCCATCTTAGATTCATTCTAAAACTGCAGTGTTAGTTAGAGAAGGGAGAGTGCTGCTGCTGCTGATTTTCTGAATTAATATAGGGAAAGCGTTAGCTAGGCCAGTGTTCTGTGTCAACTCCAGTCCTCAAAGTCTCATCTGCTGTAAGGAGAGCGTCCTGACAGCACCCCAAAAAGCCCTTTTTAGGGCTGATACATCAGTCTGCTTTTATTTTTTTTCTATATATATATTGAAGCTGCCTGCCCGTGTGTGAAAGGCCACAGGCCCACAGACTGTACTGTGTGCACACCACTCATACAGGACGGCACAGTACCTTGCAGATAAAAAAGTCATTGAATTTTTACCCTTTAATATAATTGCAGTTGCCTGCCAGTGTGTGTCAGGCCCACAGACTGTACTGTGCCCACTGCCAGTGCCCACCACTCATATCGGGTGGCACAGTACCTTGCAGATAAAAACGTCATTGAATTTTTACCCTTTAATATAATTGCATTTGCCTGCCAGTTTGTGTCAGGCCCACAGACTGTACTGTGCCCACTGCCAGTGCCCACCACTCATATCGGGTGGCACAGTACCTTGCAGATAAAAACGTCATTTAATTTTTACCCTTTAATATAATTGCATTTGCCTGCCAGTGTGTGTAGGGCCACTGACTGTACTGTGCCCACTGCCCACCACTCATATAGGGTGGCACAGTACCTTGCAGATAAAAAAGTAATTCAATTTTTACCCTTTAATATAATTGCATTTGCCTGCCAGTGTGTGTTAGGGCCACTGACTGTACTGTGCCCACTGCCCACCACTCATATAGGGTGGCACAGTACCTTGCAGATAAAAAAGTAATTCAATTTTTACCCTTTAATATAATTGCATTTGCCTGCAAGTGTGTGTCAGGCCCACTGACTGTACTGTGCCCACTGCCCACCACTCATACAGGGTGGCACAGTACCTTGCAGATAAAAAGTCATAACATTTTTACCCTTTAATATAATTGCATTTGCCTGCAAGTATGTGTCAGGCCCACTGACTGTACTGTGCCCCCTGCCCACCACTCATATAGGGTGGCACAGTACATTGCAGATAAAAAAGTAATTTCATTTTTTCTCTGTAATATACTTACAGTTGCCTGCCAGTGACTGTCAGGCCCACTATACTGTGCCCACTACCCACCACTCATATAGGGTGGCACAGTACTTTGCAGATCAAAAAGTCATTTAATTTTTACCCTTTAATATAATTGCATTTGCCTGCCAGTGTGTGTCAGGCCCACTGACTGTACTGTGCCCACTGCCCACCACTCATACAGGGTGGCACAGTACCTTGAACGCATAGTACCTCTAATCAAAAAAAAATATGACAGGCAGAGGCAGGCCACCCTGCAGGGGCCGTCGTTGTTGTGGTGCTGTCATTTCCTTTGGCCCTAGAATAATGCTCAGTGTTCAGAAGCCACATAGCCTGAACTCGAAAAATTCTGAGCACCTAGTTGACTGGCTTACAAATGACACCCAATCTTCAACAGCTTCCGCTGGGAACCTTGACGCTCCATCCTCCTCCAGCTCAGCTTCGGGCACCTCTTAAATTACCACTCGCCCTCCCGCCGCCACCACCAACACTAGCAACACAGCTGCTTCACTTGATCTGTCAGAACAGTTATTTAAACATTAGTTGGAAGAAATGAGTGATGTGCAACCATTATTGCCAGAGGATGCAGATTACAGGGATATGTCTTAGTCAGGCAGCATTACACACATGGACGTACGGTGTGATGATGATGATGTTGTACCCGCTGCTGCTTCCTTTGCTGAGTTGTCAGATACAAGTGAAGCAGTTGATGATAACGATGTGTCCATTGATGTCACCTGGGTGCCCGCTCGAAGAAAAGAAGAACAGGGGGAAAGTTCAGATGGGGAGACAGAGAGAAGGAGGAGACGAGTTGGAAGCAGGGTGAGGTCGTCGCAAGGAGATAGTGGCACAGTCAGACAGCATGTATTGGCACCAGGGGTCAGCCAGACAGCACGCCAATCAACGTATGCTGCTGCCACCACCAGAATGCCGTCATTGCAAAGCTCAGCAGTGTGGCATTTTTTTTGTGTGTCTGCCTCTGATAACAGCAATGCCATTTGCAACCTGTGCCAAAAGAAACTGAGTCGTGGGAAGTCCAACACCCACCTAGGTACAACTGCTTTGCGAAGGCACATGGTCTCACATCACAAACGCCTATGGGATCAATACATGAGTACAAGCAGCACACAAACTCAAAGCCACCATGCTCCTCCTGGTCGAGCATCTTCAGGCATGTCAACCACTGCTGTCCTCCCTGCCCCCTCTCAAACACCCGCCACTCCGCCTCTCACCTTCAGCAGTTCCATCTCATCTGTCTACAGTCAGGTGTCTGTCAAGGAAATGTTTGAGCGTAAGAAGCCAATGTCACAGAGTCACCCCCTTGCCCGGCGTCTGACAGCTTGCTTGTCGGAACTCTTAGCCCGCCATCTTTTACTATACAAGCTGGTGGAGTCTGAAGCCTTCAAAAAATTGTAGCTATTGGGACACCGCAGTGGAAGGTACCCGGCCGAAATGTATTTTCACAAAAGGCAATCCCCAACCTGTACTCTATTGTGGAAAAGGAAGTTATGGCATGTCTGGCACACAGTGTTGGGGCAAGGGTCCATCTGACCACTGATATCTGGTCTGCAAAGCATGGTCAGGGCAGGTATATCACGTACAATGCACATTGGGTAACCCTGCTGACGTCTGCCAAGCATGAAATGCGTGGCTCTGCAGCGGAGTTGGTGACATCGCCACGTCTTGCAGGCAGGCCTGCTGCCACCTCCTCTACTCCTCCTACTCCATCCTCTTCGCTAACCTTCTCGGCTGAGTCCTCTTCTGCTGCTGCGTCTTGCTCCACATACATCAACTGCCCCCCCCCCCACCCCCAGCTCCCCAGGGGCTATTCCACATCCCCGATACGTCAGTGTCAAGCCGTCTTGGGGTTGACTTGCCTGAAAGCAGAAAGTCACACCAGAAGAGCACTCCTGTCCGCTATGAATGCACAGGTGGATCAGTGGCTGACCCCGTACCAACTGGAGATCGGCAAAGTGGTGTGTGACAACGGAAGCAATCTGTTGGCGGCATTGAATTTGGGCAAGTTGACACATGTGCCGTGCATGAATCTGATCGTACAACGCTTTGTGTAAATGTCCCCAGGCGTACAGGATGTCCTCAAGCAGGCCAGGAAGGTGTGTGGCCATTTCAGGCATTCCTACACAGCCATGGCGCACTTTTCCGATATTCAGCGACGAAACAACATACCAGTGAGGCGCTTGATTTGCGACAGTCCGACACGTTGGAATTCAACACTCCTAATGTTTGACCACCTGCTCCAACAATAAAAAGCTGTCAAGGACCTGTACTGGGTGGCCATGCTAGTAGACCCCCGGTATAAGCAGAAAGTGGCTGAAATGTTACCGAATTACCGGAAGTCGGAAAGGATACAGCAGTTCCAAAACAAGTTAAAAAGTATGCTTTACACAGCGTATAAGGGTGATGTCACAGCACAACGGGACTCTAACAGGGGAAGAGGTGAAAGTAATCCTCCTCCTACCACGACCACGCTGGCAAGGACAGGACGCTTTACAGAGGTGTTGTTGATGGAGGACATGCAGAGCTTTTTAAGTCCTATGCATCGCCACAGCCCTTCAAGGGTCCACCCTCAGAGAACGACTCGATCGACAGGTAGCAGACTACCTCGCCTTAAATGCAGATATCGATACTCTGAGGAGCGATGAACCCCTTGACTACCAGGTGTGCAGGCTTGACCTGTGGCCTGAGCTATCCCAATTTGTGATAGAACATCTGGCCTGCCCCGCTTCAAGTGTCCTGTCAGAAAGGACCTTCAGCGCAGCAGGAGGTATTGTCACTTAGTCCCTACCCCTCTGTCCTGCTGTCCTCGCTCGGCTTTCCACCTTCCCAGATTGGGTCAGTGATGTCATCGTCCCCCATCCCCTCTTCCACTTACTCACTCTGGTCATCCTCCTCACTCGTGTTTACCTAACAAGACCCTCACTTATTGACAACTGTGTCTCATCCGCTTCATCCACCAAGTGAAACACTAATTGCCATTCCCACCATCGTCATCTTCTGACTGTGGATGCTGAAGAGTTTGGGGATCAGTGTATTAGATATCCTCATGTCCCTCTTCAGGGAGGGTCAGCTCACCTGCAGGCCCTCACCTACAATTTTTTCTAGGGGGTCAGCTCACATGGAATATTCTTTTCTATGTTTTAGACTTGGAAGGAAACATTATTTGCTTTCCTTCGGTAGTGAATCTTTCACGCATGTGTTTTTTACAGGATTCTGTTTTTTTTTATACAGTTTTGTTCAAAATTATTCAACCCCCACTGAAATTGAGTGTTTTGGCCAGTTTGACATTGATTTTGATCATTTCAGTCATCTTGTTTACAATTAAATCAAAGAGGCACTTGTAAGTCAGACAAATATAACATAACATTTATAATGAAATAGCCACAAATGTCTTTTCTGTGCTCACATCATTATCAGTTTTATTCAACCCCCAAGTGACATTCAATCTTAGTACTTAGTACAACATCCTTTTCCAGTTATAACTGCTTTTAAATATGAAGCATAGCTTGACACAAGTGGCTTGCAGCGATCTACGGGTATCTTCGCCCATTCTTCATGGGCAAAAGCCTCCAGTTCAGTCACATTCTTAGGCTTGCGCACTGCAACTGCTTTCTTTAAGTCCCACCAAAGGTTCTTAATCGGATTTAAGTCTGGTGACTGCGATGGCCACTTTAAAATGTTCCAGCCTTTAATCTGCAACCATGCTCTAGTGGACTTGGAGGTATGCTTGGGATCATTGTCCTGTTGAAAGGTCCAACGTCTCCCAAGCCTCAGGTTTGTGACGGACTGCATCACATTTTACTCCAATATCTCCTGGTACTGAAGAGAATTCATGGTACCTTGCACACGCTTAAGCTTCCCTGTACCTGTAGAAGCAAAACAGCCCCAAAGCATGATTGACCCCCCGCCATGCTTCACAGTAGGCAAGGTGTTCTTTTCTTCATAGGCCTTGTTCTTCCTCCTCCAAACATAGTGTTGATCCATGGCCCCAAACTGTTCTAATTTTGTTTCATCAGTCCACAGAACACTATTCCAAAACTTTTGTGGTTTGTCCACATGACTTTTGGCATACTGCAGTCGACTCTTCTTATTCTTTGGAGACAGCAAGGGGGTGCGCCTGGGAGTTCTGGCATGGAGGTCTTTATTATGCAGTGTGCGCCTTATTGTCTGAGCTGAAACTTCAGTACCCGCATCTGACAAATCTTTTTTTTCAGTTCAGCAGTCACACGGGGACTTTTCTCCACTTTGCGCTTTAGGTAGCGCACAGCAGTCGAAGTCAGCATCTTCTTTCTGCCACGACCAGGTAGCGTTTCAACAGTGCCCTTTGCCTTGAATTTGCGAATGATGCTTCCTATAGTGTCTCTTGGCATGTTTAACATCTTTGCAATCTTCTTATAGCCATTGCCCTTCCTGTGAACAGAAATCACCTCTTCCCTTGTATTCCTGGACTATTCTCTTGACTTCACCATGTTTGTAAACACACCAGTAAATGTCTAGAAGGAGCTGAGTATCACAGTCATTTTAAATCTGCCTAATTGGTGCTTATTATGCTTGATTGTTGCTCCTTGACATCCACAGGTGTTTTCAATACCTGATCGAAAACACTTGAATGAGCCTTTGTGCTTAAGAGTGGTAGTCTTTAAGGGGTTGAATAATTGTGTCAATGAAGAAATCACAAAAAAAAAAACATTTAATACTGTATTACAAAAACAATTGATGTCATTTTAGTTGCATTTGGTTCTTTAAAAAGTCCTTGTAAGATTTCATTCTGAACACAATTACAAATGTACACTAAATTCCCTAAACCCTTTACAGCATTGGGGGTTGAATAATTTTGAACACAACTGTAGTGTCATAGGGGTAAATAAATATTTTAATTTGTTTTTTATTATTTTTTTTTTAAAAAGACCAGGCTTGACTCCATTTTCTCCTCTCAACTTTGAAGATGCCTTTTCAGGAGATATTAGACCCTTTCGCATTTGGGGCCTTGAGGAATTTCAATTATCAGCAGACACTTGAAAGCATGTCCGTTTTCAGGGAATGACCATTCAGGAATTCTCTTTTATCCTGGATTTGTCTTTGATTGTCCATCTTTCTTTCTATTGTGGAGAACATTACAGGTAATACAGTCAAATGTTGATATCTCTGTTTTGAAAACTAAAGCTTTAATAAAATCTATTGTATTATTTGTTTCCATTGTATGTGCCACTTTCCCTAAATCTTTCTTTTGGGTAGACAATATAATTCCAATATAATCAGTTACCAGCTTGTAATTGTGGTATAGTTCCGGTAATGAGTTTTCATCATGTAAAGAGGCAACAAATGCTGACCGCCATTCCCTGCGCCAACTCTGCTATGTGACGTTACCTGCAACCCTTCAGAAAATTCAGAATAGAAATTGGTCATTCTTTCTTGGTAGCCTGTGCTGACCAAGTTCTTAGGTGGTCAGATCAGCAGGCCCTTTCTCCAAATATTTTTGAGGGTCACAAGCAGGCCATCAATCATAATTTTTCAAGGGTGTGTATGATGCTCTCCTTTATGTGTAATTAACGGGTGTATTGAAGTGCTGGTTCCTTGTAATTTTTGGCAGCCCTCTCAATTAGTGCATTGGCTTTATGAGTGTAGCAGTGTACCTGAACAATTGTAACACCATGTGAATGAGGCCCTCCTTTATGTGATATAAAGGCTGTATCGGAGTGTTTCTTCCTTGCAATTTTTGGCAGCACTTGAACTGTATATACAATTGAATATACAGAAAAGAATGTTTCCTAACAATTATACCTCTAAAAATGTTTATTTTTATTTTTTTTCCCAGGTGGTTTGATTTTGGGCGTGATTTTGTCACTATGCAAAAGTGGCAGACAACTGGGACAACATGGTTCCCAGCAGCGATATTGGAGTCCAAGACATGGTCCGCATGTTGTTCAAGATCCACTTCGGTGGTGTTTCTGTCACTTTCTGACCTTTTCCAATGGACCAGGCACCCTTCCCTCATCCGAGCAGGGGGTGCCTGGTTGTCTCCCATTGACTTCCATTATACTCGGGTGCACGGATATCGCTATGTGTTCGGACCGAGCACCCGAACACTTTGATGCTCGCTCATCACTAGTCATCAGCTTTTTCAGTGCCAAATTCCTACAATACAAACCTTACTCCAGTCTCAGTGGACAAATTCAAGCATGGATATCTTCAGCTGCCGGTCCTTTTGGTGCCAATGTGCCATACAATTATATAGAACCATGAATTATTCAAATCAGAACCCAGGGTCAATTCCATACTCATACAATTCTAGTATAAATGCATGATGGCCATGGGGTTCTAGGCAATAATTTAAAGAAGACGAGAAGACATCTGTGGGTACCATGTCTGCATCTTTTCAGTTGACCACTTACTGTAGTGTTTTCTGTGCCAATGACAATTAGTAGCTTATGGCACATTTCTTACTTGTACCAGAATTTTTGTATGTGTTTGCATTATAATATTTAAAGTTCAAATGTATCTTCAGTATTTCTTTTTTACAAGAAAATACTTATTTTCATATATTTTCCAGTTTTGTGCACCAGAGTTTTTTTTTTTCAGGGCAGTCTTATAAAGTGTCTGCAACTATGTTTATATTATTTTGTTATAGGTTTGTGTTCTTTAATTGTTGTGTAGAGAGATCTGAAAAATGTAATGATTTGGAAAAAAAAAATTACGTATTTGCTGTCTTGTTGTAATACTCAGTAGAGCAGCACTGTTAAGCTATTTGTCTAGATCTGTGAACGAATTGTCAGGAAAACTTGACTCTCTAGAAAACCTTATTTTTTAATCTCTTTTGGCACAATTTTTTATGTTTTAAAGCCTACATATAATTTAATAAATAGAACTGATTGTAATCAGCTCCATAGGTGATTATCCCTGAGATCAGATCTTGGGGGCTATTACCAATTAGCTACTATGCCATTACTATTTGTAGGCATACCCCATCCAGGACAAGCTGTATATGAACATAGAATTGAATTTCCTGAGCATTCCTAAGGAGTGTCTGTCTTCAGGGTTCAACTGAGCTCTGAAGATGCCTGTGTGTAACATACAGAGGCTTTCATGCTGCCTCTCGTCAGTTCCCCAGGTCTTGCCTCACTATATGTACTTTATCTCTGCTGTGTCCTTGCCTGACTTGCTGCCAGTGCAAACCACTGGCAGTTCTGCTACTTTGGCTCTGTTCTCTGAGCTTCTCTCTTGGCGCTAAGAGACACACTGGGAAGATAGCGAGAGAAGCGGGACTGCAGAGTTCTGCTCTGATAGTAAGTGTGCCATGATAATGTGCACTTACTGTCAATGCGAAACGCTGACAGTCCTGATTCCCGCTAGACTAGCAGAGCTGCCAGTGCTAGGACATTGCAGACATATTATCAAAAACAGTTATGTATCAGCATAGGAAAAACAATATAAGGATATCACATTCCAGAGCATAAAGACAGATATATTTTGTATGCGCTACCGTTATACAGCAGATTTAGCACAGGCAATGGCGCAGTCAGTACCGGCAACAAAAATATTCTATAGAATTTCACAGATATATTTTGGATATGCTAACGTTATACAGCAGATTTAGCAAAGGCAATGGCGCAGACAGAGAACTGGCTATAAAAAAAAACAACTTGAATTTCATAGATATATTTTGGATGCGCTAACGATATACAGCAGATTTAGACCAGGGAATGTCACTGCGTACACTGTTTACGGAAAAAATACACTGGATGTCACAGATATTTTTGGGATGCGCACACTTTACACATAGGATGTGGTGCAGCAAATGTAACTGTCCGCAGCGGACACTTTGAAAAAGTACACTCTATTTCACTGATACATTTTCAAACGCATACCTTACACTGCAGATGTGGGCCTGGTAATGTCACTCTCTGAAGCGGACACTGTTTATTGAAAAAGTACACTCTATGTCACTGATAAATTTATTAAACGCACACTTTACACTACAGATGTGGGCCTGGTAATGTCAGTCTCAGGAGATTACACCGTCTATTGAAAAAGTACACTGTATGTCACTAATACATTTTAGATGTTGAGATCACGTTCCGACATGTCAACCGTCAGTAGGTAAGATAGTAAGTGATAATAGAGTAATAGCAAATCACCGAAGTTGTTATCACCCTAAAATATAACTTTTGTTGTGGTTATTTAAAAATACAATTAAATCAAGGAAACCTCCAATCCGAGTAGGGGGGATTAGCAGTGGGCCGGAAAATAAATGTCCCTAGTCTGTCCACTGTATACTAAGCACCCTGCCTACAAAACGGAATAGCCGCCCCGATAGGGGCGATCCCGTGTCTGGAACCTCCTAGTGTCCCTAATGAGGCCCTGACACAGGATAGTACCCACCACCTGTATAAAGTGCATAGGTCACACACGAGAGTCAGTCTGTAGTCAGTATCGATAAAGGACCAGGGGAATCACACAGAGCGCGAGGCACAGAAACCAAGGGTAATGCCTCTCACTCCTGGTGGTTCTCCCAGTTCAACAAGGCACTAATCAGACACTCCAGATGTCAATACAAACATATAATAGTCCCTAAATAGTATGCAATATCCCGACGCGTTTCACTACAACCGTGTGTTATGTTATAGATCATCAGGGGACATACAAAAAATCAAGGTGTCACAATGTCACAGACACCAGATATTATTAAAGATGCAAATTGTGCCAGAGGTATTTGTTTCTCCCGAATACCTTTAGGATATATGACCGTCAGGGGATTATGGCATAAGATATGCCTAAACAACAGGAGTTATGTCAAACCACACATATCAGAGTCACAGTTAGCACTAGAGATCAAAATAGTGATAACAGGTCAACTAGTGCAAAGTAAGGAAGGCAAGATAACTTCCCTTATTCATCAGCGATGTGATGAAGGTGCTACCGGAATACCCAGTTGGATTCAGTCGGTCAGCCAGGACGTCAGAGCTCTGGTGTCTCCTGTTGTTGGGGCCGGAGGTGAGTAGCGAACGCCACTCACCTTAAATAACGCGTGCTGATGTGTCAACTTCCGGTCACGTGATCGCAATCTGTCACGTGAACAGCCGGAAGTGACGCACTCGGCAGGACGCTGCGTTCCACAGCGGCTCCCAGTGCGTTCCACGTCACTGCGCTGTGTTCCACAGGCATTCTACATGCGTTCCACCTGCTTCAAACCAAGCAGAGGGTGATTAATATTGAAAACTAGGTAAATTAAGATAAATTATCCTTGATTATTCATACTATAGGGATAGTGATATATCCATTACTAGGTACCCTGAATATAGGGGTATAAAGGATGGGGGCTAAAAATGACTAGTTACATAGAAGTATCTGGGGCCCACAGTGAAGTGAGTAACCCCAGGTACCTACAGCAGTATAGCCGATGGTGCAGTACTGCCGCCACCCAACACAGATAAACAGAAAGACCCATCATTTAGATAAAACATGTATAGTCAATATATTCATTGAGTCCCAAAGGGGCCCGAGTTTCCAGCCTATAAGTCCAACGTGCTTCCTTTTGTTTGAGAATTTGATCAGCATTGCCTCCTCTGATTGAGGGTCGTATAACTTCAATGACAGAGAAAGAGACGTCTACTTTATCATCTCTATGTTCAAGAAGGATATGTTTGGGGATAGGTTTATCTCTTTTATTCTGAATAGTCCCCAATATGTTCCAATATCCGAATCTTGAACTCCCTGCAGGTCTTTCCCACATACATCTTTCCACATCCACATCTCATTAGGTAGATGACTCCCTTGTGTTGCAGTTGGCAAAGCACCTTTGTTTAAATGTGGTCTGGCCCCTAGCATCACAAAAAGAGTCACCCAGCCTGATATATTTGCAGGCCTTACAGTGTCCACATCTGAAAGTGCCAGTAGATCTGTTAAGGAGCCAACAATCCTTTTGTGGGGATTCAAAATGCCTATGTACCACAAAATCCCGGACATTTCGACCCCTTCTATATGTAATCGAAGGGTGTTCAGGGAGGAAATCTTTTAGATATGGATCCGTTTTTAGAAGTGACCAGTATCTATTTAGTATCTCCCTAATCTGATCTGAGGCTGCGTCAAAAGTTCCAATGATACGTATAACCTCATCAGTTTTCTTATTCTGGGGCTGCAACAGAGTGTGTCTTTCCTTCCCACGGGCATAATTTGCCGCTTGGGTTAGACAGTACTTAGGGTAACCCCTTACCCTGAATCTGTCAGAGAGTTTTACAGCTTCTCTCTCAAAGTCTTCCTGGGTGGAACAGTTTCGTCTGATCCTGAGGAATTGACCCTTCGGGATCCCCTTGCGTAGGGGTTTAGGATGGAAGCTGTTCCACCTCAGGAGACTGTTTGTGGCAGTCTTCTTACGGTATAGGGTGGTTTTAAGGAACTGATGTTCATCCTTACTTATTAGAACATCCAGGAAGGAAATCGAATGTTCTTGGATTTCAGATGTGAAAAAGAGACCTATTTGGTTATTATTTAAAAGAGACATGAAAGTATTAAATCCTTCCCTGGGGCCGGTCCATAGTAACAGAATGTCATCAATGAACCGGACCCACAGGGGGACAAATTGGGTCCACTCTAACATTTCGTCAGTGAAGACCACTGTGTCCTCCCACCAGCCCAGGAGCAGGTTAGCATAGGTCGGCGCACAGGGACTCCCCATTGCCGTGCCCCTGAGCTGGTGGAAGAACTTGGAGTCAAAAACAAAATAATTGTGTATTAACACAAATCTGAGGAGATGCAGGACAAAGTCATTGTGGTTTTTGAAGTCCACACTCCTTGAGGCAAGATAGTATCTGGCTGCTTCAATCCCCCTCTCATGAGGTATAGATGTATACAAGGCCTCAACATCAATTGAGGCCAAGTATGTATCCGCTTCAATGTGTATCCCCTCAAGTCTCTGTAAGAGGTCAGTTGTATCTCGCAGGTATGAGGGCAACGTAAGTAGAAATGGTCGCAACATATGGTCAATATATGTACCCAGATTTTGGGTCAAATTCACAATTCCAGAGACAATTGGACGACCCTTCAGTGGGTCCAAGCCTTTATGTATTTTCGGAAGGCAATAAAAAGTGGAGATTCTCGGATATTCAGGAAAGAGATACTCATACTCCCTTTTCTCATACTCCCTTTTGTTAATTAGTCTTTCTTCTAAGGCCACTTTTAGAATCTGTTTCAACTCCAAACGATATTGTATGGTAGGGTCGTTCCTGAGTATCTCATAGTTTGTTTTATCATTCAAGAGGCTCAAATGTCGGGATATTGTATACTATTTAGGGACTATTATATGTTTGTATTGACATCTGGAGTGTCTGATTAGTACCTTGTTGAACTGGGAGAACCACCAGGAGTGAGAGGCATTACCCTTGGTTACTGTGCCTCGCGCTCTGTGTGATTCCCCAGGTCCTTTATCGATACTGACTACAGACTGACTCTCGTGTGTGACCTATGCACTTTATACAGGTGGTGGGTACTATCCTGTGTCAGGGCCTCATTAGGGACACTAGGAGGTTCCAGACACGGGATCGCCCCTATCGGGGCGGCTATTCCGTTTTGTAGGCAGGGTGCTTAGTATACAGTGGACAGACTAGGGACATTTATCTTCCGGCCCACTGCTAATCCCCCCTACTCGGATTGGAGGTTTCCTTGATTTAATTTAGATGTTGGCCTGGTAATGTAACTCTCAGAAGCAGACACAGTCTAATGAAAAAGTATAATGTATGTCACAGATAGATTTTTTAAACTCACACGGTACACTGGAGATGTCCCCCTGGTAATGTCACGGTCAGCAGCAGACACCGTCTATTGAAAAAATACACTGTATGTAACTGATAAATTTTTAAAATGCACACGTTACACTTTAAATGTTGCCCTGGTAATGTCACTGTCCACAGCGGACACTGTCTATTGAAAAAGTACACTGTATGTCACAGGTGAATTTTTTCGGCGCACACGTTACACTGCAGATGTTGCGCAGCTAATGTCACTGTTCTCAACGGACACCGTCTACTGAAAAAGTACACTGGATGTCACTGATATTTTTGGGATGCGCACACCTTACACAGGAGATGTGGCACAGATAATTTAACTGTCCGCAACGGACACCATCTACGGAAAAAGTACACTGGATGTCGTTGATATTATAGGGATGCGCACACTTTACACAGGAGATGTGGTGCGAATAATTTAACTGTCCGTATAGGACACAGTCTACGGAAAAAGTACACTGGATGTCACTGATATTTTAGGGATGCGCACACTTTACACAGGAGATGTGGCGCGAATAATTTAACTGTCCGCAGCGGTCTATTACACAGGATGCACTAAAAATAAATATTACTGCTGTCGCACACAAGAGTCTTTAAAATGACTTTTGTGTCTCTGAAACGTTTTTGTGCCAAAATAACTTAAATTACACTCCCTACACTATCTGTCCCTTCCAATGCACAGCTTCTCCCTGACTAATACTGAGCCAAGCACGTGTCATCGGGTGCTTTACAGCAGCCAATGACGTGTTCTGGCCAGCCAATCACTGTAATACCAGCAGCCAACATGGCTACTGGCATTACAGTGAGGGCAGAACTTATCTGCATCTTTATAGGCTGCATAGCAGCTGGGAAAGTGCGGGAAGGAGACTCGAGCATTGCGCTCGAGCACATGCGGTACTCGGCCGAGTACCGCCATGTGCCGAGCATAACAATGCTCGAGCCGAACTGGTATTCGGCCGAACATGCTTGCTCAACACTACCCATGATCCCTTATTGCTTCTTGCTTGTGGGCCAATGAGAAGGCTGCAATATCTTTGACTTTAGGAGTAGTATTGATCACAAATTTTCATATCGCAAATTTTCCGATTGACGATTTTTACAATCAAGAAAAAAATGACTGGAGATCACGGATTCTCGAATTCGTGAATATATGACAAATATTTGCCCAAATATTCACAAAATATAGCGAATTTGAATATTGCCCAGCCACTCATCACTGGGCCACAATATCTACAGGGAGAGCAGCAAGATGCAGTAGCTGTTCTTCTTCTCCAGTCGTCCCCTGCATGAGCATCAGCATCTGTTCTGAAATATGAATATGAGGGGAATGAGATCGTACATGCCACAATTGTCCCTGCTAACAAAATATTCGGCTTCTTTGAAGCGCTTTAGCACACAACAGGCATCTCACATGAGTTACCACTGTCTAACCTCAAAGCAACACATGCTCCCTGCTGCTAAGCCTATCTGGTGCATGACAAAATCATTCACTGATTTGTGCTACTCATAGAGATGCTCGAGCATGTGCAATGTTGAATTCCAACAAGTTGAAATTGTCGTGGATTAAGCAGTGTAGCAGCAGGCTGTTCTGTCATTGAAAGTCCAGGGCAGCGTTCCTAGCCATGTAAGAATTGCTGAAATGCTTGGAAAGTTGTCTGGACATTGCCAGCATCTTGTGCAAGCCAATGTATTTCTTTAGAAAGCATTGCACTACTAGGTTGATGATGTGTGCCATGCAAGGAGCATGTGTTATTTCTCCCGGGTTCAGTGCAGCCACAATGTTGCAGCCATTGATGCTGACCACTTTGTCAAGTTGTAGTCAGCGGGGTGACAGCGAGTGGGATGTTTGCTGCTTGATGTACTTTAGCAACTGCTCGCCATGTGGCTACTCTCGCCAAGGTTGATCAGCTCCAACATGTCATGGCAATGCTTGACTTGACACATGTTATAGGAACAAAGGTTTATTGGGAACAACGCTGTGCCCTACTGCTTTTGAGGATTGGGGGTGTCCATGGAGTAGATGCTGGAAGAGGCGGATAAATGCCCACCGATACAATTGTGAGGGGTTCAAAAGGACCTTGGCATGTTGCCAGGGTGCTGCCTCGATGCAAATAAATAAAATTACTCAGTAGGCCATGAAAGACATATACTGTCTCTGGCCCTAAAAGCTGCACCAAGTTGCATAAGGCCCGCGTTGTCTGCCATGTGAGAGTAAAAGGCAGAGATGGTTTTTTGGGAGAAGTAATCATTAGTGATGAGCGAGCACCAAAGTATTCGTGTGTTCGGGTACTTGGTCCGAACACAAAGCAATATTCGTGTGCTCGGCCGAGCACCCGGGTATAATGTAAGTCAATGGGAGACAACCAGGCAATCTCTGCTTGGATGAGGGGAGGGTGCCTGGTCCATTGGAAAAGGTCAGAAAGTGACAGAAACACCACCAAAATGGATCTGGAACAGCATGGGGACCATGTCTGGGTGCATCTTTGACTCCAATGTTGCTGCTGGCAACCATGTTGTCCCAGTTGTCCGCCACTTTTACAGACTGACAAACTTACACCCAAAATACCGCCCCCTTAAAAAAAAAAAAACATTTTTAGAGGTAAAATTGTTAGGAAACATTCTTTCCTGTATATTCAATTGTATATACAGTGCAAATGCTGCCAAAAATTACAAGGAAGAAGCACTCCGATACAGCCTGTATATCACATAAAGGAGGGCATCTTTCACATGGTGCTACAATTGCTCAAGTACACTGCTACACTCATAAATCCTATGCGCTAAATGAAAGGGCTGCCAAAAATTTCAAGGAACCGGCATGCCAATACACCCATTAATTACACATAAAGGAGGGCATCATACACACCTTTGAAAAATTATGATTGATGGCTTGCTGGTGACCCTCAAAAACATTTGGAGCAAGGGTCTGCTAGTTACCCTCTAAAATATTACGGGTGAGGGCTTGCTGCTGACCCGACCCTGTAAAACATTATAGTTGAGGGCCTGAAGGTGAGAGAACCCATAAAACATTGCAGTGAGGGCCTACTGGTGAGCAGACAGTATAAAACATTAGAGGTGAGGGCTTGAAGGTGAGCGAACCCCATAAAACATTGCAGTAATGGCCTACAGGTGAGCAGACCGTATAAAACATTGGAGGTGAGGGACTGAAGGTGAGCGAACCCCATAAAACTTTGCAGTAATGGCCTACAGGTGAGCAGACCATATAAAACATTGGAGGTGAGGGCTGTTTTACTCAACCCCTCCACCACAGGAATGAGAGATGACATTCTGTAGCAGGGGGTTGAGAAGGGTGAACACCCAGTAATCTGTGTTATCTAAAATGTGTATAATGTGAGGGTCGCGGGAAAGGCAGCCTAACCAGGGGTCGAGTCGAGGGGGAACGCGTGGGAACGGCGTTCCTGCACTTTTTTCATGGCAGGAATGCCGTTCCCTTTCAGGGCGAAAGGACCAGGAAGCGCTTTCTGGTCCTCGGCTGTCGGCTGTGAAGGCTGTGCACAGGAGTGAGTCGCTCTGTGGCGTCACTCCGTGCGCAGCCTTCACAGCCGACAGCAGTAGAAGAGGAGCGTCTGCGTCCAGGAGCAGGAGAGGTAAGTTGTTGTTTATTTTCATATTTTATGGGCTGAATGGAGAGGCACTGACTGGAGGCTGGTGGATGGGGCACTGGGCGCTGGTGAATGGGGCCCTGGGGGCTGGTAAGAGGCTCTGGGGGCTGATGAGATCTGCTGGGGGCTGATAAGAGGCATTTGGGGCAGATTAGAGACACTAGGGGCAGATTAGAGGCACTGGGGGCTGATTAGGGGCACTAGGGGCAGATTAGAGGCACTGGGGGCTGATTAGAGGCACTGGGGCTGATGAGATATGCTGGGGGATGATATAGAGGCACTGGGGGGCTGATGAGAGGTACTGGGGGCTGATGAGAAGTACTGGGGGCTGATGAGAGGCGCTGGGGGCTGATGAGAGGCGCTGGGGGCTGATGAGAGGTACTGGGGGCTGATGAGAGGTACTTGTGGCTGATGAGAGGCACTGGGGGCTGATGAGAGGCACAGGGGACTGATGATAGGCACAGGGGGCTGATGGAGAGGCATGGGGCTATTATGCTATGAGGCTACTGGGGGCTGCTATGAGGCATGGGGCTATTATCTGAGGTCTGATTGGGGGTCATTTATATTGGGGTCTGATCTGAGGTCTTATTGGGGTCTTATTAACATTGGGGATCTTATTGGGGCTGTTAGCTAAGGTCTGATTAACATTGGGGGTCTGATTGGTGGTCTGACCTGAGGTGTAATGAAAAATATTTTTTTCTTATTGTCCCCATCTAAAACCTAGGTGCGTCTTATGGGCCGGTATGTCTAATAGGGCAAAAAATACAGTACTTGCTCCAGCCGACCTCCTCTGCCCTTTGCGAACGCCGCGCGCTGTGACATCATGCGGAGGCACTTGGGTGAGTTCTCACACTTTTTTTCCCAGGACTTGACCCCTGAGCCTAACATGAAGTCAGCCATGTGTGCCAGAGTACCAAGAGGCAAGAAGTCGATGTCAACATCAGGATGACTCAACATCTCCTCCTCTTCTGCCCATCCACGCTGAACAGATGGAATTAATGTTCCATGGGTACTAGCCTCTGTAGCAGAGGCAAGTGTCTGCAGCTCCTCCTCCTCTTCATGGCCCAATCCGCGCTGAGAAGATGAACAGTGGGTGGTATGGCTATCACCCTGTGTAATGTTCTCCCCCATTTCCTCGTCTGCCACATTAACAGCGACCTGCTTAACCCCTTAAGGACCTGGCTATTTTTTGCAAATCTGACCAGTGTCACTTTATGTGGTGATAACTTTAAAATGCTTTTACTTATCCAGGCCATTCTGAGATTGTTTTTTCATCACATATTGTACTTCATTACAATGGTAAAATGGAGTTGAAAAATTTCATTTTTATTTATAAAAAAATACAAAATTTTCCAAAAATTTGGAAGAATTTGCAATTTTCCAAGTTTCAATTTCTCTACTTCCATGATGCATATTAATACCGCCAAAAAAGTTATTGATTTGCATTCCACATATGTCTACTTCATGTATCGATCATTTTGGGAATGCCATTTCATTTTTTGGGGATGTTACAAGGCTTAGAAGTTTAGAAGCAAATCTAGAAATTTTCAAAAACCCACTTTTTAGGGACCAGTTCAGGTCTGAAGTCACTTTGGGAGGCTTACATAATAGAAACCACCCAAAAATGACCCCATTATAGAAACTACACCCCTCAAGGTATTCAAAACTGATTTTACAAATGTTGTTAACCCTTTAGGTTTTCCACAAGAGTTAATGGGAAATGGAGAAAAATTTCAGAATTTCGATTTCTGGGAAAATTTTCCATTTTAATCCATTTTTTCCAGTAACAAAGCAAAGTTTAGCAGCCAAACAAAACTAAATATTTAGGTGTTCCACAAGAGTTATTGGCAAATGGAGATTACATTTTAGAATTTATATTTTTTAAGTTGCCTCAAAAAAAGTGTAATATAGAGCAACCAAAAATCATATTTACCCTAAAATAATGCAAACAAAACTGCCAACTTATCCCGTAGTTTCCAAAATGGGGTCACTTTTTTGGAGTTTCTACTGTAGGGGTGCATCAGTTGGGCTTCAAATGGGACATGGTGTCAAAAAACCAAATCATGTGGCGTTCCCTTCCTTCTACGCCCTGCCATTTGGCCATACAGCAGTTTACAACCACTTATGGGGTGTTTCTGCAAACTAGCGAATCAGGGCAATAAATATTGAGTTTTGTTTGGCTGCTAACCCTTGCTTTGTTACTGAAAAAAATGGATTGAAATGGAAAAAAAATTTTAAAAAAACTTTTTGGGGAACATTTTTTGTTTTTGTTTACATGGTTGAACTGACAGGTTTGATTGTGTGCTATTTCTATAGAGCAGGTTGTTACAGATGCGAAAACACCAAATATGACTACTTTTTGTTTTGTTTTTCTTTCAGTTTTTCATAACAAAGCATTTTTGAGAAAAATTATTTTTTAGTGTCTCCACGTTCTGAAAGCCATATTTTGAATTTTTATTTTTTGGGTGACTGTCTTATGTAGGGGGTCATTTTTTGCGGGATGAAATGACTGTTTTATTGGCACTATTGTGGGGTGCATATGACATTTTGGTCACTTGCTATTACACTTTTTGTGATGTAAGGTGACAAAAATGACTTTTGACACGGTATTTATATATTTTATTTTTCTGTGTTCACCTGAGGGGTTTGGTCATGTGTTATTTTTATAGAGCCGGTTGTCACGGACGTGGCGATACATAATATGTATACTGTTTTATATTTAAGTTTTACACAATAATATTATTTTTGAAACAAAAAAAATCACGTTTTAATGTCTCCATAGTCTGGGAGCCATATTTTTTTAATTTTTTGGGGCGATGGTCTTATTTAGGGTATCATTTTTTGCGGTATGAAATGACGGTTTGATTGGCACTATTTTTGGGTGCATACAACTATTTGCTCACTTGCTATTCCAGTTTTTGAGATGTGAAGTGACAAAAATGTTTTTTTGTTTACATTGTTTTTATTTTTTTACGGTATTTACCTGAGGGGTTAGATCATGTGATATTATTATAGAGCAGGTTTTTACGGACGCGGTGATACCTAATATGTATACTTTTTTAAATTTATTGTACTTTAACACAATAACAGCATTTTAGAGAAAAAATAATGTTTTAGGGTCTCTATAGTCTAAGAGCCATATTTTTTTAAATTTTTGTGGGAGATTGTCCTATTTAGGGGCTCATTTTTTGCCGGATGAGATGTCGGTTTGATTGCTACTATTTTCAGAGGCATACGCCTTTTTGATCGCTTTTTATTACACTTTTTGTGATGTAAGCTGACAAAAAATGGCTTTTTTTTTACACCATTTTTTTTACGCTATTTGCGTGAGGGGTTAGGTCATGTGATATTTGTATAGAGCAGGTTGTTACGGACGCGGCGATACATAATATGTGTAGGGTTTTTTAATTTTTTTATTTTTATTCAGGGATGTGTTTTTGTTTTTTTTTGGACCCACACCCACTTAGTTCTTGTAGATCCAGTGGATCTGGTGTCTATATAATACAGTACAGTACACTATACAGTGTACTGTACTGTATGTTTTTTACTGTACATAGTCTAAGTAGACTTCTGCCTTTAGCACAAGTCTGCTTAGGCTTTCAGCTCCATGGAGAGCAGGACACTTCTGAAAGTGTCCTGCTGCCATAGTAACCATCACCCGCTGCCAGAACTGAGCAGTAGTGATGTCGCGAACATAAAATTTTTCGTTCGCGAACAGCGAAAGCGAACTTCCGCAAATGTTCGCGAACGGGCGAACCGCCATACACTTCAATTGGCAGGCGAATTTTAAAACCCACAGGGACTCTTTCTGGCCACAATAGTGATGGGAAAGTTGTTTCAAGGGGTTTAACACCTGGACTGTGGCATGCCGGAGGGGGATCTATGGCAAAACTCCCATGGAAAATTACGTAGTGGACGCAGAGTCAGGTTTTAATCCATAAAGGGCATAAATCAACTAACATTCCTAAATTGTTTGGAATAACATGCTTTAAAACATCCAGTGTGTGTATACGATCAGGTATGATGTTGTATCGATCAGGTAGTGTAAGGGTTACGCCCACTTTACAGACATTGACAGACCAAACTCCCCTTTTAATGCACCGCAAACAACCGCAAACAGTTCATTTGCACAACCGCAAACTCCCCATTTGCTCAAGGTTGGATACCAAGCTAGCCACGTCCCGGTGATATCATTGAAGGTTTCTTCCTCCACCCAGCCACGTACAACACCAAGGGTCCCCGAAAAGTGAATTGAATTGATTTTTCGAACGGGGAGATGGTTAAAAAAATGCTGGCTCCCTCCCCTTTATTTTTATCCACGGTCACTGCGTCTGCGCCGTGCAATTTACTGTCACACCCGATATGAGTGGTATTTTCTGTAGTACTATTCTCATCAGATTAATCCCTCTAACATCCCCAATCTGGGGTCCATTTATTGAATAGATTTTTCGAACGGGGAGACGGTTAAAAAAACGCTGGCTCCCTCCACTCTGTTTTAATCCACGGTGACTGCGTCTGCGCCGTGCAATTTACTGTCACACCCGATATGAGTGGTATTTTCTGTAGTACTATTCTCATCAGTTTAATCCCTCTAACGTCCCCAATCTGGGGGCCATTTATTAAATAGATTTTTCGAACAGGGAGATGGTTAAAAAAATGCTGGCTTCCTCCCCTTTGTTTTTATCCACGGTCACTGCGTCTGCGGGTGCAATTTACTGTCACACCCAATATGAGTAGTATTTTCTGAGGTACTATGCTCATCAGTTTAATCCCTGTTACATCCCATATCAGAGATTGCCTTTTGTGAAAAAAAATTTAGGCCGGGTACCTTCGACTGCCTTCACAGTGACAGACCAAACTCTCATACACCAAACTGAATTGATTTCAGGAACCGGCAGATGGAAAAAGCAGCTTGGTCGGTCCTCATACTCCTAAATTGGGGCACTGCGCGTGCACAGAGCAATGTGCTGTGACACCCTATATGAGTGGTGTCTTAACTAGTACTATTCCTATCAGCGGCGGGCGGGTGCGTGGTAACTTGAGAGCAGGTGACCGAAGTGAGCTGGAGGAGGATGGTGCGTCAAGGTTCTTAGCGGAAGCTGTTGAAGATTGGGTGTCCTGTCTAAGCCAGTCAACTATGTCCTCAGAATTTTTCGGGTTCAGGGAACGTGGCCTCTGAACACTAGGCATTATTCCAGGGACAGTGGAAATCACAGCACCACGACCACGACGGCCCCTGCTGGGGTGGCCTGCCTCTGCCTGTCATTTTTTTTTAGATAAATGGTACTACGCGTGCTAGGTACTGTGCCACCCGGTATCAGTGGTGGGCACTGGCAGTGGGCACACTACAGTCTGTGGAAGTGGGCCTGACACACACTGGCAGCAGGCAAGCAACTGAAATTAGACTAATGTGTAAAAATGAAATGCCTTATTTATCGGCAAGCTACTGTGCCACCCGGTATCAGTGGTTGGCACTGGCAGTGGGCACACTACAGTCAGTGGAAGTGGGCCTGACACACACTGGCAGCAGGCAAGCAACTGAATTTAGACTACTGTCTAAAAATAAAATGCCTTATTTATCGGCAAGCTACTGTGCCACCCGTTATCAGTGTTTGGCACTGGCAGTGGGCACACTACAGTCAGTGGAAGTGGGCCTGACACACACTGGCAGCAGGCAAGCAACTGAATTTAGACTACTGTCTAAAAATTAAATGCCTTATTTATCGGCAAGCTACTGTGCCACCCGGTATCAGTGTTTGGCACTGGCAGTGAGCACACTACAGTCAGTGGAAGAGGACCTGACACACACTAGCAGCAGGCAAGCAACTGAAATTACACTAAAGTGTAAAAATTAAATGCATTTTTTTGATGCAAAGTCCTGTGCCACACGGGATCACAGGGGTGGGCACTGGCAGTGGGCACACTAGAGTCAGTGGAAGTCGGCCTGACACACACTAGCAGCAGGCAAGCAGCTGAATTTACGCTAAAGTTTAAAAATTAAATGCCTTTTTTTATGCAAAGTCCTGTGCCACACGGGATGACAGGGGTGGGCACTAAAAAGGGCTTTTTGGGGTGCTGTCAGGACGCTGTCCTTACATCAGAGATCAGATGAGTCTTTCAGGACTGGAGTGGACACTGAATTCACTAGCCTAGCAATCGATTTCCCTATTAAATCAGCAGCAACTACACTCTCCCTCCTCTCACTAAGACTGCAAATTCCGAATGAATCTAAAATGGATGCTGTTCAGGAGATGGGAGGGTCTGGGAGGGAGGGTATGCTGCTGATTGGCTGGGATGTGTCTGCTGACTGTGAGGTACAGGGTCAAAGTTTGCTCAATGATGATGTATAGGGGGCAGACCGAACATCGCATGTGTTCGCCAGCTGCGGAGAACGCGAACAAGCTATGTTCGCCGGGAACTGTTTGGCGGTGGATAGTTCGGGCCATCTCTACTGAGCAGTGGGTGATGGGGAGGGAGGAAAGAAGGCCCCCTCCCTCTGCGATCCCATCCTGTCGGGGGTCTACAAAGGCACAGCAGCCCCCCGATGGGAGAGGGAGGGAGCTCCCTCCCTGATAACCCCTTTCATACCGCGGTCTGCACGGACCGCGGTATGGAATGGGTTAAACGGCTGGCATCTGCACAAGTACAGATCCCAGACATTTCTATCAGAGTGTCAGCAATGTGCTGACACTCTGATAGATCCACTAGACACCAGGAAATATTACAGAGGAGGCAGGCGGGGGATTGCCTCCCGCACCGCCTCCTGCCGCCCGCAACCACCCCCCTGCAACCCCGCAGCCATAATATGATTGGGGGCTGCAGGGGGAGTTAAAATTGAACACTTTAGGGGCATTAACTATTTGATCCCCGTGGTCATGCTGCAGTGTTGACAGAACGGATGAAGCTGTGGACAACTTTTAGCAATGGTCACACAACCGGCGCACCTTCAATAGTTGCTCCTTCAAATTGGGGTAGGTTTTGATAAACCGCTGAACCTCTAAGTTTAAGATGTGGGCTAGGCATGGAATGTGTGTCAGGTTGCCAAGCTCCAAAGCCACCACCAAGTTACGGCCATTGTCAGAGACAACCATGCCTGGTTTTAGGTTGAGTGGTGAGAGCCACAGCTCGGTCTGGTCCCTTATAACCTGCCAGAGCTCTGCGGCAGTGTGTTGTTTGTTCACTAAGCAGATCAGCTTCAGCACGGCCTTTTGACACTTACCCACAGCAGTGCTAGACTGCTTCTAGCTAGCGACTGATGGCTGACTGCTGTTGGAGGTGGAAGTGGAGTATGAGGCGGCAGAGGAGGAGAAGTGGGAGTTGGAGCCAGTCACATAACTGATGTAGGAGACCCTGATGGACATAGGGCCCGCCATCCTGGGCAGGGGTAGCATCTTTGCCATTCCAGGGTACGACTCACTCCCGGCCTCCACAACATTCACCCAGTGTGCGGTCAAGGAAATATAGTGGCCCTGGCCACCAGCACTTGTCTATGTGTCCGTGGTGAGGTAGACCTTCCCAGTAAGTGCGTTGTTCATGACACAGATGATGTTCTGGGACACATGCTTGTGAAGGGGGCATGGCACACCGTAAAAAATAGTGGCGGCTGGGGACTACATACAGAGGGACGGCCGCCAACATCAGGCTGAGGAAGGCCTCAGTGTCCACAAGCCTAAATGGGAACATTTCAAGGGCCAGTCATTTTGAAAGTTGCACATTTAGTGCTATTGCGTATGGGTGGGTGGGTATTTGTGCTTGCATTATCAACATTTGGATGCTGCGCTGGGACAGGGAAGTGGATGTTGTTTCTGATGGTTCATACAAAGGTCCAGGTGCAGGGCGAGGGGAAACCAGAATTGGCCAGCAGTGCTTTACACAGGGGAAGAGGAGGGAGTGGCGTGACCCGCAGACCAAGATTGAGGACCCAGGCGTTCGGCCCACTTATTAGGGTGCTTGGATGCCATGTGGCAGATAATGCTGGTGGTGGTGAGGTTGCTAGTATCCACGCCCCAGCTCATTTTGGTACCGCACAGGCTGCAAACTACCACTCTTTTGTCATCTGCGCTTTCCTCAAAAAAGCGCCATACTGCTGAACACCTACCCCTTGGCAAGGTAGATTTACACATGGGGGTGCTCGGTGTAATGGTTGTGGGAATGTTTGGTGTTGGCTGATGTCTCCCTTTTGCAAGACTGTTGCGGTGCTACGGATCCCTCCCCCTCTATACTGCTGTCCTCGCTCGGATTTTCACTTTCCCATGTTGGGTCAGTGACGTCATCATCCACCACCTCCTCTTCCACTTCCTCACTCTGCTCATCCCCCTAACTTGACCTAACCGCAACCTGAGTGGCAACTGTGACTCATTATCCTCTGCCTCGTGAACGAATGATTGCCGATCACCCCCGCCATCTTCTTGCAACTGCGAAGGCTCAAGAGGTTGGGAATCAGGGCACAATATCTCAGGTCCCTGTTCAAGCATGCCGGGCAAGAGGGCCAATTCTAATAGTGGCGCTGGAAAGAGCTCCTCGGAATATCCGAGTGTGGGATCACTTGTTTGGCAAGCCTCTACATGGTGGGAGGAAGGATAATCAGAGTAAGGATTTGGTTGACCAGACTCTTGGCTACAGAGACTGGATCTGGAGGAAGAAAGGGTGGTGATTAACAGACTGGAATCATTGTCTTCTACAATCCAACTGACCAACTGTTCGCACTGGTCCAACTTTGACAGTGTAGTACTGTGCCAACCAGCTAATTTGGACATGAAGCTGGGTACATTAATTTTTTCGGGTGCACTGGCAGCAGGCAGCATCAGTAAAATGCCCACTTCCCTGCTACTTTGGCCAGTATACTAGGCCCCTCAAAAATGGAATTTGTAATATGCACACTGTAAGCAGATGTAGTTCAGTATTGGAAACAAAATACAACAGATGTCAGACAATATACTAGGCCCCAAAAAATGGAATTTGTAATATACGCACTGTATTTGGATGTAGTTCAGCCTTGGAAGCAAAATACAACCGATGTCGGCCAGTACACTAGGCCCAAGATAATGGAATTTGTAATATACACACTATATTTAGATATAGTTCGGTATTGGAAGTAAAATACAACAGTTTTCAGCAAGTAAACTGGGCCCAAGATAATGGAATTTGTAATATACACACTATAGTTAAGTATTGGAAGCAAAATACAACAGATTTCGGCCAGTAAACTAGCCCCAAGATAATGGAATTTGCAATATATACACTGTATTCAGATGTAGTTCAGTATTGGAAGCAAAATACATCAGATTTCGGCCAGTAAACTAGGCCCAAGATAATGGAATTTGTAATGTACACACTGTATTCAGATATAGTTTAGTATTGGAAGCAAAATACAACAGATTTCGGCCAGTAAACTAGGCCCAAGATGACGTAGTTTTTAATAGTCCATGATTGGAAGCAAAATACAACAGATTTCAGCCAGTAAACTAGGCACAAAATAATGGAGTTTGTAATATACACACTGTATTCTGATGAAGTTCAGTATTGGAAGCAAAATATAACAGATTTTGGCCAGTAAAAAAGGCCCAAGATAATGGAATTTGTAGTATAGACACTGTATTCAAACCTAGTTCAGTATTGGAAGCAAAATACAACAGATTTTGGCCAGTAAACTAGGCCCAAGATAATGGAATTTGTAATAAACACACTGTATTCAGATCTAGTTCAGTATTGGAAGCAAAATACAACAGATGTCGGCCAGCATACTAGGCCAAAGATAATGGAATTTGAAATATATACACTGCATTCAGATGTAGTTCAGTACTGGAATCAAAATACATCAAATTTCGGCCAGTTAACTAGGCCCAAGATAATGGGATTTGTAATATACACACTGTATTCAGATATAGTTCAGTATTGGAAGCAAAATACAACAGATTTCGGCCAGCAAACTAGGTCCAATATAATGGAATTTGTAATAGTTCAGCATTGGAAGCAAAATACAACAGATTTCGGCGAGTAAACTAGGCCCAAGAAAATGGAATTTGTAATATACACACTGTAGTTCAGTATTGGAAGCAAAATACAAAAGATGTCGGCCAGTAAACTACGCCCAAGATAATGAATTTTGCAATATATACACTGTATTCAGATGTAGTTCAGTATTGGAAGCAAAATACATCAGATTTCGGCCAGTAAACTAGACCCAAGATAATGTAATTTGTAATAGTTCATTATTTGAAGCAAAATACAACATATTTCGGCCATTAACTAGGCCCAAGTTAATGGAGATTGTAATAAACACACTGTATTCAGACGTAGTTCAGTATTGGAAGCAAAATATATCAGATTTCAGCAAATAAAAAAGGCCCAAGATAATGGAATTTGCAGTGTAGACACTGAATTCAGATGTATTTTAGTATTGGAAGCAAAATAAAACAGATTTTGGCAAGTAAACTAGGCCCAAGATAATGGAATTTGTAATATACACACTGTATTCAGATATAGTTCAGTATTGGAAGCAAAATACAACAGATGTCGGCCAGTTTACTAGGCCCAAGATAATGGAATTTGTATTATACACACTGTATTCAGATATTGTTCGGTATTGGAAGTAAAATACAACAGATTTCGGCCAGTAAACTAGGCCCAAGATAATGGAATTTGTAATATACACACTGTATTCAGATGTAGTTTAGTATTTGAAGCAATATACAACAGTTTTTGGCCAGTAAACTTGGCCCAAGATAATGGAATTTGTAATAGTTCAGTATCAGACGCAAAATACAACTGATTTTGGCAAGTAAACTAGGCCCAAGATAATGGAATTTGTGATATACACACTGTATTAAGATGTAGTTCAGTATTAGAAGCAAAATACAACAGATGTCGGCCAGTAAACTAGGCCCAAGATAATGGAATTTGTTATATGCACACTGTTTTCAGATATAGTTCAGTATTGGAAGCAAAATACAACAGATTTCAGCCAGTATACTAGGCCCAAGAAAATGGAATTTGTAATATACTCACTGTATTCAGATGTAGTTCAGTATTGGAAACAAAACACAACAGATGTCGGCCAGAATACTAGGCCAAAGATAATGGAATTTGTAATATATACACTGTATTCGGATGTAGTTCTATATTGGATACAAATTTGTCCAAAATAAAATGTATTCTCTGCTGGAATACTGTATATACGGTTGTGTGCTAAACGCACACACAGATGTGCCTAAAACTAGTTAACTATGGCCAAAATATAAATCATTCTCTGCTACAGTAATTATTTAAAGGTTGCGGATTAAACGCACACACAGATGTGGCCCAATTTAGGTTAATTTTCCCAGAAAAAATAATTTCTCTGATGGTACTATATATATCTCACTAGCAGGCATACTGTAGTGAATAAGCCCCTTTTTGTAGTGTCTACCCAACACTCTGCTTTCTGATGGTGCAGTGTATATCTCACTAGCAGGCACACTGTAGTGAATATTAATAAGCGCCTTTTTATAATGTCTGCCCAAGACACAGCTTTCTGATGGTGCAGTGTATATCTCACTAGCAGGCACACTGTAGTGATTAAGCCCCTTTTTATAATGTCTGCCCAACACACTGCTTTCTGATGGGGCAGTGTATATCTCACTAGAAGGCACACTGTAGTGAATAAGCCCTTTTTATAATGTCTGCCCAACACACTGCTTTATGATGGTGCAGTATATTTCTCACTAGAAGGCACACTGTAGTGAATAAGCCCCTTTTTTATAATGTCTGCTCCACACACTGCTTTCTGATGGCGTACTGTGGATGTCACTAATCTGAAATCTTTCTGTCATTTAGAAGTTTGGGTACTTAAAAAAGCGATTTTAAAGCCCTGCACTATCTGTCCCTTCCTCAAGACGCCTGTCCCTGATAGTGCTGAATTAAACCCATTCTTTTAAAAAGAAAAAGGTGCTGCACTGCTGTCAAACACACACTGTAGTCCTTAAAAGGACTGTTTGGTCTTTCAATATGGTTTTTGGAGTAAAATCAGTATGTTTAGAGCAAAACACTATCTGTCCCTGCTTACTGTTTGCTCTCCTTGACGCTGACTGATCCGAGAGCCAGACCTCAGCTCCTATATCAACTTGTATCACGTGTTCCTGCCAGCCAATCAGTGTAAGGCTTACAGCTAACATGGCTATGGCCTTACACTGAAGAGAATTACTTACCTGGACCTTGATTGGCAGCTTAGGAGGCGCCAAATGCGGGGGGAGGAAACTCGAGCAATGTGACGAACAGTTGTGGTGCTCGGCCGAGTTGAGCCAAGCGCCAAGCATAGCAATGCTCGAACCGAACCAATACTCGGCCGAGCATGCTCGCTCACCACTAGTAATCATGGCTAGGTATATTCCTGTGAGGCTGTGCGCATGCTATCAGCTACTTGAAGGCAAATGACTTGACTAAACGGAAGTGACTTCACCACCTGAAACTTGGCCAGGTGGGTATTAAACTTGCACACCAGCAGATTGCTGGGTGTGTAGAGTTGGTTTGTGTACACACATACCATTATCTGAAGCTGACAATTGAGTGGAGGAGGAGCCTGAGCTGGAAAGCCAGAAAGTGAGGACAACGATGTGAAAGACAACATACTGCCTATGTATGCGGCCTGACTGCAGGAAGGGAAACTGTGAGAAGGAGGAAACTCCTGTTGCAGTAGCTTGCTGCCACTCTTGTTTGCCCACAGTATGGGGAGATGCCGCTTCATGTGCTTCAATAGAGCTGTGGTGCCTACATTTGTGTTTGGGTGCCGATGGCTTATTTTGTTCTTGCAGACCTTGCACAAGGCAATACTTATGTCTTCTGGCAGGTTGAAGAATAACTGCCAGATGAGAGATACGCGCACAGAGCTAGAGATTGGCTTAGCTCGTGCCTGTTTTGGACCTAACCCACCCACAGTGTCAGCCACATCACCAGATCCCAAAAGCACATATGGCCTTGGCTGTTCTTTGGGTGGTACGTCACCTCTGTTCTTTATTAGTGCTGCTGCCACCACCCTACTCCAATGATGTCGTCTTCTCCTCAGCACCTTGATCCGTCTCCCAAGTCCTGTCAAGCACGCAATCGTCATCAGAGTCTTCGCCCTCCTTGGCCCCCTCCCCTGCTTTGCATTTACATTTTCCAGCTTACACTGTCACTGCCCTCACTACTAATACTGTGGCGTCAGGTGCGACTGTTACCACCAACAACACAGCTATGCAAGGGGTTTCCAACCTCCTCCTGAACCTCCTCCTCAGGGCAGGACAAACACAGACTGTTCTCATACAAGTTGTCAACAGGGAGACTCTCTTAACTATCCACTGTAGAGCGTGGTGGAATTGCCATTTATTAGAAAAAAGTAAAGCAACCCACTAGGAAGGGGCAGTAAAGACTGAGAAATCTCCACAGAAATCCTTCTCTGATGCTCCAAGGAAGAGCAGCAGCAGGAATTCTGTGACCCCTGGCTTCAAGGCATGGTGTCAGACTCAGTTGTCACCATCCTGCTGCAACAGAGAAGAGGAGTGTGCCATACAATGCACAATGCACAATCTCATTCTCTTTCTCCTCGATGATAATGTTGCGACTTTCCAAACTGTGGCCTACTACTACTACTAATTCTGGCTGGATAGCTGCTGCTGCTACTACCCACATTCTGGCTATGGGTCTTTCATTTGTAACCCTTCCATATCCCTTTGGTTCTAAATATACACAGTCACACAAAGTATGGAATAGTTTGCAAATTTGGTTTAAAGGAACTTAAAGACAGGAAGGTGCAATAGAATGCACTTCCCTTTCCCCCCAAAAAAAAACACTGAAGACACTGCTACTGACAGTTGACTTTGGAAATAATGCAGTTTCTGCACCATTAAGAGATTTGGGCCTAATGTCTTTTATGCAAAAAAAGCTTTCAGTAGAGTAACATACAAGTTGTCAACCCTAAAAATAAAGAAACAGATCCAGGTTCCAATAAAAGAAAATAAAAAAAAATCTAGCTAGAAGAATAAAGGTCATCACTTTTGTATTTATTTGAAGTGCCTGAAAAAGCACCAACATGAATTTCAGACTAGAATTTCACGTTGTCACTCATAAATATAATTTTGTAGGACACAATAATATGCTATTTTTTTAAAATAGCTTAACCTCTTACGGACATAGGACAAACCGGTACACCCTGATGTCCTGGTACTTAAGGACACAGGACATACCGGTACATCCTGAGTATTTACGATCACTGCCGAGCAGCGCAGGGTGATCGGAACAGAGTGCCTGCCAAAATCATTCGGCAGGCACTCTGTAACAATGCCGTGGGGGGTGCGGTGACCCCCCATATCGGCGATCGCAGAAAAACGCAGGTCAATTTAGGCTACCGATAAACCCGGAATAGGGTGTTGATCGGTGGTGTGATAATACACCACCAATCACCATCCTTAGATCCTGTGAGGTGATGGTGACATCACCTTACAGGATCAAATCTAATTGGCTGCATGGGAGGGCAAGGGTTAACTCCCCCTGCTCTCCTCTCCTCCTCTATACTTTGGGAGCCGTGGAGAGAGGAGCAGCCTGTTGTCGGCCATCTTCTGAGCCCAGCACCCCAGACTTTACCCAACACTGCCCTGTGACCCTCCAAAGTGCCATCTGCCCACTAGCAGGTAGGTTAGGGAAAGGTTTAGGTCAGGCAGGAAGACTTAGAGAGAGTTTAGTGTTAACTTTTTTTTTCAACTGTTGCATCACCTTGATCAGGTGTCTGGTGTCCACAGCACAGCTGTGTGACCTTAGACCCCCCCAGGGGTGCTGCAGCTTGCCCCCTCCCCCCCACATACACATTTTTTAGGGTGCAACCGTTTTTTTTTTTGCGTACGCTGACAGTGGCCGGCCACTATTAGCGCATCGCCCACCCCACCGCTGATCAGCTTCGGACGGCTTTTTTCTTTTTCACATTTTTTGGGGCTTTTTTTTTTCTTTAGTTATTTTTATTTTTTTTCTGTTAGGTTTAGGGAAAAGTCCAGGAACACCCGTGCCCCCACACACGCACGCTAAAAGTTGTCGACGCACACACACACACACACTCACCTATGGCCCGCCGGACGTTCTCGGCCGAGGAAGCATACACCCAGCTTGCCTTCGAATCTGAGAGCCCCAGTGAGTACGAGGATGACCTCACTTTCCATTTGTCATCCACGTCCTACTCATCATCTAGCGATGATGATGATCCCCCCCAAGGCGGCAGAGGCGCCACCAGGCGGAGCAAGGGGTCCGCCATGCTAGGGACCCTGAGGCCCACCCTAGTACGAGCAGCTCTGGGGCTCGTACTAGTTTTCCGGACCACCAAATAAGTTCACCTGAGCCCCCTACCGGTGAACTTGCATGGAGAGAATTTTCAGCCCGTGATTCCCGATTTTATTGGTCAACCGGGAATCCAGATTCCCACAGTGGGCTTCACTGAATACGACTATTTTAGTCTTTTTTTCAGTGACTACTTTGTGAATCTGATGGTGGAGCAAAGGAATCTGTACGCCCAACAGTTCATTGCTCAACTCTCGGGATCTTTTTGGGCTAGATCCGGTGGCTGGACGCCGGTCAGTGCAGCCGAGATGAGGACTTTTTGGGGCCTCGTGCTACACATGAGCCAAGTCAAAAACCCAGTGTCAGGCATTACTGGAGTGGGGACGTCCTCTACCAGACCCCACTTTACAGTACAGCCATGACACGCTCCCGGTTTGAGGCCACCCAGAAATGCCTGCATTATACAGATAATGCAGTATGTCCCCCCCCCATCCCTCCCCCGAGGTGATCCTGCCTATGACCGCCTGTACAAAATCAGGCCGGTCATCGATCACTTCGGGGCCAAATTTTTCGAGGACTATGTACCTGGAAGGGAGGTCGCTGTTAAGTCTCTCATTGCTTTCAAGGGGAGACTCATTTTCTGCCAGTATGTTCCCTCAAAGCAGACAAGGTATGGCGTGAAGCTGTACAAACTTGTGAGAGTACCTCAGGGTACACTTACAAGTTTTGTGTGTACGAGGGGCGAAATTCCCGTATTGAACCCGCAGAATGTCCCCTTACTCTGGGTGTTAGTGGGAAACTTGCGTGGGACCTTATGCACCCACTGCTAGACCACCTGTACGTGGATAGCTTTTATACTAGTATCCCCTTGTTCCAGTCCCTCGCCGCCAGATCCATGTCCGCTTGTGGGACCATGCGGAAAATTATTGTTGCTTCCCTACCTACCCCCTCAAGGTACCTATCCCCTGTGGTGAGACCCGTGCCCTTAGCAGTGGAAACCTGTTGCTGGTCAGATATAAGGACAAGAGGGATGTCCTTATGCTGTCTACAATTCACGGTAACAGCATCACCCCTGTCCCTGTGCGAGGTACCGTGGCAACAGTCCTCAAGCCCAATTGAGAGTTTATCTCTCTGATCAAGTCCTCAAGCCATATATAATGCCATGTGCAAAACCCGGGCATGATACAAAAAAGTTGAGGTCTGCTTAATACAAGTTGCCTTGTACAACTCTTGTGCTGTCCGGAGCACTGGCAACACAGGGAAATTCCTTCAGTTCTATGAAGTGGTCCTCAAGGACCTGATATTTTCTGACCGGGAAAGAGCTGGCCAGAGTACCTCGGGAACTGGAGGCGCCTGGATCAACCCTGGCCAAAACTTTCCAGGTGTGGTCTACCATACTGGAAAGAAGGGACGGACCCAAAAAAAGTGCAGAGTGTGTCACAGGAGGGGGATACGGAAGGACACCACCACTCCGTGTGACACATGCCCCGATCATCCGGGCCTCTGCATTATTGGTTGCTTCAGGGAGTACCACAATTCCATTGAGTACTCTTTTTATAATACCCTTCCCCAATTTTAATTCCATTTAGCCACTGACAATAAAATAAAAACTATGGTTCTCAGATTTGAGACACCCCAAATGTATTTTTTTCCAAAAATGATAGTTTGTAAAACTAAAATAATTAAAAAAGTAGACAAATTAGGTATTGCTGCGTCCGTAATAATCTGCTCTATAAAAATACCCCATTACCTAACCCCTTAGATTAACACAGTAAAAAATAAAATGGTGCAAAAAAAATCACAAAACGTGTAATAGCAAGCGATCAAAAAGTCATATGTCCCCCAAAATAGTGCCAAGAAAACCGACCTCTCATTCCAAAAAAAAATGAGCCCCTATCTAAGACAATCAAATAAAAACTTCAAAAAACTCTTAGACTGTGTAGATACAATTTTTTTTTTATTTTGTTTCAAATAGGATAATATAGTGTTAAACCTAAATAAATAAATAAAAAATAGGTATTGCTGCATCCATAATAATCTGCTCTATAACAATACCCCATGACCTAACCCCTTAGATTAGCACGGTCAAAAAAAAAACAAAAAAAAAATGGTGCCAAAACAGCTTTTTTTTGGTAAATTTTACATTTTAATCAATTTTTTTCAGTAACAGCCAAATAAAACTTAACATTTATTTCCCTGATTCTGCAGTTTACAGAAACACCCCATATGTGGTGGTAAACTCCTGTACGGGCACACAGCAGGGCGCAGAAGGAAAGGAACGCCATATGGTTTCTGGAAGGCAGATTTTTATGGCCTGTTTTTTTTTACACCATGAAGAACCCCTGATGTACCCCTAGAGTATAAACTCCATAGAAGTGACCCCATCTAATAAACTACACCCCTCAAGGTATTCAAAACTTATTTTACAAACTTTGTTTACCCTTTAGGTATTCCTCAAGAGTTTATGGCAAATGGAGATGAAATTTCAGAATTTCTATTTTTGGTAACTTTGCATCACAAAACTGCCTCCTTATCCCATTGTTTCCAAAATGGGGTCACTTTTATGGAGTTTCTACCCCCGGTGGGGGGGGGGGGTCCAGAGCCATGCTGAATGAAGACGGAGAGGCAGAAGGGGCGGGCACAAAAACCAGTCCAGCAAAATCTGCCTTCCAAAAACCACACGGTGCTCCTTTCCCTCTACGCCCTGACGCGTGGCTATATGGTAGTTTACAACCACATAAGGGATGTTACTGCAAACTACAGAATCAGGGCAACAAATATTAGGTTTTGTTTGACTGTTAACCCCTGCTTAGTTACTGGAAGAAATTGATTAAAATGGAAAATTTGCCAAAAAATTGCAATTCTGAAATTTCATCTCCATTTGCCATAAACTCTTGTGGAACACCTAAAAGGTTAACAAAGTTTGTAACATCAGTTTTTAATACCTTGAGGGGTATAGTTTCTACAATGCGGTAATTTTTGGGTGGTTTATTTTATATAAGCCTGACAAAGTGACTTCAGACCTGAACTGGTCCCAAAAAAGTGGGTTTTTGAAAATTTCAGAAAATGTTCAAGATTTGCTTCTAAACCTCTGAAGTAGACATATGGGGAATATAAATTAATAACTTTTTTGGTGGCAATACTATGTATTATAGAAGTAGAGAAATTGAAACTTGGAAAATTTAAAATGTTTCCAATTTTTTTGTAAATTTGGTATTTTTTTTATAAATAAAAATTATTATTTTTTACTCCATTTTACCAGTGTCATGAAGTACAATATGTGATGAAAAAACATTCTCACAATGGCCTGGATAAGCAAAAGCGTTTTAAAGTTATTCACACATATAGTAGGATTGGTCAGATTTGCACAAAATGGCCTGGTCCTTAAAGGGGTTTTCGAGATATATTAAGTTAATCCAAACGTCTTTATCAATATATATAAAACATTTTTGTAATTGACTTACTTTAAAAATAATGCACCGTTTACAGTCTGCAGAATGTTGTCATTTGTCCACTGACGTCACCCTGCTTAAGGATTTTGTGCCCGCCCCTTCTGCCTCTCCATCTTCATTCAGCACGGCTCTGGAAAGGATCGGCATGCGCGATCCTTACCAGAGTCGCGCTAATAGAGCAGAGACCAAGAAGGGGCGGGCTTCCAAAGCCTGAACGCTGTGGAATCTGTCATCACGGCTCTGGTAAGGATTGCGCATGCGCGATCCTTTCCAGAGCCGTGCTGAATGAAGACGGAGAGGCAGAAGGGGCGGGCACAAAATCCTCAAGCAGGGTGACGTCAGTGGACAAATGACAACATTCTGCAGACTGTAAACGGTGCATTATTTTTAAAGTAAGTCAATTACAAAAATGTTTTATATGTATCGATAAAGAAGTTTGGATTAACTTAATATATCTCGGATAACCCCTTTAAGGTGAAAATGAGCCCGGTCCATAGGGGTTAAATAAAAAGTTAAGGAGAAAAATTAAAAAAATAGAACTGTCTGCAAATGCTCTGACATGGCATTCAGGTTAGTAATTCATAATTTCCTCAATATTTTAAATGCTATCTATCATCTGGATGGTAAAACATGGGTTGTATAGTTTTTAGCTTTTTTTTCCTCCCTCCCTGTATTTCTGTTAAAATGGCAAAAAGAGAAGACAATACATTTCCACAAAGCTGCTTTTAATGTTCTGCACCAGCTTCAGCTGTGTTATAAAGCAGTATTTGTAGCTAGAATGCACTGCCAGGTACACTCAGCTCCTCATTTATCACTCCCTGGATGACAGCTTTCCCTGCCTTTCCCTATTCTACCCAATTCTTTTTTTTCTAGCCATTCCCTTTACTGTCTCTCAAACTAGAATAGAAGCCTAATTGTGACTGTACACTGTCCCTAAGATCGTTTTTCTGTCAGACACTGCTACACCCATCTACCCTCATTCACAGCCCAACACAGAAATATGTCATAGTCACAAGGACACCTCCCTACCTGCTGCAGCATTGATTGGGTGCTTGCCTGTTGGCCTGTGAGCCAATTAGGGCAAGCCCCTCCCCCTCTTCCTCTTAGGGTCATGTGAGCAGGATTCTTCTTCCTCCCTATGTCTTTTTCCCAATGACATTTTCAGTCAAAGCATCGGGTTCATCTGCCAGACTAAATTGTTGACATTGTGTAACAGACTCAATTTGTTGCAAACCAGTTCTCTCATCTCTAATTTCTACAAATGTTCCTCCCTGATAATGGGCCTCATTATTATTTTTGCAACAGAAACCTTAAAGGGTTTGTCTCATTTCACTGTTACTAAAGTGAGATGAGACAACTCCAACCACAAGCTGGCTTGGATGCAGCGCAGCAGCCTAGCCCTGCACTGTTTCAGTAGCTCCTATAGCACTGTATGGGAACTATGAAAACAGCGTAGCAGAGCAAGCTTTGCTGCTTTTGAGTCAGCTTTGATGAGACAACCCCTTTACATAAGGGCTCAAATGTTGTGGCCATGTCCCAAGCACAATTAGGTTTTTGCTGCACTTGTGGTGCAAGTTACGTTATGTATCTTTGGAAGTCAAATATACTCATGTCATCTGCAGCAGTTTTCAAGGTGCAATAGTAATTAACAAAACAGTTACATAATATACATAATATTTGGTTGTTTGTAGAAAAGAAAATGTATATGTCTCCTTTTTTTTAAGATAATGATCACAACAAAACCTTCACTATATCATATCTATCTACAAAAGAAGAATGAGGCAACACTCCAAAATACTGTAGATGAAATGCTGGTGGACACATTTTTTTCACCCCACTACATACACATATTCTAAGGGCTCATGCACACGACAGTATGTATTTGCCAGTCCTCAAAAAACGGATCCACAAAAAATACAGATGACGTCCGTGTGCATTCAGTATTTTGCGGAAATCAACAGTTGGCCCCTAATAGAACATTACTATCCTTGTTCGTAATGCAGACAATAACAGGGCATGTTCTATTTTTTTGTGGAACGGAAATACGGACATACCTAAACGGAATGCATACGGAGTAACTTCAGTTTTTTTTGAGGACCCTTTGAAATGAATGGGTCCGTATACGGTCCGCAAGAAAAATAAACAAAAACAGAATTGGCATGGAAAGAAAATACGCTTGTCTGCATGAGCCCTAACAGTGATGCTGTTTTCTTTGTTATAGTATCTATCTATAATTCTATCTATCTATCTATCTATCTATCTATCTATCTATCTATCCATCCTCATTTTATGTTTTGCTCAAAATAGAGACGTAACGATGTTAAATATTTGCTCTTTGAATTTTCCACATACTTGGTAGAGTTCCAGAGTAAAGAAAGTGGTTTGGAATCAGCTAGTTCTTCAGTTGCTATAACAACAGACAGATAGTAAAAATGCTAGGTACTGTTCTAATGTATACTTTGCAAAGGAAAAAAATCGAAACATTCCCTTCTCATGCAGCATTTATCAAAAGCAAAGAGCAAATTGTCACATTTGCATTTTTTTGTATTCATAACTATGTAATGCACTATCCTGTTAGCCGTATTCATATTATATGAATCCAAGTCTATTTTTTACTCGCTGATTTTGTAGTAAAATATTAATGAATATGGCTGCTCCTCTTCAGTCTAATTGCAATATTTTTTGTATTGTTTGTTTCTGTTGTCTTTTCATTGATTCTATGAAAATTTATTTTCAAAACTCTGACAAGAAATAAATAATTCTATTATATAATCAGCAACATATACTGTACTTAAAACCATCTTTATTTTTAATTCACTAATGGTAATGTAAAAATTCAACATGCTCTTCCATAGACTTTTCTACAGAAAGTTTTTGCTGTCCACAAATTGCTGATCCATAAACCACGGATACCTGCTGTGTGTGTTCCACATTTTGTGGAATGGAATGCCCTTCCCTCTAAAGAACTGTCCTATCCTTGTCCATAAAATGGACAAGAATAGGACATGTTCTATTTTTTTCGGGGCCACTGAACGGACATACAGAAGCGGACAGCACATACGTGTACTGTCTGCATCTTTAGTGGACCGAATGAAGTGAATGGGTCCTCATCCGTACTGCAAAATATATGGATTGGATTTGGACAAAAAACACGGTCATGTGCATGAGCCCTAAATTAGAGATAAGTGAACATCTTAAGATTTGTTTAGTGTCTGAGCAGCAGCAGTACAGTGTAGATGGGGAAAGTGTAGGGTAATAGTGGAACATATGTGTAAAATGAAGCATTGCCATGAAGTGTTAGAGCTGATTGGTCTGGGCGAGAATTGCCACACAGCTGATAACTTGTTAAAGTTCATCAAGCAGAAAACATCCCGCTGGCTGTCTCCTCGCCAACTCCAAGTGGGCACATTGGTCAGCGACAATGGCAGGGTGTGTGGCTTCACTGCAATTTGGGGAAATAACACAGCCTCCAAGCCAATGCTTTTGAAATTGTACACTGGTTTGCAGAGGATCCTGGCCAGGTCCAGGAGACTGTGATTGCATTTTAGCCATTCTTATGTGTCAAGATACTCTCTCCTGGGCTTACAGCAACAGAATGATGTGCAACATTTCATTTCGCTGGAATTCCACATTGCAGATGCTAGAGCATCCCTAAAAGCAGTGTAAAGTCTTTAATAATCTTGTCATGAACCAGACCACTGATCAATCCTATGGATAGGTCATCAGTATCGGATTGGTGGGGGTCCAAAAATCGGGACCACCGCTGATTAGCTGTTAGACTCCTATTAGCACCGCAGTCTTCTCTCTGCTTTTCCTAGGCCAGTGATGACACGTTCATTGATTACTTGGCCTGTGAGCTGCTCAGCCCCATTCAAGTGAACGGTGCTGAGCTGCAATACCAAAAGTAGCCGCTATACAATGTAGTGTATACAAAGGATAGGTCATCAGTAAAAAAAACTTGGGAAAACCCTTTTAACATGCATGTGTTTAAATATGGGCTGGCGTTTGCCCCTATTAACACATACATTTTGGATGCTTGTGCAGAACAATCCACAGTTTTTTGTTTGTTTTTGTTTTGTTTTATATTATCGTGTGGGTGTAAAACAGGGTCAGGGATCTGCTCCGTGTAAGGCCTAATTATGATTGATTGGTCACAAGCCACTGTTTTTTTTTACTATGACAGCTTGTATGTTTAAATGTCATGTATGTGTGCCTTTGTGCCTTGTGTATGTATAAATATAGACAGGCATTTTGCCCCCATTATTACATAATATCTGAATGCTTGTGCAGAAAAAGCTACTGTTTCTTTTGAAATTATTGTGAGGGTGTACAAACAGGGGCAGACATCTGCTCCCGTTAAGACATAATTTCTGGACGGTTGGTCACAAGCCACACTTTTTTTTCCATATAAAGGACAATTTTTGGAAGTTAATGTGAAAAAATATAACATATGTGACGGCACAGTTTGCTTTTAAACATTTTGTTTGTTAACACTGTCAACCATATGTTTACCCATAGCTATATATTTCAGTGATACTCTGACATTATTTGCCATTGCTGTCTTTGTGTTCAAGAGCTTAAAATTGGAGGGGAGGAACGAAAGAGCAAAAAATTGAAAAAAAATATCAAAACAGATAACGAAAAGATTATAGGTTAAAATTTGTGAGTATTAGAAGACTGCAGAGTGTCATATAACAATCTTCAGGCCAATAGAGCATATTTAATTCATGCTGAATTGATTTTGACACAAATAACAATTTATGAAAAATTTGCCGAATGGGACACAAAACGAATTTCAAGAAATTTGCTCATCTCTAGTTTATAGTGTTGACTTGGCCTCCAAATTCCCCAGATCTTGATCAGATTGTGCATATGTCTAATGTTCTAGAAAAACAGGTATGATACATTAAGATTCCATCTCACAGTTTTCAGGACTTGAAAAAGTTCATGTCTTGATAGGTTATGACTAGTACTGAGCGAATCGAGCTTTGAGTGATGGATTTGAAGTCGATTATTTTAAACACCTTATTTAATGCTCTCCAGAAACCTGTCTCTGTACAACATGTATTTCCTCCGTGGAGGCAAAATCCGCTTCACCCGAATTCACGCGAGTCTTCGGTGAATGAATTTGGTAATCACTTCTGCTTCTTTAAAAATATTTAAAAGTAGCAATCTGGAGTCGAGTTTGGTACCTAGGTATTTCCTCTGTGGAGGCCAAGTTAGTTTCACCTGAAGTCGCTTGAGACTTTAGTAAATAAAGTCGGTATTCATTACTGCATCTTTAAAAACATTTAAAATAAGCAATCCGAACTCGGATTTGGTACCAACGGGTACCTTGGTAACAAACTCGACTCCAGATTGCTATTTTTAAATGTTTTTAAAGACACAGAAGTTATGATTAGAAATAAGTGCATCAATGCTAAACTCATCAGATTTCAAAATTCTACTTCTAAAGCCAAAGTTTTGCTGATTTGATTCAAATGAATCACACAAAACAGTGCCTGCAATTTTATATATAAAATTCAGTACACTAATGAAGAAAACAGAGCAGGGAAGATGAACACTAAGGATCACAGGACTCCAGGAGGGGCCCCTGCATCCATATACACCTTTGGGTTTCTGGGAAAAATATATAAAAAATATGCTGGTTTAGAAATTAATAAGCTTAGGAGAGAGAAAATCGTGTACTCAAATGTATGTTTCTCAACAATATTCTGTATATGCATTGTCTATGGAGTACTCTTTCTCATTATGGAGAGCCCATGGTATCCCAATTATGGAGTATTGTAGACCAGGCAATGCCCCTCTGGGTATCTGGGAAAGATATTCAAATTAGCTTTCCTAAACCTATCTGATGCCAGCAAATGTTAAACATGATAATTTGCATATATTTTACCCTGAAATCCAGAAGAGAGTTGTCTAGCCTACAGTACTCATCATGTATATCAATTGGTCTTCATAGATAGAAATAGTGTCCAGCCAGAGGTTCCCCTAAGGCCTTACAACCAAAAATGTTGTTCTCATCTGCTTTCCTCTGATTAAGGGATTTTGTCCATAAAGAACTAGTTGTAGATATGAGGCTTGCTTAGCTATTTTTTTTTACTTTACTACATAGGTATGTTTGAAAGGCATCTCTGCTAAACTGCTGTGCAAAAATAATGCAGCACTCATATTGCTGTTGTGTTCTTCTTTCTCTATTTCTGCTTGCTTTTTTCTATTCCCCTGAGTATACATTATCTGTATAGAAAAACAAACAACACCTCCAGCAATTTTATTTCACCATTTTGGATCAACATCAGATGAACCAAAGAAACTTCCAAAGCAACATTCAACTGAAGGTGAGACAAGAATAACAATATCCGTTTAAATCTCTCAAATAAACACATAAAATTGCATATCTTAATTCTTCTGGCATTAGATATGATATCCCCTCTTTTCCTTTCTTGTCAGGCAAGCTAATATGCATACCTTTGGCTTTCTGGGAAAGATATTCAAATTAGCTTTTCTTCCAAAACTCAAAAGAATGCTAATCTTTTCTCATGCCAGCCAAATTGAGATATGTGAGTTGCATATACTATTCCTAGAAACCAAGTGTAGTGTCTCTTGGGATACAATACTCATGCATATTGTTAGTCTCCCTAATGATAAAGAGTATCCCACAAGGCAATTCAACAAAGTAGGACAAGTTTCTCATAAAACAATTTGGTTCTTTTGCTCTTCCAGAAAAATAATGAGCTTGAATGTTTTGTAGAGAAAGATATCAGCTTTGTAGGATGTTGCAATTCTCTTGTGTCATTTTCAATTTATGGTTTAAGAAATTTTTTGTTAGTTTTTAAATTCAAAAAATGGTGGGGAAAAACCACAAGAGAGGAAGAAGAAGGATGGTCACATGCCACTTGGAGGAAGTGGAAGAGAAGGCTTGCCCTGATTGGCTCAGTGGCTGACATATCAACCAATTGGGGTGACAGTAGGCAGCGAGATGCCTAGGCAGAATGAGCAAACGCCATACTGAGTGGAGCTGCTGCTGAGAGTGAAAGGGTTTCTGGCAGTGTCTGTCACACTATTTTAGAGTTATCAGAGGCACAAGCAAATATTGTAGTATAACAGGGACATTTTAGGGCAAGAATAGAAATAAATAATGTGTAGGGATTTTGATCAAGTAAACGTTCTTAGGGAGTGAGGGTCTGAACACTGAGGGGCTGTGTGCACTGCATAATACAGCATCTGCTGTAGCATTTCTGTAGTACAAAATTAACCTACTGTAATTAAAAAAAAAAATGTTTCCAAAACATTAAGTTTCTAAATTATGAATCCATATTGCTAGCACAGCACCCCAACATCATTCTGCTGCTAAGCAATTACACTTTCTTCCCAGTGCATTATCCATCCTAGTGAATTATAAATCCATGTTATAAAATGCATTGCATTGTAGCAAATGTATTTTACTGCAATATACCTGTGTTATTGAATAGTGTATAAACAAAAAATCACTTGGCTCTCACCCAGGATAGATTGTGACGGGTGCAACAATCTCAAAACCGGGGGTGCCCGACCCCCTAAAAATAGGTAGGAGAAGGAAATATGAGTGTGCACTCACTACACTGAGCCTTGGGAGATTAAAGGTAAAAGATATAAATTTATTGGATAAGACCGGCTAATCACATATAAAAATGCAAATGCATAAAAATAGATAACCATAAAAATAGATAAACCAGGTGCGCATCTGGTAAAAAATCACAATGGGTAGTAGAAGAAACAGAGGTGGTCATACGTATATAACAATCAGCTGAAAATAATACAAAAATGTCACCTATAGAAACGTCCAATCTGAATAGATGTAAAAATCTCTGTAAGGTATGAAGACATATGCAATCCAGGGACTTGGCCACTCGGTGTCACTTGTCAAATGGTGGAGGCTTATGGTTAAAGTCTCTTTTTGTATTTAGTGTTCAGTTCAAAATAAATACAATACACTCCATGGAACAGTATGATATAGTTAAAAGTTTGGTCTCTTTGTAGAGCACAGGTTACTTGAATCCCCGTGCTGCAGTACTATATGCGTAAATAATAAGGTGCTTACCTCCCTTTATTGCGGTGCAAAGCGGGAGAGAGAGCAAGTGTTCGGCGGCGTCTGTCGCTCGCTATATGTTCCCGTGTCTTGCTTGGACGTTGGTGTCTTGTTCGAATGCTGCGGGCTTCTGGCGTGTGACGTCACGGAGCTCGCGAGACTTCAATCCTGAGTAGGTTGTCCGATCCAATTGCAATACTATCGAATTACGATCTTTCGATCAGAAATCTTCGCATGGCCATGCGATGCTTTAGATCCGGAGGTGAAAGTTAATGGCGTAGGTGCTTCCTCTGCCCAGACGCTGCTTTCGGGGTGCTCTCCACCCTTCCTCAGTGGTGAAGCCACCCACCTTACACCTCCTTCCTTTGTAGTCCGGCACTATTGCGCAATTTCCTGTTTAGCAATTATCATGCGTTCTGAGTGCGGTTTTGTTGCGTCTTTTCAATAACCTTATATTCATTTCGCAAAAATAATGTATATGAATTATCTTATAAAAATAATCATGGACTTATACAAGGATTGCGTAAAATCACTGTGTTTTTAAAACAGTTTAAAAAGATCTTTTAAAAATGTTGCGGATATTTTGAATGAGAGTGCACATTCTATAATAGTATATATAAATATATGTTCTGCCCTCCTAAAGTACACATAGTAAGTGTGTAAAGTGACATTCATATACTAGTAATAGCGTATATAGAAATAAATGGGGGAGATAAAAAATAGTGTATATAAAGATAGTGTATATAAAGATAAATGGGATAAAAAAAAAAAATTGTAAAAAATAAATGAAAAATATAAAAAATAATAATAAAAATAAAAATAAAATAAAAAATAAAAATAAAAATAAAAAATAAAAATTAATAAATAAAAATAAAATTAAAAAAGGAAAAATAAAGAATAAAAGATAAAAAATAATAAAAATAGAAATAAATGTATAAATAAAAATGAAAATGAAAAAAAAAAAATATATATAAATAAATATATATAAAATATATAGAAATATATTTATATACACTATCTTTATATACACTATTTTTTATCTCCCCCATTTATTTCTATATACGCTATTACTAGTATATGAATGTCACTTTACACACTTACTATGTGTACTTTAGGAGGGCAGAACATATATTAATATATACTATTATAGAATGTGCACTCTCATTCAAAATATCCGCAACATTTTTAAAAGATCTTTTTAAACTGTTTTAAAAACACAGTGATTTTACGCAATCCTTGTATAAGTCCATGATTATTTTTATAAGATAATTCATATACATTATTTTTGCGAAATGAATATAAGGTTATTGAAAAGACGCAACAAAACCGCACTCAGAACGCATGATAATTGCTAAACAGGAAATTGCGCAATAGTGCCGGACTACAAAGGAAGGAGGTGTAAGGTGGGTGGCTTCACCACTGAGGAAGGGGTGGAGAGCACCCCGAAACGCGTCTGGGCAGAGGAAGCACCTACGCCATTAACTTTCACCTCCGGATCTAAAGCATCGCATGGCCATGCGAAGATTTCTGATCGAAAGATCGTAATTCGATAGTATTGCAATTGGATCGGACAACCTACTCAGGATTGAAGTCTCGCGAGCTCCGTGACGTCACACGCCAGAAGCCCGCAGCATTCGAACAAGACACCAACGTCCAAGCAAGACACGGGAACATATAGCGAAGCGACAGACGCCGCCGAACACTTGCTCTCTCTCTCCCGCTTTGCACCGCAATAAAGGGAGGTAAGCACCTTATTATTTACGCATATAGTACTGCAGCACGGGGATTCAAGTAACCTGTGCTCTACAAAGAGACCAAACTTTTAACTATATCATACTGTTCCATGGAGTGTATTGTATTTATTTTGAACTGAACACTAAATACAAAAAGAGACTTTAACCATAAGCCTCCACTATTTGACAAGTGACACCGAGTGGCCAAGTCCCTGGATTGCATATGTCTTCATACCTTACAGAGATTTTTACATCTATTCAGATTGGACGTTTCTATAGGTGACATTTTTGTATTATTTTAAGCTGATTGTTATATACGTATGACCACCTCTGTTTCTTCTACTACCCATTGTGATTTTTTACCAGATGCGCACCTGGTTTATCTATTTTTATGGTTATCTATTTTTATGCATTTGCATTTTTATATGTGATTAGCCGGTCTTATCCAATAAATTTATATCTTTTACCTTTAATCTCCCAAGGCTCAGTGTAGTGAGTGCACACTCATATTTCCTTCCCCTACCTGTGTTATTGAATGCCTAGTTCACCTCAAATACTGACTTTTTCTATCCATGTTAGTGGATGCATTACTGCATCAGATGGTGTTTTCATATGTCTTAGTGCAATAATTTCATAGTTTAACAAGTGTTATTTCAGACCTAGTGGAAAAAAACTAAAAACTATTCACTGCAAACACTGCATTTTTCTGTCATTGCTAGTGGACAAATTACTTTATCAGACTGTGTTTTACAACATAGTATAAGGGTGAGGTCACTGTTGAGGGAATGGGGTGCTGTGGAAGTTACTTTTAAGCAGACCGGTGCTATGAAGATCACAGTTAAGGTGGTGAGGTGATGTGGAGGTCACTTTTAACATGGGAGGTCACTGTTAACGTGGTAGGTCACTGTTAAGGGGACAGGGTGCTGTGGAGGTCAATAGTTAAGGGGGAAGGGTTCAGTGTAGGTCTCTGTTAAGGGGAGGGGTACTATGACAGTCACAGTTAAGAGGGCACGGTGCTGTGGACATCACTAGTAATGGGGCATGTTGCTATGAAGTCACAGTTAAGGGAGTGGGGTGCTATGGAGGTGACTCTTAAGGGGCAGGGCACTGTGGACATCACTGTAAAAGGAGTAGGGTGCTGTTGAGGCCACTGTTTAAGGAGCTGGACGCTATAGAGGTCACTGTAAAGGGGGTGTGGTGCTGCTGCGGTCACTTAAGAGGATAGGGTGCTGTGGAGTTAACTGTTAAAGGGGTGGAGTGGATGGTTAAGGAAGGCAGGGCATTCTGGAGATCATAGTTCAAGGGGCAAAGTGCTTAAAAGGTCACAGTTATGGGGGACAGTTAATAAAATAAACAGTGTGTAACTGCTGGGGTACTAGCAATTTTCTCATAAATAAAAAAAAAGGGCATTAATTGGCCTCCTGGTCAACCTTGGAACAAATCCAATAAACACACAAACAATGTGTTAATTCATACTCGGGCAGCGCTGTGTACTTTTTCTAGTAGTAAATATATTAATATAAACCCAGAACTTGCTTTGTTTGATTCTGCTGCATTTATACTGTTATAATTGAACCATTTTGAACTAATTGTCTGCTAGCCTATATTTTTTTTTATTCTTTGTAAATTGAAAATCGTGTAAATTTAATTTCCAAAAATAACAAAGGTGTACAGAACACTTGAACTCTTTCACCAAGCTTTGAAACAGCTCTTCACACTGCTTCAGTCTGTCTTTAGACTGTATACTTCTTGACAGCCAAGACAGAAAACCTATTGAAGCTGGTATATTTTACACGTTACATGAACCAGGACTAAGAATGCTATTTTATCTATAAAACTCCTGATAACCTCAGGAACAGAATAATCTTCTAGCTATGGTTTTGTGAGCAAGAACAAAAAAAATCTGTAGAGAACACACTTGATAATGGCGGCATCTTATGTATGTGCATATATTTGATATATCTTCTGCTATAGTGACTTGTGTTCTCTTTGCCATAGAAGCCCTTGTTTACAATGCTCGTTTGGTTACACTTGACATCAGAGATTTTTTACTCTGTGATAGGTAGTATATCCTGTCTCCCACAGATGGATGAGTCCCTATATTAAAAGTAGGATTACTGTAACTGCCAAAATATTTTTTGCCCATTTTTTACTTTTTTGTACATTTTTTTTATAAAGTACTGACATATTGCATATTGTTTTGTAAATATACTATTCCATTGCATGCCACAAATTTAATAATGCAAAACACCATAGAATTGATATAAATATTTCAGCACTACACCACCACTTTTAAAAACCATGCCTGGCCTATCGTAACAGTCAAGAAGCACAACTTGTAATGCTGTATGGGGACTTATTTAATTTTTCAAAACATGTATTAGGTGACATTGTGGGGAACATATAATTTTATTTATTGATTAACTTGTAATAACTTTCTGGATGACAAACTTGATTAAAAACAGCATTTCCACCAATGGTTTGATTGTTTTGGGTCAGTACAATAATGGTAATAAATAATTAGTGTTGATCGAGCACCAAAGTTCATCGGGAAGCTCGGGTGCTCTACTAAGTATAATAGAAGTCAATGGGAGACCCCGAGCATTAAACCACCCTCCCCTCTGCTATTATATCATGTGAAAAGAAAAATGATTATTTTATTGTGATAAATAGCAGAATGGTAGCATGCAGTGAAATAATTATTGTATTAAACTAAATATGTGAGGACTGAGTTAATAAAGATTATAGTTTGAGTGAGTTAAATAAAATATTCTGGATTGGGAAATGAAAGCTAAAAATAGGTGGCTGCTTAAAAGCAGCAGGTATACACAATGCTTGATAGTAAAATATTAATAAGTTACAAAAGGGCTAAGATTAAAATTGCTAGTAAAATCCTAATATTGAGAGAGATTTGAAAATAAATTTATGTTTATGTTTTCTATGTTTTATAGCAAGTTGTTTTAAATGGTCTAGGTGGTGATGGAAGGGATTTTTGGTGGTGGGCGATATATGGATAACGTGAGGTTATGCTGGGTATACATGGGAAACTACAAAAAAGAAACCCTATGTCAGGCAAGGACTTAAAGTAGCGTGCTGAATATTTAAATTCTTAGATGAGTTAAGATGTTTTTAAAATATTTGTAAGCTCAATAAATGTCATAAATCAAAGGTTGTTTGATCTCATGTTATTTTGAACTATTTTAGGTGCAGTGTAAGCAGGATTCTTGAATTAATCTTGGTGTTCTGCTTTCCATGTAATATGAGACCTCAGCATGCAATAGTGTGTGTCTGAGACTAATAAAACAAAGCATGTATTCTATGGCCTCAATCTGAATGCAATTTAGAGGAAGTTCTATTTAAAAGTTTCTTGATTTTATTGTTTAAACCGTGAAGGATTATAATAAAAGTTCATATTCTCACTACTCCTGATAAGAAAAGCTCTTCAAAATGAATTTTTGTCCTACTCTTTGAAGCCCCTGCCTAATGCTCTAAGCAGTTTAGCATGGTCAAAAGTACTGACAGAATTACTTTAAAAATACAAATAAAAACAAGGTCTAAATTCCTGCTTTGCCTCATCCTGCTTTCTACCTCCACAAACACAAACAAAATAAAATTGATTTAAAGGGGAGACAAGGGGAACAAAGAGCAGTGTCAACAGAGGCAGTGCAATACTCTCCAAAGCCTGGGACAGTTTCATGACACCCCGCCAGTAACCTCACCCTGATGCGCGGCCTACTGTCACAAGGAGTGAACATTTTTGGAAGATGGTGAAGGAGTACATAGCAGATCGTGTCAGCGTCCTCAATGATTCCTCAGAGCCTTACAACTACTGGGTGTTAAAGCTGGACACGTGGCATGAACTGGCGATCTACGCCTTGGAGGTGCTGGCCTGCCCTGCCGCCAGCGTTTTGTCTTAGAGGTTATTTAGTGCTGATGGTGGCATTATAACAGATAAGAGTATCCGCCTGTCAACTAAAAATGCTGACAGGTTGACTCTTATAAAAATGAACAAGGCCTGGATTGCCCCTGACTTCTCGACTCCACCAGAGGAAAGCTGATGAACATAAAGGCACTTTAAATGTGTTGTTTATAATGTACTGAATATACTGTATTCCCATGTACCCCTTTCACCACAAAAAAGGGTATATGGTTGAATCTTCCTTTTCTCATACTCCTCCCCATCTTCCACCATATCAACATGCTTATTCGTCACATATAATGCCCTCGCATATAATGTTTTAAAGGGTCAGCTCACCTACAGGCCCTCACCTACAATCTTTTACTGGGTCAGCTCACCTAAAGGCCCTCACCTACAATCTTTTACAGGGTCAGCTCACCTGCAGGCCCTCACCTACAATCTTTTACAGGGTTAGCTCACCTACAAACCCTCACCTGCAAACTTTTACAGGGTCAGCTCACCTACAGGCCCTCAAATATAATGTTTTCATGTTGCAGCTCACCTTCAGGCCCACACATATAATGTTTTACAGGGTCAGCTCACCTATAGGCCCTCTCCTACAATCTTTTACAGGGTCAGCTCACCTGCAGGCCCTTGAATATAATCTTTTAGAGGGTCAGCTCAGCAGTAGGCCCTCAACCATAATTTTTTTGATGGTCAGCTCAACAGCAGACCCTCAATACTAATGTTTTAGAGGGTCAGCTCAGCAGCAGGCCTTTGCCTCTTATGTTGTTTTAGATGGTCAGATCAGCAGGCCCTTGCTCCAAATTTTTTTGAGGGTCCTCAGCAGGCCATCAATCATAATTTTTAAGGGTGTGTATGATGCCCTCTTTTATGCGTAACGAAGGGTGTATTGGAGTGCTGGTTCCTTGTAATTTTTGGAAGCGCTTTCACTTAGTGCATAGGCTTTATGAGTATAGGAGTCCCACTACATGAAAAATTGTACCACAATGTGAATGAGGCCCTCCTTTGTGTAATATACAGTTTGTATCGGAGTGCCTCTTCCTTTTAATTTTTGGCAGCACTTGCACTTTATATACAAGTAAATATACAGGAAAGAATCTTTCCTAACAATTTTTCCTCTAAAATCGATTTTATCTTTCATTTTGTGGTATTATTGTCAGTCTGTAAAAGTGGCATACTACTCGGACAACATCGTTCCCAGCAGCGACCTGGGAGTCCAAGATGCATCCAGACATCCTCCCCATGCTGTTCCCGAACCATTTCGGTGATGCTTCCATCAATTTCTGAACTTTTCCTATGAACCAGACACCCTCCCCTCCTCATTTTGATATAATAGCCACAGTCATCATAATCCATAACTGAACTCCATTCTCAAAAAACCAAATTGCCTTATCATAAGAAAACAATCCTGATTTAATGGTCAGTGGTTGTGGAAGCACTGTGCTAACCAATAGATTTGACTTTGGGCTAAACGTAAGAGCATTATCCAGGATGCTCCCTAGTTTTCACCCGTTAACCCTTATATGTACCGGGATCTAGTATTTTCTGTAGGGAACACACCAGGTTGCTATCTCTTGGAATAGTCTCTTTTTGGTTAGCTGCTGATCTATGGGGGTCAAGAGATGCCAGTGTGGTTCACAAAAGGGACACGCAAACTCATAGTCAGTAATAGGCTGAGGTCAGGGCAGGCACAGCCTACCAGATCCAAGGACAGGGTAGGCAACAAAGGGTAAATAGGGTTATCAGGCATAGGTTGGGTCAGGTAGTGAAGGGTCAGAATCTGGGAATCAGGCAGAATACACTAGCGGACAATCAGATACAGAACACCCTAGCAGGAAGTAGCAGATTAGTGAACCTATTACTCAGACAGAGAATAAGACAAACAGCATGACATACACATGTAATAGAGTTAACACACACGTTTAACTAGATAGTTAACTAGTTAACTAGTTGTGTTAAGCCAACACCTTCAATTGCTTTTCAATGGCTTCTGTTACAGAATATCACGATGAGTAAAAAAAAATCAGTTATGTTTAAATGTTAACTCTACCACATCTGTACATAGCAGAAGCTGATTACCGCCTAAAAAAAGCCTAGCAGCTGCACACAGAACAAAGGGTTGCAAGGGTTTAACCCTTGCAATAGTGCAGAATGAGGTGATATTCAATGAGAAATATCCCAAATAGACACCCAGGACACAGTGTGAGTGGAGCAGTGCTCATGCATGCCCGAAGTAGAAGGACAGCAACGGTCATGGGCCACCGACGTAACACCTGAATGATCTTTTCTACTATAGACAAGTCTGTAAATAGTCTGGGCACATTTACTGAGATAAACACAAGGCTGTTCAGTAGAAACAGTGGCACAAAACAAACATTATTCTTGGAATATCTGTAGAAATGCTCCTTTTTTTTCAAGAGGGGGCTGAATGTATTTCTGGAGTGTAATAATATTACAGGCTATAGCTACTAAAGATGGGTTGTTGATCCAGGGAGCTATTCTGATTGTCTGATCGGAGTTGGGAAGGATTTTTTCCCCTTAAGTGGGGAAAATTGGCTTCTACCTCACAGTTTGTTTTTTTGCCTTCCTCTGGATCAACTTACAGGATAACAGGCCGAACTGGATGGACAGATGTCTTTTTTTGGCCTTATAAACTATGTTACTATGTTACTTTCTTTAAATAAGTGTGAATACAAAAATGTTCAAGATTATAGGCTATTAACAGCTAAACAGCCATAAACAATGTTCTTCATGGGATGACCTCTATAATGGGGAAACATATTTTGTTTTCATCTTTTTTATTTAGTTATGTTATTTTTACTCCACTAGGGGGCTTGGACTTGTGATAAATTGCTGACTAGTATAACACACTGCAGTTCTTCTGTAAAGCATTATAGCTTTCAGCTTTACAGTGAAAAGCATTCTTTTAGAACCCCACTCTGGCAGGGCCTAACAAGATTTCAAAGAGAGCAGTTCTGGGGGCCATTGTTACTGCTACCACAGTAATCAGTCACTCTGACAAACCCCTTATATATTTTCGCAGCAGTATTAAAAGGGTTCCCATTGCAGTTGAACTGTCAGTTACAGCAGTGATCTTGAGGCCACACCTCCTGTGCCCACACAATCAGAATAATATGCATGTACAGTATAGTCATCAAGTATAGGGAATGGAGATCAATGCTGCCAATAAAGAAGATATAAATAAATAGTCAGAAATTTAAAACAAAAGATATCTGCAGAGATGGTTTTCTAACAGCATATTACACAGTGGCTTTATGTGCTATTCCCAGCAACTGTAGAGAAATAAAGATACAGTGGAAAATGCATTTAACAAATTGTAATAACAGAGGGGGAATATAGAAAGGAAAAAGTAATAACTCTTTCACTTAGTGCCCTTTCCCAATTAGTGAATATGGTATATAATAGAAATGACTACAAGGGTTTCAAGCTTTGGGACATTCCAACCTCACTATGATTTTTTTTCCTTCAGTCTTAATCATCACAGGGGCTTATTGGAACAAATGTTGGTCTTATCATCTACAGAACTTACAATCATAAAGCCATCAGGGAAGCTTTAAAAAAAAAAAAAAAAAGTTGACTTAGCCATTCAATTTATCAGCAGCTTTGAGTAAGTTAAGAAGTAATGCTTTTGTTGGGAATTCAAGTAATATTTCCTTTATAAAAATCAATGAGCGTAATCTTTCTTTTCCAATCTATTAAAATAAATTATATGAAGAACATGAGGCTGATTATCTGACAACGGGGGTGTTATCTTTGAAGTTCAGATAAGTAGGAACATTTGCTAATGGAAAAAAGTTCAGATGAAGACTGCATTAAAAAGCCAAAGATTTAATTCACATTCAGAAATAGGTCTAATAAAAAAAAAAAAAACATTGAAATGAAAACTAAGCAAAATCTCAAAAAGGGTAATGTTAATACACATCACTAACAAGCTATAGAAAGAGCTAGAATAAGTATGGTTTCTGCAACAATAAAGGGAAACTGCGTTTCCAACAATATCACAAAAAAATGCACGTTCTGGCTGGAGACAGCTCATTCTACTGCCCTCTCAGAGCTGGTGTATGTGTCCACATGCAGGCAGTCTGCCAGTACTATACTGGTCTAGATTTCCCTTCACAAACTTGTAACCAGCCTGAGGAGAACAAAGATAGACTCCCAAGCACAGATGATTCATAATTAAATAAAGTACATTTATTCTCTCCTGGGGCTTTCAAAGTTATTATCAGCCTAAGTAATCACCCCTCTTTTGGTGTGTGTGTGTGTTAAATTAACATACCCGAGGGAGGCATTCTAAGGGCTCATTCACACAACTGTTGTTGGCCGGTGCCTGTATTGCATCCTGCAAACAGTGGGTCCGCAATTAGCTGTTGGTGCATGAACTTGAAAGGTGGTTTTCTGTCTGTGCCTCTGCACTGAAAAAAAATAGAACTTGTTCCATTTTTTTGCTGTAGAAATGGATCACGGATAGGGATGAGCGAACCCGAATTGTATAGTTCGGGTTCCTACTGAATTTTGGGGTGTTCATGACACGGACCCGAACCCAAACATTTAAGTAAAAGTTTGGGTTTGGGATCGTTGTTCGGCGATTTTTATGGTGCATTTTGAAAGCCTACAAAGCAGCCAATCAACAAGCGTCATACTACTTGCCCCAAGAGGCAATCACAGCCATGCCTACAATTGGCATGGCTGTGATTGGCCAAGTGCAGCATGTGACCTCTATTTAAGCTGGAGTCACATCGCGCTGCACGTCACTCTGCTCTGATTAGTGTAGGTAGAGGATGCAGCTGCTGTTAGGGCGAGATTAGGCAGGGATTAACTCAGCAAAAACACTCAATTAAGTGATCGCTCTACAGCTGTGAATCATTCAACTTCTGCTAGTTAATTGTTCACTGTTTTCAGGCTTTCCAGAGCGTTTTTCTGTCACTTTTTTCTGGGGTGATCGGCGGCCATTTTGTGTCTTGTGGTGCACCAGCACAAGCTGCCACCAAGTCCATTAATCCATCAATAGTAGTTTTTTTTTTTGCTATATCCTACATCAGGGGCTTGGCTGTGCTTATTGTCTCCCCTACTCAGGATAGAATTTTCTATATTTTAATGAGAGGTGAAATTCGCTTAAAAAATAGCAATCCCCTAAATCTGGTGTTCCAGCTGTGGCTAGCCAAGTGTAATACTGTCAGGCAAAGAATATTTTTTTTTTTCTGGGGTGAAATTCAATTTCCAAAATAGCAATACCCTAAATCAGTGGTTTTTGCTGTGGGTGGACAAGTTTTATAGTGTCCGTAAAAGTATAGATTTTGTTCTGGGTTGAAATTCAATTACCAAAATAGCAATACCGTAAATCTGGTGTTCCAGCTGTGACTGGACAAGTTTCATAGTGTCCGTCAAAGGATATATTATTTTTGGGGTTAAATTCAGTTGCAAAAATAGAAATACCGTAAATCTGGTGTTCCAGCTGTGACTGGACAAGTTTCATAGTGTCCGTCAAATGATATATTATTTCCTGCGGTGAAATTCAGTTGCAAAAATAGATATACTGTAAATCTGGTGTTCCAGCTGTGACTGATCAAGTTTCATAGTGTCCGTCGAAGGATATATTATTTTCTGGGGTGAAATTCGGTTGGAAAAATAAAAATACCATAAAGCTGGTGTTCCACCTGTGACTGGACAAGTTTCATAGTGTCCATCAAAGGATATAATATTTTCTAGGGTGAAATTCAGTTGCAAATATAGATATACCGTAAATTTGGTGTTCTAACTGTGGCTGGACAAGAAGTTTAATAGTATCCGTCAAAGGATATATTTTGTTCTGGGGTGAAATTCAATTGCCAAAATAGCAATACCCAAAATCTGGTTTTCCAGCTGTTGCAGGCCAAGTTTAAATCTGTTCGTAAAAGGATATATTACACTTAGCTTGCATCTCCAAGTGTATTTCTTTCCGTTAAAGGGTATATTACAGTAAGTGTTAAAATACAGCATAATCCTCTACATTTACACACACTGTTTTGCATCTCTAAGTGTATTTCTTTCCCTTAGGGTATATTACACAAAGTGTTAAAATACAAGTGCTGAAAGCATAATACTATATATTTTTTCACACGCTACTGTGCATCTCCAAGTGTAAATCTGTCCATAAAAGGATACCTTTCATTCAGGGCCTAATTACTAGGCCTACAATTGAAATAATATGTGCGGGGACTGTGCTCCTGAAAAGTGCACCACAGCATGAATAGGTTAGCATAGGAACCCGGCTGAACTGAGACCACCTTGTCGCCGGTAGGTGGGCTTAGATGTATTTTAATCAAAATGTATTGACCAGGTGTCTCAGTTTTTATCAAGAGTGAGGGCTTAGTCCATATGTTATGCTTGCATCTATTTTTATAGTGCATTATTTTCTGTGATTTTCTACAATTGATATTCCCCTAAATCTGTGGTTACTGCTATGCCTGGATTAGTGTAATATGGTACATAAATAGATGGCCAGATAGTGTTAGGTGCCTGCAAAAAAAGGCCTGAATTTGAATTCAATACATTGGGCCAAATAATTTTTTTCCTATTGTGGTGAATGGTAATAATGCGGAAAACATCTAGTTAGGGACGCGGACGCGGACATGGTCGTGGTGTTGTTAGTGGACCCTCTGATGCTGGGAGAGGACAGGGCCGTTCTGCCACACGTCTTTGTGAACCAACTACCTCAGGTTCCAGTACCCGCCAGAATTTACAGTGATATTTGGTGGGGCCCAATGCCGTTTTAAGGATGGTAAGGCCTGAGCAAGTACAGGCGCTAGTCATTTGGCTATCCGACAGTGGATCCAGCACGTTCAGAACATTATCTCCCACCCAGTCTTCTGCAGAAAGCGCACAGGTGGCACCTAAAAACCAAGACCATCAGTTTGTCACATCACCCCCAATTATATCAGGGAAACTGTCTGAGCCTCAAGTTGTGCAGCAGTCTCTTATGCTGTTTGGAGACTCTGGTGGCAGGGTTTCCCAAGTGAATCCACCTAGCCCTTCCCCAGTGGTGGAAGACATAGAATGCACTGACACACAACCACTTTTGTTTCCTGATGATGAGGACATGGGAATACCACCTCATCAGAGTCCGCACGTCTCTAATGATGACGAAACACAGGTGCCAACTGCTGCGTCCTTTTGCAGTGTACAGACCAAACAGGTGTTCAGGGAGGAAGACTGTGTGGAAGACGATGCAGGGGACAATGAGGTCCTAGACCCCACATGGAATGAAGGTCGTGCCACTGACTTTCATAGTTCAGAGGAAGAGGCAGTGGTGAGACCGAGCCAACAGCGTAGCAAAAGAGGGAGCAGGTGGAAAAAGCAGAACAGCTGCCGCCAAGAGAGTTTGCCGGCTACTGGCCACTGCCACCAGGGACCGAGCACCCCAAAGGCAGCTTCAAGGAGTTCCCTGGCATGGCACTTCTTCAAACAATGTGCTGACGATAAGACCCAAGTGGTTTGCACGCTGTGCCATCGGAGCCTGAAGCGAGGCATTAACATTCTGAACCTCAGCACAACCTGCATGACCAGGCATCTACATGGAAATCATGAACTGCAGTGGAGTAAACACCTTAAAAACAATGCTCCCCCTGCTCCCTCTTCTGCTGCTGCCTTGCCCTCTTCCTCCGCCTCGGGAGAAATGTTGGCACCTGCCGCCCACCAAACAGAGGATATGCCACCAACACCACCCCCACCACCACCACCTCCGTCATCAAGCATCTCCACCATGTCACACGGCAGCGTTCAGCTCTCCATCTGACAAACACTGGAGAGAAAGCGTACATTTCCAACTAGCCAACCTCAAGCCCTGGGCCTGAATGCCAGCATTTCTAAACTACTGGCCTTTGAAATGCTGTCATTCAGGCTGGTGGACACAGATAGCTTCAAACAGCTGATGGTGATGGCTGTACCACAGTATGTTGTTCCCAGCCGCCCTACTTCTCCAAGAGAGCCGTGCCTTCCCTGCACAACCACAGATACGTGGACCTATAAGCATGTTCAGGGACACTATATCTCCCTAACTGCACACTGGGTAAATGAAGTGGTGGCTGGGCCCCAGGCGGAGATTTCTTTGGCGCAGGTCCTTTCCCTACCAAGGATCGCAGGGCATTATTCTTTGCCTCCTGTAGCCTCCTCCTCCGACTCATCTTCCTCCTCCTCTTCTTCCACCTGCTTATGCAGTCAGCCACACACATTCACCACCAACTTCAGCACAGCCCGGGGTAAACATCAGCAGGCCATTCTGAAGCTCATATGTTTGGGGGACAGGCCCCACACCGCGCAGGAGTTGTGGTGGGGTATTGAACAACAGACCGACCAGTGGTTGCTGCCGGTGAGCCTCAAGCCCGGCCTGGTGGTGAGCGATAATGGGTGAAATCTCGTCACACCTCTGGGACTAGCCGGTTTGACGCACATCCCTTGCCTGGCGCATGTGCTGAATTTAGTGGTGCAGAAGTACCTTCACAACTACCCCGACATGTCAGAGCTGCTGCATAAAGTGCGAGCCGTCTGTGCGCGCTTCCGGCGTTCACATCCTGCTTCCTGCCTGTCTGCGCTACAGCGTAACTTCGTCCTTCCCGCTCATCGCCTCATATGCGACGTGCCCACCAGGTGGAACTCCACCTTGCAAATGCTGGAGAGACTGTGCGAGCAGCAGCAGGCCATAGTGGAGTTTCAGCTGCAGCACGCACTGGTCAGTCACACTGCGTAACAGCACCACTTCACCACCAATGACTGGGCCTCTATGCGAGACCTGTGTGCCCTGTTGCGCTGTTTCCAGTACTCCACCAACATGGCCAGTGGCGATGATGCCGTTATCAGCGTTACAATACCCCTTCTATGTCTCCTTGAGAAAACACTTAGGGCGATGATGGAAGAGGAGGTGGCCCAGGAGGAGGAGGAGGAGGAAGAGGGGTCATTTTTAGCACTTTCACGTCTCTTAGAAGTGGCTCAGAGGGAGTTTTTTTGCAAAAGCAGAGGCCAGGTACAAATGTTGCCAGCCAGGGCCCACTACTGGAGGACGAGGAGGACGAGGATGAGGAGGTGCAGGAGGATGAGGATGAAGCATGTTCACAACGGGGTGGCACCCAACGCAGCTCGGGCCCATCACTGGTGCGTGGCTGGGGGGAAATGGAGGAAGATGACAATACGCCTCCCAGAGAGGACAGCTTGTCTTTACCTCTGGTCAGCTTGGCACACATGAGCGACTACATGCTGCAGTGCCTATGCTACGACAGCAGAGTTAACCCACATTTTATCGTGTGCGGACTACTGGGTTGACACCCTGCTGGATCCCCGGTACAAAGACAATGTGCCCACCTTACTTCCTGCACTAGAGCATGATAGGAAGATGCACGAGTATAAGCGCACGTTGGTAGACGCGCTACTGAGAGAATTCCCAAATGTCACAGGGGAACAAATGGAAGCCCAAGGCAAAGGCAGAGGAGGAGCGAGAGGTCACCAACGCAGCTGTGTCACGACCAGCTTCTCTGAGGGCAGGGTTAGCATGGCAGAGATATGGAAAAGTTTTGTCACCACGCCACAGCTAACTGCACCACCACCTGATATGTAACGTGTTAGCAGGAGGCAGCATTTCACTAACATGGTGGAACAGTACGTGTGCACACCCTCCATGTACTGACTGATGGTTCGGCCCCATTCAACTTCTGGGTCTCCAAATTGTCCACGTGGCCAGAGATAGCCTTATATGCCTTGGAGGTGCTGGTGCGGCGGCCAGCGTTTTGTCTAAACGTGTATTCGGCACGGCAGGTGGCGTTATTACTGACAAAGGCAGCCGCCTGTCCACAGCCAACGTGGACAAGCTGACATTCATAAAAATGAACCAGGCATGAATCCCACAGGACCTGTCTATCCCTTGTGCAGAATAGACATTTATTACTGCCTCCCCCTCAGGCATGTATTCTTGTAATCCGGGGCACTTCTTTATTGAATCCTCATTTTTTTCATTTTACCATTATTTTGCGGGGCAACCCAAAGTTGAATGAACCTCTCCTCCGTCTGGGTGCCAGAGGCCTACATAAATGATAATGGCCTTTTCCATTGCAGGTTGACCTGAGGCCTGTGTTTCTGTTACGGGACCGCTCTCCTCTTTGCTGGTATAATGGCCCTGAGTCTGTGAATGAGGCCTGTGGCACTACAGGCAGACATGAATCCTTTTTGGCTGTGATGAGAAAATCAACTCCCATAGTATTCCCACCTGATGCCACCCCAACCTCCTATTCCACCTACTGCTCCTGCAAGTTTCCAATTGATATTGGTTAATTTTTATTTATTTTATTTTAAGTCATTTCCCTATCCACATTTGTTTGCAGGGGATTTATTTACATGTTGCTGCCTTTTGCAGCCCTCTAGCCTTTTCCTGGGCTATTTTACAGCCTTTTTAGTGCCCAAATGTTCGGGCCCCATTGACTTCAATGGGGTTCGTGGTGAAGTTCGGTTCGAGTTCGGATCCCTAACCCGAACATTTTTGGAAGTTCGGCCGAACTTCTCGAACCCGAACATCCAGGTGTTCGCTCAACTCTAGTCGTTACCATCCTTAGGAATCAAAACATGAATAGCTTCATCCATTAAGTCCGGCAATTTTTTTGCCTTCATGGCTTCACATAGGGTATCCCTTAGTTCTGGTAAAAGTACTTGTCCAAACTCCTGATATATCTCAAATGGTAATCCTTCTCCCCCTGGGGATTTCCTATCCTCAACGGTTCTCAAAGTCCTTTCAAATTTCTCCAATTGTATCTCTCTCTCCAATTGATTTCCATGACTTATTGAATTTTCATTTTTTGAAAATCACCTCTTTTAGATACTGACATAGTTCTTCTTTTTTGTACTTTATTTATTAATACAGGTTATATTAATCGCATTGCGATTACAACTTAGATCTGAGTTCCTAATGGTTGTATTGTTAGAATTGAGGATAGTGTTGAGCGAACAGTTCGAAAATCGTTCGGGTCCGAACCGAATTTTGGGGTGTCCGTGACACGGACCCGATCCCGGACATTTTCAAAAAAGTTCGGGTTCGGGTCCAGTGTTCGTCGATTACTTCCCGCTTTCTGAAGGGCTGCACAGCAGCCAATCAGCTAGCGTTTTACTTCTTGCCCTAAGAGCCCATCACAGCCATGCCTACTAATGGCATGGCTGTGATTGGCCAAGTGCAGCATGTGACCCAGCCTCTATTTAAGCTGGAGTCACGTAGCGCCGCACGTCACACTGCTCTGACTAGTGTAGGGAGACGATGCAGCTTCTGTGAGGGCGAGATAGGCAGGGATAAATAAGTGATTGAATGATCTACCTTTCTACACCTGTGCATCAGAACAACTCAGCTGAGCTGTTCACTGAAAGTCACTATTTTGTTGAGACTGGCCAGAGCGATTTTTACTGGCACATGTAACTGGGCTGACCGGCGGTGGCCATTTTGGGACTTGTGGTGCGCCAGCACTTGCTGCCACAGAGTGTAAACCAAAGCTCCAAAGAAGTTAAAAATCTACACCTGTGAATCAGAACAACAGCGATTCAGCTGCTCAGTCAAAGTCAATTTTTTTTCTGGCTGGGCAGACTGTTTTCTGGCACATGTTACTGGGCTGATAGGCGGCGGCCATTTTGGGACTTGTGGTGCTACAGCAAAAGCTGCCACAACGTCCATTAATCTAATGTAATAGTCGATTTTTTCATAGATATACTACATCAGGGGTTTGGCTGTGCTTGTGTCACCCATACTAACTGCAAAGATATTTAATATATCAGTGGTGAAACTGAAAGTAACCCACTTGGATAGCAAATCCCATGAATGTGCTGTTCCAGCTAGGCTAGCCAGTGCCACTACTTTGTCCAATACTGTCAGCCAGAAATATTTTTTTTTTTATGTGCCAGAAATATAAATTAGAAAAAGCTTTCACCGTAATAATAAAATTATTCTGGTGTTAGACCAGAAGAAGCACTCCTGTTGTAATTAATACTGTAAAAAGGCTTAGGCAATATTTCTCCCAGTGTGGGAAATTTATCTAGCAAAACTAGCATTTTAACAATTCCGGTGTTCTGAAATACCAGCAGTCCTCTTGTAATTAATACCGCCAAAAGGCATTATATTGTCCAGTGTTGTAATTTTGGTGAAAAAAGGCCAATTTAATCAATCTGGTGTTTGTTAGACCAGAAAAACTAGGCCTCACGTTTTCACTCCTCTAAAAGGAATTATATTTCCCGTGTGGGAATCTATGTACCAAAACTAGCATTATAAAAATCTGGTGTCCAATTAGCAGCAGTGTTCTTGTAATTAATACCGCCAAAAGGCATTATTGTCCAGTGTTGTAATTTTGGTGAAAAAAGGCCAATTTAATCAATCTGGTGTTTGTTAGACCAGAAAACTCGGCCTCACGTTTTCACTCCTCTAAAAGGAATTATATTTCCCGTGTGGGGATCTATGTACCAAAACTAGCATTATAAAAATCTGGTGTCCAATTAGCAGCAGTGTTCTTGTAATTAATACCGCCAAAAGGCATTATTGTCCAGTGTTGTAATTTTGGTGAAAAAAGGCCAATTTAATCAATCTGGTGTTTGTTAGACCAGAAAAACTCGGCCTCACGTTTTCACTCCTCTAAAAGGAATTATATTTCCCGTGTGGGGATCTATGTACCAAAACTAGCATTATAAAAATCTGGTGTCCAATTAGCAGCAGTGTTCTTGTAATTAATACCGCCAAAAGGCATTATTGTCCAGTGTTGTAATTTTGGTGAAAAAAAGGCCAATTTAATCAATCTGGTGTTTGTTAGACCAGAAAAACTCGGCCTCACGTTTTCACTCCTCTAAAAAGGAATTATATTTCCCCGTGTGGGGATCTATGTACCAAAACTAGCATTATAAAAAATCTGGTGTCCAACTAGCAGCAGTGTTCTTGTAATTAATACCGGAAAAAGTAATTATATCTTCCAGTGTGGGAATTTTGGGGCTAAAAAATAATATATTTATTGTGGTGCGAGTTGAATCGCAACAATGAGGAAACATTCTATTAAGGGACGAGGACGCGGTCGTGGTGGTGTCCGTGAAGCCTCTGTTGCTGGCAGAGGACGTGGCCGTTCGGCCTCAGGCGCACAAAGTAGTGAAACAACTCCCTCAAGTAGCCGGCAGAATTCACAGCGATATTTGGTGGGGCCCAATGCCGTTATGAGGATGGTAAGGCCTGAGCAGGTACAGGCATTAGTCGATTGGGTGGCCGACAGTGCTTCCAGCACGTTCACCACATTGTCTTCCGCCCAGTCTTCTGCGGAAAGCGCACAGGTGGCACCTGAAAACCAAGCCCATCAGTCTGTCACATCACCCCCATGCATATCAGGGAAACTGGCTGAGCCTCAAGTTATGCAGCAGTCTCGTCTTCTGTTTGAAGACTCTGCTCTCACAGTTTTCCAGGGGCGTCCACCTATCCCTTCCCCAGCGGTGGAAGACATTCCATGGACTGACGCACAACCACTTATGTATCCAGATGATGAGGACATGGGAATACCACCACAGCAGAGTGACCGAGTGTCTGATGATGACGAAACACAGGTGCCCACTGCCGCGTCTTATTGCAGTGTGCAGACTGAACAGGAGGAGGTCAGGGAGGAAGACTGGGTGGAAGACGATGCAGAGGACGATGAGGTCTTAGACCCCACATGGACTGAAGGTCGTGCCGCTGACTTAAATAGTTCAGAGGAAGAGGCAGTGGTGAGACCGAGACAACAGCGAAGCCAAAGAGGGAGCAGGGGGCAAAAGCATAACAGCCGCCGTCCAGAGAGTTTGCCTGCTATTGGCCAGCGCCAACAGGGACCCAGCACCCCAAAGGCATCTTCAAGGAGTTCCCTGGCATGGCACTTCTTCAAACAATGTGCTGAGGACAAGACCAGAGTGGTTTGCACGCTGTGCCATCAGATCCTGAGGCGAAGCATTAACGTTCTTAACCTGAGCACCACCTGCATTATCAGGCATCTACATGCAAAGCATGAACTGCAGTGGAGTACACACCTTAAAAACAAGGAACCCGCTCAGGCTCCCCCTGCTCCCTCTACCGCTGCTGCCTCGGCTTCCGCCTCGAGAGGAATGTTGCCACCTGCCGAGCAGCAAACAGAGGATGTGCCACCGACACCACCACCGCCACCGTCACCTAGCGTCTCCACTATTTCACACAGCAGCGTTCAGCTCTCCATCTCTCAAACCTTTGAGAGGAAGCGCAAATTCCCACCTTGTCACCCTCGAGCCCTTGGCCTGAATGCCAGCATTTCTAAACTACTGGCCTTTGAAATGCTGTCATTCCGGCTGGTGGACACAGTCAGATTCAAACAGCTGATGGCCATGGCTGTCCCCCAGTATGTGGTTCCCAGCCGCCACTACTTCTCCAAGACAGCCGTGCCTTCCCTGCACATGCAAGTGTCCGATAAAATCAAGTGTGCACTGCGCAACGCCATTTGTGGCAAGGTCCACCTAAATACAGATACGTGGACCAGTAAGCACGGCCAAGGACGCTATATCTCCCTAACTGCACACTGGGTAAATGTAGAGGCGGCTGGGCCACAGGCGGAGAGTTCCTTGGCGCACGTCCTTCCGCCGCCAAGGATCACAGGGCATCATTCTTTGCCTCCTGTAGCCTCCTCCTACTCAGCATCCTCCTCCTCCTCCTCTGCTTCCACCAGCTCATCCAGTCAGCCACACACCTTCACCACCAACTTCAGCACAGCTCATATGTTTCGGGGACAGGCCCCACACCGCGCAGGAGTTGTGGCGGGGTATTGAACAACAGACCGACCAGTGGTTGCTGCCGGTGGGCCTCAAGCCCGGCCTGGTGGTGTGCGATAATGGGCGAAATCTCTTGGAAGCTCTGGGACTAGCCGGTTTGACGCACATCCCTTGCCTGGCGCATGTGCTGAATTTTGTGGTGCAAAAGTTCATTCACAACTACCCAGACATGTCAGAGCTGCTGCATAAAGTGCGGGCCGTCTGTGCGCGCTTCCGGCGTTCACATCCTGCCGCTGCTCACCTGTCAGCGCTACAGCGGAACTTCGGCCTTCCCGCTCACCGCCTAATATGCGACGTGCCCACCCGGTGGAACTCCACCTTGCACATGCTGGAGAGACTGTGCGAGCAGCAGCAGGCCATAGTGGAGTTTCAGCTGCAGCACGCACGGGTCAGTCGCACTGCGGAACAGCACCACTTCACCACCAATGATTGGGCCTCCATGCGAGACCTGTGTGCCCTGTTGCGCTGTTTAGAGTACGCCACCAACATGGCCAGTGGCGATGCCACTGTTATCAGCGTGACAATACCAATTCTATGTCTCCTAGAGAAAACGCTTAGGGCGATGATGGAAGAGGAGGTGGGCCAGGGCCAGGAGGAGGAGGAGGAGGATTACGGGTCGTTTTAGCACTTTCAGGCCAGTCTGTTAGAAGTGGCTCAGAGGGAGGTTTTTGCAACAGCAGAGGGCAGGTACAAATGTGGCCAGCCAGGGACCACTACTGGAGGACGAGGAGGATGAGGAGGAGGTGGAGGAGGATGAGGATGAAGCAGGTTCACAGCGGGGTGGCACCCAGCACAGCGCAGGCACATCCCTGGTGCGTGGCTGGGGGATACAGAGGATGATGACGATACGCCTCCCACAGAGGACAGCTTGTCCTTACCTCTGGGGAGCCTGGCACACATGAGCGATTACATGCTGCAGTGCCTGCGCAACGACAGCAGAGTTGCCCACATTTTAACGTGTGCTGACTACTGGGTGGCCACCCTGCTGGATCCACGGTACAAAGACAATGTGCCCAGTTTACTTCCTGCACTGGAGCGTGATAGGAAGATGCGCGAGTACAAGCGCACACTGGTAGACGTGCTCCTGAGAGCATTCCCAACTGTCACAGGGGAACAGGTGGAAGGCCAAGGCCAAGGCAGAGGAGGAGCTAGAGGTCGCCCACGCAGCAGTGTCACGGCCAGCTCCTCTGAGGGCAGGGTTAGCATGGCAGAAATGTGGAAAAGTTTTGTCTCCACGCCACAGCTAACTGCCCCACCACCTGATACGGAACGTGTTAGCAGGAGGCAACATTTCACTAACATGGTTGAACAGTACATCTGCACACAACTCCACGTACTGACGGATGGTTCGGCCCCATTCAACTTCTGGGTTTCCAAATTGTCCACGTGGCCAGAATTAGCATGTTATGCCTTGGAGGTGCTGGCCTGCCCGGCGGCCAGCGCTTTATCTGAACGTGTATTCAGCATGGCAGGGGCGTCATTACTGACAAACGCAGCCGCCTGTCCGCAGCCAACGTGGACAAGCTGACGTTTATAAAATGAACCAGGCATGGATCCCACAAGACCTGACCCTCCCTTGTGCAGACTAGTCCTTAATAACTGCCTTAAACCATGTTGTCTTGTACTCCTGGCCACTTCTTCATTGAAAAATCAATTTTTGAAATTAAGTAGGATCTTGGGGTGCAACCCAGAGTTGAATGAACCTTCCCTCTGTCTGGGTGCCGGACCAAAGTACATGAAAGTGTCCTTCTCCTGTGCTGGGTGATATGAATGTTATACTTGTGCTGTCTGACATGTCTCCTTTGTGTGGGTGCAGGGGGCCAAAGTCACTGAAAGCGGCCTTCTCCTGTGGTGGCTGATATAAATGCCTGATTCACTGCTGTGGGACCTCTCTCCTCTTTCTGGGTGCAGGGTCAAAGAAACAAAAGGTGGCCTACTCCTGTGGTGGTTGACATGATGCCTGATTCTCTGCTGTGGGACCTCTCTCCTCTTTCTGGGTGCAGGGGTCAAAGTCTCTAAAAGTGCCCTTCTCCTGTGGTGGTTGATGTGAAACTGATGCTTGTGCTATCTGACCTGTCTCCTCTGTGTCGGTGCTAAGGCCTAAGTCACTGAAAGCGGCCTTCTCCTGTGCTGGCTGATATAAATAACTGAATCTCTGCTGTGGGACCTCTCTCCTCTTTCTGGGTGCAGTGGTCAAAGAAACAAAAAGTGGCCTACTCCTGTGGTGGTTGACATGATGCCTGATTCTCTGCTTTGGGACCTCTCTCCTCTTTCTGGCTGCAGGGGTCAAAGTCTCTAAAAGTGCCATTCTCCTGTGGTGGTTGATGTAAATCTGATGCTTGTGCTATCTGACTTGTCTCCTCTGTGTCGGTGCTAAGGCCTAAGTCACTGAAAGCGGCCTTCTCCTGTTCTGGCTGATATAAATGCCTGAATCTCTGCTGTGGGACCTCTCTCCTCTTTCTGGGTGCCAGGGTCAAAGTCTCTAAAAGTGCCCTTCTCCTGTGGTGGTTGATGTGAAACTGAAGCTTGTGCTATCTGACCTGTCTCCTCTGTGTCGGTGCTAAGGCCTAAGTCACTGAAAGCGGCCTTCTCCTGTTCTGGCTGATATAAATGCCTGAATCTCTGCTGTGGGACCTCTCTCCTCCGTGTGGCTGCAGGGGTCAAAGTCTCTAAAAGTGCCATTCTCCTGTGGTGGTTGATGTAAATCTGATGCTTGTGCTATCTGACCTGTCTCCTCTGTGTCGGTGCTAAGGCCTAAGTCACTGAAAGCGGCCTTCTCCTGTTCTGGCTGATATAAATGCCTGAATCTCTGCTGTGGGACCTCTCTCCTCCGTCTGGGTGCAGGGGTAAAAGTCTCTCAAAGTGGCCTTCTCTTGTGCTGGGTGATGTGAAGCTGATGTTTGTGCCATCTGACATGGTTGCCGGGGTCCCATTAAATGGTGGCCTACTCCTGTGGTGGGTGATCTAAATGCATGATTCTCTGCTGTGAAAACCTCTCTCCTCCGTCTGGGTGCAGGGGTCAAAGTCTCTCAAAGTGGCCTTCTCTTGTGCTGGGTGATGTGAAGCTGATGTTTGTGCCATCTGACATGGTTGCCGGGGTCCCATTAAATGGTGGCCTACTCCTGTGGTGGGTGATCTAAATGCATGATTCTCTGCTGTGAAAACCTCTCTCCTCTGTCTGGGTGCTGGTCCAAAATACATGAGAGTGGCCTTCTCCGGTGGTGGTTGATATGACGCATGATTCCTTGCTGTGGGACCTGTATCCTCTGTCTGGGTGCTGGGCCGAAATAAATGAGAGTGGCCTTCTCCGTTGGTGGTTGATATGAGGCATGATTCCTTGCTGTGGGACCTATCTCCTCTGTCTGGGTGCTGGTCCAAAATAAATAAGAGTGGCCTTCTCCGGTGGTGGTTGATATGACGCCTTATTCCTTGCTGTGGGACCTGTATCCTCTGTCTGGGTGCTGGTCCAAAATACATGAGAGTGGCCTTCTCCGGTGGTGGTTGATATGACGCCTTATTCCTTGCTGTGGGACCTGTATCCTCTGTCTGGGTGCTGGTCCAAAATACATGAGAGTGGCCTTCTCCGGTGGTGGTTGATATGAAGCATGATTCCTTGCTGTGGGACCTGTATCCTCTGTCTGGGTGCTGGTCCCAAATAAATGAGAGTGGCCTTCTCCAGTGGTGGATGATATGACGCATGATTCCTTGCTGTGGGACCTCTCTCCAATTGATATTGGTTAATTTTTATTTATTTTATTTTATTTTAATTCATTTCCCTATCTACATTTGTTTGCAGGGGATTTACCTACATGTTGCTGCCTTTTGCAGCCCTCTAGCCCTTTCCGGGAGTCTTTTACTGGCTTTTTAGTGCCCAAAAGTTCGGGTCCCCATTGACTTCTATGGGGTTCGGGTTCAGGATGAAGTTCAGGTTGAGTTCGGATCACGAACCCGGACATTTTCCGGAAGTTCGGCCGAACCTCTCGAACCCGAACATCCAGGTGTTCGCTCATCTCTAATTGAGGAATATAACGAATATAACGCTATATTCTCAATCTTCGTTATATTCTAGCAATACAACCATTAGGAACCCAACTCTAAGTTAAATTCGCAATGCGATTAATACAGGTTATATTAATCGCATTGCGATTACAACTACTAACACTGCAGCTTCAGAATGAATCTAAGATGGACGCCGTCCTTACTTTTTGATAGGAGGTGGGAGGGTCTGGGAGGGAGGGTATGCTGATTGGCTGTAATGTGTCTGCTGACTATAAGGTACAGGGTCAAAGTTTGCTCAATGATAAAGTATAGGGGCGAACGCTCACATCGCAAATGTTGGCCCACCGCGGCGGACGCGAACAAGCTATGTTCGCCAGGAACTGTTCACCAGTGAATAGTTCGGGACATCTCTATAGACAGAGTCATAGAAACATAGAATGTGTCGGCAGATAAGAGCCATTTGGCCCATCTAGTCTGCCCAATATGCTGAATACTATGAATAGCCCCAGGCCCTATCTTATATGAAGGATGGCTTTATGCCTATCCCATGCATGCTTAAACTCCTTCACTGTATTTGCAGCTACCACTTCTGCAGGAAGGCTATTCCACTATTCCATGCGTCCACTACTCTCTCAGTAAAGTAATTCTTCCTGATATTACTTTTAAACCTTTGCCCCTCTAATTTAAAACTATGTCCTCTTGTAGCAGTTTTTCTTCTTTTAAATATTCTCTCTTCTTTTACCGTGATGATTCCCTTTATGTATTTAAAAGTTTCTATCATATCCCCTCTGTCTCTTCTTACTTCCAAGCTATACATGTTAAGGTCCTTTAACCTTTCCTGGTAAGTTTTGTCCTGCAATCCATGTACTAGTTTAGTAGCTCTTCTCTGAACTCTCTCCAAAGTTTCAATATCCTTCTGCAGATATGGTCTCCAGTACTGCACAAAATACTCCAAATGAGGTCTCACTAGTGCTCTGTAGAGCGGCACGAGCACCTCCCTCTTTCTACTGTTAATGCCTCTCCCTATACACCCAAGCATTCTGCTGGCATTGCCTGCTGCTCTATGACATTGTCTGCCCACCTTTAGGTCGTCTGATATAATGACCCCTAAATCCCTTTCCTCAGATACTGAGTCCACTAAAATATATCAGTTAATGACACACAACAAAATGTCAAGTACTCTAGTCTGTGGTAGGTGGAATTTTTTAGATTTCATTTTGAAAAAAGTTTAAAACAAAATATGCAATTGCAAATTCCACTGCTGTGTAACAGTGAGTGATACATGTCAGATCAGGTACACAAGTCTATGATAGGTGTAAGTTTTGTAATTACATTAAAAAAAAATAATAATAGAAAATACACAGTTGGGCAGAGTCCACTATAATATAACAGTCTGCAGTAAAAATATACATTGATATATACCATGACTGATGTCTCAAAATACATCCAGTTAGGTTTGTTACACTAATTAGTGCTCATGCAACACAAACTGATTGGGGGTCTTATTAACATTGAGGGTCTGATTGGTGGTCTTATATGAGGTCTAATGAAAAATATTTTTTCCTTCTTTTCCATGGTTTCTTCTTTTCCTTCCTAAAACCTTGGTGTGTCGTATGGTCAGGTGCATGTTATAGGACGAAAAATATGGTATATATCAATCTGCTCAACTCTTCCTTTTCTAGAACATGCAGATTGCATTGTATTTTGTAGTAAGATATCCTCTTTAATTGAGGAAACTTTTCAACAGCTTTAAAAAAAAGACCAATTAGACAGTGTTCGGTAGAACTAGGAGCTAAACGCTAGTACAAATATTTTTTTTTTTTATATGGCATAGATGTAAATTGGGCTGCTAGCTGGCTCCTTCATTCATTTTGAAAAAAAAAAAAAAAAGTACAAGGCCTTTAAATATTTAATGCAAGCACAGCCTCCGTGGATGTGAAGCTAATGGCCGCAGCAACATACCACGCAGTTCACTAACTAACTAACTAAACTGGCCCCTGTCCTGTACCTAGCAAAAACCCTTCCTCTCTTCCTCTCTCTCTATTATTTAAATCAATCTATATAAATCTATAAATCTTTCCATATATTGTGTGATCCTCCATTTTCCTGTCCTGTAGTAGCTGTCTTCTAATTCATCTGTTTTTGTGACCTCCTCTCAGCTATAGCTTCTGACAGCAACCTGCAGTCCAACCCTTGTTAACTCCAGGACCATCTCAGCCAACCCCATTACAGTGTGTCAACTAGGGATATAAGCTATAAATACCCATATTACAGAGTACCAGTCATAGATATCACCGTTACATAGTCCACTGTGGTAGTGAAACAGTTAATGTTCATCAGTATGACAGGCAGGTGACAGATGTCACTCTTAGAAGCAGTTCACACTTCACTTATTTAGTCAATTACGGGTCCAAAACTGACCAAGTAACTGAAGTGTGAACTCAGCCTTCCAGGTCAATGTTAGGGTCAGGTATAAAGGTTTTAACTATGTAGTGGCCCAAGATTCTACTATACAGTGAAAGAACGCCTGTTAATTCTATGCATATTGCTACAGAACTTGCTCACCCCAAAATCAGTAGTAGCAGGCTGCTTTTTCACCCCAATTACAGACTCAAGCATGAATGGATTTACTTATGTATAAAATCATGTGAATACCCCAAAATCAGTACTATAAGGCCGAAATTTCACCCCAATTACAGAATTAAGGATGAATGGATTTACTTATGTATAAAAGAATGTGAACACCCCAAAATCAGTAGTATCAGGCCACATTTTCACCCCAATTACAGAATCAAGGATTAATGGAATTACCTATGGAAATAACAATGTGAACACCCCAAAATTAGTAATATCCGACTGTAATTTCACCCCAATTACAGTATTAAGGATTAATGGAATTACTTATGCAAAATAATAATGTGAACCCCCCCAAAATAAGTTGTTTTAGACTGCTATTTCATCCCAATTAACGGAATTACTTAAGTATAAAATAATGTGAACAGTTGTGTTAGAATGCTTTTGAACCCCAATTAGTGCAGCAAGGTGTAATAGAATAACTTCTTTATTAGCCAAGCGTTACTCTGTTCAATTGGCCCCTGCTCTCTCTTAATAGTGTGGATAAAGTCTCCCTATTATATCCCTACACTATCTCAGTGCTGCCCCTGAAGTGTTAAAAAACTAATGTTTTTCTAATAAAGTCATTCCTAACCACTTTCTCTAGCACTTGTCATATCTGTCTCTATGCTCAGTTCACTGGAAAATGGTGAAGACCAGGCAGGATGAGGCTTTTATAGGGCTTTTACATCAAGGGGGCTGGCTATCTGATGATTGGCTGGCTGCCCAGCATTATGTGTGATCTCTCATTCCAAGGCTTCTTACTTTTACTCACTCAACACTAACCACAGCATTATGCTACTCACATTTTTTATCTGCAGATGTCACCTCAATATTGTATCATCCATAGATCACATACCAGTATGTGAACCACAGATACCACTGTCGTAATGTGCTATCCACAGATGTCCACATTTTAGATGTTGATGCTCCATAATAACATTGGCAGCTGCAAATACCCCCATAACAGTATGTGAGTCAAGTGTTCCCATAGCAGTGTGTCATGCTTAGATAACCGATAACCATATTTTAGATACCCTCACAATGACAGACTGCCAATGACCTTTATATTGTTGAAATTATTATTGACTTACTCTGCTGAACTTGGTAGCTTATCACTTCGTTTGAAAAATATATATATATCTTCCAACTAAAAGTCAGTCCAGTGAGTCTTTTAGTCTAAAATACACAGTACTTATAATCTTCCTAGGGTTTAGGAAAGAGGGAATCACGCAAAGATCCCATAAAAAATGCCGACTTTAAAATGGTTGTCCAACTTATTTCAAAATTTACTGAAGCCACAAATGTGTTAAAAAAAAAAAAAAGATTGGAAACTCAACTTAATCCACTGCCATTTCCCATGCTGCTGATCTGGTACCCCACCTCCGGTTTGTGTTTACAGGCTGCAGCAGTGATGTGGCATGTACTGTAAATGCTGCAGTCAAACACTGGCCTCAGCAGCCTTGTTTTTTATACTAATGAGGTCTACAACACAACTGCAGCTCAGAAACGCAGACAAGATGTGAGGACCAGGGCAGCATCATTGGAAAAACAACCATTTAGCATTTATTATATTTAGGGTAGTTGGGGGATTTTGAAATAAGGTGGACAACCCCTTAACTTCCCCTGAAAACACAATGGTAGAGATAATGGTTAAATACTCATTGAACGTTTTCATTTGTATGTGGGCAAAAACATGGTAAATTTGCAAACTTGTTTGACTAATACAATACCATACCTCCCAACCGTCCTGGATCCTGCAGGACAGTCCTGGATTTCAGTTGCTGTCCCATGGTCCCGGTATGGGGGAGGTATATCTCGCTTTCTGGCAGCTGTCCCTGCTTCAATAGGAAGCAGAGACAGCTGCCTGCAATGATGAAGCAAGAGCCGTCCGTCCACACTCTGCTCCATCATTCCTCCCCTTGGTCTGAGCTCCACACTTCAGGTCTGGGCAGGGGGCAGAGCTGGCCATGAGCTCTGTGTATCCTGCTGCTGCTGAGGAACGAGGTGAATATGTGGAGTTTATTTAATTTTTTACTGCCTGTGAAGGTGGCTTTTTACTGGGCATACTACTTTACTGTGAGGGGGCACAGCTGGGCATATTATTGTTAGGGGGCACTATACTGGGCATATTTATTACTGTCAGGGGGCACAGCTGGGAATATTACTGTCAGGGGGCACAGCTGGAAATATTATTGTCAGGGGGCACATTACTGTCAGGGTGCCCATATCTGGGTATAACTACTGTGAGAGGGCACATATCTGGCCATAACTACTGTGAGGGGCACATATCTGGGCATAGTACTGTGAGGCAGCACATAACTGGGCATAACTACTGTGAGGGGCACATATCTGACCATAACTATTGTGAGGGGCAGATATTTGGGCATAACTACTATGAGGAGGCACATATCTGGGCATAACTAATGTGTGGTGGCATAAAGGGGGAATAATTACTATGTGGAGCTATTTAGGGGAGTGGGTGGGATTAGGTGTTTAATTATGTGTTGGGCAGAGTTAAAGGCATGGCCTAGTGCAGAAAAAATTTGCTGCAGCACTCTTCATTTTTGACAGCTGCTTTGGAAAATGAAAGGTGGAATCTGATTAGTTGCTATCGGCAACTAAGCGAGTTCTATTTTACACACTTTGATGAATGATCCCACTTGTTTTTGTTTTGCATTATGCTAATAGCCACAAATATTTGGTAAGATAGAGATTCAGAGAGGTTTGGTCGCAAGAACTCATATGCTTGCCTATAAGTTATATTGCACCATGTACTTTCTAAGAAGCGTCTTTGATGAGTAAACAACTTTCAATCTCTTTTAATACTGTCTATTTAATCAAGACCTGTTTAGCAAACATGAAAATGAATTTATAGACGTTATTCCCAGGAGCAGACTACTGTAACAATAGGTATGTTACAATTATCTTGTATGCACACAGATGAGGCTATCCAGGGATCCTGGAGCTTTATTTTTATTTTTTTAAGGACACTATGTGGCTTTCCATGAAATATTAGCTATTAATTTGGAGTGGAAGTCTGTCCAGAAGTGTTGCTGTTGCATCAATAAAATTTTGGATATCAACAAGAAAGAACATTCACACCGCTATGCTTCTTGCTTTCTTTTTTATGTGTCTGTCAATACTCTAGTGAGCTCAGTTAAAGTAATTTCTTAACTGCAACTTTTTGAAAAGTTGCAAAAATTATCTTAAACTTACTCCAGTAAAGGGATGGCACAGAAAGTAAAGTAACATAGAGAAGTAATTCAGAAGCATTAAATTTAACCCCTTCCGGCATTATCACATACACTGAGCCCTCATCATACATGGCCGGTGATGACTGTATTATACAGTTATAACCTAGCTGCAATGACAGGGATCAGAAATTTCGCTGAACCTGGTCATTTAACCCTTCAGATGGCACGGTCAATAGCGATTGCGGCATATTTAGAGTTAGGCAGAGGCTTCTTCTGCATTCCGATCAGAACCCCCACAATGAAATTGCAATGCTAAGATCAGTTACAATGGCAGTCTATGGTATTTTGAAGGTTTCCAGCCCTGTCATGGTAAACTGACTGTAAAGCTGTGCACTAGAATCATGTAAACCATAATAGTACTCTAGTATGGTCTATGGTACAAGCAAGGGATGACCAACCTGTGGCCTTCCAGCTGTTGAAAAACTACAACTCTCAGCATGACTGGACATTCTACAGCTGTTAGGACATACTGGGACTTGTAGTTTTGCAACAGCTTGGGTGCCGCAGGTTGAGCATCTATGGCACAAGCAATCAGAAAAATAATAATCAATAAAAAATTAATAATATATATATATATATATATATATATATAGTAATTCAAAAATGCACAGCAGCACTCCACTCTTCAAACAAACAGGTGTTTATTCAGCCCAGTGCATATATATACATATATATATATATATATATATATATATATATAAAATTCAAATAACAAGAAACAAAAATAAATATTAATAATAATAAAAAATACAAACATAACAGGTATCACCATGTCTTAACTATTAAAAATGTAAATAAATTGAATAACAATGATAAAAATGTCCTATGTACCCAAAAAATGGTACCAAATACCAATAAAAATTACAGTTCATTCTGCAAAAGAGGGAATATTAAAGGGCATCTGTCGGCATATTTGTACCTATAAAACTGGCTGATCTGTTGCAATTGGTGCTTGGCAGCTGAAAGCATCTGTGTTGGTTGAATTTTCATGTTTGCCCACATTCCTGAGAAAAATGAGGTTTTAATATATGCAAATGAGCCTCTAGGGGGTGAGAAACGGGGGTGTTTCCATTACATCTAGAGGCTCTCCAATCATAAAAGAAGTACTGCTGCAGAAGGAAGCAAGGTGGATTATCTGGTCAAGAGCAATAGGCCCATTAGGCCTGAATGATAAAGTGAGTTTCTATAGTTGTTATGAAGCATTTGTCCATGTATGTGGGGTCCATTTGGTTGTATGTTTTTAAAAATGTCGGGATGGGATAGCGTCATGTGTTACCATGACAATCCCGCTGAGTGAAGCATAAATGAAAAATGCAATAGCATGATGATGTCAGTGGCCTGAGGAAGCGCGAGAGCAAGAAACGTCCGTCGCTGCTTGTTTGGCTCTGTGAACTGCCATTTACTGTTGGTGTGTGAACACCTAGAGGCTCTGTTTTCTCTGTAACCACCATGCCCTCTGTGCTTTGATTGACAGGGCCAGGCATGATTATGTTTTTGCTAACGGGACATGCCAATCAAAGTGCAGGGGCTGCAGTAGTTACAGAAAAAGTTGAGCCTCTAGGTGTAACAGCCACACCCCCTTTGCTCGTAAAGGCTCATTACCACATATGAAATCTGCTGGTAGATGCCCTTTAAAAATGTATATTTTTTTCAAAGGTTTTTTTTTTTTTTTTAAGCAGTAAAACAGAATAAAAACTTTACAAATCTGGTATCGCCATTTTTGTATTGACCCACAAATAAGGACATTATATCATTTTTAGTGCACAGTAAATGCCATAATATCAAAACCCCAAAACACCTTTGCAGAATTGTGCATGTTTTTCATTTTTTTAATTGAATAATTTTTCCCCCCATTTTCCAATACACACCATGGTAAATTAAGTGGAGCCTTTAAAAAATAAAACATATCATGGAAAAAATAAGCACTCATGTAAAGGGAAAATTTTAAAAGTTATGGGTGTTAGAATTAGTTTTGAGCGGGAGGTGCCATATTCGATTTTGCGATATTTCGTGAACATTCGATAATATTCGTCATTGATTCGTCGATATCGAATATTCGTCATTACTCATTATTCTATTTATCGCGAATAATAAAAAAGTTAATCAAATCTCAAATAGTGCTGTCTACGAACTGAGTTTCTAATTTCACTAATATAATTTAAATCATGCTTCGAGAGTCTTATTCATGTTTCAAGAGTCTTTAAAGAATTAGAGTATATACAAGTAAGACAGCACATAGAGGCAAATTTCTTCCATCTGGAGAACTGTTCTGCACAGCTAATGTATGAAGTACTATTCAGCATTAATATATAACACATTGTATGTGACCTCTATATTTGTAAGTGCAAAATGAAATATTCTTAGAATCCTAACATTCTGTTCTTATTCTATCATACATAAAATACTTGTAAGAGAACCATTTCAAATGATTGTTTCCAGTACATATTGCTGTTGGAGAAAAAGTTAAAATCCTAATGTGGTGAGTCCACAAACACAGAGTACAATCACTTGTCTTTCAAATGAATCCTCTTCGTTATTATTTTATCATGTTCTCTTTGGTGACACTACTACATCAAACCGTCACATTTGATTATTTCTTTGAATCACATAAACATGTTCACATTGAGAATTGTGTACTGTCTGCTGTGCTGGAAATCCATTATTCACATCAAAGCAAAGAGAAACATGACTATGTCATTACATAGAGATAAACACCACATTCCAAAAGAAGATTTAATTGCTTTGTTTTTAAAGTGAATCCAATGAGAAAACCTACTCAATGTATTCATTGAGATTTCAATTGATACTGAAAATTATGACAACAGATATTGTTAAGTTTACCACTGATTATTGTATTTGAAAGATGTTTAATGTATTGGCTCTATTTATGTAAAGGCTATGAGGCATCAAAATGTTTTATTCGAAATTTTAACTGACATACTATAATTTATTAATTGCAAAAGAAGCCTCTAAGCCTTTGTAGGTTTAATTTTTTAACAATATAATATGGATTTCCTCTCCTCTTATACTTATTTCCACAATCTAAAAATGGTTTAATGGGATAAAAAAATAAAAAAATAAAAAAACAGTGGTATGTTGAGGGACCAAGCATCCATAATTTATGAGCGGGAGGTGCCATATTCGATTTTGCGATATGGGGTCAGGATATCAGCCCATATGAAACACAAAGCTGTTAATTGCCAGAAGAAAAAGTAGCTTGTTGTGAATCAGGCTATAAAAATTCTCCCTTTTAATTGGAAGCAGCAGCAGTACAATGTGTATGTGAAAAGGCTTGGTCACTTGGCCACAATAGTAGAAACAGCAGAAACAGCATAGCATGGGATATACAAAGCAGTAGATTGGCTATGGCAGTAGCTCAATCTATGGCTTGTGGTAGTAGTAGTAGTAGTGGTAGTAGTAGTAATAGTAGTAGAAGTGGTAGTAGTGGCAGATGTGTAACATTAATAGTAGGGGATTAGCAGCAAAGAGCATTAGCAGCAGCCATATGGTACAGTACATGTTGGCAGGTGGGTAGCAGCATGATGGATGCATCAACAGCCATAGAGAACATGATGGTAGGGCAGTAGCAGCAGTGGAATGATGGCAACAGTGGCATGATGAAGGCAGCAGCAGCTGTACAAAACATGATGGTACACAGGCAACATGATGGTAGTCAGGATGGCAGGCAGCAACAGTGGCAAGATGTGGCACAGTCAGCAAAGCCAGACTTATACATCAGCCTCAGGCAGAGGACTGTAAATATCCTCCCAAATCCAAGCTTGGTTCAAAAGCGATATTTTGGACGCTTGTGGAGGACAACTTGGTCAATTTCAGTGCCACCACACCCCGTGGCACTAAAAACCCTCTCAGAGATAGCACAGTAGGCTGGGCAAGAAAGAAAACATTATGCCAGTTGGGGCCACTGCTCCATCCTGCCTGCCCATAAGTCCATGCGGTCAGGGAACAGGGTATGTGCCGGAGACAGGCCAGAGTCTTGGTAGACCTGAACTTGGGTGTTGTGGAGCAATGTTTCCACTTGCTGATTTTCCTCATCCTGGCATGACATGAGAAAAGCTGCTTCATCCTGTTGAGGAGGCTGAACAGTTGTGTGCTCTCCGTATTTCATGTAAGCTATATACACAGTGTTGCCTGATAATAACTTAATTTGGCCTCCCTTACTGAGGGAGTAAACATTTCCCCATTTTGCTTTAATAACAATGGTCTAAAAGCATGGTTATCCAGTAATCATCAGACTACTTGATGTCAAGGCTACGCCTGTCAGTGCATAGGCAAGCAAGCATTCAGCTTACCATTCTGACCAGCAAGCCTGAGGAGCCAGTTCTTTCAAGATTAGCACTCCACTTAGGGTGTCATGGCCGGTATCAACGTAATCATCAGTATCATCCTCCTCCTCTAGTGGCAGCCCTTCACCCGACTTCTCTATGGGAGTTTCTCTTTGTGGATCCCCAATAGCTACAGAGCAAACAGCAAGATGAGTTTCTTCTTCTGCTGTCGTCCCCTACTGCTTGATTGTCAGCATCTGTTCTAAGAGGGGGATGAGGGACAACTGTAGCATGAATAGTATAAGCTACAAGTGCCTGACTTTGAAATAACACATGCACCCTGCTGAAGAGGTCTGGTGCATGATAAAATTGTTTATAGCTTTCCGCTGCTCGTACAGGCACTCTAGTATGTGCAATGTTTAATTCTTGTGAGTTGGAATGCCGAGTTTTAAGCAGTGTAGCAACAAACCATTCTGATGCTGAAAGTCCAGGAGAGCGTTCCTCTGCATTTAAGAATGCCTGAAATGTCGAGTGTCATACAAGGAATAGGTCTTATGTCCCCCAGGTTTAATGTGGCCACAATATTGCAGCTATTGTCACTGACCACCTTGCTCAGTTCGACTCGATGAGGTGACTGCCAGTGGAAGGTTTGCTGCTAGATATAATTTAGCAGCTGCTCACCACTGTGGTTCTTCTCGCCCAGGTCGATCAGCTCCAACACTGTGTTAATTCGATACATTGATATTTGATAGGAAGGAGGGGAGTGGGAGCGACGCTGTATCCTGCTGCTGTTTGGGACATGAACGTCTCCATGGAGGAGGTTGTGGAGGAGGTGGCTAAGTGTTTGGTGTGGGAGCCACGCCAATGCAATTGTGTGTGGATGGGTGTTCGAAAGGACCTGACCTTGTTGCTGGAGCCCAAAAAAGAATTCATTCAGGGACCATGAACCATATTTACTCTTCCTGTCCATAACAGCTGCTGTAGGTGTTCAGCATGGTGTGCTTCTTGACACACAGCGAGAATTGAAAGGAATAGATCACATTCTCTGCCTCATGCTTGCAGACTCTACCTAATGGTATGGCAGTGACAGCAGCACCAGCAACCTAGCCAGGTGGGGGTTCAGCTTGTAGAAAAGATAATTGCTGTGCAGTTATGGATGTCTCACAGTGGAACAGAGAACAAGAAGGAGGATGAGTCTTAAAAGGAGAGCTTATAATGATGACAAGGACACTGTATTGCTTGGTAATGCGGGTTAGCTGCCACAAAGAAGACCAGGTAAAGGAAGACACACTTGTTATTATTGGAAATGCTGGCCAGTTGTATTCTCCCAAAGGATCCAGTGTTGCTGCCTCATATTGCCCTGGCACATATTTATGACTAAAATTTAATGTGTTTTCACTAAGATTTAAAATGCTACCCTCTGTTTTGTAAAACACACGCTGCAGAGTTGTATTACAGTTTTTGGAAAAACAAAAAACCCTTGAACTGTCTGAAGATGCCCTGACACAGATTTTGGAGTACTATTTCAAGTGTTTACACTGAGATTTAAAATTCTATATATCTGGATGGTATGTGTTGTACAATTGTCTGTCTACACAATTCTTCTGCTTTCTAGCCCCCCCCCCCACACAACACACACACACACACACACATACCTTCCTCTCAGGATTATGTGAGCATCGTTCTTCTTCCTCTGTCGTGCTATTTCCTGTTGATATATGCTAAAAATGCCACTGTGTGTCGTTTTAATGGCTTCGTCTGAGCTAACCTGAAAAGCTTCTGGTTCATCTAGAAGACAAATTTTTGGGCCACTAAAACATTACTTTTAATTTAATTCTAAAAAATAGCTTGGCATCACCTCCTATAACTCATAGGAAATTCAATAGTGTATAGAAGAGGTGAAAAAAATATATCCCTAATCCTCTCCCTTTTCCTATTGAGTCCCTACCTAAGAACGGAATAGCCGCCCCGATAGGGGCTATCCTCTGTCAGGAACTTTCTAGTCACCCTATCTGGCCCCTGACACAGAATAGAGTACCATCACCATAGTGCCAAAAGGATGTCCAATAGTCATGTCAAAGTCATAGGTTAAATTATTCACGAGAAACCGTAACGTGGCCAAGCCACCAAAAAATGGAAGGATCCACCTCCAAACAACTAACAAAGCACAGTTTGTGGATTGAAAATATTTAAAAATTAACTTTTAATGACTCTCTTAAAAGATATGCCCCACACTTAGGTAAAGAAACAAAATATGAGACACATATGCATCTGAGTTGTTGTCTACAGACCAACTACTCAACACACACTTGTATCACAGTGGTTAGATAAATGGGTGCGCGGCGGTACTCAGTAAACACCAGTATCCTACCACACTGTGGTCCTGGTCTCCGATGCCGGTGAAGTCAGCGATAAACCTTCAATATACGGCTTGAAAAGATAGAAAGGGAACAGACGGGGGTCTACCTTTGCCCTACAATAGTCAGTAGTCCTGCAGGGGCCCTAGCCACTAAAAGTGGGGGTAGCGGCCTAACCACAGGGCACTCGTCCTTAGAAGGGCGACCCCGTCCGGAACCTGTCCCTTATCTACTTGGGCCTAGTAAAGCCCTACACTATTGTTTAATGCTCCCTGTTCCCTACATGCATGTTTCATGCCCACAAGGGACAATCATCAGGGGATATAGGTTTCAGTAAATAACTTGTACTAGATGATAGATAAAGCATTAAAGGAGTAGGTCCACCGATGGTTGGAACCTACATGGTAATTCACATGGTTCCACTGTAATAGCACAGTGAGACCTAACCCAGACCTATAGATATACAAGGGTGGGGAGGGTAAAATAGATGAAGGGGGAGAAATAAATAGGGAGAAAGGGCTACAGATAACAGCCCCCCTCTCTCGTGCTCCCGTCACAGATGATGTGTGCTGCTGGCGATGCTGCGCCGCATGAGAAAACGGCGGCACTTTTTAAAGGCATCGTAATGTCCAGCATACCTTGCGGTATGTTACATCATGCTCCAGCGGCGGCTCCGGTCACTGACAGGCCCGGCGCACATTTACGACGTCATTACGTCCGGTCACATGACCGGAGCCAGCGCGCGCATGCGCACTTCATACAAGGATCACCGCCAGGTTGCTGGTAAGGGAAAACACAGGTAGTCAAATTGCCTGTGTTCCCTCCCACCCCAAATAGCGTGGGTGAGACTGATTGGGATGCTGGTTGATGGGGACATGTCCCCAGCAGCCAATCAGAATATCAAATGGGGGGGGGGGGGGTTTGGGGTTTCTTTACCTAAGTGGGGGGCATATCTTTTAAGAGAGTCATTAAAAGTTAATTTTTAAATATTTTAAATCCACAAACTGTGCTTTGTTAGTTAAATTATTCACACCTTACTTAATTATGCTTCTTAATATAATATACTTCAAAAATAAGTAAAACAATGTAATTAATGTTGAACAAATATATCCACTTGAGTACCGTATAGGTCCCTAAGTGTTTCACTGTACCACTCAAGCACTAGCTCATCAGGAGACAAAAAGCAGGTGGGAATATGTCCATATAGGTCAATATAAAAATATGTTAAAGAAAAGAAAATACAAAATAATAATAAGATGGGAAATAGCCGCTAATGGATCATCAAATAGAAGTATCGGCAGCCCGTCATACCCAAAAGTGACCATGTAAACATTATCAAAAAGCCCCCCTATAGCGTTAGAAAAAAATATCATAGATTAGATAAGCATGTCATTAGAGTTGAGCAAACACCTGGAAGTTCGGGTTCGCCGGGTTTGGCTAAACTTCGTCGCAAAGTTCGAGTTCGGGACCCAAACTTGACCCCGAACCTGAACCCCATTGAAGTCAACGGGGACCCGAATTTTGGGGCACTAAAGTGGCTCTAAAAATGTAATGGAAAGGGCTAGAGGGCTGCAAAAGAAAGCAAAAGGGGGGTAAGAGCTGGACTATTGCCATGCAAACAAATGTGTATAGGGAAATGACTTAAAATAACATACATAACAATTTAAAATAATAATCTTGAACTAGGAGGAGAACAACACTGTTTTTTTTAACTTAAAAAAAAATTGGGTAGACCCCAAAACATTGGGAAATATAGAAAAGAAAACAAAGAGAAAGTACGCTGGATGGGTGAGGCCGGTATACATGTCTATTCTGCACAAGGTATGGACAAGTCCTGTAGGATCCATGCCTGGTGTATTTTAATGAATGTTAGCTTGTCCACATTGGCTGTGGACAGGTGACTGCGCTTGTCTGTGATAATGCCCCCTGCCATGCTAAACAAATGTTCAGACAATACACTGGCTGCAGGGCAGACCAGCACCTCCAAGGCGTAAAGGTCAAGCTCAGGCCATGTGGCCAATTTGGAGACCCAGAAGTTGAATGGGGCAGACCCATCAGTCAGTATGTGTATGCGTGTGCACACATACTCTTCCACCATGTTGCTGAAATCCTGCCTCTTGCTAAGACATTCCATATCAACTGGTGGTGCTGGTTCTTGTGGCCTGCTGACAAAGCTTTTCCACATTTCGGCCATGCTAACCCTTCCTTCTGAGGTGCTGGCGGTGCCGCAGCTGCATTGGCGACTTCTTCCTCCTCCTCTGCCTTCACTTTGTGTTTCCACTGAGGCCCCCATGTCAGGTAGGAATGCCATCATCAGCGCGTCTACCAGGGTGCAGAATATATTTCCCAGTCAGGAATGCAGTGCAGGGGTAGTGTGAAAGAAAAAAGGGGTTCAGATCACTCAACAATCTAAACTCCGCCAAATTTACAGAATATATTTCCCAGTCAGGTATGCAGTGCAAGGGTAGTGTGAAAAAAAAAGGGGTACAGATCACCCCGCAATCTAAACGCCGCTAAATTTACAGAATATATTTCCCAGTCAGGTATGCAGTGCAGGGGTAGTTTGAAAGAAAAATGGGGTACAGATCACCCAACAATGTAAACGCCGCTGAATTTACAGAATATATTTCCCAGTCAGGTATGTAGTGCAGGGATAGTGTAAAAGAAAAAAGGGGCACAGATCACCCAACAATGTAAACGCCGCCAAATTGACAAAATATATTTCCCAGTTAGGTATGCAGGGCAGGGGTAGTTTGAAAGAAAAATGGGGGCATGGAGCATCCCAGTTATCTGTCATCTATTCGCCCCGCTGAAGGGTTATTTTGAAAGTTTGTAGAAGCCACACGGGGCCCCCAACACTGCAGATTTATCATGGAGACATCATGGATATTTTACAGCATATAACTACAGCACCAGACAATCTAAACGGTGCCGAATTTACTGAATATATTTCCCTGTCAGGTATGCAGTGCAGCAGGAACACACCCTCCAAGCCACTGATCTAATAACCGTGAAAATGTCCACCCGCAATCTAAGAGCTGGATTTACTGATTAAATTTCACTTTCAGAAATGCAGTGCAGGCCGCAAACGCACTTTTTAGCAAAAAAAATGAATAAATATATTTGTCCCCCCCAGAATCTAACAGATGGATTTACTGAAATGATTACACTGTCACATACGCAGCACAGGGGTACTTTACAGAAAAAAGTGTGAAGTAGGTCCCTGAACTCACAGGCGGATTATCTATATTATTTTCACTTCCCCTGGCACATATGCAATGCAGGTACACTTAAAAAATGGGTATATGTCGCCCACTGAACTACAAGAACAGGATTAAATTATTGTCCTTGTCACTTGCACAAAATGGCCGCTGTCACCCACCTAACTGACAGACGGATTGAAAAACTTATTTTTCTGTGTCACTTGGCTTAGGGCAGGGTACAAAAATGTTGCATTGCACCCACAAAAAAAAATTGTTGTAGATAGCATACTTAACACCAAGCTCTGATATTAGATTCTTTCCTAATCTCTCCCTCACAGCAGCAGCATCCTGTCCTTACACTAGTAAGAGCTGATGTGACATGCGGTGCTACATGACTCCAGCTTATATAGAGACTGGGTCACATGCTGCACTGGCCAATCACAGCCATGCCATTAGTAGGCATGGCTGTGATGGCTTCTAAGGGCACACATCTTAAATGCTTGTTGATTGGCTGCCCTGCAGCCTTTCAACAAGCTTTATTAAATGTACGAACACCGAACTCGAACCCGAACTTTTATGGAAAAGTTCGAGTTGGGGTCCGTGTACCAAAAACCCTAAAGTCCAGTACAAACCCAAACATTACAATTCGAGTTCTCTCAACACTACATATCATAAGCCTGGCCACTAGGGCCAGTTTCTTGAGGATAAGTATCATATAGGAGTACTCCCAGTATATAGATGTGCCTAGTGCCTCAATTCTCCTCTGGGACTCAAATAGCTTCAGGTCGGGTTAAAGTGCGGTACGTGATGTGTGCAGGTCCATGTGTTTATCGCGTATAGTCAATTTGCTTGTCTGTGATACTTACCCTTTTTCCTCCACTATATATATATATATATATATATATATATATATATATATATCCACCTAACGGTTGACTAGTCAAAGCTGCAAAAGTTTAGATACATTTTTGGGAAGTTCAAACCTGGTTCATTATGAACTGATTCATGTCACAGTATCGTTGTTGTTTGTTCTACCGTGACACAGTGTCACGACCCTTGGTGAGGTCGTGACTCGGTGGCTTCGCATGCTGTTGCCAGTGGCAAGGTTTTGTGGTCACCGAATGTGTGGGCTGTGACATGGTAGCCTTACATGCAGTTGCCGCTGGCAACATAGTGCTTTTGCATGCAAGACACTTTCCCTTTAATTTGCTAGTTTCCCCATTTTGGTTTGCACTGGGTTAATGGTGTGTGCTAGCTGAGCTGGGTGTGGCCTCCGGGCTCTTTATATTCTGGTGTGGTTGCGCCTGAAGTCAGTTTGTATGTTATTCAGCTTGGTGTAGGAGCTCTGCTTCTTGGTGGTGTGTCTTCCTGTCTGTGTGAGACACCCTTGGTTGGCATCGAGGTCCTTTGACAAGTCCTGTGTGGTGTCTTGGTGTGTTCCTCCTTATTCCCTTCCCCCACCTTGTGTGTTGGTTCTGGTGTGGGTTTGTGTGGATATAAGTATGGTGGTTGTTCCGTGTAGGTGTGCTCTTGCCTGCATGGAACATTTACGTTCACACTTGGTGGTTGTCTCCTCCGGAAGGGGGTTTCTTTTCCGGAGGGGTTTAAGCAAAACTCGACTGTGTGTTTCCTGCCCAGAGCCTCCGTGCATCTGGGTTCTGCATGGAGGTCCGGATAGATCTTGGCGACTCCTGTCCATCTCGGCGGCGGCAGGTAAGTGTTGGTAACTTTAGGTGTTTGTTGCTCTGTTATACTTAACTGACGTTCTGGTGTAGACCATGTCTAGTTTGTGGTCAGCTGCTGGGCCTCTGGAGACAACTTTTCATCCATGGTGTAGGATGAATAGGTGGTCTCTGCCCTGTCACCATCCTTCAGGGCAATGCAGAGATGCCAGGGCTCCAGGTTCGAGGGTATGGGCCTCCTTACCATAGAAAGCGGCTCATACAGTCAGAAGTCTAGGCGCAGCTATAGGGAATCAATAGGAGGTGACCAGCTCCCTGTTCCCTGCTTCCTGGCCTAGTAGCCACGAACATTGTACGGTGGGCGGTTTCCCCCACTCCCCACCGCGACACACGTTGGCCGTGCATACTAGTTGCCGGTGGCAACGTGTTGTGTTCAGTATGCACGTGCACTTCCGCTTTTAGTTGTTTCCTCCTTCTGTCTGGTGCTTGTTGGGTTCATGTCTTCCTAGGTGTCGAACTGGTTGTGGTCTTTAGCCTCTATATATCCTTGTTGAGTGAGCCTGAGATGTGTTGTTTGTCTCCTTCCTTGGTGTGTGTTGGAGTGTTGATGTTCCTGGAATCCATCTGTCCAGTTTGAGAGCCATCCTAGTAGAACATCAATGTCACCCCCTTGTTTCTATGTCCCATCCCCTACCCTTACCTGTTGTTGTGTTTGGTGTGGGTTCATGTTGGGGGTGTGGCAATGTCTTGTTTGGTGTACTATATCTGGCATGTTTGGTGTAATGCCTGGCATGGTTGCTAGACATCCCCTTCTGTTGTGGCCCACGAAATTGGGCTCTATGATTTCCCAGAGGGGTGAACCAAAAGACTATGAGTAGCCCTGCCTGGAGCCACCATGCATCCGGTGTCCGCATGAGGGTCCAGGTACTTTTGGAGTTGTTGTTCCATCTCTGCTTACCTGCTGTTTAGTTGCTGCTTTTTGTCTCTTCCATTTTGTTACTAGGCCGCTAGGAGACGCTGGTTCTTCCGTGTTTTGGAGGAACAGGTGGTCTCTTGCCCTTTCATTATACCTAGGGTTACTCAGAGATTCCAGGGTTTTGAGGTTCCTGAGTATGTGCCCTCCTACCATGTGAGTCGGTTCATACAGCTAGGAGACCAGGGCTGGGTTTAGGGATGCTATATGAGATGACCGGCTCCCTTTTCCCTTTTTCCAGGCCTTGTAACAGTTCACATTATACGGTAGGGAGTTTCCCCCAATTCCCCATCGTGACAATTCGCTCATCTCTACTTCTGTATACATTCTCATATTTACATGCTTGTGAGCACTAGCATTCAGGTACCATTCTAAAAATCATAAATACAGAATAAAGTTATCTAACCAGCATATTTTCAATGTTCTACTTTTACCCCAGTAAAGCTGAACTGCTATGTAGGACATTAAATCACATATTGTAACACATCTCTTAAAGTTTATAGGTCTAGTATCCCCAGAATGTTCTGAATAATTTAATGCCCAAATTTACATTGTTAGCTGAAGAGATAATAGCAGATGCTTAGTGCACATAGTGACAGCACCGTCATCATGTCATCCCTAAGCAGATGGCTAAGAAAAGGCAATTTGAGGCCGAGAGTAGCTATCATGTTATATAATTAAAGTAAAATAGAAGCAATTCTTTTTGCATAATACAAGAAACTTTAGAGACCTGGATTTGTTCAAGTCCGGTGAAGTGTAGAACTTTTTAACATACTATATACCTGTATTTTAAAACGTCAATTGTTTTTTCTCTTTCCAGTGGTTATAGGATATATGCATAACAGAGTTCCTTTGGATCCCTCCATGAAAAGATTCTTACAGGACCTTCTATGTTTCGGAATAATAGCATGCCTGATGAAGAGAACCGACTTGCCTTCAAAGCTTGATTTGTAACATTATTGTTTTTATTTTTGTTAGCCATTAAAGGGTATCATACCTGCAAGACTCTCTTGAAGGCATATGGTGTATGGGAAAACACAATAGTTTCTACCCACTAGCTCAGAAAAAACAAAAATTTAATTACATACAGATTGCAAAACTGCTGGAAATGTCACATTAAAGTTACATAATGCCCAAAAATAGTGCTATTCCTTATGTAAATCTATATGGCTTATTCTGAAAAATTACCTGAAACAACAGTTACACATTTGATTGTTACTGTGGCAATACTGCCCATCGTCTATGTTATTTATTTCCTTGGCAATGGTCATGAAAGAAAAGTGGCATTTGATTGCCCTCTAAATTTGATTTGGGATACCATCTCAACCTACAAATTTAAAAGGTGAAACATACTTAAAGGTTTTCTACTGCCACTAAAAAATTGAATTACATATTGCTTTTGTGCTGTTCATATTGCTTTTCTGAAAGATTGACTACCTTTCAAAAATGTAAGTAACATCATCTTTAATCCCTTAGTGACTGGCCTGTTTTGGACCTTATTGACAAGCATTTTTATTTTATTTTTCATTGTCACATTCCAGGAGCTTTGAAAAATCACTATATGAATCCAAACAGAATAATTTGGTCTGTGCATTTAGTGACCATAATAAATTTGTGAAATTAGGCATTATTTTTTTGATTTTGGTAGCATATTCAACCAGCAAATGACTATCCCAAAGCAACTCCTAGGAGAACAACTGTCCTAGGTGGCCACAACTGTTCAGTCTACCCGTTGCTGCATCTTCCTTTTCCATCGGCACAAACCTGCCAGCTTCTTCCTCTCTTTTCGCTGACCCAGCCACCAGAGTAGCACTGTTCCTCTATTCAGGCTGTTTTTTGCTGGCTAAGCCTCCCTCTGTCCATATGGTGTGCATGCTCACCTGGCTCTTAAAGAGCCTGCTCACATACCCTATTCTTCTCCAGTCAATTACTGGCTACCCTACTGTATTTAAGGCACCTTTCCACTTTCCAAATATACACCCGTGCTACTGAGGCAATTTTTTTTCAGAGAAGTATCCAAACTATACAAATCATGTTTGTCCATTTAGTCTCGGCCTGTCATCTCTCCTGTTATTTATACAATCATAGTCACTCATCACAAATAATGGCAAATTATTTTTGTCTTGAAAAAAATGTACAAAAATTTAGTAGACATGAAAATACGAGAGGGATATACATAAAAGCTTGTATTGTTCTTCCATTTGCAATAAATTAAAACATCTTAATTTCTTATCAATCCAATTCTAAAACAAAATGTGGAAAATTTATTTAAAAACTAGAAATGAGTAAATTTCCTGAAAATTGTCTTGGTTTTGATTCCATCGAGTCAGCCATCAGATTAGATTTTGTTAGACGAAATATATGACCCAATTTAAAAGTACCATAATTGTCCTGAAAAGTTGTTAATTACATCCTTGGGTCTCCTAGGATGGTATGCAACCCTTTTCAAGCTCTTTAACATGAAGATAGCATTAGTAATAGGTTTATAATACTGTGCGGGGTAGAGTTCCCAGCAGCAGCTATACTGTATGGAACATGATGGACAAAGAAGAAGATGAGTAGCTGTGTAGGGCTAGTAGCAGTAGCAGCAGAAGGACAGTATGGAACATAATGGACAGGCACATAGCATCAGTGACATCATTGGAGTGTTAATAACTAAGTTGTCATTCCCAGCCATATGCAATGACAAATCAATTATTTAGCATCAGCATGAGGTGTATGAAAATCTTCATGGATCCATGCCTGATTTATTTTCACAAATATAACGTTTTCCACACTTGTGGAGGACAATTTTGTCTTCTTCGGTTTGACATTTGTCATGCTGATATCAGACAGCACAAAGGAGGGTGGAACAGGACTTCAGGACAGTACACTGATGAAAAACTAGGCCAGTTCATACCACTGGACCAAGCATAAACACGCTGAAGAAATTATGTTTATATAGCTATAAAAAATTTTAAACAACAAAAAGTTGTCAATTGGACAGAATCCACCATGATGCACAAAATTAACAAAAAAAGTTATATGCATATTTTAGAGATGTTTCATGTCCGATCTGTTGAGTTTTCCAAAAAATATTCGATTTGTGGCCAAACTGATTCTACTTTAACCAAATGTGGTCATGGGGTCAGGGAACACAGTATGTGCCTGGGAAAGAAAATTTGAAATAATTTTTTAGGCAAAAAAATGGACAGATAAGCAGAAGTACGAAAATATATCTGACTTAAATTTTGGTGAATGCACGGAAATGCACCGCATTTCCATTGACAAGAAAGTTTTTACAGATGTCTGCCTGGAAAAAAGTCCAACTAATGGCTTACAAGGAAATTCAATTTTGCTGATGACAAGACAATTTTTATGGATGCCTGTCTGGCAAAAAGTCGAACTGATGGCATACAAGAGTTTCATTTTGTGGATGATAAGTCAATTTTTACAGATGCAAGCCTGGCAAAAAGTAAAACGATGGTCAAGAGAAGAACTACATTTTATAGAAAAATTTTATTTTGTAGAAAATACTGAACTGTGTCACTATGGACACCTGGCCACAAATCCAACGGATAGAATATGCAAAAAACTGCGGCCAATGGCTTAGAGAAGAATTACATTTTAGAGAGCTCTATTTTCTCACTGGATCTGGTGATGCCACCTCATGTGTGTGAAACTGCACAACATTTTGGATACAATGTAAGCATGGGCTAGGTCTGGCATCTTTTGAGCCTGTGCCCAAGGTATTAGCCAAATCCCCAGTCTCCAAGCTGACTACTATAGAACCAGAACTGGCCCTGTCAGTTCTTTTAGAAAGTTTGTCTGAATGTTGCCTCCACTCTTCTCTGATGTCTTCTCCTCCTCTTCAGTACTGGATCTAACTCCCAGTTCCTGTCCAAAAGAAATTCATCATTATAGTCTTCACCTTCCCGGCCACTTTTATCAGACTGTGATATGTCATGGTGAGCAGCCTAGCCTCCCTTCCCAATTTTCTGTGCTGTATTTGCCCCAAGCAACAATGTTGATATTACTGTCCCCTACTGGTGGCTACAGGTGTCACTATTACAAAGTCAAGTCACATTATTATGACTACTGATGAGCAAAAATCTCAAAATTTCGATTTGGCTTCTTTGCCAAAATTCACTTAGTGACAAATTACTTTGTTTAAAAGCGCATTTCTTTGTGAGTAGCAGGCACAATGATGGGGAACAGAAATTGTGCCACCCTCCATCATTGAACCCCTCAGATGCTGTGTTCATCTCTGATTGCTGCATATGAGATGACCATTGAGTGCTGTCAGGGGTTAATCTGTTTAAAAAAAAATGAAAAATACCCTATCAATTTGTTTGTGAAGATTCCACAATGGCCATCTTGATTAAAGATCCAGCAAGAATTCTCGCTTGGTGCGTGTGGACATTATCACGTTGGCCAACATGGTGACCAAGCTCAAGATTTTGTGGAGGATCTTCAATCACGGCAAACTAACTTTTCCCTGAAATTCAGATCAAAGTCCACTGGTTCAAGTCTGGGGAACTATGGAGCCAGGGTCGTACTGGGAAGTCTTGGTCATGCTTGTATGTTTGACATACAATATCTAGCCTTGTGACATGTTCCATTGTCATGCTGGATAAGCCCATTTGCCCAATGGAAGACAATCAACATGCATGTGTGTACATGATCTACATGGATGGATTCATGCTCAAATTGATGGAGAGTGTCTGCCACATGAATGAGTGGGCCTAGAGAATGCCACAAAAACATTCCCTAGTCCATAACACTGCCACCACCAGCTTGTGTTCTTCCAGCAATGGTTGAAGGGTGTTTGTTCTCTGATGTTTCTAGCCAATGTGCAGCTATTCGATGAAGCAGAAAATGGGACTCATCGGAGAAGGCAACCTTTTTCCAATCACTGATGGACCAATTCCGATACTGCAGCAAAAATAAAATATTTTTCTGTTTGCAGAGGTGCAATGATTATCCATCTGCTTCAAAGCACCATACACAGTAAGGTTTGCTGAACTGTTGTTTTAGACATATCTCTGGAAGACCTCTTATTAATTTTGGCTATGATCTGCTCCACTGTAGCATGTTGGCCAGCCCTCTTAACAACAACTTTGTAGCTGACGTTCACCTCTCAAATCAGTTGCACATGGTGGTCTGCAATTCCCATGTCGCTTATTCGGAATGGTGGCATTTGTCCACTCAAGATACACTGAGACAACCAGAACACACCTCCTTGAAACAAAATTGCAAGTGTTTTTTTGAAATTTAAAGACAGAGGCAAAATTAAAATTCCATCCCTTTGAGCAAACAGATTGTACACTCATATTGACAATTTACAGTGGAAATAATGCATTTTTTTCAGTAAAACATGCTCACCAGAGATGAGCGAACACCTGGATGCTCGGGTTCGAGAAGTTCGCCCGAACTTCTCGACAATGTTCGGGTTCGGGATCCGAACTCGACCCGAACTTTATCCCGAACCCGAACCCCATTGAAGTCAATGGGGACCCGAACTTTTGGGCACTAAAAAAGCTGTAAAATAGTCCAGGAAAGGGCTAGAGGGCTGCAAAAGGCAGCAAAATGTAGGTAAATGTCCTGCAAACAAATGTGGATAGGGAAATGAATTAAAATAAAATAAATAAAAATTAACCAATATCAATTGGAGAGAGGTCCCATAGCAGAGAATCATGCGTCATATCACCCACCACTGGAGAAGGCCACTTTCAGTTATTTCGGCCCCAGCACCCAGACAGAGGAGAGAGGTCCCACAGCAAGGAATCATGCGTCATATCACCCACCATTGGAGAAGGCCACTTTCAGTTATTTCGTCCCAGCACCCAGACAGAGGAGAGAGGTCCCACAGCAAGGAATCATGCGTCATTTCACCCACCACTAGAGAAGGCCACTTTCAGTTATTTCGGCCCTAGCGCCCAGACAGAGAAGAGAGGTCCCACAGCAAGGAATCATGCGTCATATCACCCACCACTGGAGAAGGCCACTTTCAGTTTTTTCGGCCAAGCACACAGACAGAGGAGAGAGGTCCCACAGCAAGGAATAAGGCGTCATATCACCCACCACTGGAGAAGGCCACTTTCAGTTATTTCGGCCCAGCACCTAGAACGAGGAGAGAGGTCCCACAGCAAGGAATACGGCGTCATATCACCCACCACTAGAGATGGCCACTTTCAGTTATGTCGGCCCCAGCAGCCAGACAGAGGAGAGAGGTCCCACAGCAAGAAATCATGCGTCATATCACTGACCACTGGAGAAGGCCACCTTCAGTTATTTCGGCCCCAGCGCCCAGACAGAGGAGAGAGGTCCCACAGCAAGGAATCATGCGTCATTTCACCCACCACTGGTGAAGGCCACTTTCAGTTATTTCGGCCCAGCACCCAGACAGAGGAGAGGTTCATTCAACTTTGGGTTGCACCGCAAGATCATGGTAAAGTTAAAAAATGAGGATTCAATAAAGAAGTTCCCCGGAGTACAAGAATACATGGTTGAGGGGGAGGCAGTTATAAATGTCTATTCTGCACAAGGAAGGCACAGGTCCTGTGGGATCCATGCCTGTTTCATTTTTATGAAAGTCAGCTTGTCCATGTTGGCTGTGGACAGGCGGCTGCTTTTGTCAGTAATGACGCCCCCTGCCGCGCTGAATACACGTTCAGACAAAACGCTGGCCACCGGGCAGGCCAGCACCTCCAAGGCATAAATTGCTAACTCCGGCCACGTGGACAATTTGGAGACCCAGAAGTTGAATGGGGCCGAACCATCAGTCAGTATGTGGAGGGGTGTGCAGACGTACTGTTCAACCATGTTAGTGAAATGCTGCCTCCTGCTAACATATTCCGTATCAGGTGGTGGTGCAGTTAGCTGTGGCGTGGAGACAAAACTTTTCCACATTTATGCCATGCTAACCCTGCCCTCAGAGGAGCTGGCCGTGACACTGCTGCGTTGGCGACCTCTTGCTCCTCCTCTACCTTCGTCTTGGGCTTCCACCTGTTCCCCTGTGACATTTGGGAATGCTCTCAGGAGCGCGTCTACCAGTGTGTGCTTGTACTCGCGCATCTTCCTATCACGCTCCAGTGCAGGAAGTAAAGTGGGCACATTGTCTTTGTACCAGGGATCCAGCAGGGTGGCAACCCAGTAGTCCGCACACGTTAAAATGTGGGCAACTCTGCTGTCGTTGCACAGGTACTGCAGTATGTAGTCGCTCATGTGTGCCAGGCTCCCCAGAGGTAAGGACAAGCTGTCCTCTGTGGGAGGCGTATCGTCATTGTCCTCCGTATCCCCCCAGCCATGCACCAGTGATGGGCCTGAGCTGTGTCGGGTGCCACCCCGCTGTGAACCTGCTTCATCCTCATCCTCCCCCACCTCCTCCTCAACCTCCTCGTCCTCCAGTAGTGGACCCTGGCTGGCCACATTTGTTCCTGGCCTCTGCTGTTGCAAAAAACCTCCCTCTGAGCCACTTCTAATAGACTGGCCTGAAAGTTCTAAAAATGACCCCTCATCCTCTTCCTCCTCCTCCTGGGCCACCTCCTCTTCCATCATCGCCCTAAGCGTTTTCTCAAGGAGACATAGAAGTGGTATTGTAACTCTGATAACGGCGTCATCGCCACTGGCCATGTTGGTGGAGTACTCGAAACAGCGCAACAGGGCATACAGGTCTCGCATGGAGGCCCAATCATTGGTGGTGAAGTAGTGCTGTTCCGCAGTGCGACTGACGCGTGCGTGCTGCCGCTGAAACTCCACTATGGCCTGCTGCTGCTCGCACAGTCTCTCCAGCATGTGCAAGGTGGAGTTCCACCTGGTGGGCACGTCGCATATGAGCCGGTGAGCGGGAAGGCCGAAGTTCCGTTTTAGCGCAGACAGGTGAGCAGCAGAAGGATGTGAATGCCGGAAGCGCGCACAGACAGCCCGCACTTTATGCAGCAGCTCTGACATGTCGGGGTAGTTGTGAATGAACTTCTGCACCACAAAATTCAGCACATGCGCCAGGCAAGGGATGTGCGTAAAAACGGCTAGTCCCAGAGCTGCGACGAGATTTCGCCCATTATCGCACACCACCAGGCCGGGCTTGAGGCCCACCGGCAGAAACCACTCGTCGGTCTGTTGTTCAATACCCCGCCACAACTCCTGCGCGGTGTGAGGCCTGTCCCCCAAACATATGAGTTTCAGAATGGCCTGCTGACGTTTACCCCGGGCTGTGCTGAAGTTGGTGGTGAAGGTGTGTGGCTGACTGGATGAGCTGGTGGAAGCAGAGAAGGAGGAAGCTGAGTAGGAGGAGGAGGCTACAGGAGGCAAAGAATGATGCCCTGAGATCCTTGGCGGTGGAAGGACGTGCGCCAAGGAACTCTCCGCCTGGGGCCCAGCCGCCACTACATTTACCCAGTGTGCAGTTAGGGAGATATAGCGTCCCTGGCCGTGCTTACTGGTCCACGTATCTGTGGTTAGGTGGACCTTGCCACAGATGGCGTTGCGCAGTGCACACTTGATTTTATCGGATACTTGGTTGTGCAGGAAGGCACGGCTGTCTTGGAGAAGTAGTGGCGGCTGGGAACAACATACTGTGGGACAGCCATGGACATCAGCTGTTTGAAGCTGTCGGTGTCCACCAGCCTGAATGACAGCATTTCAAAGGCCAGTAGTTTAGAAATGCTGACATTCAGGCCCAGGGCTCGAGGGTGGCTAGGTGAGAATTTACGCTTTCTCTCCAAGGTTTGTGAGATGGAGAGCTGAACGTTGCCGTGTGACATGGTGGAGATGCTTGGTGACGCAGGTGGTGTTGTCGGTGGCACATCCTCTGTTTGGTGGACGGCAGGTGCCAACATTCCTCCCGAGGCGGAGGAAGAGGCCGAGGCAGCAGCAGAAGAGGGTGCAGAGGGAGCCAGAGTGAGTTCCTTGCTTTTAAGGTGTTTACTGCACTGAAGTTCAGGCTTTGCATGTACTGTAGATGCCTGGTCATGCAGGTTGTGCTGAGGTTCAGAACGTTAATGCCTCGCTTCAGGCTCTGATGGCACAGCGTGAAAACCACTCGGGTCTTGTCATCAGCACATTGTTTAAAGAAGTGCCATGCCAGGGAGCTCCTTGAAGCTGCCTTTGGGATGCTCGATCCCTGGTGGCGGTGGCCAGTAGCAGGCGAACTCTCTTGAAGGCGGCTGTTCTGCTTTCGCCCCCTGCTCCCTCTTTTGCTACGCTGTTGGCTCGGTCTCACCACTGCCTCTTCCTCTGAACTATGAAAGTCAGTGGCACGACCTTCATTCCATGTGGGGTCTAGGACCTCATCGTCCCCTGCATTGTGTGTCACACAGTCTTCCTCCCTGACCTCCTGTTTGGTCTGCACACTGCAGAAAGACGCAGCAGTTGGCACTTGTGTTTCGTCATCATCAGAGACGTGCGGACTGCGATGAGATGGTATTCCCATGTCCTCATCATCAAGAAACATCAGTGGTTGTGCATCAGTGCATTCTATGTCTTCCACCACTGGGGAAGGGCTAGGTGGATTCCCTTGGGAAACCCTGCCAGCAGAGTCTTCAAACAGCATAAGAGACTGCTGCATAACTTGAGGCTCAGACAGTTTCCCTGATATGCATGGGGGTGTTGTGACAGACTGATGGGCTTGGTTTTCAGGCGCCACCTGTGTGCTTTCTGCAGAAGACTGGGTGGTAGATAATGTTGTGAACTTGCTGGATCCACTGTCGGCCACCCAATTGACTAGCGCCTGTACCTGCTCAGGCCTTACCATCCTTAGAACTGCATTGGGCCCCACCAAATATCGCTGTAAATTCTAGCGGTACTGGAACCTGAGGTAGTTGGTTCAATAGGACGTGTGGCTGTGGCAGAATGGCCACGTCCTCTCCCAGCACCAGAGGGTACACTAACACCACCACTACCGCGTTCGCGTCCCTTACTAGATGTTTTCCTTATTGTTACCGTTCACCAAGCACCACAATAAGAAAAAAAATATTTGGCCCAATGTATTGATTTCAAATTCAGGCCTTTTTTTACAGGCACCTAACACTATCTGCCTATTTATTTATGTAGCATATTACACTAATCAAGGCACAGCAGTAACCACTGATTTAGGGGGAATATCTCTTTTAGGGCTAGTATTTAGGCCCTGGATGAAAGGTATCCTTTTATGGACAGATTTACAATTGGCCTGCAACAGCTCGAATACCAGATTCAGGGTATTGCTATTTTGGCAATTGAATTTCACCCCAGAACAAAATATATAATTTGCAGGACACTAGGAAACTTGGCCAGCCACAGCTGAAACCACTGATTTATGGTATTGCTATTTTGGCAATTGAATTTAACCCTAGAACAAAATATATGTTTTGGCGGACACTATTATATTTTGCCAGCCACAGTTGAAACCACTGATTTATGGTATTGCTATTTTGGCAATTGAATTTCACCCCAGAACAAAATATATGTTTTTGCGGACACTATGAATCTTGGTCTGCAACAGCAGGCACACCAGATTCAGGGTATTGCTATTTTGGCAATTGAATTTCACCCAAGAACAAAATATATGTTTTGCTGGACACTATTATATTTTGCCAGCCACAGCTGAAACCACTGATTTATGGTATTGCTATTTTGGCAATTGAATTTCACCCCAGAACAAAATATATGTTTTGCTGGACACTATTATATTTTGCCAGCCACAGCTGAAACCACTGATTTATGGTATTGCTATTTTGGCAATTGAATTTCACCCCAGAACAAAATATATGTTTTTGCGGACACTATGAATCTTGGCCTGCAACAGCTGGGACACCAGATTCAGGGTATTGCTATTTTTGCAATTGAATTTCACCCCAGAACAAAATATATGTTTTTGCGGACACTATTATATTTTGCCAGCCACAGCTGAAACAACTGATTTATGGTATTGCTATTTTGGCAATTGAATTTAACCCCAGAACAAAATATATGTTTTGGCGGACACTATTATAGTTTGCCAGTCAGTGCTGGGACACCAGATTTATGGTATTGCTATTTTGGCAGTTGAATTTCACCCCAGAACAAAATATACGCTGTTACGGACACGATTTAAACTTGGCCTGCAACAGCTGGAACACCAGATTCAGGGTATTGCTATTTTGGCAATTGAATTTCACCCCAGAACAAAATATGTAATTTGCAGGACACTATAAAACTTGGCCAGCCACAGCTGAAACCACTGATCTATGGTATTGCTATTTTGGCAATTGAATTTCACCCCAGAACAAAATATATGTTTTGGCGGACACTATTATACTTTGCCAGCCACAGCTGTGACACCAGATTTATGGTATTGCTATTTTGGCAATTGAATTTAACCCCAGAACAAAATATATGTTTTGGCGGACACTATTATAGTTTGCCAGTCAGTGCTGGGACACCAGATTTGGGGGATTGCTATTTTGGCAGTTGAATTTCACCCCAGAACAAAATATACCCTGTTACGGACAGATTTAAACTAGGCCTGCAACAGCTGGAAAACCAGATTCAGGGTATTGCTATTTTGGCAATTGAATTTCACCCCAGAACAAAATATGTAATTTGCAGGACACTATAAAACTTGGCCAGCCACAGCTGAAACCACTGATCTATGGTATTGCTATTTTGGCAATTGAATTTCACCCCAGAACAAAATATATGTTTTGGCGGACACTATTATACTTTGCCAGCCACAGCTGTGACACCAGATTTATGGTATTGCTATTTTGGCAATTGAATTTCACCCCAGAACGAAATATATGTTTTGGCGGACACTATTATAGTTTGCCAGCCAGTGCTGGGACACCAGATTTAGGGGATTGCTATTTTGACAGTTTAATTTCACCCCAGAACAAAATATACCCTGTTACGGACAGATTTAAACTAGGCCTGCAACAGCTGGAACACCAGATTCAGGGTATTGCTATTTTGGCAATTGAATTTCACCCCAGAACAAAATATATGTTTTGGCGGACACTATTATAGTTTGCCAGCCACAGCTGTGACACGAGATTTATGGTATTGCTATTTTGGCAATTGAATTTCACCCCAGAACAAAATATATGTTTTTGCGGACACTATTATAGTTTGCCAGCCACAGCTGTGACACCAGATTTATGGTATTGCTATTTTGGCATTTTAATTTCACCCCAGAACAAAATATATGTTTTTGCGGACACTATTATAGTTTGCCAGCCACAGCTGTGACACCAGATTTAGGGGATTGCTATTTTGACAATTGAATTTCACCACAGAAAACAATCTATCCTTTGCCAAACAGCAGACATTATTATACTTGGCTAGCCAAAGCTGGAACACCAGATTTAGGGGATTGGTATTTTGGCAATTGTATTTAACCCCTTAATAAAATATAGAAATTGTTTCTAGGGGTGACAATTAGCACAGCCAAGCCCCTGATGTAGGATATAGCAAAAAAAAAAAACTAGTATTGATGGATTGATGGACTTGGTGGCAGCTTGATTTGGTGCACCACAAGTCACAAAATGGCCGCCGATCACCCCAGAAAATAAGTGACAGAAAAACGCTCTGTGCTGCCTAAAAACCAGTGAGCAAGTAACTAGCAGAAGTTGAATCATTCACAGCTGTAGATCGATCACTTCATTAGGTGCTTTTGCAGACTTTTCCCTGCCTAATCTCGCCCTCACAGCAGCTGCGTCCTCTCCCTACATTAATCAGAGCAGTGTGACGTGCGGCGCTACGTATCTCCAGCTTAAATAGAGACTGGGTCACATGCTGCACTTGGCCAATCACAGTCATGCCATTAGTAGGCATGGCTGTGATGGGCTCTTAGGGCAAGAAGTAAAACGCTAGCTGATTGGCTGCTGTGCAGCCCTTCAGAAAGCGGGAAGAAATCGCCGAACAACGAACCCAAACTTTTTTGAAAATGTTCGGGTCCGGGTCCGTGTCCCGAACACCCCAAAATTCGGTACGAACCCGAACTATTCTCGAACTGTTTGCTCAACACTAATGCTCACTAATATGAGTGTAGTAATACAGTGTTTGCAGTAAAATGCATTTGCTAAATGGTGTCTTGAAGTAATACAACACAGTCACTAAAATGGATATAATAAAGCCAGTTTTTGCAGTAAAAAATGTTCACTAACACAGGTCTGGTAGTGCAGTGTTGGCAGTAAAATGCTTTTGCTGTGACTACACGGTGTCGTGAAGTAATACAACACATTTACTAAAACAGGTATACTAAGGGCATTATTGCAATAAAATGTGTTTTCAACATTGTTATAACTGAATTTTGCTGGTAAATTGAAACAGTTTTTAGGAAAATAGAGCAATCACTCAGTGTTTGCTGCAGAATGTATGCTACGGGGGTCTATAGTCTGAAAGAAAGAGCTTGAAAGCTGTGTGAACTATGAAAAATAAGTAACCAGTGCGCCCCCCCCCCCCCCATATGCTAAGCTAGCTTTCCATAATAAAATCTAAAATCTACCCAATTATATCTCCCTATTCATTCATTATCCTCTACCTATAGTGTCCCTAGTACCTAGATTTATTGCTTGTTTTTTGTCAGAGCAACAACACATCCTATCACATCCGTAGGTGTGCACAGAATGGCATTTCCTCCTTCGGAGCAGAAGGCCCTAGCTTAATATTGCCCATACTAGCTATTTGGCTGCTTGGGCTGTCTGTCAGCCTCTGAGCCAATCAGAGTAAGCTCTCCCCCCTTGCATGATTTGCCCAAAGCGAATTGACAATACTTCAGATTAGTTTCGAGAACAATTTTTTGTGAAATTCGATTCAGTTAGGCTACATTCACATAACTGTATTTATGGGTCTGTATCTGTTCAGTAATTTTGAGGAATCAGTCCGGACCCATTCATTTCAATAAAAAACAAATTAAGTACTGTATCTCAAAATGCTGCAGCTCTTAATAAAATGGATGTCAGCCTGCATAATGCAACCTAAGTTACACAATGACTTATTGACTCCCGCCCTACCTCTAAAATTCTTACTTTCAATTAATTGTACAATCTGCCTATTGCATTCTCTTCAATGTGAAAGATCCTCTCTGACTCTAAACTAGCTGATTTTTAAAAAAAAGTTTTCATTCCACTGTCTTACAGAATTTCTATCCCTCCAATGTCCAAACCTTGAAAAGCATGGCAGATCCTGGCTGGGATCTGATATTGCCTATCTATTGTTCACTTACATCTAAGCTATAGTCAGGGATGGATTGGGAACTTAAAGTGGCCCTGGAAAAATACCTACAAGTGGCACTATGTTATAAGTGGGTCCAAATTGACAGAAGACAGGGACAACACAAGAAGGCAGGGTCAGCAATATCATATTGTGACACAAAATACTACCCTAGCAGAGCCAAATACCTCAGTGTGACACAATTAACTGCCTCAGCAGCATCAAAAACCACAGTGCAGCACAAAATAATACCTATCAGCTCAAAATGCCTCCTCAGAAGCTGCCTCTTTGTGGTGGCCAGGGCCAGCTGCCACATTCTGTATTGTTGCTCCAGTTGCCGCAGGTGTACAATACAGTTGAATTCAGGAAGGAGGAGGGCACCTGTGGTTGGTACATAACTACTTGACGCCCCCAGTGTTAATTATGTCTAGCAGCGAAAGAGCATTACTTATTTGACGGACCTGAAAAGGGCTCACGCGGCCCCGGGGCATCAGCCCACTGGTAAATTTCCCTGTAGAGTCTATGGCCAATCCATCCCTGGCTATAGTCCCTCGTGATTGGCTGAAGCTGATGGCAAGACATTATGGGTAAGCCCTCTGCCTTTTTCATCTTCTCATCTTTTTTGTATTCTGATATATAAAATGGCAGGCTGCAGTTTTATGAATTTGTGTAGGACCAACTCCATAAACTTCAGATTAACAAAACCAATTTTTTGGGGAAATTTGTAACAAAGTTAATTCACTCATCTCTAATTTAAACTGTAATTTCATGTTCTGGTCTTATCCCAAAGTGAGCCGGGTGTACCAAATGTATTAAGCGGTACATGCATCTTAAAAATTGTAGCATCTTTCATTTATCTTTTGCCATGACTTACAGCACCCACTTTCCAAATCACTTTTAAAATTTTACAAGACGCACACAACATATAATAAAGTTGCTAATTTTTCCATAAATGTGGTCTGCTTCAAAATTCCCCCTTATACTGAACAGCAGCCTTCTGTATTATGACAGTTATCCATCTTGAAAAGGAGAAGAAAGCAATTTCTCACTAAAATAGTAGTTTCTTTATTCAGATCTGTTTCTAATAAGCACATGGGGGTAATTTATTATCCGGAAATACACCTAGATTAGGCGTATTTCAGGCACAGATGGTGTATTTTAGGTGCAGCTATCTTTTCTCCTCTCACGCTAGGTCTAAAAAAGTGGGCGTTGTGTGGGCGTTGAAGGGGCAGGGCGGCAGACCTGTTTCATTTACCATTTTCCACACCTGTTTATTCATGCAAATAAATGTGGCAAAGACCTGGCCAGGCTCATCCAAAGACAAAGAAGCAAGACGACCATTCATAAAATCCAAAATGATAATGGTAATATGGTACAGGCATCAGACAAAATAGCTTCAGTTTTCCGCAATTTCTATAATAAGTTATATAATCTACAAGCAAATAATATGGTTACTAACCCCACAACTTCGGCCATTCAAAACTATTTAAAGCAGATCGATTTACCCTGCCTCAATCAGTCGCAAATAGCACTATTGGAATCTCCATTGTCCACGACTGAAATTAAAGAGGCTATAGCAATGCTACCTACAGGTAAATGGCCGGGTCCAGATGGCTTTGGTATTTCCTATTACAAAAAGTATAGGGATATCCTTGTTCCCCACCTAACGAAATACTTCAATGAAGTTGGTCTTGTTACCAATTTCAGACCAGAGACACTTCAGGCCAACATTTCTCTGATACCAAAAGAAGATAAAGACCCAACCCTTTGCCAAAATTACCGTCAAATATCACTCCTGAATAATGATCTCAAGATCTATGCCAAAGTGCTAGCCAACAAAATGTTGCGTATCTTAACCTCACTTATCAACCCCGAGCAGGTAGGATTTATTCCGGGGGGGGGGGGGGGGGAGCTAAAGAGAACATTATGAAGGCTCTGTTAGGCATCGAATACAGCAGGAAATACAAATTACCTTTAGCCCTTATCTCAACAGATGCCGAGAAAGCCTTTGATAGGCTCAACTTTCTCGTTGCCACTCTTGCTAAATTTGGCCTCCCAGATAGTTTTGTCTGAAAAATTCAATCTTTGTACACTACCCTGTCAGCCAGGATCCTAGTCAATGGGATTGCTTCACAAGATTTTGATATCAGAAACGGTACTAGGCAAGGATGTCCCCTTTCCCCACTTTTATTCATTATTAGTGATGTTCGAATTCGCGATATTTCGCGAATATTTGGGCAAATATTCGCCATATATTCGAAAATTCGCAAATTCGTAATCTCCAAACATTATTTTCTTGTTTGCATAAATTAGCATACAAATTCGCATAAATTAGCATAAACATTCACATAAACTGGCATTTAAGATACCTTTTAAATACCAGCTTATGCAAATTGTATGCTAATTTATGCGAATTTTTACGCTAATTTATGCGAATTTAGCGAATTTTTTGCAAACAAGAAAATAATGACATTATTTTCTTGCATGCGAAAATTTGCATATAAAAAATTTGCATAAAGCGAATATTCGCAATTACGAATATATTTTGCGATATTCTAAATATTCGCAAATTCTCGAAGTGCTGATATTCGCGATTAAAATTCGCAATTCGAAAATTCGTGATCAACACTATTCATTATTTCTTTGGAACCCCTCCTTGCCAAGGTCAGGCAGAACAATAACATATCAGGTCTCAAGACGCATAGAATAGTCCACAAATCCACTGCGTATGCAGATGATATTCTGTTCTTTGTTACCAACCCACTCACTACCATCCCTGTTCTTCTTAAAGAGCTATACTTATTCAGCGCAGTGTCGTTTTTCAAAATCAATCTAACTAAGTCCACAATCTATATTGCAAATGTCGATAGTCACACGTGGGATAAAATTAAATCTCTTAGCAGTCTCAAGCCGTCCACCTCTCACTTCAAATACCTGGGAGTCAATATATCAAACAATCCGGATGACCTATACCGTTTAAATTTCAGTCCACTTATCCATAAAATTAAATCAGATTTGGCAGAATGGAACGACCTTTTCGTTTCCTGGTTCGGACGTATTAACCTTATTAAGATTGTCACCCTCCCCAGGGTTCTATACCTTCTTCAAGGGATCCCCATTGTTTTGCCTAAAAGTTTTATATAGCTGTTAAAAGAGCTGTCCTTTCCTTTCTTTGGAAGAAAGGTCAATGCCGATTAGCGTTTAACACTTTGACCAGACCAAAATGTAAGGGAGGACTGGGTCTCCCAGACTTTGAAAAATACAGCTTAGCCGTGACTTTGACCAGGGTGAAGGAATGGAACGTGCACCCACTTAGGAAACTTTGGGTGGACTAAGAAGAGGCATGCGCCCCATGCCCGTTGAACTTTCTGATTTGGAAAACCAAATGTAATAAACATCTGTATAAGAAAGTAGACAACCCTTACACAAAACATGCAATACATACTTGGCAAACCCTCATTAGAAAACATGCTGTACCACCCCCTAACTGTTTAAGTCTCCCATTGCTTTCTTCGATCCCAAATAATCTTAGATCTGTTAGGCATAGGATCATCACCCACCCGGACGGATACACGCTACCTCTGAAAACTCTGTATTCAACTTCGACCCCAATGGAATACTCTAAATATTTGGAGAACAGTTCGCTCCCTAAGTTTTCTAAAAAAGAATATGATCAGATCTTGAAGCTCCTGACAGTTTTGAACATACAGTTCACAAACCAGGATAGCGATCACGACCTCACTAAACTTATGTTATCACGCACTCACCTGTGTCATGGTATCTCAAGACTCTATTCGATCATTAACCGAACTGCTTCCCCTCCACCATATCTGGCTAGTTGGACCACCGAGCTTCACAAAACATTTAACGAGCAGGAATCCATGCTGATCCTGCAATCTTCCATTCCTAAACTCACTTCATCTAGACTCCAAGAGTCGCACTACAAATTGGTCACCGGGTGGTACAGGACTCCGCTCCTTTTACATAAGATTAACCCCGAAATACCTGCTCACTGCTGGAGATGTGGTGGTGGGGTCGGCTCCCTTGGGCACATTTGGTTCTCCTGTCCTAAAATCTCCCCCTTATGGAGGAAATTTAACTCGGTACTCTCTGAGATATATGGAACAGATTTAGAGGTAGATGAAAACCTAGTCCTACTGGGACTCTATAGCAAATCACCCTATGTCCTTAGGGATTGACTGTTTCCCATTCTTCTTGCTGCCCTTAAGGTCCTCATACCCAAACACCGGTTAGATACTGACACACTGACCATACAAGAATGGCTCGCTGAAGTTTCAATCATCAGCTGATTTGAGAAACTTAAATGGACGATCGCTGGCAACCCCCGCAAGTACTCCAGGATCTGGTCGAAATGGAGCGAATATGCATCGACCGATAGGATCTCTACTCACTTCGAATGACAAAATGTGATTCTTAACCTTTTTTTTCCTTTACAGGCTTATTAATAAAACATGTGACGATTATTATTGTTCTCCCCTGTTTACTCCCTTATATCTTCCCCCTTCTTGCCCCCCCTCCCCTCTCTTCCTTCCCCCTCCCCTCCCCTTTCCCCTCACCATTACACTAGTCTTTTACTGCCTTTCGGCGGCTTTGTTAACTTTTTTTACGCAATTATCTTATGCCATGTTTGCTATGTATATTTGAAGCATTCATCGTTTGCTGATATTCGTTGGATATGCTCTTTTCATTAGCGATTGCCTATACTCATAGTATTAGGAATTTATACTGTATTAGACTTTGTTATTCTAGAATGACTCACACATTTATACAAATGTAATGGTGATTTATTTCACTTTGTATTTTTATTATTCTGCATTGCATATATTTTATATATTTCAATAAAACAAAAATTTACAAGAAAAAGGTCTAAATGTAAGACAGCTCCACGGGGCGGCCTCTTCACACTCAAATGGATGAAGGGAGTATCATTTTTTAATGCCATTTCAGGGAAAATTGATTCGTTATCACAAAGCACAAAGAAATTCAGGTTCACTGCAAATCGCATTTTTCCTGATATTTGGATTTAAGTCCACAAAGGATACTTCAATTCACTAAAGCCTAACTAGAAAATTTACATTTTTCCGTCACTCCCTAATCTGTACTTAAATGTTTTTTTACATGGTTACATTTGATAAAAATCCCCTTAAACATATATACTGTATATATGAGAAAAAGCTATAATATAATAATTAAAATTTAGCAGTCTATAACAAGTCCATAACAAGAAGAAAACAGAATATTCTTCATCAGATACTGTGTGGAACCAATAGACAGTAGATGACATCTCTGCCTATTGTTTTTGTTCCTAAAACGCTGTAGGCCACAACTTTAGGTTTGACATTTTACAGAGTTGCTTAAGAGAAAGAAATGTTCTCATCTTGGCAATGATAATTTAGTTTTAAAGACAGAATCCATCATGTAGTACATTTAAAGTAAAGTGCTGCCTCCAGACCAATTTACTCATGCATTATAAAGCATATACCTCTATGTTTGTGACAATGCATTATCTACTATGGCAATTTTCTACATTAAAACTATAGTAAGCAATTGAAATAGTATTCAGCTCACTAAAATCCCTGGTGATTCCAAGAACTCACTCAAGCCTTAGGCAAATTGGGAATTACAAAAACAATTTTCCACACTTTCCTGCATGTAGGGCAAAAACCAGTGTTTATTAGTATTAATAAACAACCACATTTAACTAAGCTTACATAGAGATGCATGATTCATAATTCAATATATTTGTTTTGCACTATGACTTATTTCTATCAAAAATTATTTATTTGTAAAGTAAAACATGTTATTTTTCTAAATGTAGAACTGAAAAAAGCATATGTTGCTTATGTTGTTATTTTAGGTTACACAATCCTGCACACCCACTCCAGTGGAATGCAGTATGTCAGTGGAGATATTACAGAGCGACACCAATGTATACGTTTCCTAAACAGACGTCTGAAATTATTGTCAGGTCACTGAAAGTCAATTCAAACCCTTATGGCACTGGATGTTAATACTCAGGATAGGTCAATTAGTATCTGATAGGTGGGGGTCTGACTCCTCGCTGATCAGCTGTTTGAGAAGGCACAGGCGCTCCTGCAAGTGTTGCAACCTTCTCCATGCTTTCCAAGCACAGCACCGTACATTGTGTAGGGCTGTTCTTGGTATCGCTCTCAACCCTATTGAAGTGAATCATCATCTTTGCTAGCTGTCCTCAATGGAGCTCACAGCATTGTACATTGTATAAGGGCTGTTCTTGGTAACCCGCTCAGCCCTATTGAAGTAAATCAATCTACAGTAGGTTCCCTGTTGGTATGTCTTTAGGAGGAAACCCATGCAAACATTGAGAGAAAATAAAAACTCAGATGTTGTCATTGGTTGCCCTTAAACCTACGACCCCAGCACTGCAAGGCACCGGTGCTAACCACTCGGCCATCTTCCTTGATGGCATTTCTCAAAAAAACAACAATGATCTATTGATCTGCTGGGTAGCTCTCTGGTGCATGTCAGGAAGGTGTATTCCTCCTATAACTATGCCTAAAATATAAGCCCCAGTTACAGCAGAAATCAGTAATAAACAAAATGATGTAATGATAAATGTCACCCAAATGATTTAATTACCTTACCATAAAACATAAAAAATAATACAAATGAACACCACAGCATGCAGCATTGCCTCTGGCATCCGATATATTTATATATGAAAACAGCTGTAACATAAAAGGGACACAATTTAAAAATACATTTTATTTGCGCTTGTCCTATTAAAAAAAAAAAAGCCAAAATATGGAGAACATTGTATTTACAATTTCCCTTGTATAAAATAAAATAAAAGTACACTATACTATAATAAAAATAGCATAATAGTAAAGCCCCGGAAAAAACATTTTTTAAATAACCAAACAAAAAGAAGTTACAGCTTGTTGAAGTTGCATATGCTGAAAAATGTGTGTGTGTGGTTAAATACATAATACTGTTTATTTAATTATTTAATCTCCTTTTATCTTCAAACATCTTTGTTCCCCAAAAATGGCTGTCCAAAATGCATTTTTCACACACTGTAATAAAGTTACTTGCCCGAGTTCCACATTGGGAGAGACGTGCTGCTGAGCCACGCCCCCGGTGACATGACCACATCCTTATGCAAAGCTCTATTTCTCTCTGCAGTGGGCATGTGCTGGGGGAGATTAGCAGTGGGCTGATTAGCTCAGCTGCTCTATTATTATGTACTAGTGTTTCTGACTAATGGAGCATCAAGTTATATGGACCTGAGGTTCTGATCAAGGGACTCGGCACTCTATTTAAATCCCTTCCTAGCCATACACCCTTGCCAGTGATAGTCTTGTTTGGCTCACTAGTTAGGTTCATTGTTCTTTGTTCCTGTTGCGTTTATTGATATCTAGTGTTGATCGAGCACCAAAGTGCTCGGGTGCTCTGGCCGAACATTTCGGGATGCTCGGGTGCTCTACAGAAGACCAGAGCACAATGGAAGTCAATAGGAGAACCAGAGCATTAAACCAGGCACCCCTGCTCTGAAGAGGGGAGGGTGTCTGGTTCACAGGAAAAGGACAGAAATTGATGGCAACACCCCCAAAATGGTTCGGGAACAGCATGGGGATTATATTTTGGATGCATCTTGGACTCCCAGGTCATATACAATGAGATATATAACTTATACCAGCTGTACATGTATAATTATATACAAGAGATACCCAGGTTATACCAGAACACTTCATATCACTACATACTGTCCAAGGAGATATATAACTTATACCAGCTGTAAATATATAATTATATACAGGAGATAGCCAGGTTATACCAGCATGGTCCATATCACTATATACAAGAATATGTACTTAACTTAACTTATACCCGCCATCTATACTAATAAAATCCCCGTGTCCCTGACGTACTTGCGTGTGTGCCGAATTCTAAAGTGCGCATGCACGGCGCACAGAGGATTCGCCGCACACTCAACGGACACTGTTCAGATGCTGCCAGGCAGCAGGGGGCCGGTATATACAGACTTCTCAGTATATTCTAACTTGAAACGTCCCCATCACTATGGGAATGCCTCTATGTTAGAATATACTGTCGGATCTGAGTTAGATCGTGAAAACTCAGATCCGACAGTATATTCTAACACAGAGGCGTTCCCATAGTGATGGGAACGCTTCAAGTTAGAATATACTGAGAAGTATGTATATACCGGCCCCTGCTGCCTGGCAGCACCCGACCTCTTACAGGCCACCAACTGACCACCAATGATTTTAATATGGGGGAGGGGAGGCCGCACACTGGCCACCAATGATTTTAATGGGGGGGGGTTAATTGTGTGATTACAGCCCCCTGTAAAAGGTCGGGTGCTGCCAGGCAGCAGGGGGCCGGTCTGTAAAGCCATCTCAGTATATTCTAACTTGAAGCGTCCCCATCACTATAGGAACGCCTCTGTGTTAGAACATACTGTCCGATCTGAGTTTTCATGGTCTAACTCAGATCCGATGGTATATTCTAACATAGAGGCGTTCCCATGGTGATGGGGACACTTGAAGTTAAAATATACCATCGGATTGGAGAAAACTCCAATCAACACTGTTATGGGGGAGAAAACTCCAATCGGCACTGTTATGGGGGAATCTATGGATGAAACATAGCATATGATGTTATGTGTCATCTACAGATACTCCCATAACAGTGTCAGCCACAGACCCCCATAGCAGTGTCAGCCACAGACCCCCCATAACAGTGTCAGCCACAGACCCCCCCATAACAGTGTCAGCCGCAGACCCTCCCCATAACAGTGTTAGCCGCAGACCCCCCATAACAGTGTCAGCTCCAGACCCACATAACAGTGTCAGCCACAGACCCCCATAACAGTATCAGCCACAGACCCCCCCATAACAGTGTCAGCCACAGACCTCCCATAACAGTGTCAGCCACAGACCCACCATAACATTGTCAGCCACAGACCCCCCCCCAAAAAAACAGTGTCAGCCACAGACCCCCCATAACAGTGTCAGCCACAGACCCCCCATAACAGTTTCAGCCACAGACCCCCATAACAATGTCAACCACAGACCCCAATAACAGTGTCAGCCATAGTCCCCCCATAACAGTGTCAGCCTCAGATCCCCCATAACAGTGTCAGACACAGATCCCCCATAACAGTGTCAGCCACAGATCCCCCATAACAGTGCCATTAACAGATCCCTCCCATAACAGTGTCAGCCACAGATTCCCCTATAACAGTGTCAGCCACAGATCCCCTCCATAACAGTGCCATCCACAGATTCCCCATAACAGTGTCATCCACAGATATCCCCCATAAAATTGCCATCCACAGATCCCCCCTAACAGTGCCAGCCACAAATCTCCCATAACAGTGTCATCCACAGATCCCCCATAATAGTGCCATCCACAGATCCCCCAATAACAGTGCCATCCACAGATCCCCCAATAACAGTGCCATCCACAGACCCCCATAACAGTATCATCCACAGACCCCCATAACAGTGTCAGCCACAACCCCCTATAACAGTTTCAGCCACAGATCCCGCATAACAATGTCAGCCACAGACCCTCACATAACAGTGTCAGCCACAGACCCCCCCCCATAACAGTGTAAGCCACAGACCCCCATAACAGTGTTAGCCACAGACCCCCCTATAAAAGTGTCAGCCACAGACCCCCATAACAGTGTCAGCCACAGACCCCAATAACAGTGTCAACCACAGACCCCAATAACAGTGTCATCCACAGATCTCCCATAACAGTGTCAGCCACAGATCCCCCATAACAGTGTCAGCCACAGATCCCTCCCATAACAGTGTCAGCCACAGATCCCCCCATAACATTGTCAGCCACAGATCCCCTCCATAACAGTGCCATCCACAGATCCCCCATAACAGTTTTATCCACAGATATCCCCTATAACAGTGCCATCCACAGATCCCCCATAACAGTGCCGGCCACAGATCCCCCCATAACAGTGTCATCCACAGATCCCCCATAACAGTTTCATCCACAGATCCCCCCATAACAGTTCCATCCACAGATCCCCCATAACAGTGTCATCCACAGATCCCCCATAACAGTGTCATCCACAGATCCCCCCATAACAGTGTCATCCACAGATCCCCATGACACTGTCAGAACTAATGTTCGTGTGCCCGTTATTATAACAGGCCTAATGTCTACTAAATATATAATTATATACAGGAGATAGCCAGATTATACCAGCATGGTCCATATCACTTTATACAAGAAGATGTCTAACTTATACCAGCCGTAAATATATAATTATATACAGGAGATAGCTAGGTTATACCAGCATGGTCCATAAAAATAGATATTATGTAAACAGGCTGAGATGTACCTTTTCTTCAGAATGTTATTCAGATACAAAGAATGTGTTTCACCTCATGCTTTGCTGCTTGGACGGACAGTTGACTACCTGAGATATCTAGTAGGGGAGGAGACTAACATTGGGCTCAAGCACACGGAGTGTTCGGCTGAACACCGCCGAGTACCGAGCATCAAAATGCTCGAGCCGAACAGGTGTTCGGCCGAGCATGCTCGCTCAACACTATTGATATCCTATGTTTCTGACCTTGGCTTGTCTTCTGACCACTCTCCCGTTCTGGTACTGCAAAGCTCGTGTGTTTGTCCGCCTCTGCACTTAAGTAGTGTAGGGGCCGTCGACTAGTTATGATCTAGCATTCTAGGGCTGGTACTGCAAGTAGGTAAGGACAGTGGGGGGTTGATGTCCAGGGTCTCATTGTCCTTGTCTGCATATACTCTACTGACGTGCCATCATCACTGACCTTCCACTATTATAGATGCCATGGCAGCCTCACAGATGGAGGAATCCTGTCAGACTAGTCCCCCTGCTTCCATATCTATGCCACCGATAAAGCCTAACATTAAGCTCCCTGATTGCTTCACTGTAAGGGTTTTCCAACTTTTAGGGAGAGTTGCAAACTCTGTTTTCGCTTGAGGCCTCATTCTTTGGGTACCGTGGCACAGTGAGTGGGTATCATTATTTCTCTGCAAGGTAACCCTCAGGAATGGGCATTCTCACTTTCACCCAATTCCCCTGAGCTATATCCTGTTGACTATTTTTTTTTTAGCTCTTAGTTTTTTATGCAATGAGATTGACAGAGTAGCTTACGCGGAGAGTCTGCTTCTCTCTTTGCACAAGACAGGCAACCAGTAGAGGAGTATTTCCCCAAATTCCACATTGCTGCGTCTGGCTGGAATGATCCGGCCCTTAGTTCGCAGTTCAGACTGGGTTTTTCAGACCCTCTAAGGGACCTTCTAGTTAGTCACTCGACCCCAGGGTCTTTAGATTAAAAATGTTTTTGGCTATATGACTGGATCAACGTCTTAGAGAATGTAAATGTGAATGTTATGTCTCTGTTTGTCCTTCTTCCCTCCTGTCTCTCAGTCATCTGTCGTAAAGGTGCCAGTGGAGTCTGAAGTGCCAATGCAAGTGAGTCCTTTGGCTTCCCAGCAAAGGACGGAGCGTCACTTAAAGAACAATCTTTGCTTCTACTGCAGCAGTACTCCACATCAATTGAGACCCTGTCCCACTAGGCAAAAGGCAGGCTGTTGTGTCTAAGTGATGTTCAGGGAGGTCACTCAAGGCACACAGGTATTTCCCTGAAAAATAGACCAGGTTCTATTGCCTGTTAATCTGTCTTCACAAGGGAAGTCTGTTTCTAGTTTAGATTCAAATTACTTAGGTTATCCGAACCAATTCAAGTCTCTGGGATGGATAACCCTCCCTTGGTTGGAGGATATATTAAAAATAAGACTCCAAATTTGTTAATGGATAGGGTTGAGCGAACCCGAACTGTAAAGTTCGGTTTCGTAACGAACATTACGTTTTTTCGCACCTGGACCTGAACATTTCCATAAAAGTTTGGGTTTGTTGTTCAGCGATTTCTTCCTGCTTTTTGAAAGGCTGCAGGGCAGTCACTACTTTACCCTAAGAAGCCATAATAGCCATGCCTACTATTGGCATGGTTGTGATTGGCTAAGTGCAGCATGTGACCCAGCCTCTATTTAAGCTGGAGTCACGTAGCACAGTACGTCACTCTGCTGCTCTTAGTGTAGGGACAGGCTGCTGCTGGTGCTCTCAGGGAGAGATTAGGGAAGAAATCTGTTGGACTTGGTGGTGTTAACTCTATTAACTACAGCAATTATTGAGGGTGCTATGCTACATATTTGTACCCAGCCCTGAGCCCAGTAATATTGCAAAACAATTTTTAATCCATCTGTTACTGAGGTGGGGTCGGCGGCCATTTTAGCAACTGCAGTGTCCTTGGAACTGCATGTGACCTGCATGTGTGCCAGCCTGCCAGGGACATCAGTCTAATTATTTTTTGGTAGCTCAGTGGAGGAAAAATCCTTTTTTCTGGCAGGTCAAGTCCCCCTACATTACCCATTTTATAATTTTGGGGGGACATAGTGCATTTCTGTAGTTGGTGGAATAAACCCATACTGTCGTACCACAGACCACATTTGCATACACCGCTAAAAAACCTGTTTTATAATTTTTGGGGTGACATGCTGCATTTCTGTAGTTGGGTTAATAAAACTGTACTGTTGTGCCACAGAGTACGTTTGCATACAAAGCTGAAAAACCTATTTTAAAATTTAGCAGTGACATACAGCATTTGTGTATTTGGGGGGAAATAAACCCGCATTGTTGTTCCACGGAGCAGTTTGGCATACAACACACAAAAATGTATTTTAAAATTTAGCAGTGACATACAGCATTTGTATATTTTGGGGAAATAAACCCGTATTGTTGTTCCACAGAGCACTTTTGCATAGAACACTGAAAAACCTATTTTACAATTTAGCAGTGACATACTGCATTCCTGTATTTTGGGTAAATAAACCCGTATTGTTGTTCCACAGAGCAGTTCGGCATACAACGCATAAAAACCTATTTTAAAATTTAGCAGTGACATACTGCATTTCTAAAGTTGGGTTAATAAACCCGAACTGTTGTGTCACAGAGCACGTTTGCATACAAAGCTTAAAAACCTATTTAAAAATTTAGCAGTGACATACAGCATTTGTGTATTTGGGAGCAATAAACCCGTATTGTTGTTCCACAGAGCAGTTTGGCATACAACGCATAAGAACCTATTTTAAAATTTAGCAGTGACATACTGCATTTCTGTATTTGCGCTAATAAACCTGAACTGTTGTGCCACAGAGCACGTTTGCATACAATGCTGAAAAACCTGTTTTATAATGTTTGGGGTGACATACGGCATTTCTGTAGTTGGGTTAATCTAATTTTTGGTGATAGTGAAGTAATTGTATTGAATTGCTCCGTTACACTGTTGTGTAACCTAAAGAAATGTATTCTGTTTATGACACGGGCACTGCCTTACTGTTAGTGAACTTAATTGTTGACTATTGGCAATTAAATTGACACCGGAGATAAACCATCTGTTAATTTGGTGGGTGAATGCAAGTAATGAGGAGAACATCAAATAAGGGACGTGGGCATGGTCATGGTGGTGTTGGTGGAACTCTTGTTGCTGGGAGAGGACGTGGCCATCCAGCACCTACTACAAGTCCAAGTGAAACACCTTCCTCAGGTGTGAGTAGGCGACAGAACCTGCAGCTTATTTGGTAGGCCTGAATGCTGCTCTACGAATGGTGAGGCCAGAACAAGTACAGGTGGTAGTAGATTGGGTTGCTGACAATGCCTCCAGCACCTTAACATTGTCTCTCACACTGAAAGCTCAGAGTTGGCACCTGCAGCCCATGCCTATCAGTCTTTCACCTCACCCGCTTGCAAATCAGCAGAGCAATCTGAGCCCCAAATCATACAGCAGTCTCTTATGCTTTTTGATGACTCTGCTGGCAGGGTTTCCCAGGGCCCTAACCATAGCCCTGCCCCAGAAGTGGAAGAGATTGACTGCACGGATGCCCAACCACTTAGGTTGGAGGATGAGGACATGGGAAGACCACCGCAGCACATCTCTGATATATATATAAAGGGAATGAACATGGTAAAAGAGGAGAGCATATTTAAAAGAAGCTACAAGAGGAAATAGTTTTAAATTAGAGGGGCAAATGTTTAAAAGTAATATCAGGAAGTATTACTTTACTGAGAGAGTAGTGGACGCATGGAATATCCTTCCTGTAGAAGTGGCAGCTGCAAATACAGTGAAGGAGTTTAAGCATGCATGGGATAGGCATAAGGCCATCCTTCATATAAGATAGGGCCAGGGGCTATTCATAGTGTTCAGTATATTGGGCAGACTAGATGGGCCAAATGGTTCTTATCTGCCGACACATTCTATGTTTTTATGTTTCTATGATGACGAATCACAGGTGCAAACTGCTGCGGCTTTCTGCTGTGTGCAGACCAACAAAGAAGGCAGGGGTGAAGACTGGGTGGAAGATGATGTTGAGAACGATGAGGTCCTACATTCCAAAATATACCACTTAAATCTATGTTATTCATGGGTGGTTGAAAAATCATATTTTTTAAGGCCAGGAATTACCTTTGCGACCTGCGCTGCATATGTGCCAGGGACAATAATATAGTCAATCTATCTGGGAGTTCAGAGGTTGAGGTATTCCAATTTTTTGCTGTCAAGTAACCATGCACTGCATAGGTGACAGGGAGCAAAAATTTTAAAAATCTTCTTTTAAATTGTTGGGTGAAAAATTACCATTTTTGGCAGGTACAAACCGCAGCTCTGCATAAGTGACAGTGACCAAAAATATGGAAACTATTTTTTTAAATTCTTGGGTGAAATATTACAATTTTTGCCGGGTACAAAGACTTGCTCTGCATAGGTGACAGGAACCGAAAATTTGAAAAATCTTCTTTTAAATTGTTGGGTAAAATATTACCATTTTTGCCAGGTACAAACCCCTGCTCTGCATAGGTGACAGTGACCGAAAATGCACAAAATCTTCTTTTAAATTGTTGGGTGAAATATTACCATTTTTGACTGGTACAAACCTTTGCTCTGCATAGCTGACAGAGAACGAAAATTAGAAAAATCTTTTGTTAAATTGTTGGATGTATTAGTACCATTTTTGCAGTGAATAAATCCCTCCTCTGCCTGGGTGCCAGGGGCCTACATTTTTAAAAATCGTCTCTTCATTGATGGGTGATATGAACCCTGTTTTGCTGTGAATTAACCCCTCCTCTGCCTGGGTGCCAGGGGCCTACATTTTTAAAAATTGCCTGTTCCATTGTTGGGTGACATTGACCCCATTTTTGCCGTGAATTAACCCCTCCTCTGCCTGGGTGTTAGAGGCCTACATTTCTAAAAATCGCCTGTTCCATTGGTGGGTGACATGAACCCCATTTAGCTGTAAATAAACCCCTGCTCTGCATAGGTGACAGGGACCTAAATTTCTAAAAATCACCTGTTCCATTAGTGGGTGACATTAACCCTGTTTTGCCATGAATTAACCCCTCCTCTTCCTGGCTGCTAGGGGCCTACATTTTTAAAAATCGTCTATTCCATTGGTGGGTGACATCAACCCAGTTTTGCCGGTGAAACACCCCTACTCTTCCTGGATGCCAGGGGCCTACATTTTTAAAATTGTCTGTTCCATTGGTGCGTGACATCAATCCAGTTTTGCAGGTGAAAAAACCCTGCTCTGCCTGGATGCCAGGGGCCTACAATTTTAAAAATAGTCTGTTCCATTGGTGGGTGACATGAACACCGTTTTCCCGTGAATTAATCCCTCCTGCCTGAGTGCCAGAGGCCTACATTTTAAAAAATCGACTGTTCCATTGGTGGGTGATAGGAACCCCGTTTTGCTGTTGAAAAACACCTGCTGTGCATTGCTGACAGGGAACCAAATTTGGTAAAAACATTTGTTAATGATCAAAAGATGCGTGACTACAAACGCACGCTGGTAGACGCGCTGCTGATGGGATTCCCACCTGACACCTCCTCAACCTCCTACTCCACAGCCATTTCCTCCTCCTAGATCAAGATTTAGATTTTTATTTTTTGTTTATTTTAAGTCATTTTTCTATCCACATTTGTTTGCAGGGCAGTTAGCCACATTTAGCTGCCTTTTGCAGCTCTCTAGCCATTTCCAGGACTTTTTTACATCCATTTTAGTGCCCAAAAGTTCGGGTCCCCATTGACTTCAATGGGGTTCGGGTATGGGGTCAAGTTCGGATTAAGTTCGGATCCTGAACCCGAACTTTTTTGTGAAGTTTGGACGAACCCATCAAACCCGAACTTCCAGGTGTCCGCTCAACTCTAGTAATAAAGGTTGGTTCTATTTATTCCGAAAAGAGTGACTTATACATTTGTATAAGTCACACTTGGATGATGTCATGACTTGGATGACGGTGTGACATCATGATGTCATCCTGGGATTACCCTGGTTGAGAGTACATAGTCCTATCTTTAATTGGAGTTCTGGGGAATTAGTAAAATGAGGTCCCCTGTGTTCTAATCATTGCTTTTCTACCCAGCTCTCTGATCTTGAACTAGAGGAAGGTCCATTACCTGAATATTAGTGATGATTGAGCACCAAAGTGTTCGGGTGTTTTGCTTTATTCATGTGTTCGGCCGAGCACCCGAGTATAAAGGAAGTCAATAGGAGACAACCAGGCACCCCCTGCTCTGAAAAGGGGAGGGTGCCTGGTCCATTGGATAAGGTCAGAAAGTTTCAGAAACCCCACTAAAATGGATCGGGAACAGCATGGGGACGATATCTGGATGCATCTTGGACTCCCAGGTTGCTGCTGGGGACCAGGTTGTCCGAGTTGTACGCCACTTTTACAGACTGACAAAAATACACACAACCCACACACAAAAAAGAAAAGAAAAAATTAATTAAAAAAAACTACTTCACAGGAAAAATTGTTAGGAAACATTTTTTCCTGTATATTCAATTGCATATAAAGTGCAAGTGCTGCAAAAAAGTACAAGCAAGAGCAACTCTGAAAAAGCCTCTATATCACATAAAGGAGGGCCTCATTTACATTGTGGTACAATTGTTCAGGTAGTTTGACTCCTACACTCATAAAGCCTATTAAGTAAGTGAAAGGGCTGTCAAAAATTACAAGGAACAGGCAATGCAATACACCCTTTGTTACACATAAAGGAAGGCATCATACACACACTTGAAAAATGATCATTGATGGCCTGCTGGTGACTCTCTAAAACATTAGGAGCATGGTCCTGCTGTTGACCCTCTAAAACATTAGGGGCGAGGGCCTGCTGGTGAGCATTGCAAAAAATGATGGGGAAGTGCCTGCTGCTGAGCTGACCCTTTAAAATATTTTAGTTGAGGGTCTGCAGGTGAGCTTACCCTCTAAAATATTGTAGGTGAGGGCTTGCAGGAGAGCTGACCCTCCCTGAAGAGGAACATGAGGAGATCTTGTGCACTGAATCCCAAACTCTTAAGCATCCACAGTAGAGTTGAGCGAACACCTGGGATGTTCGGGTTTGAGAAGTTCGGCTGAACTTCCCGAAAATGTTCGGGTTCAGGATCCGAACTCGACTTGAACGAACCCGAACCCCATTGAAGTCAATGGGGACCCGAACTTTTGGGCACTAAAAAGGCTGTAAAATAGCCCAGGAAAGGGATAGAGGGCGGCAAAAGGCAGCAAAATGTAGGTAAATGCCCTGCAAACATATGTGAATAGGGAAATGACTGAAAATAAAATACTGAAAAATAAAAAATAAACATTCTAAACTTGAGCCCAAGTGAGTGACAGTGGCACCTGTCACCCAGAAAACAGAGGATGTGGCAGCAACGCCACCACATCTGTCATTGTCACCAAGCATCTCCACCAAATCCCATGGAAGTGTTCAGCTATCAGCTGTCCATCTCCCAAACACTGGAGAGAAAAATAAATAGAAAGAGGAAGTAGCCCCCCACCCAACCATGGCTCTGAATGCCTTATTTCAAACTTCCTGGTCCTTTGAAATGCTGTCATTCTGTCTGGTGGACAGTTTTAAAAACCTTATGGCGGTGGCTATCCCGCAGTACGTGTATCCCAGCCCCCTCTACTTTTGCAGGTGAGCCATCCCTTCCCTGCACAACCAAGTGGGGGACAAAATCAAGTGTGCACTGCGCAAAGTTATCTGTGGCAACGTCCACATAACCAACAACACAGTGGGTAAATGTAGCGGCTGGCCCAAAGGCGGATAGTATTTTTGTGAATGTCCTTCAACCTCCGAGGATTGCTGGGCATTTCTCTTTGTATCCTGTTACCTCCTCCTCCTCCTCCTACTCGGCTTCTCCTCCTCTACCTCCTCCTCATCCACTCAGCGTAACACCTTCACCACCCACAGAAGCACAGCCAGGGGGAAACGACAGCAGGATGTTTTAAAACTTGTGTGTTTATGGGACAAACCCCGCACCACGCAGGAGCTGTGGACAGGCATGGAACAACAGAACGACCAATGGTTGGTGCCACTGAGCCTCCAGCCCGGCCTGGTGTTGTGCGCTAATGGGTGAAATATACTAGCAGGTCTGGGCCTAGCCGGTTTGACACACATCCACTGCCTGCCACAAGTGCTGAATTTGGGGTGCAGAAATTCATAAACACCAGACAGTGAAAATCAATTCAGTTAATCGAACACACACAACAGCCCCCCCCCTTTCACTCAGACCATTAACAAACTATTTACAAATTTTCTTAAAAACATATTATAATAACTATAATGCAACTAAATTTACTATATAAACAAACAAAACTATATACACGACTTATCTTAAGGCCAGTGACATCCAAGTGGCTCGAAGGGTGGGTTCCTGCACCAACATGGTCCCTGGCCTGGAACACAATTGTCCAGCCAGGGCACAGTTCTGGAGGATGAGGAGGATAAGTAGGCTGAGGAGGATGAGGAGGAACCGTGTTCTCAGCAGAGTGGCACCCAAGCCAGCTCACGGGCAGCTGGGTCACCATCAGCACCTCAGAAGGCTGGGTTAGCATTGGCGAAATGTGGGAAAGCTTTGTCATCACGCCACAACAACCTGCACCACCAGCAGATCTGGAACGTCTTAGCAGGAGACAGCTTTTCAGCAACATGGTGGAAGAGTACACGTACTGACTGATGGGTTTGCCCAGGGGCGTAGCTACAGGGAAGCATGGGAAGCACACTGCTTCGGGTCCCTGACCTAGAAGGGGCCCATCCAGGAGGAGGAGGAGGAGGAGGAGGACTAAAAGACTTTGTCAGGGCCCCCTCAACAGTATTATACAATGAAATTAGATACAGTGGCAGTATAGACAGTGTAGAAAGCAGATGGAAAATAAACCCAAACAGCCTCACACCCTATACACTCAATACCCCCCCCCCCCACTTTCACTCAAACCATTAACAAACTATTTACAAATTTACTTAAAAACATATTAAAATACCCATAAGGCAGCTAAACTAACCATATAAAGAAACAAAACTATCCTTATCCTTAACTTAAGGCCAACCAAATACAAGTGGCTCGGAGGGTGGGTATCTGCACCAACATGTGGAAAAGCTTTGTCATCACGCCACAACAACCTGCACCACGAGCAGATCTGGAACATATTAGCAGGAGGCAGCATTTCAGCAACATGGTGGAACAGTACACATACTGACTAATGGGTCTGCCTAGGGGAATAGCTACAGGGGAAGCAGGGAAAGCAACTGCTTTGGGGTATTGACCTAGAAAGGGTCCATCCAGGAGGAGGAGGAGGACTAACAGTATTATACAATGAAATTATATACAGTGGCAGTATAGACAGTGTAGAAAGCGAATGGAACAGCTGCTGGGCCTGGTCTGAGAGAGAAATCTTTAGTAGCCACAGGCATGGCGGCATGAAAGGAAGGGGTTTGCGCAAAAATTACTGGGGCAGGGGGCCCCATTTAAAAATTTGCTGTGGTGCCCAATCATTCCTAGCTACGCCACTGGGTCTGCCCCATTCAACTTTTAGGTCATCAAATTGGGCACATGTCCTGAGGTTGCCCTTTACGCCTTTGAGGTGCTAGCCTACCCTGCAGCCACTGTATTGTCTGAACGTGTGTTTAGCATGGCTGGTGGCATTATCACAGACAAGCATAGCCACCTGTCCACAGACAATGTGGGCAAGCTTTCGTTTATTAAAAAGAACCAGGCTTGGATCCCACAGGACTTGTTTGTAACTTATGCAGAATAGACAAGTATATTGGCCTCCCCCAACCACTGCTATACTACCATGCACTTACACTTTGTTTTATTTTTTATATTTTCCCAATGTTTTGGGGTCTAAGACTCTACACTAATTTATTAAAAAAAATAAAAAATAAACAACCAGTTATTGGCGACTACCTTTGGCTTCACAGCCAAAAAAGGCTTTATTTCATGCAAGAATGTAACCGTCAATTTTAAGTTCCCTGTCAGTTATGCAGTGCAGGGGTTTGTACTTGGCAAAAATGATAATATTTCACCCAACAATTTAAAATCTATCCTTTGCCGGACAGTATTAAACCTGGCCAGCCACAGCTGGAACAACTGATTTACGGTATTTGGCAATTGACTTTCACGCCAGAACAAAATCTATACTTTGCTGGACACTATTAAACTTGGCCAGCCACTGCTGGGACACCAGATTTAGGGGATAGCTATTTTGGCAATATAATTTCAGCCCAGAACAAAATATATCCTTTGCAGGACACTATTAAACTTGGCCAGCCACAGCTGAAACCACTGATTTATGGTATTGCTATTTTGGCAATTGAGTTTCACCCCAGAAAATAATAAGTCCTTTGACGGACACTATGAAACTTGTCCAGTCACAGCTGGAACACCATATTTACGGTATTGCTATTTTGGTAATTGAATTTAACCCCAGAACAAAAGCTATCCGTTGATGGGCACTATAAAACTTGTCCTGCCACAGCAGAAACCACTGATTTAGGGTATTGCTATTTTGGCAATTGAATTTCACCCCAGAAAATAATATATCCTTTGCCGGACACTATTAAACTTGTCCAGCCACAACTGGAACACCAGATTTATTGTATTTCTATTTTGGCAACTGAGTTTAACCCCAGAAAATAAAAAATTATTTTACGGACACTATGAAACTTGGCCAGCCACTGTTGGGACACCAGATTTACGGTATTTCTATTTTTGCAACTGAATTTCACCGCAGAAAATAATATATCCTATGAAGGACACTATGATACTTGTCTAGTCACAGCTGGAACACCAAATTTACGATATTGCTATTTTTGCAATTGAATTTCACGCCAGAACAAAATATATCCTTTGCCGGACACTATTAAACTGGTCCAGTCACAGCTGGAACACCAGATTTACGGTATTTCTATTTTTGCAACTGAATTTCACCGCAGAAAATAATATATCCTATGAAGGACACTATGATACTTGTCTAGTCACAGCTGGAACACCAAATTTACGATATTGCTATTTTTGCAATTGAATTTCACCCCAGAACAAAATATATCCTTTGCCGGACACTATTAAACTTGTCCAGTCACAGCTAGAACACCAGATTTACGGTATTTCTATTATTGCAACTGAATTTCACAGCAGAAAATAGTATATCCTATGACGGACACTATGAAACTTGTCCAGTCACAGCTGGAACACCAGATTTACGGTATTGCTATTTTGGCAATTGAATTTCGCCCCAGAACAAAATATATCCTTTGCCGGACATTATTATACTTGGCTAGCCATTGCTGGGACACCAGATTTACGGTATTTCTATTTTTACAACTGAATTTCACCCCAGAAAAAAATATATCCTTTGCCAGACAATATTAAACTTGGCCAGCCACAGCTGAAACCACTGATTTATGGTATTGCTATTTTGGCAATTGAATTTCACCCCAGAAAAAAATATATCCTTTGCCGGACACTATTAAACTTGTCCAGTCACAGATGGAACACCAGATTTATGGTATTTCTATTTTTGCAACTGAATTTCACTGCAGAAAATAATATATCCTCTTACTGACACTATGAAACTTTTCCAGTCACAGCTGGAACACCAGATTTACGGCATTGCTATTTTGGCAATTGAATTTCATCCCAGAAAATAATACTATCCTTTGCCGGACACTATTAAACTTGGCCAGCCACTGCTGGAACACCAGATTTACGGTATTGCTATTTTGGCAATTGAATTTCACCCCAGAAAATAATATATCCTTTGCCGGACACTATTAAACTTGGCCAGCCACAGCTGAAACCACTAGATTTACGGTATTGCTATTTTGGCAATTGAATTTCACCCCAGAAAATAATATATCCTTTGCCGGACACTATTAAACTTGGTCCAGTCACAGCTGGAACACCAGATTTACGGTATTTCTATTTTGGCAACTGAATTTCACCCCAGAAAATAATATATCCTATGACGGACACTATTAAACTTGTCCAGTCACAGCTGGAACACCAGATTTACGGTATTGCTATTTTGGCAATTGAATTTCACCCCAGAACAAAATATATCCTTTGCCGACACTATTAAACTTGGCCAGTCACAGCTAGAACACCAGATTTACGGTATTTCTATTTTGGCAACTGAATTTCACCCCAGAAAATAATATATCCTATGACGGACACTATGAAACTTGTCCAGTCACAGCTGGAACACCAGATTTACGGTATTGCTATTTTGGCAATTGAATTTCGCCCCAGAACAAAATATATCCTTTGCCGGACATTATTATACTTGGCTAGCCATTGCTGGGACACCAGATTTACGGTATTTCTATTTTTACAACTGAATTTCACCCCAGAAAAAAATATATCCTTTGCCAGACAATATTAAACTTGGCCAGCCACAGCTGAAACCACTGATTTATGGTATTGCTATTTTGGCAATTGAATTTCACCCCAGAAAAAAATATATCCTTTGCCGGACACTATTAAACTTGTCCAGTCACAGATGGAACACCAGATTTATGGTATTTCTATTTTTGCAACTGAATTTCACTGCAGAAAATAATATATCCTCTTACTGACACTATGAAACTTTTCCAGTCACAGCTGGAACACCAGATTTACGGCATTGCTATTTTGGCAATTGAATTTCATCCCAGCAAAATATCTATCCTTTGCCGGAAAGTATTAAAGTTGGCCAGCCACAGCTGAAACCACTGACTTTACGGTATTGCTATTTTGGTAATTGAATTTCACCCCAGAAAATAATATATCCTTTGACGGACAGTATTAAACTTGGCCAGCCACAGCTGAAACCACTGACTTTACGGTATTGCTATTTTGGTAATTGAATTTCACCCCAGAAAATAATATATCCTTTGACGGACACTATTAAACTTGTCCAGTCACAGATGGAACATCAGATTTATGGTATTTCTTTTTTTGCAACTGAATTTCACTGCAGAAAATAATATAACCTATTACTGACACTATGAAACTTGTCCAGTCACAGCTGGAACACCAGATTTACGGTATTGCTATTTTGGTAATTGAATTTCACCCCAGAACAAAATATATCCTTTGCCGGACACTATTAAACTTGTCCAGTCACAGCTGGAACACCAGATTTACTGTATTTCTATTTTAGCAACTAAATTTCACCCCAGAAAATAATAAATCCTTTGACGGACACTATGAAACTTGGCCTGCCACTTCTGGGACACCAGATTTAAGTTATTGCTTTTTTGGCAATTGAATTTCACCCCTGAACAAAATATATCCTTTGCCGGACACTATTAAACTTGTCCAATCACAGCTGGAACACAAGATTTACGGTATTTTTATTTTTGCAACTGAATTTCACCGCAGAAAATAATATATCCTATGACGGACACTATGAAACTTGTCCAGTCACAGCTGGAACACTAGATTTAGGGTGTTGCTATTTTGGCAATTGAATTTCACCCCAGAACAAAATATATCCTTTGCCAGACAGCAGACAGTATTTCACTTGGCTAGCCACAGCTGGAACACCAGAATTAGGGGATTGTTATTTTGGCAATTGAATTTAACCCCTCAATAAAATATAGAAATTTCTATCCTGAGTTTCTGGTGGTGACAATAAGCACAGCCAAGCCCCTGATGTTGGATATAGCAAAAAAAAAAAAAAAACTAGTATTGATGGATTGATGAACTTGGTGGCAGCTTGTGCTGGTGCTCCTCAAGACACAAAATGGCAGCCGATCACCCCAGAAAAAAAGTGACGGAAAAACGCTCTGTGCTGCCTAAAAACCAGTGAGCAATTAACTAGCAGAAGTTGAATGTTTCACAGCTGTAGATCAATCACTTCATTCGGTGTTTTTGCTGAATTTTCCCTGCCTAATCTTGCCCTCACAGTAGCTGCGTCCTATTCCTACACTAATCAGCGCAGAGTGACGTGCGTCGCTATGTGACTCCAGCTTAAATAGAGGCTGGTTCACATGCTGCACTTGGCCAATCATGGCCATGCCATTAGTAGGCATAGCTGTGATGGCTTCTTAGGGCAAGAAGTAAAACGCTAGCTGATTGGCTGCTGTGCAGCTCTTCAGAAAGCGGGAAGAAATCTCCAAACAACGGACCCTAAAACGAACTTTTTTGAAAATGTTCGGGTCTGGGTCCGGGTCCCGAACACCCCAAAATTCGGTACGAACCCGATCTATACAGTTCGGGTTCGCTCATGCCTAATCCACAATCAGAAGAAGATGATGATGGGGAATGGCAATTAGTGTTTCATGAGGTGGATGATGCGGATGAGACACAGTTGTCAAATAAGTGAGGGTCTTGTTAGGTCAACAACACAAGTCAGGAGGATGACCCGAGTGAGGAAGTGGAAAAGGGGGTGGTGGATGATGACATCGCTGACCCAACCTGGGAAGGTGGCAAGCCAAGCGAGGACAACAGTACAGAGGGGGAGGCATCCACATCAGCGCAACAGGCTGAAAGAGGCTGTGGGATGGCAAAAGGGAGAATGTGGGCCACACCAAGTAGGCCACTTACAGATGTCCTTAACCCAGGCCTTTGAACATAAGTTCAAATACCCAGCCACCCAGCCACAGGCCATAGCACTAAATGCACACCTTTAAAAATTGCTGGCCCTGGAAATGTTGCCATATGGAAACTGAGGCTTTCCTCCCTCGTTACAGACGTTCCTTGTCGCCACTATTTTTCTTGGTGTGCCGTCCCCGCATTACACCAGCAATTGTGTACCCTAACATCACCCGTGCCCTGACCAACGCAGTTATTGGGAAGGTCCACCTAACAAATGACACACGGATAAATGCTTTTGGCCAGGGACGCTACATTTCTGTGACGGCACAGGATGCTACCAACGCTAAGGATTGCGGGCCCCCATTCCATCAGGATTTTCACCACCATGTACATTAGTTGCAGCAAACCCCCACTTCTCCTATTCCTACTCCACTTCCACCTCTGAATTCTCATCTTGCAGCACCAGTCAGCCATCAGTTAGTAACGGGAAGCAGTGTAGTACGGCAGTGGGGAAACGGCAACAGGCCGTGCTTAAACTCATTTGCTTAGGTGACAAACAGCACACCGCCGCAGAGCTGTGACAGGGTATAAGGGACCAGACTGAGCTGTGGCTCTCGCCACTTAACCTACAACCAGGCATGGTTGGTTGTTGTGTCTGATAATGGCCGTAAACTTGTTGGCAGTTTTGGAGCTTGGCAAGCTTACTCACATGGCAATCATACAGCATATATGTCCCATGCACAACAAATATCCCAAACTTATACATTAATATAACTAAAAACATAACACATGAGAGTGGAGGTAAACCAATAGCATGACCTGTTAATTACCTCATAAATAACCAAATAACCATAACATATTTTACAACCATAAACCATAATAACAACAATAATACCACCAATAATACAACCACAAACCATAATAATAATAGAACAGAATGTCATTGCAGATAAATTTACAGCTGACAATGCTGAGTACGTAATTCCTTGTGCAACACATGAGGAGAGATGAGGGGAACACACAGCAGTTCCAACAGAGGCAGGACAAAACTCTCCAAGGCCTCAAACAGTTTCATGACACCCCGCCAGCACCCTCACCCTGTTACGCAGCCTTGTGTCACAAGGCGGGAACATTTTGAGAAGATATTGAATGAGTACATAGCAGAACGTGTCATCATCCTCAGTGATCCCACTGTGCCTTTCAACTATTGGGAGTCCAAGCTGGACACGTGGCACAAACTGCCACTCTATTCCTCAGAGAGGCTGGCCTGCCCTGCCACCAACGTTTTGTCAAAGTGGGTATTTAGTGTTGCTGGGGGTATAATAACTGATAAACGCATCCATCTGTCAACTAAAAATGCTGACAGGGCCTGGATTGCCCCTGACTTCTCTACTTCTCCTCCGTTATATCAACATGTCTTTTAGGATGCCCTCACTCATAATGTTTTAGAGGGTCAGCTCACCTGCAGCCCCTCACATATAATGTTTAACAGGGTCAGCTTCCTGCAGGCCCTCGCAATTCTTGTTTTTTAGGTTAAGATCACCTGCAGGCCCTCACATATAATGTTTAACAGGGTCAGCTCACCTGCAGGCCTTCACAATTCATGTTTTTTAGGGTCAGCTCACCTGCAGACCCTCACATATAATGTTTTAGAGGGTCAGCTCACCTGCAGCCCCTCACATATAATGTTTTAGAGGGCCAGCTGACCTGCAGGTCGTGGTAAAATTATGTTTTTTTAGGGTCAGCGCACCTGCAGGCCCTCACAAATGATGTTTTACAGGGTCAGCTGCCCTGAAGAGACTAGCAAAAGATGTTTTAAAGGGTCAGCTGTCCGGAATGCCCTTCCAAATAATGTTTTAAAGGATTAGCGCACCTGGAGGCCCTCAGCTACATTATTTTATTCCGTTTCATCGTACCCAGGGCCACAGCCTCTGCGTGCACCGCCAGCATCATGGCCACTTCCATGGCCTTATTTGTCCGCCTTCTTAATATTAAAGGTATAATAAAAGTAAAAGGTATTTGAGATGTGCACACATTACACAGGAGATCTCACCCTGATAATGTCAAAGATTAGCATACACCGTCTACGGATAAAGTTCAGTATATGTCACAGATAGGTATTAGTATCAGATGTAGTACAGTATATGTCACAAAAAGCCACACACTATGGAAAGTAGATTAGGCCCAGATTATTTAAATTTGCGCTACAGACACTGTTTTCGGATGTAGAACAGTATATGTCACAGAAAGCCACACTCTATGGACAGTAGATTAGGCCCAGATTATTTAAATTTGCCCTACAGACAATGTTTTCGGATGTAGTACAGTATTTGTCACAGAAAGCCACACACTATGAACACTAGATTTTTAACAATTATTTAAATTTGCACTACAGACACTGTTTTCAGATGTAGTACAGTATATGTCACAGAAAGCCACACACTATGGACACTAGATTAGGCCCAGATTATTTAAATTTGCGCTACAGACACTGTTTTTGGATGTAGAACAGTATATGTCACAGAATGCCATACACTATGGACACTAGATTTGGTGGAGACTATTTAAATTTGCGCTAGAGACACTGTTTTCGGATGTAGTTAAGTATATGTCACAGAAAGCCACACACTATGGACACTAGATTAGGCCCAGATTATTTAAATTTGAGCTACAGACACTGTTTTCGGATGTAGTACAGTATTTGTCACAGAAAGCCACACACTATGGACACTAGATTTTTCACAAATTATTTAAATTTGCGCTACAGACGCTTTTTTTCGGCTGTAGTACAGTATTTGTCACAGAAAGCCACACATTACTGGTGCTAGATTTGGCCCAGATGGAGTACTGTATATGTCACGGATGTGTATTAAACGCACACACTGTACATAATAAATGTTGCGCAGATTATTTGAATTTACGCAAAAAGACACAGTCTGCGGATGATGTACAGTATATGTCACTAATAGGTTTTAAAGAAAAATATCTTGCTGCTGTCAAACACACACACAGTAGTCCTTAAAAGGACTTTGGGGTCTTTGAAAAGCTTTTAGTAGTAAAAACAGCAAATTTCTCTCTCTGTCCCTTCCTCAGCACGGATGTCCCTGAGACTGATCAATTTAGCACTGGTAAAAATATATTGCTGCTCTCAAACACACACACACACACACACACACACACACACAGTAGTCCTTAAAACTATAATTGGTAGATGAGTAATACTGTATATGCTGGAAGGACAGGGAAATATACTCACTTCTGAACTCTGTACAGTTCACAGAGTATGCCTAGAAAATTATCTCATAGAAGTCAGTGAGGTCAGCTCTTGTCTTTTGCATATGACCCATGTTGTTGCTATAACACCTAAATTCTGTTAACAGCAGCTCTGGCAAGATGGCTTTCCACATAATCTTGTATAGAAAGTAAAATTTAAACATCCATAAAATGAAAGTTATGCAAATTACAACAAAATAATATGTATCATGTTTAGGTTTTAATTGGCAAAATATAGGTTATACATTCCCTTTACATGTACAGACTGGATTTCAAAAAATGTAAAACTTTAATGAAGATCACTTCTCTAAACCATGTACTTGAGGTAGATTGACAATTAAAACACTTCATAAAATTAATGGTGTGTATTAAGGATATAGCATAATAACTTTACTTGGCTTTACAGCACCTAACATTACCTTAATGGTTCTAAAACTAGAAATTATCATCATCACTGAAATTGGAGGCTCCAGTGAAAGCTCATGAAAATATTGCTACACAATATTTCTTAATGAAACACCAATCCTGCTTGAGACAAATCTACTAGTCATTAAGAAGCCAAATAACCATCAGAAAAGGAAAACTCTTGGAGCAAAGGATTTTTATACATAACATTCTAAGCCAGAATTTAACACTAACAAATTGTGGTTTTTGACTAATCCTTTCTGTAATAGGCACCACCAATTATTTTTTTTTTTATATCATTAACACACGATAAAGATTTTCTCCCATTTATTCAGGTTCTGCAAAATATGTACAGCTTTGGGAGCCCTGTAAAAGATTTTTAAGCCCTCAGTTATTAAAAAGTTGCCCACAAGAGAGCCAAAACATCACCTGCTAAAACACTGGTAATTTGTTCTCACTTAACCACTTAAGGACCACAGGTTTATACTCCCCTAGTGACCAGGCCCGTTTTTACAAATCGACACTTCACAACTTTAACGGTTTATTGCTCGGTCATGCAACTTGGCTCCCAAATGAATTTTTCCTCCTTTTCTTCTCACAAATACAGCTTTCTTTTGGTGGTATTTGATTGCTGCTGAGATTAAACAAAAAAGACCGCAATTTTCTCAAAAAAGCGTATTTTTAACTTTTTCTGGTAAAATTGTTCAAATATTATTACATTTCTGTACAAGTTAGTGTCAGAATTTAATGTGCTACATGTGTTTGATAAAAAAAAATCCAATAAGTGTATATTTATTGGTTTGTGCAAAAGTTATAGCGTTTACAAACTATGGTACAAAAAAGTGAATTTCCGCATTTTGAAGCAGCTCTGACTTTCTGAGCACCTGTCATGTTTCTTGAGGTGCTAGAATGCCAGGATAGTATAAATGCCCCCCAAATGACCCCAATTTGGAAAGAAGACACCCCAAAGTATTTGTGTAGGGGCATGTATGATTTAATTTTTTTTCACAAGTTAGCGGAAAATGATACTTTCTGAGGAAAAAATTATAAAATTTCCATTTCTGCTAACTTCTGGCAAAAAAATAAATAAAATCTCCCACGGACTCACTATGACCCTCAGTGAATACCTTGGGGTGTCTACTTTCCGAAATTGGGTCATTTGTGGGGTGTGTTTACTGTTCTGGAATTTTGGGCGGGGCTAAATTGTGAGCAACCCTGTGAAGCCTAAAGGTACTCGTTGGACTTTCGGCCCCTTTACGCACCTAGGCTGCAAAAAAGTGTCACACATGTGGTATCGCCGTACTCAGGGGAAGTAGGGCAATGTGTTTTGGGGTGTATTTTTACATTTACCCATGCTGGGTGAGAGAAATATCTAGGTAAATTGACAACTTTGTATACATTTTTTTTAACTTGTGCCGAAAAATAAAATCTTCGATGAACTCGTCATGCCCCTTACAAAATACCTTGGGGTGTCTTGTACCAAAATGTGGTCACTTGTGGGGTATTTATACTGCCCTGGCATTTTAGGGGCCCTAAAGCGTGAGAAGTAGTTTGGAATCCAAATGCGTAAAAATGCCCTGTGAAATCCTAAAAGTACACATTGGAATTTGGGCCCCTTTGCGCATCTTGGCTGCAAAAAAGTGTCACTCATGGGGTATTGCCGTACTTAGGAGAAGTAGGGCAATTTTTTTGGGGTGTATTTTTACATATACCCATGCTGGGTGAGAGAAATATCTCTGTAAATTGACAACTTTGTATAAAAAAAATGGAAAAAGTTCTCATTTACAGAGATATTTCACACACAGGATGGGTATGTGTGAAAAGATACCCCAAAACACATTTCCCTACTTCTCCTGGGTACGGTGATACCACATGTGTGACACTTTTTTGCAGCCTAGGTGCGCAAAGGGGCCCAAATTCCAATGAGTACCTTTTAGGAGGGCATCTTTAGGCATTTGGATTCCAGACTTCTTCTCATGCTTTAGGGCCCCTAAAATGCCAGGGCAGTATAAATACCCCACATGTGACCCATTTTGGAAAGAAGACACCCAAGGTATTCCGTGAGGTGCATGGCGAGTTCATAGAAGATTTTTTATTTTTTTTTGGCACAATTTAGCGGAAATTGATTTTATTTGTTTTTTATCACAAAGTCTCCCTTTCCGCTAACTTGTGACAAAAAGTGCAATCTTTCATGTACTCAATATGCCCCTCAGCGAATAACTTGGGGTGTCTTCTTTCCAAAATGGGGTCATTTGTGGGGTGTTTTTACTTCCCTGGCATTTGAGGGTCTCTGCAATCATTACATGTATGGCCAGCATAAGGAGTTTCTGCTATTCTCCTTATATTGAGCATACGGGTAATGAGATATTTTTTTTACGTTCAGCCTCTGGGCTGAAAGAAAAAATGAACGGCACAGATTTCTTCATTCGCATCGATCAATGGGGATAAAAAAATCTCTGCCAAAAAATGTGCAAAAAAAAAAAAAAAAGAGGGGAAAGGACATAGGAGTGCTTGCGAAATAAGGCCCCATTCACACGTCCGCAAAAATGTCCGCATCTGTTCCGCAATTCTGCAGTGAATGGGGCCGGCGGTGATGCGGAGAGCACACTATCTGCTCTCCGCATCAGCATTTGTGGAACTGCGGCTGCAAACTTCCAGGTTTCGGCCCCGAAACATCCAGCCACAGCTCCGCAAAAGACAGAGCATGTCCTATTCTTGTCTGCAGCCTGCGGACAAGAATAGGAATCTCGATGGAGAGTGCCGCCATGGTGTGCTGCGGATCTGCAATTTGCGGGTCCGCAGCACACCACGGACGTGTGAATGGACCCTAAAGCTGCGATTGCTAATAAAGATCCAAAAAGCTCAAAAGTGATCTTTATAGCGCTGCAGCGATTTTACGGTGTTTTTTCAGTGATCAGAAAAAGAAAAATTCTGTCACTGCGGTGGGTCGGACTGAACGCACGTGTGGGCACAAGTTCAGTCCTGATCGGGCGAACACTGAGTTTTTTGTAGAGCCTAAGGTGACCCTAATGTACTGATATAGATCTGATTGCAATTAGTCTTGATCATTTACAGATACTGTATAGTACTAGTGCTGATTAGCAACAGCGATGACGCTAATCAGCGACTAATCAGTGACTGCAGTGCGGTGGGCTGGGTGCTAACTACCTAACAAGTATCTAACTAACTGGCGGTGATAAGGGACCCTTAGGCCCCATTCACACGCATTTTGCGGAACGGAATTGCGGACCCATTAATTTCTATGGGGACACACTTTGTCTCACTCGGATTGTTCATCCGCACTTCCGGGTCCACACTTCCGTTCCACAAAAATATATAACATGTCCTATTCTTGTCCGCAATTGCGGACAAGAAAAGGCATTTTCTATATAGTTCTGGCAATGTGCGGATCCACAAAATGCGGAAAGCACATTGCCGGTGTACGTGTTTTTTGGATCCGCGGATCCGTGGATACGCAAAACACAAACGGACGTCTGAATGGAGCCTTACAGGGGGGTGATTAATGACAGGGGGGTGACAGGGTGATCAGGGAGTTAATATGGGGTGATCAGGGGTGTAGTGTAGTGTGGTGCTTGGTGCTACTTAGAAAGCTGCCTGTGTTCTCTGGTGGTCGATCCAAGCAAAAGGGACCACCAGAGGACACGGTAGCAGGTATATCAGACGCTATATAAAAAATAGCGTCTGATATACCTATTTGATTGTTATTTTTAACATCTACAGCCTGCCAGCGACTTGTTCGCGTCACTCTGCTTGCTGTGAACGCGCGCGCATAATGCGCGCACGTTCACGCAAAGTCTTAGGTCTCACGAGATGACGCCAATAGGCGTCGCTGAGGCCTGAAAGCGCTTCCGTCCAGACGCCTATCGGCGTTAGCGTGACGGCAGCTGGTTAAAGGAATCTTTGGGACCCCAACTTCCTTAAAGCATAGCATGCACTTTACTATGTAAGTTAATAGTTGCTCCATAAAACACAATTTAATGTTTGTGGAACATGCAGTATGCACTGACACTGGCCCATTTTTATGTTATGTTTTATATGATACTTATTCACATGTACATGTGAGTATTGTGCCTTAAGATTGTGAATGGTTTATGGCTGTTTCAAATAAGTACCAATTGGTGTAAGTAATTAGCAATGTAAAACAACATTTGTGACAAAAGACAAAGGGGAGGCACTGATAGGGTAAAACATTTAAAAGTGTAGAAGCAAAAGCGAGACATTTATCAAGATCTGCATTTTACATGCCAGTCTTAATCTCTTTTCATTTGCATCTGATGCAACACAATTATTATCTTTGCAAGTCCATGTGCAAAAGAGGACAGCAAGTGGTCTGGTCCAGATCTCTGGTATAATCTACGCCAGTTTCCTGGACTAGATTATAGTAAATACAATGGGCCAGCTATGCCACTGCACACCACCCTCCACATTGAAACCCCTAAAAAGTAGCAACATTTTGCACAACTACAACACGCACCAAACTCTCCTAGTTTTCGGTGCCAGTTTTCATGTGCACAGGAATGATAATTGTCCTGCAAAGTTCCAAAGAGGATACAATATGTTCACCTTCTGTTGTTGTGTGGATTTAGGCACACCATTACTAAAATGCCTTTAGAAACTGTCTGCTAGACGGTGCAGCTGATGTCATATTTCCCTCTGTAATGTTGCCAACTAACAATACAAGAAAACAGTAAGAGAACTTGCAGATACTTTAACCCAGGGAAAATATACTGATGTCTTTATGACGCAAACCATGACTGACCTGAGGGTTTTGGGTCAGTTCTTGTAATCTTCGTAAAATAGCACATTTGAAATACAAAGGCTAATTTTTTCAAGTTAGGAAGATAAAAAGACTTTCTGAAGTTCAAGAACATGATGATGGAAGTGGAATAGTCTATTGTACAGTGGATGAACCAAAATGGACATCCAACTTTAAGCAGACCTCCTTTGGGTAGAAGTATCTTTAAATTATCTTATATCAATGTAAAAGAAATTAATAATACCACTTCATTGATGTAATGTAGCTATATGCTTGACACAGAACCACCAAAAGATTTTAAAACTGGCTACAATGGGATTCTATGTGACGTGATATGCCATATTAAGGCATATGGACTTCAAAGAGGAAGCACCACATGTACCAAATGTGTACATATCCTTCATTAGCTGCAAAGAGCCACTCCCACTCTGTTTAAAAAGGCTGGGAAATTGGTATAATATTACAAGCCAATTCGCACTGTTCTGAACCCTCTCTATTCCGCCACCAGTCCACCGCTCCAAGTCCTCCCTGGTACTTCAGCTATGTCAATGTATTTGTACTGGTGGTAGTGATGATGTGCCTGCATACAATAATGATTACCTGCAGTGGTCATTAGAGATGGCCCGAACTATCCGCCGGCGAACAGTTCCCGGCGAACATAGCTTGTTCGCGTTCGCCTCTGCCGGTCGAACATATGCGATGTTCGGTCCGCCCCCTATACATCATCATTGAGCAAACTTTGACCCTGTACCTCACAGTCAGCAGACACATTCCAGCCAATCAGCAGCATACCCTCCCTCCCAGACCCTCCCACCTCCTGAACAGCATCCATTTTAGATTCATTCTGAAGCTGCAGTCTTAGTGAGAGGAGGGAGAGTGTAATTGCTGCTGATTTAATTGGGAAATTGATAGCTAGGCTAGTGAATTCAGTGTCCACTCCAGTCCTGAAAGAATCATCTGATCTCTGCTGTAAGGACAGCGTCCTGACAGCACCCCAAAAAGCCCTTTTTAGGGCTGCAACATTAGTCTGCTTTTTTTTTCCCTTTATATACATATTGCAGTTGCCTGGCCTGCCTGTGTGTGAGGAGCTGCAGGCCCACAGACTGTAGTGTGCCCACTGCCAGTGCCCACCCCTGTCATTCCGTGTGGTACAGGACTTTGCATCAAAAAAAGGCATTTAATTTTTACACTTTAATCTAAGGTTAGTTGCCTGCCAGTGTGTGTCAGGCTGACTTCCACTGACTGTAGTGTGCCCACTGCCAGTGCCCACCACTCATACCGGCTGGCACAGGACTTTGCATAAAAAGGCATTTAATTTTTACACTTTAGTGTAATTTCAGCTGCTTGCCTGCTGCTAGTGTGTGTCAGGCCGACTTCAACTGACTGTAGTGTGCCCACTGCCAGTGCCCACCCCTGTCATCCCGTGTGGCACAGGACTTTGCTTAAAAAAGGCACTTAATTTTTACACTTTAATCTAAGGTTAGTTGCCTGCCAGTGTGTGTCAGGCTGACTTCCACTGACTGTAGTGTGCCCACTGCCAGTGTCCACCACTCATACCGGCTGGCACAGGACTTTGCATAAAAAGGCATTTAATTTTTACACTTTAGTGTAATTTCAGCTGCTTGCCTGCTGCTAGTGTGTGTCAGGCCGACTTCAACTGACTGTAGTGTGCCCACTGCCAGTGCCCACCCCTGTCATCCCGTGTGGCACAGGACTTTGCTTAAAAAAAGGCACTTAATTTTTACACTTTAATCTAAGGTTAGTTGCCTGCCAGTGTGTGTCAGGCTGACTTCCACTGACTGTAGTGTGCCCACTGCCAGTGTCCACCACTCATACCGGCTGGCACAGGACTTTGCATAAAAAGGCATTTAATTTTTACACTTTAGTGTAATTTCAGCTGCTTGCCTGCTGCTAGTGTGTGTCAGGCCGACTTCAACTGACTGTAGTGTGCCCACTGCCAGTGCCCACCCCTGTCATCCCGTGTGGCACAGGACTTTGCTTAAAAAAAGGCACTTAATTTTTACACTTTAATCTAAGGTTAGTTGCCTGCCAGTGTGTGTCAGGCTGACTTCCACTGACTGTAGTGTGCCCACTGCCAGTGTCCACCACTCATACCGGCTGGCACAGGACTTTGCATAAAAAGGCATTTAATTTTTACACTTTAGTGTAATTTCAGCTGCTTGCCTGCTGCTAGTGTGTGTCAGGCCGACTTCCACTGACTGTAGTGTGCCCACTGCCAGTGTCCACCACTCATACCGGCTGGCACAGGACTTTGCATAAAAAGGCATTTAATTTTTACACTTTAGTGTAATTTCAGCTGCTTGCCTGCTGCTAGTGTGTGTCAGGCCGACTTCAACTGACTGTAGTGTGCCCACTGCCAGTGCCCACCCCTGTCATCCCGTGTGGCACAGGACTTTGCTTAAAAAAAGGCACTTAATTTTTACACTTTAATCTAAGGTTAGTTGCCTGCCAGTGTGTGTCAGGCTGACTTCCACTGACTGTAGTGTGCCCACTGCCAGTGTCCACCACTCATACCGGCTGGCACAGGACTTTGCGATAAAAAGGCATTTAATTTTTACACTTTAGTGTAATTTCAGTTGCTTGCCTGCTGCCAGTGTGTGTCAGGCCGACTTCCACTGACTGTAGTGTGCCCACTGCCAGTGCCAACCACTGATACCGGGTGGCACAGTAGCTTGCCGATAAATAAGGCATTTAATTTTTAGACAGTAGTCTAAATTCAGTTGCTTGCCTGCTGCCAGTGTGTGTCAGGCCCTCTTCCACTGACTGTAGTGTGCCCACTGCCAGTGCCAACCACTGATACCGGGTGGCACAGTAGCTTGCCGATAAATAAGGCATTTAATTTTTAGACAGTAGTCTAAATTCAGTTGCTTGCCTGCTGCCAGTGTGTGTCAGGCCCTCTTCCACTGACTGTAGTGTGCCCACTGCCAGTGCCAACCACTGATACCGGGTGGCACAGTAGCTTGCCGATAAATAAGGCATTTAATTTTTAGACAGTAGTCTAAATTCAGTTGCTTGCCTGCTGCCAGTGTGTGTCAGGCCCACCTCCACAGACTGTAGTGTGCCCACTGCCAGTGCCAACCACTGATACCGGGTGGCACAGTAGCTTGCCGATAAATAAGGCATTTAATTTTTAGACAGTAGTCTAAATTCAGTTGCTTGCCTGCTGCCAGTGTGTGTCAGGCCCACTTCCACAGACTGTAGTGTGCCCACTGCCAGTGCCAACCACTGATACCGGGTGGCACAGTAGCTTGCCGATAAATAAGGCATTTAATTTTTAGACAGTAGTCTAAATTCAGTTGCTTGCCTGCTGCCAGTGTGTGTCAGGCCCTCTTCCACTGACTGTAGTGTGCCCACTGCCAGTGCCAACCACTGATACCGGGTGGCACAGTAGCTTGCCGATAAATAAGGCATTTAATTTTTAGACAGTAGTCTAAATTCAGTTGCTTGCCTGCTGCCAGTGTGTGTCAGGCCCACTTCCACAGACTGTAGTGTGCCCACTGCCAGTGCCAACCACTCATACCGGGTGGCACAGTACCTAGCACGCGTAGTACCACTTATCTAAAAAAAAATGACAGGCAGAGGCAGGCCACACTCGCAGGGGCCGTCGTGGTCGTGGTGCTGTGATTTCCACTGTCCCTGGAATAATGCCCAGTTTTCAGAGGCCACGCACTCCTGAACCCGAAAAATTCAGAGGACGTAGTTGACTGGCTTAGACAGGACACCCAATCTTCAACAGCTTCCGCTAAGAACCTTGACGCACCATCCTCCTCCAGCTCAGCTTCGGTCACCTGCTCTCAAGTTACCACGCACCCGCCCGTCGCCACCACCACCACTACCACCACAGCCACCACAGCCGCTTCACTTGATCCGTCAGAGGAGTTATTTACACATCAGTTGGATGCAATTAGTGATGCGCAACCATTATTGCCAGATGATGTAGATTACGGGGATATGTCTCAGTCAGGCAGGATTACACACATGGACGTACAGTGTGATGATGATGATGATGATGATGATGTTGTACCCGCTGCTGCTTCCTTTGCTGAGGTGTCAGATACAAGTGAAGCGGTTTATGATGACGATGTGTCCACGGATGCCACATGGGTGCCTGCTCGAAGAGAAGAAGAGGGGGAAAGTTCTGAAGGGGAGACAGAGAGAATGATGAGACGAGTTGGAAGCAGGGGGAGGTCATCGCAAGGAGTTAGTGGCACAGTCAGACAGCATGTATCGGCACCTGGGGTCAGCCAGACAGCACGCCAGTCAACGCATGCTGTTGCCACCACTAGAATGCCGTCATTGCAAAGCTCAGCAGTGTGGCATTTTTTTGTGTGCCTGCCTCTGATAAAAGCAATGCTATTTGCAACCTGTGCCAAAAGAAACTGAGTCGTGGGAAGTCCAACACCCACCTTGGTACAACTGCTTTGCGAAGGCACATGATCTCACATCACAAACGCCTATGGGATCAACACATGAGTACAAGCAGCACACAAACTCAAAGCCACCATGCTCCTCCTGGTCCAGCATCTTCAGCCACGCCAACCACTGCTGTCCTCCCTGCCCCCTCTCAACCACCCGCCACTCCATCTCTCACCTTCAGCAGTTCCTGCTCATCTGCCCACAGTCAGGTGTCTGTCAAGGACATGTTTGAGCATAAGAAGCCAATGTCACAAAGTCACCCCTTGCCCGGCGACTGACAGCTGGCTTGACGGAACTCTTAGCCCGCCAGCTTTTACCATACCAGCTGGTAGAGTCTGAGGCCTTCAAAAATTTGTCGCTATTGGGACACCACAGTGGAAGGTACCCGGACGAATTTTTTTTTCAAAAAAGGCAATCCCAAACCTCTACCATGTCATTAAAAAGGAAGTCATGGCATCTCTGGCATACAGTGTTGGGGCAAGGGTCCATCTGACCACTGATACCTGGTCTGCAAAGCACGGTCAGGGCAGTTATATCACGTATACTGCGCATTGGGTCAACCTGCTGACGGCTGACAAGCATGGAATGCGTGGCTCCGCAGCGGAGTTGGTGACACCACCACGACTTGCAGGCAGACCTACTGCCACCTCCTCTACTCCTACTCCATCCTCCTCAATATCCTCCTCGGCTGAGTCCTCTTCTGCTGCGGCATCTGGCTGCACATCAACTGATTCCCCTCAGCTCCCCAGGGGCTATTCCACATCCCGGATACGACAGTGTCACGCTATCTTGTGGTTGACTTGCCTGAAAGCAGAGAGCCACACAGGACCAGCACTCCTGTCCGCCCTGAACGCACAGGTGGATCAGTGGCTGACCCCGCACCAACTGGAGATCGGCAAAGTGGTGTGTGACAATGGAAGCAATCTGTTGGCGGCATTAAATTTGGGCAAGTTGTCACATGTGCCGTGCATGGCACATGTGTTGAATCTCATCGTACAACGTTTTGTGTCTAAGTACCCAGGCTTACAGGACGTCCTCAAGCAGGCCAGGAAGGTGTGTGGCCATTTCAGGCGTTCCTACACGGCCATGGCGCACTTTTCCGATATTCAGCAGCGAAACAACATGCCAGTGAGGCGCTTGATATGCGACAGCCCGACACGTTGGAATTCAACACTCCTAATGTTCGACCGCCTGCTCCAACAAGAAAAAGCCGTCAACGAGTATTTGTATGACCGGGTGCTAGGACAGCCTTCTGTGAGCTGGGAATCTTTTGCCACGTTACTGGACACTCATGCGCAATGCCTGTAGGCTTATGCGTCCTTTTGAGGAGGTGACAAACCTAGTCAGTCGCACCGAAGGCACCATCAGCGACCTCATCCCATTTGTTTTCTTCCTGGAGCGTGCCCTGCGAAGAGTTCTGGATCAGGCTGTAGATGAGCGTGAAGAGGAAGAGGAAGAGTTGTGGTCACCATCACCACCAGAAACAGCCTTGTCATCATCGCTTGTCGGACCTGCAGCAACGCTGGAAGAGGAGTATGAGGAAGAGGAGTCAGAGGAGGAATGTGGCGGCTTTGAGGAGGAGGAAGACCAACCACAGCAGGCACCCCAGGGTGCTCGTTGTTGTCACCTATCTGGGACCCATGGTGTTGTACGTGGTTGGGGGAAGAACAGACCGTCAATGACATCAGTGAGGACGAGGAACGGGAAATGAGTAGCTCTGCATCCAACCTTGTTCAAATGGGGTCTTTCATGCTGTCATGTCTGTTGAGGGACCCACGTATAAAAAGGATAAAGGAGAACGATCTGTACTGGGTGGCCACGCTACTAGACCCCGGTATAAGCAGAAAGTGGCAGAAATGTTACCAAATTACCGAAAGTCGGAAAGGATGCAGCAGTTCAAAACCAAACTAAAAATATGCTTTACACAGCTTATAAGGGGATGTCACAGCACAACGGGAATCTAACAGGGGAAGAGGTGAGTGTAATCCTCCTCCTACCACGGCGGCAAGGACTGGACGATTTACAGATGTGTTGTTGATGGAGGACATGCGGAGCTTTTTCAGTCCTACTATCGCCACAGCCCTTCGGGATCCAGCCTTAGAGAACGACTCGACCGACAGGTAGCAGACTACCTCGCCTTAACAGCAGATATCGACACTCTGAGGAGCAATGAACCCCTTCACTACTGGGTGCAGGCTTGACCTGTGGCCTGAGCTATCCCAGTTTGCGATAGAACTTCTGGCCTGCCCTGCTTCAAGTGTCCTGTCAGAAAGGACCTTCAGTGCAGCAGGAGGCATTGTCACTGACAAGAGAAGTCGCCTCGGTCAAAAAGTGTTGATTACCTCACCTTCATAAAGATGAATGAGGCATGGATCCCGAAGGGACTGACAGTGGGGGATACGTTTGACTAACAAAAGGCCTGATTACATGCCATGGCCTCAAAATGGTCCCCACGCTGCTGTATTTAATGTCTGCATACCGGATGACTTTCGTGAATTCTCCACCACCAACTAGGGTTCAAGCCGCAATGTTTTAGTCACTTTTCTGCCTGGAAAACATAAATTTTTCCGGCCGCTGCTACAATAGCGGCTGCAACAGTGCCATTATTTTTCAGGCATGTGTACATGCCTAATTTTTCTGTCCTATGGTGCAGCACTGTGGCTGCAAAAACAAACCAAAAAAAGGCACATACAAGTGTCAATTCCCCTTCGTGATCGTTACCTTGTTGTGGTGAAGGGGCTTGCGTATCACAATGAAGCAATCATCATCACCTCTATAAGTGTGTTGGCAATGTTGCCACACCCCAGATAATAAGGCCGTTGCTTCATTATGGTCAGACCAAAAGCGATCGGGTGGCCACGCTACTAGACCCCCGGTATAAGCAGAAAGTGGCAGAAATGTTACCAAATTACCGAAAGTCGGAAAGGATGCAGCAGTTCAAAACCAAACTAAAAAAATATGCTTTACACAGCTTATAAGGGGGATGTCAATGGGGGATTCGACAATGGTTAATCAATTCGACCGGATAGGGTCCGTAACAGGGATTAAACTGATAGCAATAGTACTAGTTAAGACACCACTCATATAGGGTGTCACAGCACATTGCTCTGTGCACACGCAGTGCCCCAATTTGGGAGTAAGAGGACCGACCAAGCTGCTTTTTCCATCTCCCGGTTCCTGAAATCAATTCAGTTTAGTGTATGAGAGTTTGGTCTGTCACTGTGAAGGCAGTCGAAGGTACCCGGCCTAAATTTTTTTTCACAAAAGGCAATCCCTGATATGGGACGTAACAGGGATTAAACTGATGAGAATAATACTACAGAAAATACCACTCATATCAGTGGAGGGAGCCAGCGTTTTTTTAACCATCTCCCCGTTCAAAAAATCTATTTAATAAATGGCCCCCAGATTGGGGAGTCGGGGACGTTAGAGGGATTAAACTGATGAGAATAGTACTACAGAAAATACCACTCTTATCGGGTGTGACAGTAAATTGCACGGCGCAGACGCAGTCACCGTGGTTTAAAACAGAGTGGAGGGAGCCAGCGTTTTTTTAACCATCTCCCCGTTCGAAAAATCTATTCAATAAATGGCCCCCAGATTGGGGACGTTAGAGGGATTAAACTGATGAGAATAGTACTACAGAAAATACCACTCATATCGGGTGTGACAGTAAATTGCACGGCGCAGACGCAGTCACCGTGGTTTAAAACAGAGTGGAGGGAGCCAGCGTTTTTTTAACCATCTCCCCGTTTGAAAAATCTATTCAATAAATGGCCCCCAGATTGGGGACGTTAGAGGGATTAAACTGATGAGAATAGTACTACAGAAAATACCACTCTTATCGGGTGTGACAGTAAATTGCACGGCGCAGACGCAGTGACCGTGGTTTAAAACAGAGTGGAGGGAGCCAGCGTTTTTTAACCATCTCCCCGTTCGAAAAATCTATTCAATAAATGGCCCCCAGATTGGGGACGTTAGAGGGATTAAACTGATGAGAATAGTACTACAGAAAATACCACTCATATCGGGTGTGACAGTAAATTGCACGGCGCAGACGCAGTGACCGTGGATTAAAACAGAGTGGAGGGAGCCAGCGTTTTTTAACCATCTCCCCGTTCGAAAAATCTATTCAATAAATGGCACCCAGATTGGGGACGTTAGAGGGATTAAACTGATGAGAATAGTACTACCGAAAATACAACTCATATCGGGTGTGACAGTAAATTGCACGGCGCAGACGCAGTGACTGTGGTTTAAAACAGAGTGGAGGGAGCCAGCGTTTTTTTAACCATCTCCCCGTTCGAAAAATCTATTCAATAAATGGCCCCCAGATTGGGGACGTTAGAGGGATTAAACTGATGAGAATAGTACTACAGAAAATACGACTCATATCGGGTGTGACAGTAAATTGCACGGCGCAGACGCAGTCACCGTGGTTTAAAACAGAGTGGAGGGAGCCAGCGTTTTTTTAACCATCTCCCCGTTCGAAAAATCTATTCAATAAATGGCCCTCAGATTGGGGACGTTAGAGGGATTAAACTGATGAGAATAGTACTACAGAAAATACGACTCATATCGGGTGTGACAGTAAATTGCACGGCGCAGACGCAGTGACCGTGGTTTAAAACAGAGTGGAGGGAGCCAGCGTTTTTTTAACCATCTCACCGTTCGAAAAATCTATTCAATAAATGGCCCCCAGATTGGGGACGTTAGAGGGATTAAACTGATGAGAATAGTACTACAGAAAATACCACTCATATCGGGTGTGACAGTAAATTGCACGGCGCAGACGCAGTCACCGTGGTTTAAAACAGAGTGGAGGGAGCCAGCGTTTTTTTAACCATCTCACCATTCGGAAAATCAATTCAATTCATCTTTTGGGGACCCTTGGTGTTGTACGTGGCTGGGTGGAGGAGGAAACCTTCAATGACATCACCGGGACGTGGCTAGCTTGGTATCCAACCTTGTGCAAATGGGGAGTTTGCGGTTGTGCAAATGAACTGTTTGCGGGGCATTAAAAGGGGAGTTTGGTCTGTCAATGTCAGTGAAGCGGGCGTAACCCTTAAACTACCTGATCGATACAACATCATACCTGATCGTATACACACACTGGATGTTTTAAAGCACGTTATTCCAAACAATTTAGGAATGTTAGTTGATTTATGCCCTTTATGGATTAAAACCCGACTCTGCGTCCACTACGTAATTTTCCATGGGAGTTTTGCCATAGATCCCCCTCCGGCATGCCACAGTCCAGGTGTTAGACCCCTTGAAACAACTTTCTCATCACTATTGTGGCCAGAAAGAGTCCCTGTGGGTTTTAAAATTCGCCTGCCAATTGAAGTCTATGGCGGTTCGCCCGGTTCGCCCGTTCGCGAACATTTGCGGAAGTTCGCTGTTCGCGAACTGAAAATTTTATGTTCGCGACATCACTAGTGGTCATGTGCAGTATTTGGGTGTGTCAAATCGGCATGTTTGGTACCCAGACCCAAAGCCGGGCTTCTTCACAGAAGTTCGGTTTTGGGATCGGTGTTGTGTAGATTTTATTATTTTCCCTTATAACATGGTTATAAGGGAAAATAATAGCATTCTTAATACATCATGGACCATGTGATGAGTGCAGTGACATCACCACAGGTATTTTTCCTCCCAGGTCCTGAAGAAAGTAAAAAGAAGACGAGCTGGGTTGCGCGAAAAAGTGGATGAGGTGAGTTATTTTTTTTAACCCCTCCATCCCTAATTTACTTAGCATTCTGTATTAAGAATGCTATTATTTTCCCTTATAACCATGTTATAAGGGAAAATAATAAAGATTAGGTCCCCATCCCGATCGTCTCCTAGCAACCATGCTTGAAAATCGCACCGCATCGGCACTTCAGTTCTATGGGGCCTGTGTTGCCTGAAAAACGCACAATATAGAGCATGCTGCAATTTTCACACAACGCACAAGTGATGCGTGAAAGTTACAGCTCATGTACACAGCCCTATTGAAGTGAATGGGTCTGGATTCAGTGCGGGTGCAATGTTTTCACCTCACGCATTGCACCCGCACGGAAAACTCGCCAATGTGAAAGGGGGCCTAAGAATGAGTAAGAAGAGCTACTGCCTGGAATACAGGAGTTTCTGGATTGAAATCATGACAGCTTACACATGTGCTTAGTCAGTCACATTTTGCTGTTAAAATGATGAGATGAGACAACTCCATTAACTCTTACAACCTAAAGGGGTAATCCAGTTATATTTTTGTCATCTAATCTTGCCCACAGTGGTATGTCTTACAAGAATGACATGACTTGAGATGAGCAAATTTCTTAGAAGTTCGATTCGGCTGATTCGCTGAATTTCACAAAAATATTCTCTTCTCGAGGAAATATTTTATCCCCATCATTGTACCCCTCAGATGCCGCATGCATACATGATTGTGGCAGTTGAGTGTAAAATTAACAATTAATTTTTTTTAATCAAACTTACCGCCTGCATTTTCTTGCGACGGGCTGGCCACCGCCATCTTGCTTGAAGCACCCCGCCGAAATCGTGTGCTGCGCGATATTACATCATTCGCAGACACGAACCACGAGGAAATTCGGTTTATAGGCAAATCAAATTTATCCTGAAATTCGGATCGAATTCCACTTCGTGGGATTCGATTCGCTCATCTCTAAACATGACCATATTATTATTTTTTTTCCTTACCGAGTGGGTGTTTTGCTCATAGTATAATTCTGCAGCAGGTACTTCCAGGATCTTGCTCCTTACATTAGGCACATGATCCTAGCCCCATTTCAACCCACAATTCTCAATTCTCGTGGCAGTCTTGGGCCACGTGCATGAGAAGTGTATAATTCAATGGAAAAATTAATCCAGACAGCAAAAGAGGCTGTATTAAATTTATGAACATGGTAAATGCCATTTACTAAAGTGAGAAAAGCCCTTTAAGAAAACTGTGTGAATTTCCAAAGTTATAAAAATGCTATTTTTGCAATATCTATCATACTGTAACAACCAAACCTTGTCCCATATGTTACATGTAGGGATAAGCGAACCCGAACTGGATAGTTTGGGTTCGTACCGAATTTTGGGGTGTTTGGGACCCGTACACGGACCCGAACCTTTTTAAAAAAGTTCGGGGTTGGGTCTGTTGTTCGGCGATTTCTTCCAACTTTCTGAAGGGCTGCACAGCAGCCAATCAGCTAGCGTTTTACTTCTTGCCCTAAGAAGAAATCACAGCCATAACTCTATTCAAGCTGGAGTCACGTAGCGCCGCAGGTCACACTCCTCTGATTAGTGTAGGGAGAGGATGCAGCTATTGTGAGGGAGAGATTAGGCAGGGAAAAGTCAGCAAAAACAACTAATGAAGTGATCGATCTACAGCTGTGAATCATTCAACTTCTGCTAGTTAATTGCTCGCTGGTTTTTAGGCTGCACAGAGCGTTTTCTGTCACTATTTTCTGGGGTGATCGGCGGCGGTCATTTTGTGTCTTGTGGTGCACTAGCACAAGCTGCCACCAAGTCCATCAATCCATCAATACTAGGTTTTTTTTTTTTATATATCATACATCAGGGGCTTGGCTGTGCTTATTGTCACCCCTGGAAACTCAGGATAGAAATTTCTATATTTTATTAAGGGGTTACATTCAATTGCCAAAATAGCAATCCCCTAAATCTGGTGTTCCAGCTTTGGTTAGCCAAGTGTAATACTGTCTGCTGTCTGGCAAAGGATAGATTTCTTTCTGTGGTGAAATTCAATTGCCAAAATAGCAATACCGTAAATATGATGTCCCAGCAGTGGCTAGCCAAGTTTAATAGTGTCCGGCAAAGGATAGATAATTTTCTGGGGTGAAATTCAATTGACAAAATAGCAATACCATAAATCAGTGGTTTCAGCTGTGGCTGGCCAAGTTTAATAGTGTCAGGCAAAGGATATATTTTTTTCTGGGGTGAAATTTAATTGCCAAAATAGCAATACCGTAAATCTGGTGTTCCAGCTGTGACTGGACAAGTTTAATAGTATCCGTCAAAGGATAGATTTTGCTCGGGGGTGAAATTTAATTGCCAAAATAGCAATACCCGGAATCTGGTGTTCCAGCTGTTACTGGACAATTTCCCTTGTGTCCGTCAAAGGATATATTATTTTCTGGGGTGAAATACAGTTGCAAAAATAGAAATACAGTAAATCTGGAGTTCCAGCTGTGGCTGGACAAGTTTAATAGTGTCCGGCAAAGGATATATTTTTTTCTGGGGTAAAATTAAATTGCCAAAATAGCAATACCGTAAATCTGGTGTCCCAGCAGTAGCTGGTAAAGTTTAATAGTGTCCGGCAAAGGATATATTTTGTTCTGGGGTAAAGTTCAATTGGCAAAATAGCAATGCCAAAAATCAGAGGTTTCAGCTATGGCTGGCCAAGTTTAATAGTGTCTGTCACAGGACATATTATTTTCTGGGGTGAAATTTAATTGCCAAAAATAGCAATACCCTGAATCTGGTGTTCCAGCTGTGACTGGACAAGTTTAATAGTATCCTTCAAAGGATAGATTTTGTTCTGGAGTGAAATTCACTTGCTAATATAGCAATACCCTGAATCTGGTGATCCAGCTGTTGCAGGCCAATTATTAATCTGTCCGTAAAAGGTTAAATTACACTCAGCGTGCATCTCCAAGTATATTTCTTTCCGTAAAAGGGTATATTACAAAAAGTGTTACATTACAATTGCTGAAAGCATAATCCTGTAAATCTGCACGCACTATTGTGCATCTCATAGTGTATTTCAGTCCGTAAAAGGGTATATTACACTTAAGGTGTATATACAAGTGCTGAGAGGGTCATCCTCAATAACTTCACACGCTACCGTGCATCTCCAAGTTTATTTCTGCCCGTTAAAAGGTATTTTACACAGAGTGTTAAAATACAATTGCTGAAGGCATAATCCTACATATTTTATCACACGCTACTGTGAATCTCCAAGGGTAAATCTGTCCATAAAAGGATAGCTTTCATCCAGGGCCTAAATACTAGGCCTACAATTGAGATTCCTCTAAATCAGTGGTTAATGTTGTGCCTGGATTAGTGTAATATGGTACATAAATTAATAGGCAGATAGTGTTAGGTGCCTGTAAAAAAAGGCTTGAATTTGAAATCAATACATTGGGCCAAATATTTTTTTTTCTTATTGCGTTGCTTGGTAAACGGTAACAATGAGGAAAACATCTGGTAAGAGACGCGGACGCGGTCGTGGTGTTGTTAGTGGATCCTCTGGTGCTGGGAGAGGACGTGGCAATTCTGCCACAGCCACACGTCCTAGTGAACCAACTACCTCAGGTTCCAGAATTTACAACGATATTTGGTGGGGCCCAATGCCGTTCTAAGGATGGTAAGGCCTGAGCAGATACAGGCCTAGTCAATTGGGTGGCCGACAGTGGATCCAGCACGTTCACAACATTATCTCCCACCCAGTCTTCTGCAGAAAGCGCACAGGTGGCACCTGAAAACCAAGCCCATCAGTCTGTCACATCACCCCCATGCATATCAGGGAAACTGTCTGAGCCTCAAGTTATGCAGCAGTCTCTTATGCTGTTTGAAGACTCTCCTGGCAGGGTTTCCCAAGGGAATCCACCTAGCCCTTCCCCAGTGGTGGAAGACATAGAATGCACTGATGCACAATCACTGATGTTTCCTGATGATGAGGACATGGGAATACCACCTCATCGGAGTCCACACGTCGATGACGATGACGAAACACAGGTGCCAAATTCTGCGTCTTTTTGCAGTGTGCAGACCGAACAGGGGGTCAGGGAGGAAAACTGTGTGGAAGACGATGCAGGGGACGATGAGGTCCTAGACCCCACATGGAATAAAGGTCGTGCCACTGACTCTCATATTTCAGAGCAAGAGGCAGTGGTGAGACCGAGCCAACAGCGTAGCAAAAGAAGGAGCAGGGGGTAAAAGCAGAACAGCTGCCTCCAAGAGAGTTCGCCTGCTACTGGCCACTGCCACCAGGGACCGAGCACCCCAAAGGCAGCTTCAAGGAGTTCCCTGGCATGGCACTTTTTTAAACAATGTGCTGACGACAAGACCCGAGTGGTTTGCACGCTGTGCCATCAGAGCCTGAAGCGAGGCATTAACGTTCTGAATCTTAGCACAACCTGCATGACCAGGCATCTACATGCAAAGCATGAACTGCAGTGGAGTAAACACCTTAAAAGCAAGGAACTCACTCAGGCTCCCCCTGCTCACTCTTCTGCTGCTGCCTCGGCCTCTTCTTCCGCTTCGGGAGGAATGTTGGCACCTGCCGCCCACCAAACAGAGTATGTGCCACCGACACCACCACCTGCGTCACCAAGCATCTCCACCATGTCACACGGCAGCGTTCAGCTCTCCATCTCACAAACCTTGGAGAGAAAGCGTAAATTCCCACCTAGCCACCCTTGAGCCCTGGGCCTGAATGCCAGCATTTCCAAACTACTGGCCTGATGGTGATGGCTGTCCCACAGTATGTTGTTCCCAGCCGCCACTACTTCTCCAAGACAGCCGTGCCTTCGCTGCACAACCAAGTATCCGATAAAATCAAGTGTGCACTGCGCAACACCATCTGTGGCAAGGTCCACCTAACTACAGATACGTGGACCAGTAAACACGTCCAGGGATGCCACATCTCCCTAACTGCACACTGTGTAAATATAGTGGCGGCTGGTCCCCAGGCGGAGAGTTCTTTGGCGCACGTCCTTCCGCAGCCAAGTTTTGCAGGGCATCATTCTTTACCTCCTGTAGCCTCCTCCTCCTACTCAGCTTCCTCCTCCTCTGCTTCCACCTGCTCATCCAGTCAGCCACACACCTTCACCACCAACTTCAGCACAGCCCAGGGTAAACGTCAGCAGGCCATTCTGAAATTCATATGTTGGGGGGACAGGCCCCACACTGCGCAGGAGTTGTGGCGGGGTATTGAACAACAGACCGACCAGTGGTTGCTGCCGGTGGGCCTCAAGCCCGGCCTGGTGGTGTGCGATAATGGGTGAAATCTCGTCGCAGCTCTGGGACTAGCCGTTTTTACGCACATCCCTTGCCTGACTCATGTGCTGATTTTAGTGGTGCAGAAGTTCATTCACAACTATCCCGACATGTCAGAGCTGCTGCACAAAGTGCGGGCAGTCTGTGCGCGCTTCTGGCGTTCACATCCTGCCAATGCTCCCCTGTCTGCGCTACAGCGTAACTTCGGCCTTCAGGCTCACCACCTCATTTGCGATGTGCCCACCAGGTGGAACTCCACCTTGCACATGCTGGCAAGAGCAGCAGCAGGCGATAGTGGAGTTTCAGCTGCAGCACGCACGGTTGAGTCGCTCGGAGGAACAGCACCACTTCACCACCAATGACTTGGCCTCCATGCGAGACCTGTGTGCTCTGTTTCGAGTACTCCACTAACATGGCCAGTGGCGATGACGCCGTTATCAGCATTACAATACCACTTCTATGTCTCCTTGAGAAAACACTTAGGGCAATGATGGAAGAGGAGGTTGCCAAGGAGGAGGAGGAGGAGGATGAGGGGTCATTTTTAGCACTTTCAGGCCAGTCTGTTAGAAGTGCCTCAGAGGGAGGTTTTTTGCAACAGCAGAGGCCAGGTACAAATGTGGCCAGCCAGGGCCCAATACTGGAGGACGAGGAGGATGAGGAGGAGGTGGAGGAGGAGGAGGATGAGGATGAAGCAGGTTCACAGCGGGGTGGCACCCAACACAGCTCAGGCCCATCATTGGTGCATGGCTGTGGGGATACGGAGGACGATGACGATACGCCTCCCACAGAGGACAGCTTGTCCTTACCTCTGGGCAGCCTGTCACTCATGAGCAACTACATGCTGCAGTGCCTGCGCAACGACAGCAGAGTTGCCCACATTTTAACGTGTGCGGACTACTGGGTTGCCACCCTGCTGGATCCCTGGTACACAGACAATGTGCCCAACTTGCTTCCTGCACTGGAGCGTGATAGGAAGTTGCGTGAGTACAAGCACACGCTGGTAGACGCACTCCTGAGAGCATTCCCAAATGTCACAGGGGAACAAGTGGAAGCCCAAGTGAAGGCACAGGAGGATAAAGAGGTCGCAAACGCAGCTCTGTCACAGCCAGCTCCTCTGAGGGCAGGGTTAGCATGGCATAAATGTGGAAAAGTTTTGTCACCACGCCACAGCTAACTGCACCACCACCTAATACCGAACGTGTTAGCAGGAGGCAGCATTTCACTAACATGGTTGAACAGTACGTGTGCACACCCCTCCACATACTAACTGATGTTTCGGCCCCATTCAACTTCTGGGTCTCCAAATTGTCCACGTGGCCAGAGCTAGCCTTTATGCCTTGGATGTTCTGGGCTTGCCGGCGGCCAGCGTTTTGTCTGAACGTGTATTCAGCACGGCAGGGGGCGTCATTACTGACAAATGCAGCCGCCTGTCCACAGCCAACGTGGACAATCTGACGTTCATAAAAATGAACCAGGCATGGATCCCACAGGACCCGTCCATCCCTTGTGCAGAATAGACATTTATAACTGCCTCCCCCTCAACCATATATTCTTGTACTCCGGGGCACTTCTTTATTGAATCCTCTTTTTTTAATTTTACCATTATATTGCGGTGCAACCAAAAGTTGAATGAACCTATCCTCCGTCTAGGTGCCAGGGGCTTAATTATCAGAAAGTGGCCTTTTCCAGTGGTGGGTAACATGACGCCTGATTCTCTGCTATGCGACCTCTGTCTGGGTTCCAGGGGCCTAATTATCGAAAAGTGGCCTTCTCTATTGGTGGGTGACATGACGCCTGATTCTCTGCTTTGCGATCTCTGTCCTCTGTCTGGGTGCTGGGGCCTAAATAAATGAAAGTGGCCTTCTCCATTGGTGGGTGACATGACGCCTGATTCTTTGCTATTAGACCTCTCTCCTCCGTCTGGGTGCCAGGGGCCTAATTATCGAAAAGTGCCTTCTCCATTGGTGGGTGACATGACGCCTGATTCTCTGCTATGCGACCTCTGTCCTCTGTCTGGGTGCTGGGGCCTAAATAAATAAAAGTGGCCTTCTCCATTGGTGGGTGACATGACGCCTGATTCTCTGCTATGCGACCTCTGTCCTCTGTCTGGATGCTGGGGCCTAAATAAATGAAAGTGGCCTTCTCCATTGGTGGGGGACTTGAAGCCTGATTCTCTGCTATGCGACCTCTCTTTAATTGATATTGCTTAATTTGCATTTGTTTGCAGGGGATTTAGCTACATTTTGCTGCCTTTTGCAGCACTCTAGCCCTTTCCTGGACTATTTTAGCGCCTTTTTAGTGCCCAAAAGTTCGGGTCCCATTGACTTCAATGGCGTTCGCGATTAAGTTCGGGTCGAGTTTAGATCCGGAACCCGAACATTTTCGGGAAGTTCGGCCGAACTTCTCGAACCCAAACATCCAGGTGTTCTCTCAACTCTAGGTACATGATATTTAGAAATGCAAGTAATCCCAAGCGTATTTCGTTCAACTCAATGTATTCTTTATTGTAGCCAACAAATCCTGGTTTCTCAGGACGTGTCCTGAGAAACCAGGATTTGTTGGTTACAATAAAGAATACATCGATAATCTAGGTAAACTAGGTAAGTATTAAGAAAATATCTTTGCTGTATTTGTGGAAGGGGAGGCTGATTACAAGGCTAGTTATATACACCTGTGGGCCAGGCTGGCTGGTTACTAGGCTATTTATAGGCACCTTTGGTCCCAGGCTGACGCTGATTCAGCTGATTTTACCACCTCTGGGTCAGCTCTAGGATACAGCAGCATGGTGTGGAGGCTCCTTACGGCTGGGCGACGGCAGAATGTCTCAGGAGGGTGCTGGTATTCATGGTAGGATCGGAGTGGTTTTCACAGGACCCACTCTGCGGTCTGCGACATGTAGCGCTCTGGGATGAAGCAGAGTTTGGGCGCTAAATGGCCGAGCGTTGGTCGTTAGTTGGCTCAAGCTATGCACGCTGTGTTTTGTGTATCAATGGTCGATTTAAAAAACAAAAAATAAATTAATGCAGCAGCATCATGTGGAGGCCCATTCACACCTGGGCATCGGCAAAAAAGGCCAGGCGAATGCTGGCATTCACTGTAGAATCGCACTTATTGGCACGGGACCCACAGTGCGGTATGCGATTCGCAATACTCTGAGTCAAAGCAGAGTTGCGTGCTAACGGTCAAGTGACTGTTGTTAGTATTTTTGTCTAGCTGTTTAAGGGCTTGTTAGGGGCTATTGTATATAGTTATTGGTGTAGCATGCACCTAGAGTAGGTATGGTCGCATGTTTTCTGATATCTGTTTCATACGAAAAAAAAAAAAAGGTTTTCTGTTACCTGTTTTACATGTGGGGTGCACGTCCGCAGTTAGCGCCAGACATGCATGGTGTTGCTAAATGTATATCAGTGGTCTGTATTTGGGGACACAAGCAGATCAGTCAAGGCGCCTGTATTTGAGTTCTGATGCTCTTGTGTGTAAGTGTGTTTAATCTATAAACTGTATGTTATGGGCACGCATGTATCAGCGGTTCTGTGCTAGGTTAATAGGTGCACTATTTGTCGATTAATTGACGTTGCATCAGGGTTTATGTTCAAACACGTTTATGTTTCATAGGGTACCATGAGGTGGTGTTGTGGGGACCATCTTTAAAAAAAAAAAAAAAACCTGCAGCGTTATGTGGAGGTTCGTTCGTGCCTGGATAATGGCAGAAGGTACCAGGCGAGTGCTGGCATTCACGGTAGGATCGGACTTGGTTACACGGTCCGTGACTTGTAGCGCTCTGGGGCGAAGGAGGTTGGGCGCTAATTGTCAAATGGTCATTGTTAGGGTCGTTACCTTCAAAAGCTACGTCCATGTGTCTGCATTTACATTTTGTCCTATACTCCATTCACTACTAGAGCTGCGTTCATGCGTTTGCTGTTGCATCACATTAATACTTTGCTCATTTCAGATTGCATTCATACAGCTGCGTTATACCTTGCTCTTCATGCTCAGAGCTGGGCCCATACCATGTTTTAGGCACCACTCACATCCAGAGCAGCATTCACCCACCTGTTCTTACATCAGATGTTATACTCTGCTTCCACTTAAAGCTGCATTTACTTTTCATTGCTACATCATGGTTACTTAGTATTTTCACTAGGGCAGACAACACACCGCTCTGATACCGTTCTCCCGATAAACATAGCTGCTTTCTTTCAGGTTTACGTTTCTTTCCTCGCTGGTGGTTACATTCCATATGCCTACTTTTTATGTTTCACTTCGAAAAAAATAAATACAAATTTTTGCTGTTCTTTAGTCCTGGTTCTCATTCACTCAGATTGGTCTCCTGCCCCAGTTCACCATACAGTCTCTCAGTGGTCAGTGGGCTAATAGGAGTAAGTTTCCTATTAGGTTTCACAAGTTGTTCATTCGTTTGTCACGATAAGGGTCTTCTCTTAGCGAACTGTAATGCCTCTGGCTCTTTTTTCTCCCATCGGTTCAGTTTCACGGTTGGTTTAATGTTTATTTAGGCACGAGGTTTGGTTCACTAATGTTTATGCATATCCCATCAGGTCTGTCTCACATTTTAATTACTTATCGTCACTGTAATGTCATCCAGCTCAGTCCTGGCTTCGGGGGCCGATGACCGCTTCAGCCTCATGGCTCCGCGGGGCCTATGACCATTCTTTATGTTATTCGTTAGGGGTACAATATGGTTGTAAGCTGGTTAGTGTCCAAGGTTTACTGTCGGAGGGGGTCATGGTTATGCGAGTCCCCAAGTCATACTCGTGCTGCATAAGTGGTTTATTATTAAAAATAATAATAATAAAAAAAAAAAATATTATTATTTTTTTTTTTTTAAATACATAAATTAATATAAAAAATAAATAAATTTAGTCTCACATTCATGGCTACGCCTTTAGAGTCTTTGACGCATGGCTTCTCCGTTTAAGTTGACACACATGGCCCCGCCATTAGTCTCCCATGCATGGCCCTCGATTAGATTCTCTCACCATCATTCTCTCACCATTCTCTCCACCATTAGTGTCTTTCACGCATGGCTACGCCATTAGTGTCTCCAACGCATAACTCCGCTATCGGTGTCTCTGACGCATGGCCCCACCATTAGTGTCTCTGACGCATGGCCCCGCCATTAGTGTCTCTCACGCATGGCCCCGCCATTAGGGTCTCTCACGCATGACCCCGCCATTAGTGTCTCGCACGCATAGCTCCGCCATTAGTCTCTCTCACGCAGGGCTCCGCCATTAGTCTCTCTCACGCATGGTTCCGCCATTAGACTCTCTTACGCTTGGCTCCGCCATTAGTCTCTCTCACGCTTGGCTCCGCCATTAGTCTCTCTCACGCTTGGCTCCGCCATTAGTCCCTCTCACGCTTGGCTCCGCCATTAGTCTCTCTTTTCTGAAAGTTTAGAAAGAAAATGATGAAAGGAAAATAAATATATATATATATATATATATATATATATATATATATATATATATATATATATATATATATATATATATATATATATATATATATATATATATATATATATATATATGTGTGTATGTATATATATATATATATATATATATATATATATATATATTTATATATATATATATATATATATATATAGAATCACCTCATCCACTTGATTGCAGAGAGGCCATCCGCTCACATCTTGATTGAAGAAAACCCACCAAAGGGCCTGCGGAGAATGTAAAAGTTTCACCATGTGATCACGCTGGCTGAGCCGTGTCGCCATCTCTGATGGCGTCACCATGCGCGGGCAGAGTGATCACGTGGTAACGTCTTTTATATAAAAAAATATTAATTACAGACACCACTTTAAAGAAAACATATCCGCCAAAGTCACCAATTGTCATAACATAATTTAAAAAAATGTATACACATTCAATTTGCCTCCTCCATTCCTAGTACTGCCATTTTGATCTTTCCACTGGATTTTCAGTAGCTGCAGTGAGGACATGCCCAAATACTCCTCCTGACTCCTGCAACCTAGTGCTGTATACTGCTGAGGCCAGTGATTGACTGCACACTGTCCATTGGGGAGGATAAAAGTGTCAGCACAGAATAAACTGAATGTATACATTGTTTTACTATGTTATCACAATTTCTGGCTTGTGGGATGATTTTTAATAAGTAGCACAACCCCTTTAGGTTTGATCATTTTTGTTTCAGTTTACTCTATAGGTCTATTCCTTATTGAGAGAACAATCAAGCATTAGTATTTTGAATAATCTCTTTATCTGAAAGGATGAAAGATCTAATCAAAAACTGCATGTACATTTTGCATAACATCTGGAGAATTCACCCCTCACTGTTTATTTCAGATTCCAGAGATGAATCCCAAGGTAAAATTCCCTAATTGCACTGTTTGACAGAGATGTAAGATTATCTAGTATTATTTATTAGTGAATAATAAGAAAAAAATAAAGTAAAGTGATGGGATGCAAAAAAATGAGCATATAATAATATGAATATTGATACATTTGAGTCAATATGTTTTAACTTTATTTATTAAAAAATCCAAAACTTAAAGAAAATTTGAAAAAATGTCTTATGTAATGGAAAAAGAAAAATGTTGAGGGTCTTATGTAATGGAAACCACTAATAAATTACCCAATTTTAGAAACAACACCCCCTCATATTATTCAAAACTGATGGTACAAACTTTGTTAAACCTTGAGGTGTATTTCTTGCAACACAGGAAGGGTTAACAGCAAAATAAACATCAAAATACATTATTCATATTCTGCAGTTTAAAAAAAAATATCCTATATGTGTTAGTAAACTGCTGTCGGGGCACATAGCAGTGGTCAGAAGAAAAGGAGCGCCATTTGCTTTTAGGAGGCATATTTTGTTAGAATGGTTTTTGGGCACCATTTTGTATTTGAAGAGACCCTGACATACCCCTACAGTGGAAACCCTCAAAAATTGACCACATTTTGGAAACTTTGACCCCATAAGCGCTTTTCACAGCATTCACCTAATGGGATAGATCATGTGATATTTTTATATAGCCAGTCGATACGGACGTGGCGATACCCAATATGTCTACTTTTCAATTTTTTCCCATCTGTATTGTAATGTATTGGCCATAAGTGTATTACACAGTGGCCATACAAGAAAAAGAGGTCGGCACTGTTGAATGTGACAATTATCCAACTATATTCATCATGCGATATATGGTGGCGCTCTTCTTAATAGTGTGGGGAGTCGCTCTGGTAGACAGCGGTGCGGGTGCAGTTTAGAGGCAAAACAAGGAGTCCAGATTGTGCATCAAACAGTGTTTTATTCACACTTGCACACCAGAAATGAAAACAGTCTCTTGGTGACAGTTCACACACAACAGAAATCATGTGGCAAAACCAAAAACAGGCCAACACAGGGTCCAGTCACCTTGGGTGGTTTAAGTGCGGGTTCACACCTAGCAGTCGGTTCAGCCGCAGGCGATTCCTCCTTCAGGTTTGCAGGGAAACACCACCTTGCTGAGCTCCGTCCTCCAGCACAGAGAACTCCTCAGCCCTGTTAGCAGGCTCCAGGATAATCACACCAGACACAGCTGATGGCTGTGTTTTATACCCAGCCCAAAACTCGGACTGGACCGTGGGGAGCAGCCACCCACCCTACTCTTTAGCTGCTCCCAGTAAGAGCCGGCCCGGATCGGCTTTGCAGCCATGCTATTTAAAAGAGTCAAAACAGCACTAGCTGCTGCAGACAAAAACCCGGCTCTCACCTCACCGAGGCCAGCAACCTCGGTGACACGTACCTGCCATCGCATATGACACCTTGCACCTTACCACAATAGTCATGCAAAAATCAACAAATGAAGAAAAAATAAATAGTGGCACTCACCACGAAATAGTATTTGCAGCTTTATTCTGGTTAAAAACTGGAAAGTGTGGGCACCGCACAGAAGAATCAGGCAACGGCCGTTTCGCCCTACCTGTGCTTTGTCAAACCTCCATGATGTGGTCGGGGTGTGTGCACAATTTATAACACTCCCACTGATGTGTCATGCTGAACAGGTGAGATAACCATTCCCAATGAGTACATAATACACACATCAAAATGAACCCATGTGAAAAAAAACATCATATAAAAACAATTTAAACAAAATCCGCCAGGTTGTTGTTATCGTTCAGTCCTAGAGAACCCATCGCATTAGTTTTAACCTCTTAAGGACACAGGACGTATCGGTACGCCCTGGTGTCCTTGTACTTAAGGACACAGGACGTACCGGTACATCCTGACTACTTCCGATCACTGCCACGCAGCGCGGGGTGATCGGAACAGAGTGCCTGCCGAAATCATTGGGCAGGCACTCTGTCTCAATGCCTAGACCTGCGGTTTCCTGCGTTTCCGGGATATTCGGGTCTCTGGTGACCCGATAACCCAGAATAGGATGGTGATCAGTGGTGTGATAACACACCACCAATCACCATCCTTCGATCCTGTGAGGTGATGCTGACATCACCTCACAGGATCGATTCCTATTGGCTGCACGGGCGGGGGTTAACTCCTCCTGCTCTCCTCCTCCTCCTCCATTTTGTGTCCGAGTAGCGAGGAGAGAAGAGCCTGCTGCAGATCCAGAGAGCCCAGCACCCAGCCTTCACCACCCAGCATCGTCCTGCGCCCATCCAGAGTGCCATCTGGCACTATCAGGTAGGTTAGGGACAGCTATGGGCAAGGTTTAGTTCAGTCAGGGAGAGTAAGGGATAGTTTAGAGTTGACCTTTTTTTTTGTGTATAGCATCACCCTCTTAGGGTGTCTGGGGTCCACAACACAGCTGTGTGACCCTAGACCCCCCCAGGGGTGCTGCAGCTTGCCCCCTTGTCCCCCCACCCCCTCCACCTTTTTTAACTTTTTACACTTTTTAGATCTTTTTTTTTATATATTTTTTTGTTATATTTTTTTCTTCCTGTTAGCTTTAGGGAAAAGTCAAGAACACCCGTGCCCCACACACACGCACATTGAATAAAGTTTTTCACGCACGAACATACACACACACACACTACCCTATGGCCCGCCGAACGTTCTCGGCCGAGGAGGCATACGCCCACCGTGCCTCCGAGTCCGAGAGCCCCACTGAGGACAAGGATGACCCCACGTTCCCTTTGTCATCCGCGTACTCCTCATCATCTAGCAATGATGAGCCCCCAAGGCGGCGGAGATGCCGCCAGGAGGAGTAAGGGGACCAACATGCTAGGGACCCTGTGGCCCACCCTAGTACGAGCAGCTCTGTGGCTCTTACTAGTTTTCCGGCCCACCAAATAAGTTCACCTCAGCCCCCAACCGGTGAACTTGGATGGTGTACCCTAGATAATTTTTAGCCCGCGATTCTTGATTTTGTAGGCCAACCAGGAATCCAAATAACCACAGTGGGCTTCACAGAAATTGATTATTTCAGTCTTTTTTTAGTGACTACTACTAGTGACTCTTTTTTTAGTGACTACTTTGTGAATCTGATGGTGGAACAAACAAATCTGTACGCCCAACAGTTTGCTGCTCAACACTCAGGCTCTTTTTTGGCTAGCCCTGGTGGCTAGACGCCGGTCAGTGCAGCCGAGATGAGGACGTTTTTGGGCCTCGTGCTGCATATGGGCCTAGTCAAGAAACCCAGTGCCAGGCTGTACTGGAGTGGGGACATCCTCTACCAGACCCCACTTTACAGTACGGCCATGACACGTCCGGAAATGCCTTCATTATGCAGATAATGCAGCATGTTCCCCCCAAGGTGATCCTGCTTATGACTGCCTGTACAAAATGAGGCCGGTCATCGATCACTTTGGGGCCACATATGTGAAGGCCTATGTACCTGGAAGGGAGGTCGCGGTTGATGAGTCTCTCATTGCTTTCAAGGGAGACTCATTTTCCGCCAGTATGTTCCCTCAAAGCGGGCGAGCTTTGGCTTGAAGCTGTACAAACTTTGTGAGAGTACCTCAGGGTACACTTACAAATTTTGTGTATACGAGGGACGAGATTCCCGTATTGAACCCCCAGAATGTCCCCCCAGTCAGGGTTTTAGCAGGAAAATTGTGTGGGACCTTATGCACCCGCTGCTACATAAGGGTTACCACCTGTATGTGGATAACTTTCATATTAGCATTACCTTGTTTCAGTCCCTCACCGCCAGATCCACGTCCGCTTGTGGTACCGTGCAGAAAAATCAGCGCGGCTTCCCTACCTACCCCCTCCAGGTACCTATCCCCAGGGGTGAGACCCGTCCCCTTACCAGTGAAAACCTGTTGCTGGTCAGATATAAGGACAAGAGGAATGTCCTTGTACTGATCACAATTCACGGTAACTGCATCGCCCCTGTCCCTGTGCGAGGTCCCATGGCAACGGTCCTTAAGCTAGATTGAATCGTCGACTACAATCGGTATATGGGAGGAGTTGATCTCTCTGATCAATTCCTTAAGCCATATAATGCCATGCGCAAAACCTGGACATGGTACAAAAAAGTTGCTCTCTAGTTGGTGCAGGTTGCCATGTACAACACTTTTGTACTGTTCCGGAGCAGTGGCAACTCAGGGAAATTCCTTCAGTTCTATGAGGCAGTCCTCAAGGACCTGATCTTTTCAGACTGGGAAAGAGCATGCCGGGGTACCTCGGGAACTGGAGGCGCCCGGATCGTCCCTGGCCAACACTTTCCAGGTCTGGTCCCCCATACTGGAAAAAAGGGACGAACCCCCAAAAAATGCAGAGTGTGTCACAGGAGGGGGATACGAAAGGACACCACCACTCAGTGTGACACATGCCCCGATAATCCGGGCCTCTGCGTTATTGGTTGCTTCAGGGAGTACCACACTTCCACGGAGTACTACATTTATTATCCCCTTTTCCACGTAGCCGCTGACAATTGGATAAAAACTATGGTATAAAACGCATAATAGCAAGCTATCAAAAAGTCAAATGCCCCTCAAAATAGTGCCAATAAGACCGTCCTCTCATCCCGGAAAAAATGGGACATGGTGTAGATAAACCAGTACAGCAAAATCTGCCTTCCAAAAACCACATGACGCTCCTTTCCCTCTTTGCCCTGTCGCGTGGCCATAGAGTAGTTTACAACCACAAACTATAGAATCAGGGCTATAAAAATTAGGTTTTATTTGGCTGTTAAGCCTTGCTTAGATACTGGAAAAAATGAATTAACATGGAAAATTTGCAAAAAAAAATCACAATTCTGAAATTTTAGCCCCATCTGCCATTAACGCTTGTGAAATACCTATTAATGACGTTTTTAAAATCAGTTTTTAATACCTTAAAGGGTGTAGTTTCTAGAATGGGGTCATTTTTGGGTCGTTTCTATTATGTAAACCACACAAAGTGACTTCAAACCTGAACTGGTCCCTAAAAAGTGCATTTTTGAACATTTCTGAAAATTTTCAAGATTTGCTTCTAAACTTCTAAGCCTTGCAACATCCCCAAAAAATAAAATGGCGTTCCCAAAATTACTATGTATTATAGATATAGAAAAACTGAAACTTGGAAAATTGCAAATTTTTTAATTTTTTTGGTAAATTTGGTATTTTTTTATAAATAAAAATTAACTTTTTGTTACTTAATTTTACCAGTGTCATGAAGTACAATATGTGATGAAAAAACTCTCTCGGAATGGCCTGTATAAGTAATAGCGTTTAAAAGTTATCACCACATAAAGTGACAGTGGTCAGATTTGCAAAAAATTGCCAAGTCCTTAAGGTGAAATATGGCTGTGTCCTTAAGGGGGTTAATAATCCATGCAGCCTCCTGATGCAACAAAATCTGTTTTCTATCTCCTTCTCATTCTGGCATCTGCACCACTTCTAATCCTGCAGACTTCAAAACATTTTTGCCTAGTCCATGTTCTGCATGTATATGATCGATTAATCTGGTGGTCTAAATTGTGGTTTCTATCGACTTCCTATGTTCTCTGAATCTAACATAAAGAGGTCTGAAGGTTTTGCCTATGTAAAACCTCCCACATGGACAAAAGAGGACATACACTACAAATTGTGTTTTGCAGTAAACGAAATAGTTAACTACATGTTCCACTCCTCCTATCCGAAGTTATCTAGATTTGTACATAAATCTACACATTGAGCAGTGACCACATGCAAAGTTGACCCGCGGTGAGCATCTGCCGAACCAATTCAAATCTGTCTTTGGTAAGTTGCTCCTAACGATCACATCACCAATGATTCTACTCCTCCTAAAGTCCTCTCATTCAAATAGGCATCTTGGGTTAGCATATGCCAATTACTCACAATGGCTTTCTTAATAAGTTGAGCCATTGAGGTGAAATCAAATGTGAACAACGGCCTAGCAGCACTGTTATTTATCTGTGTCTTTCTTTTGTTAAATGTAGCTGTCCTACCTTGTCTCCATGTACGTGACTTCAATAATAGTGTTGAGCGGGAGGTGCCATATTCGATTTTGCGATATTTCGCGAATATTCGCTTAAATATTCGTCTATCGAATATTCGTCATTATTCTGTATATTGCGATGGTTACGTGAATTTATATTCGCATCGCAAATTAAACTTAGAGCTGAGTTCCTAATGGTTGTAACTTGTATTGCTAGAATTAACGAAGATAACGAATATCACGAATATAGCACTATATTCTCAATCTTCGTTATATTCTAGCAATACAACCATTAGGAACTCAGATCTAAGTTGAATATGCAATGCGATTAATATAACCTGAATCGCATTGCGAATCCAACTTCCTAATGGTTGTATTGCTAGAATATAACGAAGATTGAGAATATAGCGCTATATTCTCAATCTTCGTTATATTCTAGCAATACAACCAATGGTAACTCAGATCTAAGTTGTAATCGCAATGCGATTAATACAGGTTGTATTTATCGCATTGCGATTACAACTTAGATCTGAGTTCCTAATGGTTGTATTGCTAGAATATAACGAAGATAACGAATATCACGAATTTACGACTATAGCACTATATTCTCAATCTTCGTTATATTCTAGCAACAACCATTAGGAACCCAGCCCTAAGTTTCATTCGCGAAGCGAACATATACTCGCATTACGAATTGATCTTAGGGCTAAGTTCCTAATGGTTGTATTGCTAGAATATAACGAAGATGACGAATATCACGAATTCACGAATATAGCACTATATTCTCAATCTTTGTTAAATTCTAGCAACAACCATTAGCAACTCAGCCCTAAGTTTCATTCGTGAAGCGAACATATACTCGCATTGCGAATTGATCTTAGAGCTAAGTTTCTAATGGTTGTATTGCTAGAATATAACGAGGATGACGAATATCACGAATTAACGAATATAGCATATTCTCAATCTTCGTTATATTCTAGCAATACAGCCATTAGGAACTCAGCTCTAAGGCCTCTTTCAGACGGGCGTTGCAGGTGCACTCCGTCAAACAGTGCGGGTGCGTTGCGGGAATCGCCGCGATTTTTCCCTGCGAGTGCAAAGCGCTGTCATGCGTTTTGCACGCGCGGGAGAAAAATCTGCACTTTTGGTACCCAGACCCGAACCTGCACTTCTTCACAGAAGTGCATGTTTGGGTCAGAAATTGTCCCGCTGGTATTATTTCACATTATAACATAGTTATAATGTAAAATAATACCCTTGGCCATCTCCCTAATGTTTAAACTGGTGCAGAATGAGTTAAAATAATAAACTAATAATTACTTACCTGTTCCATTTGATCGCGAAGCCCGGCCTCCTCTCCGTTAGCTTGAAAGATGTAAAGGACCTGTGATGATGTCACATGGTCACATGGCCCAATCACATGCTCCATCACTATGGTGATGGAGCATGTGATTGGTCCATGTGACCATGTGACATCATCCAAGGTCCTAACCACTATCCACAGCCTGAGGATAGTGTTTAAGGACCTTGGATGATGTCACATGGTCACATGGATCATCACATGCTCCATCACCATAGTGATGGAGCATGTGATTGGGCCATGTGATGTGACGTCATCACAGGTCCTTTAGATCATAGATGCTGCAGGGAAGAGAGGACAGATCGCGACTACGCGATCAAGTGGCTAAGGTAAGTTAACTTTATTATTTTTAACCCCTTCCTCATCATTTAACAATGCATTCTTTATTAAGAATGCTATTATTTCCCCTTATAACCATGTTATAAGGGGAAATAATAGAGATTGGGTCCCGTTGCTAAGCAACAATGCGGAAAAATCGCAACGCATCCGCACTTGGTTGCGGATGCTTGCGATTTTCCCGCATCCCCATTCACTTCTATGGGGCCTGCGTTGCGTGAAAAACGCAGAATATAGAGCATGCTGCGATTTTCACGCAACGCAGAAGTGATGCGTGAAAATCACCGCTCATGTGCACAGCCCCATAGAAATGAATGGGTCCGGATTCAGTGCGGGTGCAATGCGTCCTCCTCACGCATTGCACCCGCGCGGAAAACTCGCCCGTGTGAAAGGGGCCTAAGTTGATTTCGCAACGCGAGTATATGTTCGCATTGCGAATTCAACTTAAAGCTGGGTTCCTAATGGTTGTATTGCTAGAATATAACGAATATCGCAATGCGAATAATTCAGGTTATATTAATCGCATTGCAATTACAACTTAGTCAAATTTGTGAGATTGTGATTCTCACATCCGACAGTACATTTTAGCATGGAGGCATTCCCATTGGGATGGGGACGCTCCATGCACACAGGAAGTCGGCAGAAGCGGCAACAGGCATTAACTGGAGCGGGCAGGGAGCCAGGAATCTTCCGGACAGGTAAGAACAGCTTTTGCGAAGTGGGAAGACAACCAGAGAGCAACAAGGATTAACAACTAAAAAAAAAAAAAAAAAGAATATTCGAAATTGCGAATATTTAGCGCTATATTCGCAAATTATCGAAGTTGTGATATTCGCTATTCGAATATTCGCACTCAACACTATTCAATAATGCTGCATCTATATCATGTTTCAGAAATCCCCTCAGGAGAAAACATATCTTTAACTCTTTACACTGTGCATCAAGTTCTGCTTGATTGGTAACAATTCTTGTGAGATGCATGAATTGACCATAGGGGACCGCAGTTTTTACATGGGGCGGGTGAAAACTATCGTGATGCAACAATCCGTTCGTGGATGTAGGTTTTCTATATACAGTAGTGCATAAATTGCCTTCTTTTATTTTGATTTGCACATCTTAAAATTCGAGTTCCTCCATTTTAATTCTACTGGTGAACCGCATATTCATGTCATTGTTGTCGTTCATATACTCCAACTTAAAACAAATCAAGACTGCCTCCAGCCGACAAGGGTGGGGAAAAAGTGGACTTAATTCCCTTCTTAAAGTGTTCATACACTATTGACGGTTCCTGCGGTGTATCCAGTTCACATCCCTGTAACTCCAACAAGGTATCTATGATTTGTCTGTTTCGTTTTGGCGAGTACACAGATGAACCAGACAGACAAATTATAAATAGATTGTTAGAGTTACAAAGATGTTAACTGGATACACAGCAGAAAACGTCACTAGAATATGAACACTTTAAGAAGGGAATTAAGTCCACTTTCTCCCCACCCTTGTCGGCCGGAGGTAGTCTTGATTTGTTTCAAAAAGAAATACTGAAGGAAATTAAGGCTTTAGTATACCCAGTTGGTAAAAGCAATCTAAGGCTTCTTTCAAACAAATGTTTTTTTGCAAATGTAAGGACCGCTTTTTTGCCTTCCGTATACGGTCCATATACGGAACCATTCATTTCAATGGTTCCGTAAAAAAAACTGAAGTGTTTCCATGTCGTGCAAAGTTAGAACATTCAAGTCAATGGATCACCAAAAAAAAAAACGGAACACATATGGAAATGCATCCGTATGTCTTCCTTATCGTTCCATTTTTTGCAGAACCAACCATTGAAAATTTTAAGCCAAGCCCAATTTTTTCTATGTAATTACTGTATACTATATACGTCTTACTGAAAAACAGAACAGAAAAACTGAACCAAAACGGAAACACAACGGAAACAAAAAATGGAAAAACGGATCAGATAAAAACGGCCCGCAAAAGACTGAAAAAGCCATACTGTCATGTGAAAGAGGCCTAACCCTGGGTTCAGACCTGAGCGTTCTAAAAACGCGCGTTTTACGCACGTTTTAGTCGCGCGTATTTCAACGTGTTTTTGCAAATAGGAAACGCGCGTTAGTACGCGCGTTCTTGTGATTGACTACTGTGGTGTCAATCACAAAACGCGTGACAAACTCCCCCAAAAAAGCTCAAGTACTTGTTTATGCATCAGGCGTTTTACAGCGCGTTCAAACTCTCTGTAAAACGCTCAAGTGAGAACCAGGGCCATAGGAAAGCATTGGTTTTCATGTGTTGAGCGTTTTACAGCGCGTTCGAATGTGCTGTAAAACGCTCAGGTGTGAACTTAGGGTAAGTGAGGGAGAAAACAGAGCCCTAAACTGGCTAGAGAAACAGAGATATCCGATTGCCAAACTGGCCGACAAGGGTGGTAATATAGTGGTTATTAGGGTTGAGCGAACCCGAACTGTAAAGCACAGGTTCGTACCAAACTTTAGGGTTTTTTGTACACGGACCCGGACATTTCCGTAAAAGTTTGCGTTCGGTGTTCGGCGATTTCTTGCCACTTTTTTAAAGGCTGCAGGGCAGCCAATCAACAAGCGTTTCACTAGTCTGCCCTTAGAAGCCAAGTGCAGCATGTGACCCAGGCTCTATATAGGCTGGAGTCACGTAGCGCCAAACGTCACTTTGCTCTTTTCAGTATAGGGATAGGATGCTTCTGCTGCTGTGAGGGAGAGATTAGGGAAGAATTGTGGTGTACTTGGTGTTGTTCAATCTTCAAACTACAGCATTTATTGAGGGTGCTATGCTACATTTTTGTACCCAGCCCTGAGCCCAGTGACACTGAAAAATAACTTTTAATCCATCTGCTAGTTCGGTGGGCGTCGGCAGCCATTTTTGCAACTGCAGTGTACTTGCAACTGCATGTGAACTGCATGTGTGCCATGGACATTACTTTAATTCTGTTCTGGAAGCTCAGTGGAGGATAAATTCCCTTTTTAGACTGGTCAGGTACCCCTGCGGCCTGCAGTGCATACCTGGGAGTGAAAATTATTCAATTACATTAGTCTGTCACATATTTTTGTGACCTAAAGCGATTTTATATCTGTCTGCAACAGGCACTGCATATCTGACAGTCCAATAAAACCGTTAAATACTGCAGTTATCTTGCTGATATAAAAAAGCACACTTTTTTTGCTAGATAGTAAATTTACAGGCTATGCTGCATTTCTGACAGTCCAATTAAACGGTTAAATACTGCAGTAACATTCCTGCAAAAATAAAAGCACATCTTTTTGTGCTAGATAGCAAATTTGCATGCTATGCTGCTTTTGTGACAGTCCAATACAACTGTAACATACTGCATTTACATTGGTGCTATATGAAAACACACTTTTTGTGCTAGTTTAGGTGACAGGGACATAAATTTATAAAAATCGTCTGTTACATTGGTGGGTGACATTTTACCATTTTTCCTGTATAAAAACCCCTGCTCTGCATAGGTGACAGGGTGGTAAATTTAAAAAAAATTGTCTGTTATATTCTTGGGTGACATTAACCCAGTTTTGCTATATACAAACCTCTGCTCTGCATAGATGACAGGTAGGTAAATTTGTTAAAATTTAAAAAAATATTTGCCTGTCACATCTGCAGCTCAGGCCACAGGGGGTCCTTGAGCACCAATAAAAGTGAATTTGTCCCACCAGAATCTAATAGCTGGATCAAGTGAATTGATTTTCACTGTCAGGTATTCATTTCTGCACCACCAAATTCAGCACATGAGCCAGGCAAGGGATGTGTGTCAAACTGGCTGGGCCCAGAGCTGCTCAGTGACACCAACCACTCATCGATCTGTTGTTCCATGCCCATCCACAGCTCCTGCGCTGTGTGGGGTTTGTCCCCCAAACAGATGAGTTTCAGAACAGCCTTCTGTAGTTTTCCCTTGGCTGTGCTGATGTTGGTGGTGAAGGTGTTACGCTGAGCAGATGAGGAGGTGGTAGAGGAGGAGAAAGAGGAGGCAACAGGAGGCAAAGAGAAATGCACAGCAATCATCAGGGGCGGAAAGACATGCGCAAAACTGCTATCTGACTCTGGCCCAGCCGCCACTACATTTACTCAGTGTGCTCTTAGGGAGATTTAACTTCCCTGCCCATGCTTACCGATCCACGTATTGGTGGATATATGGACCTTGCCACAGATGGTGTTGCACAGTGCACACCTGATTTTGTCTGCCACTTGGTTGTGCAGGGAAGGGATGGCTCGCTTGGAAAAGTAGTGGCGGCAGGGAACCACGTACTGTGGGACAGCCACCGCCATAAGTTTTTTAAAAGTCTCCATCCATCACCATCAGACAGTATGACAGCACTTTAAAGAACCAGGAATTTTGAAATCATGGCAATAAGGGCCAGGGATCACGGATGGGTAGGGGGGTACTTCCACTTTCTATTTCTCTTTCTCACCAGTGTTTGGGAGATGAACAGCTGAACGCTTCCATGGGATAGTATGGAGATGCTTGGTGACGGTGAAAGATGTGGTGACGTTGCTGCCACATCTTCTGTTTGCGGGGTGGCATGTGCCACTGTCACTCACTTGTGCTTAGGTTTAGAACGTTCTTTTTCAATTTTTATTTATTTTATGTTATTTTAAGTTATTTCCCTATCCAAATTTTTTTGCACTTGTCCTACTCTTACCCCCATTGTGCTTCAATTTCCAGCCCTCTAGCCCTTTCCAGAACTTTTTTTAGAGCCATTTTAGTGCCCCAAAGTTCGGGTCCCCATTGACTTCAATGGGGTTCGGGTTTGGGGTCAAGTTCAGGTCAAGTTCGTGTTCCGAACTCGAAGTTTGCGGCAAAGTTCGGCCCCAACCCAGCGAACCCGAACTTCCAGGGGTTTGCTAAACTCTAGTGGTTATGTACAAAACTAGTTACATTAGAGAAGCGGAGAGACAACAAGAAGACAGATACATATGTACCGCCTTAATCCAATCCCATCTGTAAGTACCAATGACAACTTAGATCAATGCTGTGGAGATTTGTGGAATTGGGTATCTTGTCCAAGCTTATGGCGGAAGGACTATACCCCGAGTTCCCTACTAAACCTGCCTGGTATTGTGTGCTCAAGATCCATAAATCACTGGTGGACCCTCCCGGAAGCCCTATTGTTACGGGGATCGGATCAGTTACCGAACCTCTGTCCCGATATTTGGATTGGATGTTGCATCCGTTGTTAAAAGGAATCCCCTCCTATTTGGAGGACACCAGTGATTTTTGGAAGCTCTTGGGGATGTTGAATGGCGGCATGGTTACTATTTGGCTTCGGTAGATGTGGAAAGCCTTTGTACTAGGATTTTCCAGGAACTGGGAGTGCAGTCGATCCACGGCATTTTAGAGAAAACCAATAAGAGTGCCAATTATGTTGAGTTTGTATACATGCAGAACATGGAGGAAGCAACAATGTTTTGAAGTGTGCAGGATTAGAAGTGGTACAGATGCCAGAACGAGGAGAAGATAGAAAACTGATTTTGTTACAGAGGAAAGCTGCATAGAATATTAAAACGAATGTGATGGGCTCTCTAGGACTGAACGATAAGAACGACCTGGGGTTTTTTGTTTGAATTGTTTTTATATGATGTGTTTTTTTCACATAGGTTTATTTTGATGTGTTTATTATGTACTGATTGTGAAAGATTATCTCATCTGTTCAGCATGACACGTCAGTGGGAGTGTTATAAATTGTGCACACCCCCCGACTATGTCATGGAGGCTTAAAAAAAGCGCAGGTAGCGCAAAACGGCTGTTGCCTGATTCCTCTGTGCGGTGCCCGCACTTTCCAGTTTTTGACCAGAATAAAGCTGCAAATATTATTTCATGGTGAGTGCTGCTATTCCTTTTTTCTTCATTTGTTGAGTATTACACAGTGTAATACATTTACAGCCTGCTTGCCTGTGAGACCTGGGAGCAGCCTTCCCAGCCATTGGGTCCCCACCTGATGGGGACGGTACCCTAAAAGGGTGTTGTTGTTTACCTACATATAGCATCTCTTCTCATGTGCCTTACTCAGGGCCGTCTTTAACAAGGGGCAAAAGGGGCAGCTGCCCCAGGCCCAGTTGCTCCTGGGGGGCCCAAGGCAGCTGCCGCTTGAGCCCTGTTAGCCACTGCCCCGGGTGTCAGGCTGTCAGCTTCACAGGAGGTGCTGCCATGCCATGCCTGCCGACACTCCAGGCAGCGTACTGTGAGAGCTGTGATTCTCTAGGACCTTAGATGACATCATCACCATGTGACCAGTAACCTAGCAATATTACTGGTCACATGGCTATGAGGTCATCAAGGTCCTTTCTACCAGGAGTGTTGCGGTAGAAGTTTGCCTTAACTGTGGAGCTTTTTTTGTGAAGATTACATCAGAAAAAGGTGACAGGGGCTGTTATGCTAATATACTGTAACCTACTGTATAGTGGGGGCTATATACTGTGGGGGGCTGTATACTGTGGGGGCCTGTATACTGTATATTGTGGGTGCTGTATATTGTGGAGTGCTATACTGCTGTACTGTATACTGTGAGGGGCTGTATACTGTGGGGGCCTGTATACTGTAGACTGTGGGTGCTGTATATTGTATACTGTGGTTGCTGTATATTGTGGAGTGCTATACTGCTGTACTGTATTGTGTGGGGGGGGGGCTGTATACTGTGGGTGCTGTATATTGTGGAGTGCTATACTGCTGTACTGTATAGTGTGGGGCGCTGTATTGTGTATAGTTTGGGGTGCTGTATACGGTGAGGTGCTATACTACTCTACTGTATACTGTGAGGTGTATACTGTGGGCTGCTATACTGCTCTACTATATACTGTGGGGTACTGTATAGTGTGGGGTGCTATACCGCATACTGTGTGGTGCTGTATACTGTAGGCTGCTATACTGCTCTACTATATACTGTGGGGTACTGTATAGTGTGGGGTGCTATACTGCATACTGTGTGGTGCTGTATACTGTAGGCTGCTATACTGCTCTACTATATACTGTGGGGTAATGTATAGTGTGGGGTGCTATACTGCATACTGTGGGTTGCTGTATACTATAGGGTGCTATACTGCATACTGTGGGTTGCTGTATACTATAGGGTGCTATACTGCATTCTGTGGGGTGCTAGGGTGCACTGTAACGCTAGGGTGAGCCGAGCCCTGGTCTCCTTCCTGCAGAGCGGTGCCCACTTCCAGCCTGAGCCCAGCTGCCCAGAGCACTGATCCTGAGCCGCTGGAGTCTTCAGAAGTATTTACAGTCACTCACTGTGCTCTACCAGATGTGGGGATTTTTTGTGTGTGTGTTGTGGTGGAGGGCGTGATTGCCTGCTAAGGTATGGGAAGGCGGGATCCAGGGGGCCCAAGTAAATTTTTGCCCAGGGTCCAATCAATATTAAAGACGGCCCTGGCCTTACTTACATGATTAATTGATTCATGGGCTAAATTACCCCTAGTTCTGTGATCACACTCCCTTTAAATATAGACACAGTCTAAGGGTAAGCAATCACTGGGGTCAGCAAGAGCCATTAGCACCAGTTATGCTAAAGCACCATATTGCCTAAGATCTTGGCAGTTAATCCCCATCACCTCAGTGCAGGGACCTGATGGGACGGTACTCCAAAAAGGATATCGCACGTGTCGCAGTCAGTGCTGACTGCGGCATAGCGAGGGTTAATGCACTGAGATCGTTGTTTTCACCGATGACACCGCATATAACAGGGTTCCGACTATCAGTGACTACCGTATCCCCCGCCCCCGCTCGATCAGTAGGCTGTAGCTGTATGGCGCAGGGATTTAAGTCACAGTCCTATGGGTTAAGTTATTTTAAAAAAATCTAAATACCAATATCTTACATATGTGATCAGAAATATAAAGGCATCCTCATAGCATGGTTTTATCAATACCATTGTTTTCCTATTGTATTCTACTTATCTTGGATAAAAAAATTCCAATTGGTCTTTATTAAAAAAATTCCGCGCTTGTGCAAACTGTTGTAATGCGTTTTGCACGCGCGTGAAAAAAATCGGCATGCTTGGTACCCAGACATCACTGAAATCCGGTTTCGGGTTGAGTATTCTGTATATTTTCCCATTCTTTCATAATCACTTCTTGGAGTTTGTCAGAATTAGTGGGTTTTTGTTTGTCCACCCGCCTCCTGAGGATTGACCACAAGTTCTCAATGGGATTAAGATCTGGGGAGTTTCCAGGCCATTGACCCAAAATGTCAACGTTTTGGTCCCCGAGCCACTTAGTTATCACTTTTGCCTTATGGCACAGTGCTCCATCGTGCTGGAAAATGGATTGTTCTTCACCAAACTGTTGTTGGATTGTTGGAAGAAGTTGCTGTTGGAGGGTGTTTTGGTATCATTCTTTATTCATGGCTGTGTTTTTGGGCAAAATTGTGAGTTAGCCCACTCCCTTGGATGAGAAGAAACCTGACACATGAATGGCCTCAGGATGCTTTACTGTTGGCATAACACAGGACTGATGGTAGCACTCACCTTTTCTTCTCCGGACAAGCCTTTTTCCAGATGCCCCAAACAATCGGAAAGAGGCTTCATCGGAGAATATAACTTTGCCCCAGTCCTCAGCAGTCCATTCACCATACTTTCTGCAGAAGATCAATCTGTCCCTGATGTTTTTTTGGAGAGAAGTGGCTTCTTTGCTGCCCTTCTTGACACCAGTACAAAAAAACTTTTAAGCAGCACTACATAACCCAAATTTGGGAGAAAAATCAAAACAATACGGTACCCAGTTGGTGGTCCAATGTTGGTGCAAGTAGATGGTAAGCCAGGTTAAGTATCCCAAATAATGAACAAAAAAATAATAAATCCGCAGCACTCTTCCATTTGCAATGAAGTCTGATGTCTTTATTTAGATAGCAGCATACAATTGCGACGTTTCGACTACTCCAGTCTTTCTCAAGCCTCTTCTTGACACCAGGCCATCTTCCAAAAGTCTTCGCCTCACTGTGCGTGCAGATGCGCTCACACCTGCCTGCTGTCATTCCTGACCAAGCTCTGCACTGGTGGCACTCCGATCCCGCAGCTGAATCCTCTTTAGGAGACAATACTGGTGCTTGCTGGACTTTCTTCGACGCCCTGAAGCCTTCTTAACAAGAATTGAACATCTTTCCTTGAAGTTCTTGATGATCCTATAAATTGTTGATTGAGGTGCAATCTTAGTAGCCACAATATCCTTGCCTGTGAAGCCATTTTTGTGCAACACAATGATTGCTGCACGCGTTTCTTTGCAGATCACCATGGTTAACAATGGAAGAACAATAGATTCAAGCATCACCCTCCTCTTAACATATCAAGTCTGCCATTTTAACACAATCAGCCTGAGATAATGATCTCCAGCCTTGTGCTCGTCAACATTCTCACCTGAGTTAACAAGACTATTACTGAAATGATCTCAGCAGGTCCTTTAATGACAGCAATGAAATGCAGTGGAAAGGTTTTTTGGGGATTAAGTTGATTTTCATGGCAAATCAGGACTATGCAATTCATCTGATCACTCTTCATAACATTCTGGAGTATATGCAAATTGCTATTATAAAAACTTAAGCAGCAACTTTTCCAATTTCCAATATTCATGTATTTCTAACTTTTGGCCACGACTGTAGAGGGTTAAAAATAAAAAATTAACTCACCTCCTCGAATTGATTGCATAGCTGCCGGTCTCCTGTTCTGTCTTCAGCTGGGGGGGTAAAGGACCTTCCGTGACGTCACTGGGTTACATGGTCCAATCATGGAAGCAGGTGATTGGACCATGTGACCCAGTGATGTAACCAAAGGTCCTTTACGCCCCCTCCCCCCCCAGCTGAAGACAGAACAGGAGACTGGCAGCTACGCGATCAATTTGAGGAGGTGAGTTAATTTTTTTTATAAGGTAAAATAATAAAGATCGGGCCCCCATCCCGATCGTCTCCTAGCAACCATACGGTAAAATCGCACCGCATCCGCACTTGCTTGCGGATGCTTGAGATTTTCCTGCAGCCCCATCCCCTTCTATGGGGCCTGCATTGCGTGAAAAACTAAAGCAACGCTAAAGTGATGTGGGAAAATCACCGCTCATGTACGTAGCCCCATAGAAATGAATGGGTCTGGATTCAGTGTGGGTGCAATGCGTTCACATTGCGGATAACACGGAGTGCATCTGCTCGTCTGCAAGGGCCCTAATAGTGCAGCTTCTATATTCCCCGATATAGAACTTTGCTTCATCCATGTTTACCATTTTCTGTAAGTGTATTATCATTGTGCTTAGTCCTATAGATACACAAACCAACTGAAAGGTGGCATGAAGCAGGATGTGCTCAACCCAAAAATGCAGTTTTGCATATATATACAGGGGAGCAGATCCTGCACTTGTGGCCCGTTGCTAATGGCGATCCCCAGCAAAAATGCATACGGTGGAGGATGCCCGCAGCGGACCACAAGTACCACAATAGACATCCTACACAAGATGGCAATTGTGTGGATGTAATAAGTAATATAACATTATAGCAATAACAAATGACAAAACAGGTGCACACTGCGGTCTTACTAAGCCCTCAAACTGTTGTTAAAATTGAGAGATTAGTCAACATGTCCTGCAGTGGAGGACATGTCTTAAGCCCGAGCACCACGCCAAGGTTTCTCAAGTAGCTTAGTCCTATAGATGTTCTTCTAATTGACCTGATGTGATTTATGTGACTGTTGTAATGCTTGTGTTCTGTAGTGATTTTATGGCCCATCCAGATTCTTAGCTCTGTTTGTTTACCTACATATAGAATATCTTCTCACGTGCCTTACTTAAGTGATTAATTGATTAACCCCTTCAGTGCTGAGTCACTTTTCACCTTAAATCCCAGGCCGATTTTTGCAAAGCTGACATGTGTCACTATATGTGGTAATAACATTGGAACACTTTTACTTATCCAAGCCATTCTGAGAATGTTTTCTCGTGACACATTGTACTTCATGACAGTTATAAATTTGAGTCAATATATTTCACCTTTATTTATGAAAAATCCAAAATTTACCAAAAATTATGAAAAATTAGCAATTTTCGAAATTTCAATTTCTCTGCTTTTAAAACAGAGTGATACCTCATAAAATATTTATTACGTAACACTCCCCATATGTCTACGTTATGTTGGCATCATTTTGTAAATGTCATTTTATTTTTTTAGGACGTTAGAAGGCTTAGGCCTCTTTCAGACAGGCGAGTTTTCTGCGCGGGTGCAATGCGTGAGGAGGACGCATTGCACCCGCACTGAATCCGGACCCATTCATTTCTATGGGGCTGTGCACATGAGCGGTGATTTTCACGCATCACTTCTGCGTTGCGTGAAAATCGCAGCATGCTCTATATTGTGCGTTTTCACGCAACGCAGGCCCCATAGAAGTGAATGGGGCTGCGGGAAAATCGCAAGCATCCGCAAGCAAGTGCGGATGCAGTGCGATTTTCCCGCATGGTTGCTTAGCAACAGGACCAGATCTTTGTTATTTTCCCTTATAACATGGTTATAAGGGTAAATCATAGCATTCTTAATAAAGAATGCATAGTAAAATGAAGAGGAAGGGGTTAAAAATAATAAAAGTTAACTTACCTTAGCCACTTGATCGCGTAGTTGCGATCTGTCCTCTCTTTCCCAGCATCAGCTAACAACTAAAGGACCTGTGATGATGTCACATCACATGGTCCAATCACATGGTCCATCTTACTACGGTGATGGACCATGTGATGTGACATCATCACAGGTCCTTTAGTTGTTAGCTGATGCTGGGAAAGAGAGGACAGATCGCAACTACGCGACCAAGTGGCTAAGGTAAGTTAACTTTTATTATTTTTAACCCCTTCCTCATCATTTAACAATGCATTCTTTATTAAGAATGCTATTATTTCCCCTTATAACCATGTTATAAGGGAAAATAATAAATTCTCCAGAAGACCCGAAACCGGACTTCAGTGATGAAGTCCGGCTTCGGGTCTGGGTACCAAACATGGCGATTTTTCTCACGCGCGTGCAAAACGCATTGCAAACGTTTGCACCCGCGCAGAAAAATCGCGCATATTCCTGCAATGCACCCTCCTCTTATCCGGGCGTCAAACATGACGCCTGTGTGAAAGAGGCCTTAGAGTTTAGAAGCAATTTTTAAAATTTTACCCAACATTTCCAAAACCATTTTTCTGAGCACCCATAAATGATCCCATTTTAGAAACTACACCCCTCAAATTATTCAAAACTGATGTTACAAACTTTGTTAACCCTTGAGGTGTTCCACAAAAATTTAAGGAATATGGAGGTAAAATTTTACTTTTTTGGTAGATTTTTTATGTTAATCAATCTTTTCTTGCAACACAGCAAGGGTTAACAGAAAAATAATTTCAATATATATTACTTTGATTCTCCCATATATGGTGGTAAAAAACACCAATATAAATCTTTCAACCACCTGCTGTCTCTTTCTGTTCTCCTGCTACTAGCTGCAGGGGATATTTCACCAAATCCTGGCCCTCCCACTGTTGCAAGCTCCAGGTTCTCCTCTGCCATGCACAGAAACCCCGTAAATCTTATTAATGTTCACTGCACATCCTCTCCAGTCTTGTTTAACTGCACACTCTGGAATGTGCATTGGTTCGTAATAAGCACCCACAAGCCACAACTTCTTCCTCTCACACTCTCTAAACTTGCTGGCCCTTACTGAAACATGGCGTCATTCCTTCAACACTGCTTCCCCTGCTGCCCTATCCTACGGTCAACTTCACTTCTCCCATACCTTATGAAAGGAATGGTGGGGGAGTAAGCATACTATTTTCTCTACAGTGCACATTTAAGGTCATTCCCCCTGTACCTTCTCTCAAATTCTCCTCTTTTGAGGTTCACACCATCAGACTCTTCCATCCATTCCCCTTGAGAGTTGCAGCTGTCTATTGTCCCCCAGGCTCCCCCCAACAATTCCTGGATCACTTTGCAGCTGGACTTGCTCACTTCCTATCTTCTAAAATCACCAACTCTTATTATGGGTGATTTTAATATCCCCATTGATGATCCCCATCAGCCTCTCACTTTCTTTCTATAACCTCCTCTCTTGGTCTATCACAACTTACTTCCTCTGTCACGCATGAACAGGGCAATACACTTGATCTAGTCTTCATCCATCAATGCTCAGTCTCAAACTTTTGTAACTCATCCTTGCCACTTTCTGACAATCTTCTTTTATTTACTATCAAGACTAGAGATAAAAAATCACTTTGATGGGAATTTATTTGCGACAAATAACATTAAAAAACTGCTATTTCCTGGCTGCAGAGAGCCTTTACAGTGATGTAGAACACTGTGCCTTGCAGAAACATGTATAGGGAGTCTGCTCTGGTAGTGAAATAATACTGTGAGTCAGTATGACATGCAGAGGACAGGCATCACTCTTAGAATCACTGCACACTTCATTTATTTGGGCCGTCACAGGGCCAAAACTGATCAAGTAACTCAAGTACTGTATGAACTCAGCCTTACAGGTCGATGTTAGCGCCAAGAACAAGCACACTCCTTTTACACCCTTGTCAGCTGATTCCACATAGATGTCTACAGAACCTGTTCTATTAAGCGCTTATACAAGTAGAGCCCCCAACAGAGTGGAGAGGGTGTCAGCAGTACATTTGTGTTCACGTCATTGATTATTTTGCCCTTCCTCTGATCTGTCAGAAAAATAACCCCCAAAAAACGGAACCTGTCTGTGGAGCATACGCCTCCACTCAGTCAGCATTTTCTCAGTAATCCATCAGTATTGCTAATGCACAAAATAATAATGTAATATTATAAAATATCTCCATGATATATCTGCAGTGTGGGGGTCCCATGTGGCTTCTACACACTTTCAAAATAATCCTTCAGTGGAACGAATAGATGCCGTATGACTGGGATGCTCTATGACCTTCCCAGGAGCTGATGTCTGGAGCAGCGGTTCATTTCTGAGATGTCTGTATAGTGCGGTGAGAATCTGAAGACCCTCTCCATCTCCGTGCACCACAGGATATACTCATCCACCTGTGTTAGGAAAAATGTAATTTTTATTAATACATTTATTAAATATAATAAGGATGCCCTCCGTTCCATTCCATGATGACTGGGAACCTGTTATGTTTTCCCGGACGAAGATACCGTGGCCTGGTTGGTTTGAATCTTGATTAACTTGGCGACTCTTCCGGGCTCCAAGTAATCTTGAAGCTTTGTCTTCTTCTCATTGTCTGTAGCTACTGGAGGTCTGTTCATGCCAGGCAGGTTCCCCCAGAAGTATCTTGCTGGATGAGCAGCCAATACCGCACTTGCATCAATCTTGACAGGATTCGTCTCCAGGTGGAAAAGATATATATTTTTAATGCTTTCTCCATCACAACACCATGTCGTTGAATAAAGTGAAGACTGGACGATTCTCTCTTACGCAACATTAAATTTTTATTATTAAATGTATTCAATATTTTAATATTAACCCTTTAAGGACCCTGGCATTTTTAAATTTTGCCTTTTTGTTTTGCACTCCATGCCTTCCAAGAGCCATAACTTTTTTTTATTTTTCTGCTCACATAGCCATATGAGGGCTTGTTTTTTGCGGGACAAGTTGTACTTTCCAGCACCAGCATTTAATATTGCATATAATGTAGTGGGAAGTGGGAAAAAAATTCCAAATGGGGTGAAATTGCAAAAAAAAAAGCAATTCCAACAGTTTTATGGGTTTTTAAATTCCGACATTCAATATGCGATAAAACTGACCAGTTAGTTTTATTCTACAATATATCAAATGGAAAGAAAATATCACCAGTCCTGTGTAGAACGCTGCGAGTCCGTAGTGTGTTGTGGGTATTCAACACTATTAACAGTTTTGAGGACAGGATTCAGACCGCGCGTAGGAATCGAAAGTCCCAAAAAGCAGTTCACCTATCCCTCCAGGAAATGTTGAGGTCTGCAGATATCCTGGATACAGATATCCTGCAACTTGTAAAAGATGTACAATAGTGAAGTTCCGTGAGGTTCCTCACCTCTTAATTGCTCCGTTTATACTCACAAAAGTAGCAGGTTTTACAGGCACATCAAGCTGGAGTTGCAACTTCAACCCTTCACAGGATCCGAGGGCACACTCCCACAGTAGCAGATAAAAGGTGCAGTATACGCTCAGGAACCCACCGACTTCAGATGAGGCTTCCTTTCTTTTCAAACACTGCAAACCAGAAGCTCTCCAACCATAGTGAGGATCTGATGGTAACTTCAAATTTTTTTTAATTACAATGTACTTACAAACGAATTTCTTTAAAATCACATAAAATCAAGCGTTTTGCAATCCTCTCGCCCTACAGTACGAATCCGGTGATACCATATATGTATAGTTATTCTTGCGTTTTGATTATAAAAATAAATTCAAAAGTGGGAAAAAATTAATTTTATTTTTTTGTCGCCATATTTTGACCCCTATAACTTTTTTGTAATTATGTATACGGAGCTGTATGGGGGCAAATGTTTCTGCGGGGTAATCTAAACTTTTCATTGATACCATTATGGGGTGTGTATGACTTTTTGATCACGTTTCATTTAATTTTTTCGAGGAAATGAAGAGTCCAAAAATGGCAATTGGCCATTTGGATGCTTTTTTCCAATTTTTTTTTTATACTATGGACGTTTTCGCACATTGTGATACCCATGATTTGTATTTTTTAAATTTCTTTTTGTTCTTTTGGGAAAAGGAGGGTGATTTGAACTTTTATGTATTTTTTTATTTATTTTATTTTTAAACTTATTTTTTTTTTTTAAACTTTTCTATAGTTCCCATAGGGAACTATAACGATCAATCATCTGATTGCTATTCTCATATACTCCGATGCACTAGCATTGGAATATATGAGAAAATTTCTTATTTCCTATGGAGTTCTATTACAGGCTAGAGCTCCATAGGAAATACTATGCAGCAGCCTTGTGTCATTCACAAAGACACAGGCTGCTGCATACACGCTCCGGCTACTCCGATCGCCACACGGTGGAGCCGGAGAAAAAACGAAAGACCACGGCATCTGAGGGGTTAAATGAACGCGACATTAGCCGCTATGGCGCCCGAAGCGAGCGGGAGCAGGCGCCATGTTTAGGGACCAGACCCATGACATACAGTTACATCATGGGTCCTTAAGGAATTAAATTTATTAAGCCACAATTTGATTAAGTATACTTAAATTTCCAAAACTGGCCTAATAACTCAAGTATGAACTCAGCCTCACAGGTTGATGTTAGTGTCAAGAAGAAGTGCACTCCTTTTACACCCTTGTCAGCTTATTCCACATAGATGTCTACAGAAACCAATTCTATTACACGCTTATACAAGTAGAGCCCCCCTGACAGAGGGGAGAGGGTGTCAGCAGTAAGTTTGTGTTGACGTCACTGATTATTTTGCCCTTCCTCTGATCCATCAGAACAATAACCCACAAAAAACGAATCCTGTCAGTGGAGCCTTTACTCGGTCAGCATTTGCTCAGTATTGCTAAATGCTAATGCCAATAAAAACAGGAGTGGATCTAAAACAGAGATGACACGTGAAGGTAATATTTGCATGTCTTCTGTGTTTTGTACCCACTCTTGCTTTTGGCTAACAAATCATAAGCCAATTCTGATGGGACCATACAGGCCTCACAGCTGCTACACAGACAGGATCCGTTGTGCATCTAATTTTTCCTTCCTTTTGACAGATCAGAAAAAAGGTCAATAAATGATGATGTCAGCCAGGCTGAAAGCCAAACTAGTGGCCTAGTCATGAAGTAGGGAGGGTGGGAACAGCATGAGAAGTCCACAGAGTGTCCCTATGACAGAGTGGTGAGGTGGAAGCAGCATGAGGATACCACAGAGTTGCCCAATGACAAAGTATGGAGGTGGCGGTAGCATCAGAAGGCTACAGAGTGGAACTATGACAGTGTGGAGGTGGCAGCAATATGAGGAGGCCACCGAGTGGCACAATCAGAGTCTATAGTTGGCAGCAGTATGAGGAGGCCAGTGAGTGGCCAGGTTACATACTGTGGAGATGGCAGCATCAGGAGGCCAGAGTGCCAAGGTGTCATAGTGTGGAGATGGCATCAGCTGCAGCAGAATGATACAACAGAGTGGCATGGTGACATAGTTTGGACATGGCAACATCAGGAGTCCACACAGTGGCAAAGTGACATAGTGTGTACTTGGCAGCATCAGTAGGCCACAAAGGGGCAAGGTGACATAGTATGGACTTATCAGCATCAGGACGCCACAGAGTGGCAAGGTGACATAGTGTGGAGATGGCAGCAGCAGCATGATACATCAGAGTGGGACGGTGACATAGTGTAGACATGGCAGCATCAGGAGGCCACAGAGCGGCAGAATGACAGAGTCTGGAGGTGGCAACAGAAGTATCAGCATCAGAAGGAGGCCACAGAGTGGCACAATGACAGAGCCTGGAGGTGGCGGTAGCATCTGAAGGCAACAGAGTGGCAAGATGACATGCTGTGGAGGTGGGTGGCAATACTAGTACCTGCTGAATAAGGTCGGTGAAAGAAGTAGCACTTGGCATCAGGTGTGTGGCATCAGGTGGGTAACAGCATCAGAATAGTAGCTGAAGCAGGGAGCCACAAGAAACCAGTCTCTTTTTTCAAAATGTTGTTGTGGCACCATGGATGATCTAGCCTGATTTATCAGGCATTGATGTGTGGAAATCCTGGCTGATCCACTCCTGATTCATCTTGATGCAGTGTCCCACTATGTGCTATATGTGGGCACTTTAAAATCTTGCTAAATGTCATATCAAATGTATTGTGGTATCATGCTGTAGTTCCCTTAAACAGGCTACTGTTCCCTTTATTCGCTACTAGGTGGTGCTGGCACCACTTATATATATATATAGCTGGGGGGGGGGTCTAAAGTGAGTTTGTCCAATGTTAATGAAGAGATGAGCAAGTTAATGGAAGAGGTAGAAATTTGTATTTCCACCAAAATAATTCACAAAACATTTTACCGCATATAAGTGCAGCCCTTAACGCAGAATAAATTTTTTTTCCAATGAAATAATTCAAAAAAGATTTTACCGCATATAAGTTCAGCTCTTCATGCTGAATACAAGATTTTTTTCGCCAAAATATTTCAAATAAAGATTCTACCGCATATAAGTGCAGCGCTTAAGACCTCTTTCACACGAACGTGTTCACCCCGTGTCCGTGCATAATGCATGGGCACCGACCGTGGGGCAGGCGCAGTGGCTCGCGGACCCATTCACTTCAATGGGTCCTTGAGCCGCCCGTTCTGCAAAAAGATAGGACATGTTCTATCTTTTTGCAGGACAGAAGTGCGGAACGTTTTTTTCCACCAAAATATTTCAAAAAAGATTTTACCGCATATAAGTGCAGCACTTAACGCAGAATACAAGATTGTTTTCCAATGAAGTAATAAAAAAATATTACTTCACTCATGGCACATGCTATGGGTCCGCTTCTCTGTAGGCAGGCAGAGGTGGGGATACTTTAAGATGCCTTTATTACATATGAGGGGGCAGGCAGCACCAGCCTCCTATATTGGAGTTGTTTAGGTGCTGGACGTCTGTGTAGGGGACCCTGCTCTTTACCTCCTTGCTAGAGCCAGCCTGGAAGGGCCATGTGTTGACCGGACACTTACTTAGTCCCTCCGATCTTGAAGGATTCTCCTCATCGTAGCCCGATTTTTGGAGCATAGTGATGATGTCACAGGAAGTCCGATGCGTTCCACAGGGACTTCCAGTCTGCGTGACTGCCATAAGGGGGCGGAGCTTAATTTGGCGCGGCAGATCAAGACGGAAGTCGTCCGCTGATCTGAGGTCTGCAGGTAAGGAAAGATTTAAAAGGGCTTGCAGGGCTGGCAATATGTCTGATATTGCTTCAGGACAGATGGAGCCTGCTGGAAGTGCAGCTGCAGTAAGTCACATCCAGTGGGGGAAGACTATGGAAAGTTGTATGGCTTATACTAATGTCTTCCTCCCTTATTGTGTTTTTCTCTCTCCTGTGTGCCTGTAGAGTGAGAAAGATGGGGTTTAAAAACCAAAATCCTCTCCTAATACTAGAAAGTGTGTGAGTTGTTTGACAAAACTGTCTGATAAAAGTGCCAGGAAACTCTGTAAAACTTGCACTGCTAATATGGCTAAAGACTTAGTCCCATCTATTAGAGATGAACTAAGGGATGTGATTAGAGAGGAGATGCGGTCAGTTCTGGCAGAACAATCCATATCTAACCCTGACCCAATTACTCATAAAATTAAATCACGGGGTAAAGATAATGAATCCCTTTCTTCAGACCCTGATCCATGACGGCAGGGATTTCCCTCCCAAAAAAAAAACAAAAAAAGGTGTTGGGTGTGTGTGTGGTGTGTGAAATAAATAAATAATATATATATATTGTGAACTGTTACGTCCTCTTGCGGGGATTGTCTTGTGTAGAAACAGGAATACTGACACCTTTGTAGCTTGTACGTCAGGCTGTTGCTAGTTTATTTTGTAAGTTGCTCAAAATAACAAACAAAACCAAAACAAACAATAGCCGTCTGGCTCCTACCTATCTCACTCGGCAGCACTAGCTAAACTCATAACACAAAACACAAAGAGCATTTTCAAGGGGGAAAAACAGAGCAACTTACAGTTCAGCAGTTAGATCAAAAAGCGACCACTCTCAGAGCTCCTAGGCTTGCAGCTTCTCAAACAGACTGCACACACACCCAGAGAGAGCCCCCGTGTCAGGCCTGCTGACCTGATTAATACCTCTGTGTGAGCAGTCCCCACAGGCAGGTAAAACCCGGACTGGCTCTGGGTGGTCAGGGAACCCACCCAACTCTTCCCTGACCGGCTCCAGGACCCTAAACTGGCTTTCCTTTTCCCAGGAAGCTTCTAGAAACAAAGAAAACCAAACCTTCCTGGAGCCTTTTAACACATGAAGTGCCGGATACTTGGTGCAATGTACACACCATCCAGCACCTTCTCTGCCAAACATTGTGACACCCTGTCACATACCCCCTCTCTCTGTTCGAACCCGTGTGTACGGACACTTTCCATAAACATACAATGAGTTCGGGAGAGAGCGTCAGCATTGGCCTGCAGCTTTCCTGCCCTGTGCTCCACTGAGAAATTATAATCCTGTAGTGACAGGAACCAGCGAGTCACCCTTGCATTATGACCTTTGGCCCGTGACATCCAGGTAAGAGGGAGTGATCTGTCACCAACTGAAATCGACGGCCTAGCAGATAGTATCGCAGAGTCTCCACAGCCCATTTGATGGCCAAACACTCGCGCTCCACGATACTATAGTTTTTCTCAGCCGGGGTTAGCTTCCTACTCAAATATATCACTGGGTGTTCCTCTCCATGCACCAACTGTGACAACACGGCCCCTAGGCCCACATTGGAAGCATCTGTTTGAACAACAAACTTTTTTTGAAATCAGGAGCAATCAAAACTGGCCCACTGCATAACACCTCCTTGAGTTTACAGAGCGCAACCTCAGCATCTTTGTTCCAAGAAATTCCCCTGAGCTTTTGCCTTTGATTAGGTCCGTAAGTGGAGCAGCTATGGTGGCAAAATCTGGAATAAACCTCTGGTAATACCCTACCATGCCCAGAAACGTCCTCACCTGTTTTTTTGTACAAGGTTGAGGCCACTCCTTAATTGCCTGTACCTTTTGAGCCTGAGGCTTGATGAGGCCTTTACCAATAATGTACCCTAGGTAACGTGCCTCTTCAAGGCCCAGGGCACATTTCTTGGGATTGGCCGTTAGACCAGCCTGTCGAATTGAGTTTACCACCGCTTGGACCTTGGGAAGATGACTCTCCCAGTCCGAGCTGAATATCACCACGTCGTCAAGGTATGCCGAGCGAAGTGCCGGTGTGGCCTGAGGACTTCGTCCATCAACCTTTGAAAGGTGGCGGGGGCCCCATGAAGCCCAAATGGCATTCTCACATACTGGAACAGGCCCTGTGGAGTAGAAAATGCTGTCTTTTCTCTAGCCGTTGAAGTAAGTGGAATCTGCCAATAACCTCTGGTTAGATCTAGGGTGGTGATGTACCTAGCTGGACCTAACCTTTCTATTAACTCATCCACCCGTGGCATGGGATAAGCGTCAAACTTTGAGATCTCGTTTAATTTGCGAAAGTCATTGCAAAACCGTAAGGACCCATCCGGTTTTGGTACCAACACGACCGGGCTACTCCAATCACTATGGGACGGTTCAATAACACCTAGCTCCAACATTCTCTGGATCTCACCTGCTACGGTCTGTCTGCGGGCTTCAGGAATGCGATATGGCTTCAAGCGAACCCGAGCTTGCGGATCTGTAACAATATCATGCTTAGTTACATGAGTGCAACCTGGCCACTCTGAAAACACATCGGCATTCCTAAGGAGGAATTCCTTCACCTCTTGGGCTTGTGCCCTTGACAGAGTCTCCGAGACCTTCACCTCAGTAACTCCCTCCTGAAGTGCAGGACTGAGACGCTCAGCCGCCATAGAAACTAAAGGTTCCTTCCAGGCCTTTATTAAATTGACATGATAGATTTGCATTTTTTCCGTTTGTCGGGTTGGTGGACTTTATAATTCACATCCCCTATTTTCTCTACAACCTCATAGGGCCCTTGCCATTTGGCCAGGAACTTACTTTCTGCGGTGGGAACCAGAACCAGGACCCGGTCACCCGGCTGAAAAACCCTGAGTCTGGCTCCCCGATTGTATATGCGACTTTGGGCCTCTTGAGCCTGTCTCATATGCTCTTGTACTATGGGCATTACAGCTGTGATACGGTCCTGCATCTGTAGAACATGTTCCACCACGGAGCGGTGGGGAGAGGCTCCTCTTCCCACGACTCCTTCGCAATATCTAACAGCCCCGGGGTGTCGCCCATACAAAAGCTCAAACAGGGAAAACCCAGTAGATGACTGAGGCACCTCACGAACAGCAAACATTAAGTAGGGAGCAGACAATCCCAATCTCTCCCGTCTGCCTCAACCACCCTTTTTAACATTCTCTTGAGGGTTTTGTTGAAGCGCTCCACCAACCCATCAGTTTGAGGGTGATAGACTGATGTCCTTAACTGTTTTATACCCAGCAGCTTACACAAACCTTTCATTACGTTGGACATAAAGGTGTCCCTTGATCCGTCAGGATCTCTTTGGGAATGCCTGTTCTAGCAAACATATGAAACAGTTCCCGGGCAATTGTTTTCGCTGACGTGTTCCGCAGAGGAACCGCCTCTGGATACCTGGTGGCATAGTCTAAAACCACAAGAATGTATTGATGTCCCTTTGCAGACTTCACCAGGGGCCCCACCAAATCCATCGCAATCCGGTGAAAAGGTACCTCAATGATGGGCAACGGTACCAAGGGTCCCCGGTAATGAGGTGCAGGGGACGTCAACTGACATTCTGGGCAAGACGCACAGAATCTTTTGACTTCTGCAAATACCCCAGGCCAAAAAAAACTTTGGAGTACCCGTTGCTGAGTTTTCTCAGCTGCCAGGTGTCCTCCCATGGGGTTTTTATGAGCCAGGTCAAGTACCACTTTCCTGTGCGATTTGGGAACAACTAGTTGCTCTACTACTTCACCCCTTATATTATCAACACGATAAAGAAGATCGTGGTTGACAGCAAAGTGAGGATACACATTCTCCAAGCCCTTATTGTGGGCAACCCCATTAACCACAGCAACATTTTCCCAAGCATGAGCTAACGTTGGGTCCCTCAATTGGGATGTGCCAAAGTTATCCTGAGAACAGTTTATTTCTGGCATAGGCAACTCTTCCACAGTCTCTTGAGGTCTCTCAGACTCCCCAACTAGCACAGAGAAGGGGAACTCGTCAGGCTCCACTGGGGCCAGTCCAACGGCTGAGACTTCAGAACCTGAATCCCCAATGTCAGGCAGGCTAGCAGGACTTTCATCCCCCACACTTAGGGAGATTCGAGGTGGAAACTCGACCATCCACAGGTCCCAGAATAAAGGAAAGTCCCGTCCTAGTATGACACTATGCATCAGGGATTTAGATACTCCAACCTCATGGGACGTCACACCAAACTGAGTCTCAATGGGGACCACGGCTGTACAATAACTCTTTGCATCACCATGTATGCACAAAACACCCATGCACTGTTTTTTCAGCTGGTCTGGAGCTACCAGGTCTGAATGTACAAGCGTAACGAGGCTCCCAGAATCCAGCAAGGCCTGGACACTCCTTCCACCTACTTTGACCCGTGCCATGTGAGCCAGCGCCGATGTCAGACACGCCGGATGAGCGAAGAAGGATAGGCGCCGAGCTGCTCCACACTCCATAGGTTCTGGGACGAGAGGACATTTGGCAGCCACATGCCCCGGGCTTTGCACCTCCAGCACTGGACACCGGTCCCTGGTAGGGTCTCTTTCAGCAGCCTAGTATCCACGTTGGTCTTCATCCATGTTTTCGAACCAGCATCAGCATTTAAGGTTGCTGCGCCTCTTCCCGCCACTGCGGGCAGACGCCGCTTTACAGGCAAGTTCTCGGGGTCAGACCCCTGCCAAAAACCCCTCTGCCGCCAGGTAGCGTTCAACCATCTCAACTAACTCATTGACGGACTTTGGATCAGCGTGACTGACCCATTTTCTTAACTCATACGGCAGCGCTGTCAGGAAGCGATCCATTGTGACCCTTTCGACAATCTGGGGTGCCGTGAGTATCTCAGGCTGCAACCATTTCCGTACCAGATAAATTAAGTCATGCATCTGTGACCTGGGAGAATTATTAGGTTGGTAATTCCAGCGGTGCACTCGTTGGGCCCGCACAGCAGGAGTGACACCCAAGCGGCGGAGAATTTCTAGCTTTAGCTTCTCATAGTCCTGGGCATCCTCGGCAGACAAATCAAAATACGCTTTCTGAGAGTCACCCGTTAGAAACGGAGCAACCAACCCCGCCCACTGAGTCTTAGGCCACGCCTCTCGGTCTGCAGTACGTTCAAACGTATTCAGAAACGCTTCCACGTCATCGTGTGGGGTCATTTTCTGAAGAAAATGGCTTGCTTTTACCAACCCAGTAAAAGCCTTTTCATATCTGGCATTAGTCTCTCGCTGGACTGCATTTGCATCTTGCTGGGTTGCACAGGCTTGTGCCAACCTCAATACCAGATCTTCCATCGTATTGGATGAAAAGATGCAATGCAATTAAAGTGACTAGGAGGATGGTATCTGGCAGGGATCCGTATGCCCGCGTCCTCCACCAATTTGTGAACTGTTACGTCCTCTTGCGGGGATTGTCTTGTGTAGAAACAGGAATACTGACACCTTTGTAGCTTGTACGTCAGGCTGTTGCTAGTTTATTTTGTAAGTTGCTCAAAATAACAAACAAAACCAAAACAAACAATAGCCGTCTGGCTCCTACCTATCTCACTCGGCAGCACTAGCTAAACTCATAACACAAAACACAAAGAGCATTTTCAAGGGGAAAAACAGAGCAACTTACAGTTCAGCAGTTAGATCAAAAGCGACCACTCTCAGAGCTCCTAGGCTTGCAGCTTCTCAAACAGACTGCACACACACCCAGAGAGAGCCCCTGTGTCAGGCCTGCTGACCTGATTAATACCTCTGTGTGAGCAGTCCCCACAGGCAGGTAAAACCCGGACTGGCTCTGGGTGGTCAGGAACCCACCCAACTCTTCCCTGACCGGCTCCAGGACCCTAAACTGGCTTTCCTTTTTCCCAGGAAGCTTCTAGAAACAAAGAAAACCAAACCTTCCTGGAGCCTTTTAACACATGAAGTGCCGGATACTTGGTGCAATGTACACACCATCCAGCACCTTCTCTGCCAAACATTGTGACACCCTGTCACATACCCCTCTCTCTGTTCGAACCCGTGGGTACGGACACTTTCCATAAACATACAATGAGTTCGGGAGAGAGCGTCAGCATTGGCCTGCAGCTTTCCTGCCCTGTGCTCCACTGAGAAATTATAATCCTGTAGTGACAGGAACCAGCGAGTCACCCTTGCATTATGACCTTTGGCCCGTGACATCCAGGTAAGAGGGAGTGATCTGTCACCAACTGAAATCGACGGCCTAGCAGATAGTATCGCAGAGTCTCCACAGCCCATTTGATGGCCAAACACTCGCGCTCCACGATACTATAGTTTTTCTCAGCCGGGGTTAGCTTCCTACTCAAATATATCACTGGGTGTTCCTCTCCATGCACCAACTGTGACAACACGGCCCCTAGGCCCACATTGGAAGCATCTGTTTGAACAACAAACTTTTTTTTGAAATCAGGAGCAATCAAAACTGGCCCACTGCATAACACCTCCTTGAGTTTACAGAACGCTAACCTCAGCATCTTTGTTCCAAGAAATTCCCCTGAGCTTTTGCCTTTGATTAGGTCCGTAAGTGGAGCAGCTATGGTGGCAAAATCTGGAATAAACCTCTGGTAATACCCTACCATGCCCAGAAACGTCCTCACCTGTTTTTTGTACAAGGTTGAGGCCACTCCTTAATTGCCTGTACCTTTTGAGCCTGAGGCTTGATGAGGCCTTTACCAATAATGTACCTAGGTAACGTGCCTCTTCAAGGCCCAGGGCACATTTCTTAGGATTGGCCGTTAGACCAGCCTGTCGAATTGAGTTTACCACCGCTTGGACCTTGGGAAGATGACTCTCCCAGTCCGAGCTGAATATCACCACGTCGTCAAGGTATGCCGAGCGAAGTGCCGGTGTGGCCTGAGGACTTCATCCATCAACCTTTGAAAGGTGGCGGGGGCCCCATGAAGCCCAAATGGCATTCTCACATACTGGAACAGGCCCTGTGGAGTAGAAAATGCTGTCTTTTCTCTAGCCGTTGAAGTAAGTGGAATCTGCCAATAACCTCTGGTTAGATCTAGGGTGGTGATGTACCTAGCTGGACCTAACCTTTCTATTAACTCATCCACCCGTGGCATGGGATAAGCGTCAAACTTTGAGATCTCGTTTAATTTGCGAAAGTCATTGCAAAACCGTAAGGACCCATCCGGTTTTGGTACCAACACGACCGGGCTACTCCAATCACTATGGGACGGTTCAATAACACCTAGCTCCAACATTCTCTGGATCTCACCTGCTACGGTCTGTCTGCGGGCTTCAGGAATGCGATATGGCTTCAAGCGAACCCGAGCTTGCGGATCTGTAACAATATCATGCTTAGTTACATGAGTGCAACCTGGCCACTCTGAAAACACATCGGCATTCCTAAGGAGGAATTCCTTCACCTCTTGGGCTTGTGCCCTTGACAGAGTCTCCGAGACCTTCACCTCAGTAACTCCCTCCTGAAGTGCAGGACTGAGACGCTCAGCCGCCATAGAAACTAAAGGTTCCTTCCAGGCCTTTATTAAATTGACATGATAGATTTGCATTTTTTCCGTTTGTCGGGTTGGTGGACTTTATAATTCACATCCCCTATTTTCTCTACAACCTCATAGGGCCCTTGCCATTTGGCCAGGAACTTACTTTCTGCGGTGGGAACCAGAACCAGGACCCGGTCACCCGGCTGAAAAACCCTGAGTCTGGCTCCCCGATTGTATATGCGACTTTGGGCCTCTTGAGCCTGTCTCATATGCTCTTGTACTATGGGCATTACAGCTGTGATACGGTCCTGCATCTGTAGAACATGTTCCACCACGGAGCGGTGGGGAGAGGGCTCCTCTTCCCACGACTCCTTCGCAATATCCAACAGCCCCGGGGTGTCGCCCATACAAAAGCTCAAACGGGGAAAACCCAGTAGATGACTGAGGCACCTCACGAACAGCAAACATTAAGTAGGGGAGCAGGCAATCCCAATCTCTCCCGTCTGCCTCAACCACCCTTTTTAACATTCTCTTGAGGGTTTTGTTGAAGCGCTCCACCAACCCATCAGTTTGAGGGTGATAGACTGATGTCCTTAACTGTTTTATACCCAGCAGCTTACACAAACCTTTCATTACGTTGGACATAAAGGTGTCCCTTGATCCGTCAGGATCTCTTTGGGAATGCCTGTTCTAGCAAACATATGAAACAGTTCCCGGGCAATTGTTTTCGCTGACGTGTTCCGCAGAGGAACCGCCTCTGGATACCTGGTGGCATAGTCTAAAACCACAAGAATGTATTGATGTCCCTTTGCAGACTTCACCAGGGGCCCCACCAAATCCATCGCAATCCGGTGAAAAGGTACCTCAATGATGGGCAACGGTACCAAGGGTCCCCGGTAATGAGGTGCAGGGACGTCAACTGACATTCTGGGCAAGACGCACAGAATCGTTTGACTTCTGCAAATACCCCAGGCCAAAAAACCTTTGGAGTACCCGTTGCTGAGTTTTCTCAGCTGCCAGGTGTCCTCCCATGGGGTTTTTATGAGCCAGGTCAAGTACCACTTTCCTGTGCGATTTGGGAACAACTAGTTGCTCTACGACTTCACCCCTTATATTATCAACACGATAAAGAAGATCGTGGTTGACAGCAAAGTGAGGATACACATTCTCCAAGCCCTTATTGTGGGCAACCCCATTAACCACAGCAACATTTTCCCAAGCATGAGCTAACGTTGGGTCCCTCAATTGGGATGTGCCAAAGTTATCCTGAGAACAGTTTATTTCTGGCATAGGCAACTCTTCCACAGTCTCTTGAGGTCTCTCAGACTCCCCAACTAGCACAGAGAAGGGGAACTCGTCAGGCTCCACTGGGGCCAGTCCAACGGCTGAGACTTCAGAACCTGAATCCCCAATGTCAGGCAGGCTAGCAGGACTTTCATCCCCCACACTTAGGGAGATTCGAGGTGGAAACTCGACCATCCACAGGTCCCAGAATAAAGGAAAGTCCCGTCCTAGTATGACACTATGCATCAGGGATTTAGATACTCCAACCTCATGGGACGTCACACCAAACTGAGTCTCAATGGGGACCACGGCTGTACAATAACTCTTTGCATCACCATGTATGCACAAAACACCCATGCACTGTTTTTCAGCTGGTCTGGAGCTACCAGGTCTGAATGTACAAGCGTAACGAGGCTCCCAGAATCCAGCAAGGCCTGGACACTCCTTCCACCTACTTTGACCCGTGCCATGTGAGCCAGCGCCGATGTCAGACACGCCGGATGAGCGAAGAAGGATAGGCGCCGAGCTGCTCCACACTCCATAGGTTCTGGGACGAGAGGACATTTGGCAGCCACATGCCCCCGGGCTTTGCACCTCCAGCACTGGACACCGGTCCCTGGTAGGGTCTCTTTCAGCAGCCTAGTATCCACGTTGGTCTTCATCCATGTTTTCGAACCAGCATCAGCATTTAAGGTTGCTGCGCCTCTTCCCGCCACTGCGGGCAGGCGCCGCTTTACAGGCAAGTTCTCGGGGTCAGACCCCCTGCCAAAAACCCCTCTGCCGCCAGGTAGCGTTCAACCATCTCAACTAACTCATTGACGGACTTTGGATCAGCGTGACTGACCCATTTTCTTAACTCATACGGCAGCGCTGTCAGGAAGCGATCCATTGTGACCCTTTCGACAATCTGGGGTGCCGTGAGTATCTCAGGCTGCAACCATTTCCGTACCAGATAAATTAAGTCATGCATCTGTGACCTGGGAGAATTATTAGGTTGGTAATTCCAGCGGTGCACTCGTTGGGCCCGCACAGCAGGAGTGACACCCAAGCGGCGGAGAATTTCTAGCTTTAGCTTCTCATAGTCCTGGGCATCCTCGGCAGACAAATCAAAATACGCTTTCTGAGAGTCACCCGTTAGAAAGCGGAGCAACCAACCCCGCCCACTGAGTCTTAGGCCACGCCTCTCGGTCTGCAGTACGTTCAAACGTATTCAGAAACGCTTCCACGTCATCGTGTGGGGTCATTTTCTGAAGAAAATGGCTTGCTTTTACCAACCCAGTATTGCTAGGTCGATCCTGACGTGTATTCGCCAGCTGCTGCAGAACCTCTGCAAGAGTTTCTCTGTCTTTCCGAGCAGCTTCAGCTTGCATTTGCCTGTCTCTTTCTGCGGCCTCAGCCAGTGCTGTCACCTGAGTACTCAACAGACGTACAATTTCCTGCTGCGCCTCCTGCTGGGCAGCCAAAGCCTTTTCATATCTGGCATTAGTCTCTCGCTGGACTGCATTTGCATCTTGCTGGGTTGCACAGGCTTGTGCCAACCTCAATACCAGATCTTCCATCGTATTGGATGAAAAGATGCAATGCAATTAAAGTGACTAGGAGGATGGTATCTGGCAGGGATCCGTCTGCCGCGTCCTCCACCAATTTGTGAACTGTTACGTCCTCTTGCGGGGATTGTCTTGTGTAGAAACAGGAATACTGACACCTTTGTAGCTTGTACGTCAGGCTGTTGCTAGTTTATTTTGTAAGTTGCTCAAAATAACAAACAAAACCAAAACAAACAATAGCCGTCTGGCTCCTACCTATCTCACTCGGCAGCACTAGCTAAACTCATAACACAAAACACAAAGAGCATTTTCAAGGGGAAAAACAGAGCAACTTACAGTTCAGCAGTTAGATCAAAAGCGACCACTCTCAGAGCTCCTAGGCTTGCAGCTTCTCAAACAGACTGCACACACACCCAGAGAGAGCCCCTGTGTCAGGCCTGCTGACCTGATTAATACCTCTGTGTGAGCAGTCCCCACAGGCAGGTAAAACCCGGACTGGCTCTGGGTGGTCAGGGAACCCACCCAACTCTTCCCTGACCGGCTCCAGGACCCTAAACTGGCTTTCCTTTTTCCCAGGAAGCTTCTAGAAACAAAGAAAACCAAACCTTCCTGGAGCCTTTTAACACATGAAGTGCCGGATACTTGGTGCAATGTACACACCATCCAGCACCTTCTCTGCCAAACATTGTGACACCCTGTCACATACCCCTCTCTCTGTTCGAACCCGTGGGTACGGACACTTTCCATAAACATACAATGAGTTCGGGAGAGAGCGTCAGCATTGGCCTGCAGCTTTCCTGCCCTGTGCTCCACTGAGAAATTATAATCCTGTAGTGACAGGAACCAGCGAGTCACCCTTGCATTATGACCTTTGGCCCGTGACATCCAGGTAAGAGGGGAGTGATCTGTCACCAACTGAAATCGACGGCCTAGCAGATAGTATCGCAGAGTCTCCACAGCCCATTTGATGGCCAAACACTCGCGCTCCACGATACTATAGTTTTTCTCAGCCGGGGTTAGCTTCCTACTCAAATATATCACTGGGTGTTCCTCTCCATGCACCAACTGTGACAACACGGCCCCTAGGCCCACATTGGAAGCATCTGTTTGAACAACAAACTTTTTTTGAAATCAGGAGCAATCAAAACTGGCCCACTGCATAACACCTCCTTGAGTTTACAGAACGCAACCTCAGCATCTTTGTTCCAAGAAATTCCCCTGAGCTTTTGCCTTTGATTAGGTCCGTAAGTGGAGCAGCTATGGTGGCAAAATCTGGAATAAACCTCTGGTAATACCCTACCATGCCCAGAAACGTCCTCACCTGTTTTTTTGTACAAGGTTGAGGCCACTCCTTAATTGCCTGTACCTTTTGAGCCTGAGGCTTGATGAGGCCTTTACCAATAATGTACCCTAGGTAACGTGCCTCTTCAAGGCCCAGGGCACATTTCTTGGGATTGGCCGTTAGACCAGCCTGTCGAATTGAGTTTACCACCGCTTGGACCTTGGGAAGATGACTCTCCCAGTCCGAGCTGAATATCACCACGTCGTCAAGGTATGCCGAGCCGAAGTGCCGGTGTGGCCTGAGGACTTCATCCATCAACCTTTGAAAGGTGGCGGGGGCCCCATGAAGCCCAAATGGCATTCTCACATACTGGAACAGGCCCTGTGGAGTAGAAAATGCTGTCTTTTCTCTAGCCGTTGAAGTAAGTGGAATCTGCCAATAACCTCTGGTTAGATCTAGGGTGGTGATGTACCTAGCTGGACCTAACCTTTCTATTAACTCATCCACCCGTGGCATGGGATAAGCGTCAAACTTTGAGATCTCGTTTAATTTGCGAAAGTCATTGCAAAACCGTAAGGACCCATCCGGTTTTGGTACCAACACGACCGGGCTACTCCAATCACTATGGGACGGTTCAATAACACCTAGCTCCAACATTCTCTGGATCTCACCTGCTACGGTCTGTCTGCGGGCTTCAGGAATGCGATATGGCTTCAAGCGAACCCGAGCTTGCGGATCTGTAACAATATCATGCTTAGTTACATGAGTGCAACCTGGCCACTCTGAAAACACATCGGCATTCCTAAGGAGGAATTCCTTCACCTCTTGGGCTTGTGCCCTTGACAGAGTCTCCGAGACCTTCACCTCAGTAACTCCCTCCTGAAGTGCAGGACTGAGACGCTCAGCCGCCATAGAAACTAAAGGTTCCTTCCAGGCCTTTATTAAATTGACATGATAGATTTGCATTTTTTTCCGTTTGTCGGGTTGGTGGACTTTATAATTCACATCCCCTATTTTCTCTACAACCTCATAGGGCCCTTGCCATTTGGCCAGGAACTTACTTTCTGCGGTGGGAACCAGAACCAGGACCCGGTCACCCGGCTGAAAAACCCTGAGTCTGGCTCCCGATTGTATATGCGACTTTGGGCCTCTTGAGCCTGTCTCATATGCTCTTGTACTATGGGCATTACAGCTGTGATACGGTCCTGCATCTGTAGAACATGTTCCACCACGGAGCGGTGGGGAGAGGGCTCCTCTTCCCACGACTCCTTCGCAATATCTAACAGCCCCGGGGTGTCGCCCATACAAAAGCTCAAACGGGGAAAACCCAGTAGATGACTGAGGCACCTCACGAACAGCAAACATTAAGTAGGGGAGCAGACAATCCCAATCTCTCCCGTCTGCCTCAACCACCCTTTTAACATTCTCTTGAGGGTTTTGTTGAAGCGCTCCACCAACCCATCAGTTTGAGGGTGATAGACTGATGTCCTTAACTGTTTTATACCCAGCAGCTTACACAAACCTTTCATTACGTTGGACATAAAAGGTGTCCCTTGATCCGTCAGGATCTCTTTGGGAATGCCTGTTCTAGCAAACATATGAAACAGTTCCCGGGCAATTGTTTTCGCTGACGTGTTCCGCAGAGGAACCGCCTCTGGATACCTGGTGGCATAGTCTAAAACCACAAGAATGTATTGATGTCCCTTTGCAGACTTCACCAGGGGCCCCACCAAATCCATCGCAATCCGGTGAAAAGGTACCTCAATGATGGGCAACGGTACCAAGGGTCCCCGGTAATGAGGTGCAGGGGACGTCAACTGACATTCTGGGCAAGACGCACAGAATCGTTTGACTTCTGCAAATACCCCAGGCCAAAAACCTTTGGAGTACCCGTTGCTGAGTTTTCTCAGCTGCCAGGTGTCCTCCCATGGGGTTTTTATGAGCCAGGTCAAGTACCACTTTCCTGTGCGATTTGGGAACAACTAGTTGCTCTACTGACTTCACCCCTTATATTATCAACACGATAAAGAAGATCGTGGTTGACAGCAAAGTGAGGATACACATTCTCCAAGCCCTTATTGTGGGCAACCCCATTAACCACAGCAACATTTTCCCAAGCATGAGCTAACGTTGGGTCCCTCAATTGGGATGTGCCAAAGTTATCCTGAGAACAGTTTATTTCTGGCATAGGCAACTCTTCCACAGTCTCTTGAGGTCTCTCAGACTCCCCAACTAGCACAGAGAAGGGGAACTCGTCAGGCTCCACTGGGGCCAGTCCAACGGCTGAGACTTCAGAACCTGAATCCCCAATGTCAGGCAGGCTAGCAGGACTTTCATCCCCCACACTTAGGGAGATTCGAGGTGGAAACTCGACCATCCACAGGTCCCAGAATAAAGGAAAGTCCCGTCCTAGTATGACACTATGCATCAGGGATTTAGATACTCCAACCTCATGGGACGTCACACCAAACTGAGTCTCAATGGGGACCACGGCTGTACAATAACTCTTTGCATCACCATGTATGCACAAAACACCCATGCACTGTTTTTTCAGCTGGTCTGGAGCTACCAGGTCTGAATGTACAAGCGTAACGAGGCTCCCAGAATCCAGCAAGGCCTGGACACTCCTTCCACCTACTTTGACCCGTGCCATGTGAGCCAGCGCCGATGTCAGACACGCCGGATGAGCGAAGAAGGATAGGCGCCGAGCTGCTCCACACTCCATAGGTTCTGGGACGAGAGGACATTTGGCAGCCACATGCCCCGGGCTTTGCACCTCCAGCACTGGACACCGGTCCCTGGTAGGGTCTCTTTCAGCAGCCTAGTATCCACGTTGGTCTTCATCCATGTTTTCGAACCAGCATCAGCATTTAAGGTTGCTGCGCCTCTTCCCGCCACTGCGGGCAGACGCCGCTTACAGGCAAGTTCTCGGGTCAGACCCCCTGCCAAAACCCCTCTGCCGCCAGGTAGCGTTCAACCATCTCAACTAACTCATTGACGGACTTTGGATCAGCGTGACTGACCCATTTTCTTAACTCATACGGCAGCGCTGTCAGGAAGCGATCCATTGTGACCCTTTCGACAATCTGGGGTGCCGTGAGTATCTCAGGCTGCAACCATTTCCGTACCAGATAAATTAAGTCATGCATCTGTGACCTGGGAGAATTATTAGGTTGGTAATTCCAGCGGTGCACTCGTTGGGCCCGCACAGCAGGAGTGACACCCAAACGGCGGAGAATTTCTAGCTTTAGCTTCTCATAGTCCTGGGCATCCTCGGCAGACAAATCAAAATACGCTTTCTGAGAGTCACCCGTTAGAAACGGAGCAACCAACCCCGCCCACTGAGTCTTAGGCCACGCCTCTCGGTCTGCAGTACGTTCAAACGTATTCAGAAACGCTTCCACGTCATCGTGTGGGGTCATTTTCTGAAGAAAATGGCTTGCTTTTACCAACCCAGTAAAAGCCTTTTCATATCTGGCATTAGTCTCTCGCTGGACTGCATTTGCATCTTGCTGGGTTGCACAGGCTTGTGCCAACCTCAATACCAGATCTTCCATCGTATTGGATGAAAAGATGCAATGCAATTAAAGTGACTAGGAGGATGGTATCTGGCAGGGATCCGTATGCCCGCGTCCTCCACCAATTTGTGAACTGTTACGTCCTCTTATGGGATTGTCTTGTGTAGAAACAGGAATACTGACACCTTTGTAGCTTGTACGTCAGGCTGTTGCTAGTTTATTTTGTAAGTTGCTCAAAATAACAAACAAAACCAAAACAAACAATAGCCGTCTGGCTCCTACCTATCTCACTCGGCAGCACTAGCTAAACTCATAACACAAAACACAAAGAGCATTTTCAAGGGGGAAAACAGAGCAACTTACAGTTCAGCAGTTAGATCAAAAAGCGACCACTCTCAGAGCTCCTAGGCTTGCAGCTTCTCAAACAGACTGCACACACACCCAGAGAGAGCTCCCGTGTCAGGCCTGCTGACCTGATTAATACCTCTGTGTGAGCAGTCCCCACAGGCAGGTAAAACCCGGACTGGCTCTGGGTGGTCAGGGAACCCACCCAACTCTTCCCTGACCGGCTCCAGGACCCTAAACTGGCTTTCCTTTTCCCAGGAAGCTTCTAGAAACAAAGAAAACCAAACCTTCCTGGAGCCTTTTAACACATGAAGTGCCGGATACTTGGTGCAATGTACACACCATCCAGCACCTTCTCTGCCAAACATTGTGACACCCTGTCACAATATATATATATATATATATATAATATTCAGGAAGAGTAGACTCTCTAGGCTGTCGGTCCAGAAGACACTGAGGATATGCTGGAGGAGGGTCTATTTTATACTTCCTGTCACTTCCTGGATGGAGGCGGGTCATCTCTCATGGTATGCCGTCAAAGAGGATTCATGAAAAGGAAATTACCGGTAAGTAATATGTTTTTTTCTAGAGAAATACGACAATAAAAGGCTTTACCACATATAACTTCAACGGTGAATGCTAAATATATTTATATTTTTCTACTGCTATACATCAATAAAGGCTTTTCAAGATATAAGTGAAGCAGCGAATGTATATTTCTTTTTCTACTGTTTTACGTCTCTAAAGGTTTTTCACGATATAAGTGCAGTAGCAAATGGCGAATGTATATGTATTTTTCTACTGCAATATGCCAGTAAAATCTTTACTAGATATGACTGCAACAGTGAACTGAGAACATATTTTTCTTGTAGTACTGAAATACGCCCCTATACACTTTCACCAGAAATAGCTGCAGAAGTGACCTGAGAATATATTTTTCTTGTTGGACTGATATAGTACCCTTTCAACTGAAATAAGTGCAGAAATGAACTGAGATTATGTTTTCTTGTAGTACTAAAATACACACCTATACACTTTCACCAGAAATAACTGCAACAGTGCAGTAACATAGTAACATAGTAACAGTACATAAGGCCAAAAAAAGATATCTGTCCATTAAGTTCGGCCTGTCATCCTGCTTGTTGATCCAGAGGAAGGCAAAAAAAAAACTGTGAGGTAGAAGCCAATTTTCCCCACTTAAGGGGAATAAAAAATTCCTTCCCAACTCCAATCAGGCAATCAGAATAACTCCCTGGATCAACGACCCATCTCTAGTAGCTATAACCTGTAATATTATTTTACTCCAGAAATACATCCAGGACCCTCTTGAATTCCTTTATTGTACTCACCATCACCACCTCCTCAGGCAGAGAGTTCCCTAGTCATACTGCTCCTACCTTAAGGGTTTCTGTCATCAAGTTTTGACATAATAAGCTGTCTGACATTAGCTATGTGCTTATGTCAGAGCAGCTTGATAATGTCTTTTTATAAAAATCCGATTTATATTTTGGCTGAAAACGTACTTTTATAATATGTAAATTAGCCTCTAGGAGCAGGGGCGTTGCCCTGCTCCTAGAAGCTCCGCGTGGCAACCTGCTGGCACGCCTTCTTACTTTGAGTGACAGTGCCGGGCAGCGATCCTCCACCACTGTCTCCTTCTGAAATCCCGCGCCTGCGCCGCCGCTCTGTATTCGGCGCAGGCGCGGTGAGCAGAGGATGCTGGTGCCTGCCGTCCTCAGCTCACTGCGCCTGCGCTGAATACCTCTGAGTACACCCGGAAGCAAGGACAGCGGGGATTTCAGAAGGAGACAGTGGTGGAGGATCGCTGCCCGGCACTGTCACTCAAAGTAAGAAGGGCGTGCCAGCAGGTTGTCGCACGGAGCTTCTAGGAGCAGGGCAACGCCCCCTGCTCCTAGAGGCTAATTTACATATTATAAAAGTACGTTTTTCAGCCAAAATATAAATCGGATTTTTATAAAAAGACATTATCAAGCTGCTCTGACATTAGCACATAGCTAATGTCAGACAGCTTATAATGTCAAAACTTGATGACAGAAACCCTTTAAAGAATCCTCTTCTGTTTGTGTGCAAACTAGGGCTGCACGATATGAGAATTTTGTGCGATTGCGATTAGGGCCCTAAAAATTGCGATAACGATATGCGATGCGATATTTTAAGGGAATTGTGCTAGAGGTCTATCTGCTTGGATTTTCGAGGTAAAAGCACACACAGACGACTGAATGTGAAATGTAGTTATGCTGAACTCAAGAACTGAAATGCACAGTGTTTTTCAAAATAAAATACATATTTGCATTACTGCAAAAGTACAAAATACAGAACTTGACATTTTCTTAATAGCACTGCACAGAACAGATAAATAAAATAGATATAAGAACATGTTCATTAAAATAGCGACTTTCCACCAGCCCCTCCTCCCTCCCCGCACTGTAACTGATGTATCACTGGCCGCGCTGTGCAGCATAGCGGCCGGAGATACAGTGTCAGTGTCACGTAGAAAGTCAACCATCGCTTTATAAGACGCACTGCCATTCCCCCCACTTTTTGGGGGAAAGTGTGTCTTATAAAGCGAAAAATACGGTAATATAATTGCAGCATTTTTGGGTCAGCAAATTGCGATTGCGATATGGCGATTAATTGCGATTGCGATTGCTTTCGCGATATATTGTGCAGGCCTAGTGCAAACCTTCTTTCCCCCAGACGCAGAGGATGTCCCCTCGTCACAGTCCTGGGGATACATAGATGATGGGATAGATCTCTGTAATGACCTCTGATATATTTATACATAGTTATTAGATCTCCCCTCAGTCGTCTTTTTTCTAAAGTGAATAACCCTAATTTTGATAATCTTTCAGGGTACTGTCCAAAACTGTACACAGTACTCCATGTGTGGTCTGACTAGCGATTTGGAAAGTGGTAGGACTATGTTCTCATCACGGGCATTTATGCCCCTTTTACTGCAACCCATTATATTATTAGCCTTGGCGGCAGCTGCCTAACACTGTTTTTTGCAGCTTAGTTTGCTGTTTGTTAAAATTCCTAGATCCTTTTCCATGTCAGTGTTACTGAGTGTTTTACCATTTAGTATGTATAGGTGACTTGCATTATTCCTTCCCATGTGCATAACTTTATATCTGTTAGTGTTAAACTTCATCTGCCACTTATCTGCCCAAGCTTCCGATCTATCCAGATCCCTCTGCAGCAGTATATTGTCCTCTTCAGTGTTAATTACTTTACACAGTTTAGTGTCATCTGCAAAAATTTATGCAAGCCTTCTACAAGATCATTAATAAATATATTGAAAAGAATACGGCCCAATACAGACCCCTGAGGTACACCACTAGTGACAGTGACCCAATCTGAGTGTGTACCGTTAATAACCACCCTCTGTTTTCTATCACTCAGCCAGTTACTTACCCACTTGCAGACATTTTCTCCCAGACCAAGCATTCTCGTTTTATATACTAACCTGTTATGTGGTACAGTGTCAAATGCTTTGGAGAAGTCCAGATATACGACATCAATTGATTTAACGCTGTCAAGTCTAGAACTTACCTCCTCTGGAACTGATAAAATTAGTTTGGCATGACCGATCCCTCATGAAGCCATGCTGATATGGAGTTATTTGCTTATTTCCGTTGAGATCCTCTAAGATAGCATCTCTCAGAAAACCTTCAAACAGTTTACCCACAACAGATGTTAAACTTACCGGCCTATAGTTTTCGGCCTCTGTTTTTAGACCCTTTTGAATATTGGCACCACATTTGCTATGCGCTAATCCTGTGGAACATTCCTTGTCAGTATAGAGACTGCAAATATCAGAAATAAGGGTCTGGCTGTGACATTACTTAATTCCTTTAGGATACGGGGTGTATGCAATCCGGTCCTGGCGATTTGTCTATTTTAATCTTTTTAAGTCGCTGTTGTACTTCTTCTTGGGTCAGACAGGACACTTTTAATGAGGAATTTATTTTTCCATTCAGCATTTCATCTGACAGTTTACTTTCCTCAGTGAATACATTGGATAAAAAATATTCAACAGCTTTGCTTTCTCCTCGTCGCTCTCTGCAACTCCCCCTCATTACTCTTTAAAGGGCCGACACCTTCAGATTTATACTTTTTACATTTATATAATTAAAGAACATTTTTGGGTTCGTTTTCTCTCTTTGGCAATGAATCTCTCGCTCTCTAGTTTGGCCTCTTTTATTTGTTTTTACATATTCTATTTTTCCTTATAGTTTTTCCGTGCTTCCTCGCTACCCTCCTTTTTAGGGAAATATATGCTTTTTTTGTCATTCATTGCTTTCTTTACAGTTCTATTTATCCACATTGATTTCTTTATGTTCCTTAACCTTTTATTCCCGTAACTCTCACAGTGAGATTTTAGGATGCTTTTAACAACATCTCATTTTGTGGCTGTATTTTTATTTTTGAGGACTTTGTCCCAGTTAGTTAGGCCTATGGCCTCTCTTAGTTGGCTAAACTTAGCTTTTTTGAAGTTTGGTATTTTTGTTCATCCCTATAGAAATGCTCTTTTGAATGATAATATGAAGGATATTACTTTATGGTCACTATTTCCCAAGTGTCCCCCGACTTGCACGTCTGTTGTTCTGTCAGGTCTATTGGTTAATACTAAGTCCAGTATGGCCATCCCTCTAGTCGGGCCCTGAACCAGTTGGGAAAGGTAATTGTCTTTGGTTATTGCCAAGAACCTGTTTCCTTTATGTGATGTACAGCTTTCAGTTTCCCAGTCTATATCTGGGTAGTTGAAGTCCCCATAATAACCACCTCATTATGATTTGTGGTCTCGTCTATCTTGTTTAGTAGTAGATTTTCTGTGGACTTTTGGTATATTAGGTGGTTTATAGTAAACTCCTATTAGTAATTTATTATTATTTTGGCTCCATGTAACTCTACCCACAGTGACTCCACATGTTCATGTCCCTCACTTATATCTTCTCGGACTGGGGGCTTTAGACAGGACTTTACATAAAGCCAGACCCCTCCACATCTCCAGTTTTGACAATCCTTACTACACAGACTGTAACCTTGTACATTAACTGCCCAGTCATAGCTATCATCCAGCCATGTCTCAGTTATTCCCACTATGTCATAGTCCTCCTCACACATCACTAATTCCAGTTCCTCAGTTTTGTTAGTCAGGCTTCTGGCATTAGTATACATACATGCATATATTTTTATTTTGTTCACTGAAATACGCCCCTATACGCTTTCACCAGAAATAACTGCAGCAGTGCAGTGCGTATTTATTTATCTTTTTTTATATGAAATACACCCCTATACTCTTTCACCAATGAAAATGAATGCAACCGTGCAGTGCGTTTAAATGTTTAGTGTATTACTGAAATTTCACCCTATACTCTTTCACCAGAAATGACTGCTAACGTGCAGTGCGTTAAATTTTTTTTGTGTATTATTGAAATACCGCCCTGTACTCTTTCACCAGAAATGACTGAAAATGTGCAGTGTGTTTATATTTTTGGTGTATTACTGAAATACCGCCCTATAATCTTTAACCAAAAATGACCGCACATGATTTTAGCATAAATAACAAAAGTGACCTACGTATATATTTATCTTTTTCCACAGGTAAAAGCCACTAAAGGCTTTTCAACATAGCACTTGCACCCCAATAACTAATTGCTGGAATGACAGAGCTGTATTACGAGACTATCTGGATCCCCAAGTAATGTTTTCCTGCACTTGTAAATCACTTTTTTTCACAATGAGGATTTTCTATGACTCTCCCTAGCATCTGCACATGTCTCTCCCTGCCTGTGAAATGATTGCTCTCTATATCCTTTCTCTGCACTAGTAAATCGCTTTTTTCCATTTTTATTTCACTCTCCCTAGCGCCTGCATACACGTCTGTCCCTGAACAAAGTACGATTGTGAATGGCAGAATCTAAGATAGCCGCCTTATTTATAGGGCTGTGACATCACTGGGCTGGCTGGCTGCTGATTGGCTGCATGCATGGCATAATGGGTCATCCTGCCTTCCCAGAGATCTTTGCCCCATGTCCTCACACGTGTAGCCACCATTGTAGCAGCCATGTTAGGAAAAATTATGATTCGTTACCACGAGCGCAAGGAAATTCGCATTCGTTGAGAATCGATTTTTTCCTGAAATTCTAAATGACTTTGTCAGCTTCGATTCGCTCATCTCTAATCAAGACCTCCCACTCTTCTCATGACAATCCTACTTTTCACACTTATAGAAACTTACACACCATTAACTGCCAGAAACTTATTGACTACCCACAGTTAGCTCTTACCCCAATCCCTTCCATCTTCTGGCCAGACCTTGCTGCCAATTATTACAACCAGACCCTCAAAACCACCCTAGATGAAGTTGCTCTAGTATCAATCCGACCCTCCCGACACAGAACACGGCAACCCTGGCACACATCTGAAACACGTTTTCTCCAGCTCTACTCCAGATCTGCAGAACGCTTATGGAGAAAATCGTGAATATCAGCAGTCTTCCTCCATTATAAATTTATGCTCAAAGCATACAATTTGGCCTTCAACACTGCCAAACAAAAGTACTTCACCTCTCTCATCTCCTCACTCTCAAAACACCCAAAGTGGCTCTTTGACACTTTTCATTCCCTTCTAAGCCCTAAAGTTCCAGAACCTGTCACTAACCTCTCCACTGATGGCATGGCCACTTACTTCAGAGACAAGATTGTCAGTATCCAGCAAGAAATAATCTCCCAGTCCCCAAATAATTTCAATTCTCCTACCTTCTATTCCTTCATGTGCTCTCTCTCCTTTTTGACCATATAACAGAGGAAGAAATCTCCAGGCTTCTCTCTTCTTCTCGACCCACGACCTAAAGCAGTGATCCTACTCCATCACACCTCCTCTAGTCCCTCTCCCTGCTGTCATTATTCACCTAACTACAATGTTTAACCTCTCTCTCTATTCTGGTATCTTTCCCTCCTCTTTCAAAAAAAACCTCTCGGTTAGTGATGGGCAGCATAGGCAATATTGATTTTCGCAATATTTTGCAAATTCTAGAACTTGTGATCTCCAGTCATTATTTTCTTGATTGCAAAAATCGGCAATATGCCCGTATTACATGCGTGGCTCACTTTTGCTCCATTTTTCAAGCTACTAGACACTAATCCCTATCACTGCACAGTAATTCTGATCACACTAACTAACACCCTGCACTAGAATCAGCTACACTATATCACTATCTAACCTACACTGACTATCTCCCATTAACTATCTGTATTATATATATGAGCTAACTAACTATCAAAATGTAATTGAATAAGGATCCAGATGACTCAGCAAAGCATAGAGCACAGCAATGACACTACTCTCTCTCTCTCTCTCTCTCTCTCTCATAACTGTAAAAAACAGCAGATAATGGCTGTTGGGGACTTTCCTAAATAGTAAGGGGTAGGCAACTTTACTATTGGTTACTAGGATGTTGCTAAGCTCAGACAAAGATATTGCAGCCTTCTAATTGGCCCACAAGCAAGAAGCAGTGAGGGTACTAATGAAAAAAAAATCTAGAATATTCGCGATTACGAAGATATAGCTCTATATTCTAGATCTTCACAAATTCTTGAAGTGGTGATATTTGTGATACAAATTCGCGATTAGAATATTTGTGATCAACACTACTCTTGACCCGACCTGTGCTGCTAGCTTGGACTCAGATCTTTCCTTTGTTGCCATATTCAATCACTTACACGCTCTTGTCATCTGCACCTCAAGAATATTGGCAGAATCCTCCCTTTTATTACAGTGGAAACGGCTAAAAATCTTGCTGTTGCCTTGATTAATTCTTGTCTTGACTACTGCAATGCATTACTAATCAGTCTCCCTCTCACTAAACTCTGCCCCCTTAAGTCTGTCATAAATGATGCAGTCAGGCTCATCTATCTATCCAACCGCTACACTGATGCCACTAGCCTATGCCAGTCACTTCACTGGTTGCCCATCCACCAAATAATACAGTTTAAACTTCTCATACTCACCCACAAAGCTCTCCACGGTGCTGCACCTCCATACATCTCCTCCCTCATTTCCGACTACCACCCTATTCGTGCTTTCCATTCTGTTAGTGACCTAAGATTAACACCCTCCATAATTCGTACCTTTCTTTTCAAGACTTTTCTCGAGCTGCACCTACTCTCTGGAATACTCTGCCCCAGAATATCATGTCAATTCACAACTTCTCCACTCGTGACTTTAACGTGCCTTAAAAACACATCTTTTCAGACAGGCTTATCAAGCTACCTATAATGACTATTTCCCGAGTAAACCTCTCCCCAACCAACTTCTCTGGCCTGAACTCAATCTAATAATCCCAAACCCAAAGCAGATCGGCCGCCACCACTCCTTTCAGTTCAATAATGGCTTGAATACTACTTACCACAATCAACTACCTTATGTGTCACCCCAATTCCTCATAGATTGTTAGCTCTTGCGAGCAGGGCCCGGACTCCTAGTGTTTCAGTTGTATTTTAGCCAGTTACTTTTGTTTTGTACTGTACATGCACCCTATAAATTCGTAAAGCACTGTGGAATATGGTGGTGCTATATAAATAAATATTATTATTATCTTTTATATCCTTTTGTTTGATTACATCTGCAGACTGTCCATTATTTCTTTCTGTTTGAAACTCATCAGAGAGCTGCTAATAGCTTGATTTGTAGCCCATATCTTTCCTAACAGCTCATAAACACTGATTAAAGCTAAATTGTCAAACTGCTAAGAATATAAGTGTGTGTGTGTGTGTGTGGGGGGGTTATCAAACTGGTGTAAAGTAGAACTGGCTTAGTTGCCCATAGCAACCAATCAAATCCCACCTTTAATTTTCACAGGAACCACATTTACCCAGTGGGCTGTAAAGGACATACATTGTCCTTGACCATAGTTACAGTTCCACATGTCGGCACTGGCATAAACTGTACTAGATAACGACAGGCTCAAGGACTGGCCCACCTTATGCTCAAAATATATGTTCTGGGGTGGTAGAGCTTTTTTAGAGAATTGAAGCCACTAACGTCTAAGTTACACAGGGGAGTATCCCTGTCCACCTGCATCAGTAAGAAATCGTTCAGTAAGATTGACTGAAGTTCATGCACAGTTTCCTGGCCATTTTCAAGACATGTTGCAGTTGGGTGGAAAACTTCAGGATAGTTATAGCTCCACACAACGGCCCTACCGTGAACTGTTCCAGACAATGACAGGCTGCACCACCTTCTGCTTAACATACTTATGCAGATCTGGTACAGCTACAGTTTTAGAGAAATAATGACGCTTGCGACTCTCCAACTTGGCTCAGCCGTTGGATGAGTGCACACATACTGTTGTCTTTTTGCAATCGCCTCGGTGATCAATTGCTTGTGAAATGTGTGACGAGTAGCCAGTAGGATACATAGCTCCATTCTGCTGAGGTGGTGGAGCCTTCACTGCTGGAGATGGGGGTGGCGCACTGGGAGATGCAGAGGTTGCTGCATCAGGCTGTATCACTACATGATTTTCCCAGGCCCCTTTGTGGTGATGCTCCATGTGTTGAGACATGGCTCTGGTGCCAACATTAGCACCTTGACTGCGCTTCACCTTCTGCCCACATATCCTGCATACCGCCATGCTAACATCCTCCAGTGACGTAATCAAAAATTCCCACACTGCCGAGGTGTTGCTCACACAGCGCCAGCCGCACAGCAAAAGATGGAGCAAAAGCAGAGTGGCCGTCCCTAGCCAGTACACCTGCTATTGCCCACTGCACCTAGGGACTGAGCACACCAAAGCCAGCTCCAAGGAGTTCCCTGGTGCGGAAGTTCTTCAGACAATGTGCTGACGACAAGAAGTGAGTGGTTTGCATGCTGTGCAATTAGAGCCTGAAGCGAGGCATAAATGTTCTAAACCTGAGCACCACCTGCATGACCAGGCATCTAAATGAAAAGCATGAGCTACAGTGGAGTACAGACCTCAAAAACCACGAAAGATCTCAGGCTCCTCCTGCTCCTGCTTCTGGTGCAGTCTCAGCCTCTTCCATCCCCTCTGGATTGACAGTGGCACCTGCCACCCCGCAAACAGAGGATGTGGCAGCAACACCACCACCTCCACCACCGTCACCCAGCATGTCCACACTGTCCAATGGGAGCCTTCAGCTGTCCATCCCTCAAACACTGGAGAAAAAGAGGAAGTACCTCCCTAACCACCAGTGATCCCTGGCCCTGAATGCCAGTATTTCAAAATTCCTGGCCTTTTGAATGCCTTTGAAGTGGTTGTCCCACAGTACGTGGTTCCTAGCCGTCACTACTTTTCCAGGCGAGCCATCCCTGCCCTCCACAACCAAGTGGTGGACAAAATCAGGTGTTTACCGCGCAACGTCATATGTGGCAAGGTCCACATAACCACCGATAATTGGACCAGAAAGCATGGCCAGGGCCATTATATCTCCCTAACAGCACACTGGGTAAATGCAGTGGCAGCTGGGCCTGAGGCCGATAGCTGTTTGGCGCATGTCCTTCCACCCCCAAGGATTGCTGGGCATTTCTCTTTGCCTTTTGTTGCCTCCTCCTCCTACTCCTCTTCCTCCTCTACCACCTCCTCATCCTCTCAGCATAACACCTTCACCACCAAATTCAGCACAGCCAGGAGGAAACGACAGCAAGCTGTTTTAAAACTCATATGTTTGGGGGAAAACCACACTCCATGCAGGAGCTTTGGATGGGCCTAGAACAACAGATCGATGAGTGGTTGGTGCCACTGAGCCTCAAGCCCGGCCTGGTGGTGTGCGTTAATGGGCAAAATCTCGTAGCAGCTCTGGGCCTAGCCGGTTTGACGCACATCTCTTGCCTGGCGCATGTGCTGAATTTGGTGGTAAGATTCCTGAAAAACTTCCTTGATATGTCAGAGCTGCTGCAGAAAGTGCGAGCTGTCTGTGCGCGCTTTCAGCGATCTCACCCTGCTGCTGATCGCCTGTCAGCATAACTTTGGCCTTTCAGGTCACCGCCTCTTATGTGACGTGCCAACAAGAGGAACTCCACCTTGTACATGCTGGAGAGACTGTGTGAGCTGATGCAGGCAATAGTGTAGTTTCAGCTGCAGCACGCACGGGTCAGTCACTCTGCGGAACAGAAACACTTCACCGCCACTGAGTGGGCCTCCATGTGAGACCTGTGTGCCTTGTTGCACTGCTTTGAGTACTTCACCAACAAGGCCAGTGCCGATGGCACCGTTCTCAGCATTACTATCCCACTTCTATGTCTCCTTGAAAAACGCTTCGGGCGATGATGGAGGAAGATGTGTCACAGCAGGAAGAGGAGGAGGAAGAGGGATCATTTGAACGGTTATTAGGCCAGTCATTCACAGGTGGCTCAGAGGGTGGGTTCCTGCACCAACATAGGCCAGGTACACAATTGTCCAGCCAGGGCACAGTTCTGGAGGAGGGAGGAAGAACCGTGTTCACAGCAGAGTGGTACCTAAAGCTGCCCATGGGCATCACTTGGGTGTGGCTGGGGGATACAGTGTACACTGACGATACACCGCCCACAGAGGACAGCTTGCACACATGAACGACTACATGCTGCAGTGCCTGCGCAGCGACAGCCGAGTTGCCCACATTCTAACTTGTGCTGATTACTGGATCCCGTTACAAGGACAACGTGGCGTCCTAATTCCCTCACTGGAGCGTGATCGGAAGAGCGTGGGACAACACAACAACCAACACCACCAGCTGATTTGCAACGCCTTAGCAGGAGGCAGCATTTCAGCAACATGGTGGAGCAGTATGTATGCACACGCCTACACGTACTGACTGATGGGTCTGCCCCATTCAACTTCTAGGTCTCCAAATTGGGCACATGGCCTGAGCTTTTCCTTTATGCCTAGGTGGTGCTGGCACCACTTATATATATATATAGCTGGGGGGTCTAAAGTGAGTTTGTCCAATGTTAATGAAGAGATGAGCAAGTTAATGGGAAGAGGTAGAAATTTGTATCTCACCAAAGCCATTCTACAAAACATTTTACCGCATATAAGTTGCAGCCCTTAACGCCAGAATAAATTTTTCCAATGAAATAATTCAAAAAAGATTTTACACATATAAGTTCAAGCTCTTCATGCTGAATACAAGATTTTTCGCAAAATATTTCAAATAAAGATTCTACCGCATATAAGTGCAGCGCAAGACCTCTTTCACGCGAACGTGTTCACCCCGTGCAATCCGTGCATAATGCATGGGCACCGACCAGTGGTGAGCAGGCGCAGTGGCTCCTGGACCATTCACTTCAATGGGTCCTTGAGCCGCCCGTCTCTAAAAAGATAGGACATGTTCTATCTTTTTGCAGGACAAAGATGAGACGTTTTCCACAAAATATTTCAAAAGATTTTACCACGTATAAGTGCAGCACTAACGCAGAATACAAGATTGTTTTCCAATGAGTAATAAAAATATTACTTCACTCATGGCACATGCTATGGGTCCGCTTCTCTGTAGCAGGCAGAGGTGGGGATACTTTAAGATGCCTTTATTACATATGAGGGGGCAGGCAGCACAGCCTCCTATATTGGAGTTGTTTAGGTGCTGGACGTCTGTGTAGGGGACCCTGCTCTTTACCTCCTTGCTAGAGCCAGCCTGGAAGGGCCATGTGTTGACCGGACACCCATAGTCCCTCCGATCTTGAAGATTCTCCTCATCGTAGCCCGATTTTGGAGCATAGTGATGATGTCACAGAAGTCCGATGCTGCCCCACAGGGACTCCCAGTCTGCGTGACTGCCATAGGGGCGGAGCTTAATTTGGCGCGGCAGATCAAGATGGAAGTCGCCCACTGATCTGAGGTCTGCAGGTAAGGAGAGATTTAAAAAGGTCTTGCAGGGCTGGCAATATGTCTGATATTGCTTCAGGACAGATGGAGCCTGCTGGAAGTGCAGCTGCAGTAAGTCACATCCAGTGGGGGAAGACTATGGAAAGTTGTATGGCTTATACTAATGTCTTCCTCCCTTATTGTGTTTTTCTCTCGCCTGTTTGCCTATAGAGTAAGAAAGATGGGGTTAAAAAAACAAAATCCTCTCCTAATACTAGAAAGTGTGTGAGTTGTTTGACAAAACTGTCTGATAAAAGTGCCAGGAAACTCTGTAAAACTTGCACTGCTAATATGGCTAAAGACTTAGTCCCATCCATTAGAGATGAACTAAGGGATGTGATTAGAGAGGAGATGCGGTCAGTTCTGGCAGAACAATCCACATCTAACCCTGACCCAATTATTCATAGAACTAAATCACGGGGTAAAGATAATGAATCCCTTTCTTCAGACCCTGATCCATGACGGCAGGGATTTCCTCCCAAAAAAACAAAAAAAGGTGTTGGGTGTGTGTGTGTGTGAAAATAAATAAATAATATATATATATTGTGAACTGTTACGTCCTCTTGTGGGATTGTCTTGTGTAGAAACAGGAATACTGACACCTTTGTAGCTTGTACGTCAGGCTGTTGCTAGTTTATTTTGTAAGTTGCTCAAAATAACAAACAAAACCAAAACAAACAATAGCCGTCTGGCTCCTACCTATCTCACTCGGCAGCACTAGCTAAACTCATAACACAAAACACAAAGAGCATTTTCAAGGGGAAAAACAGAGCAACTTACAGTTCAGCAGTTAGATCAAAAGCGACCACTCTCAGAGCTCCTAGGCTTGCAGCTTCTCAAACAGACTGCACACACACCCAGAGAGGCCCCGTGTCAGGCCTGCTGACCTGATTAATACCTCTGTGTGAGCAGTCCCCACAGGCAGGTAAAACCCGGACTGGCTCTGGGTGGTCAGGGAACCCACCCAACTCTTCCCTGACCGGCTCCAGGACCCTAAACTGGCTTTCCTTTTCCCAGGAAGCTTCTAGAAACAAAGAAAACCAAACCTTCCTGGAGCCTTTTAACACATGAAGTGCCGGATACTTGGTGCAATGTACACACCATCCAGCACCTTCTCTGCCAAACATTGTGACACCCTGTCACATACCCCTCTCTCTGTTCGAACCCGTGTGTAATGGACACTTTCCATAAACATACAATGAGTTCGGGAGAGAGCGTCAGCATTGGCCTGCAGCTTTCCTGCCCTGTGCTCCACTGAGAAATTATAATCCTGTAGTGACAGGAACCAGCGAGTCACCCTTGCATTATGACCTTTGGCCCGTGACATCCAGGTAAGAGGGGAGTGATCTGTCACCAACTGAAATCGACGGCCTAGCAGATAGTATCGCAGAGTCTCCACAGCCCATTTGATGGCCAAACACTCGCGCTCCACGATACTATAGTTTTTCTCAGCCGGGGTTAGCTTCCTACTCAAATATATCACTGGGTGTTCCTCTCCATGCACCAACTGTGACAACACGGCCCTAGGCACATTGGAAGCATCTGTTTGAACAACAAACTTTTTTTGAAATCAGGAGCAATCAAAACTGGCCCACTGCATAACACCTCCTTGAGTTTACAGAACGCAACCTCAGCATCTTTGTTCCAAGAAATTCCCCTGAGCTTTTGGCCTTTGATTAGGTCCGTAAGTGGAGCAGCTATGGTGGCAAAATCTGGAATAAACCTCTGGTAATACCCTACCATGCCCAGAAACGTCCTCACCTGTTTTTTTGTACAAGGTTGAGGCCACTCCTCAATTGCCTGTACCTTTTGAGCCTGAGGCTTGATGAGGCCTTTACCAATAATGTGCCCTAGGTAACGTGCCTCTTCAAGGCCCAGGGCACATTTCTTAGGATTGGCCGTTAGACCAGCCTGTCGAATTGAGTTTACCACCGCTTGGACCTTGGAAGATGACTCTCCCAGTCCGAGGCTGAATATCACCACGTCGTCAAGGTATGCCGAGCGAAGTGCCGGTGTGGCCTGAGGACTCTCGTCCATCAACCTTTGAAAGGTGGCGGGGGCCCCATGAAGCCCAAATGGCATTCTCACATACTGGAACAGGCCCTGTGGAGTAGAAAATGCTGTCTTTTCTCTAGCCGTTGAAGTAAGTGGAATCTGCCAATAACCTCTGGTTAGATCTAGGGTGGTGATGTGCCTAGCTGGACCTAACCTTTCTATTAACTCATCCACCCGTGGCATGGGATAGCGTCAAACTTTGAGATCTCGTTTAATTTGCGAAAGTCATTGCAAAGCCGTAAGGACCCATCCGGTTTTGGTACCAACACGACCGGGGCTACTCCAATCACTATGGGACGGTTCAATAACACCTAGCTCCAACATTCTCTGGATCTCACCTGCTACGGTCTGTCTGCGGGCTTCAGGAATGCGATATGGCTTCAAGCGAACCCGAGCTTGCGGATCTGTAACAATATCATGCTTAGTTACATGAGTGCAACCTGGCCACTCTGAGCTACATCGGCATTCCTGGAAGAATTCCTTCACCTCCTTGGGCTTGTGCCCTTGACAGAGTCTCCGAGACCTTCACCTCAGTAACTCCCTCCTGAAGTTCGGGACTGAGACGCTCAGCCGCCATAGAAACTAAAAGGTTCCTTCCAGGCCTTTATTAAATTGACATGATAGATTTGCATTTTTTTCCGTTTGTCGGGTTGGTGGACTTTATAATTCACATCCCCTATTTTCTCTACAACCTCATTAGGGCCCTTGCCATTTGGCCAGGAACTTGCTTTCTCGCGGTGGGAACCAGAACCAGGACCCGGTCACCCGGCTGAAAAACCCTGAGTCTGGCTCCCCCGATTGTATATGCGACTTTGGGCCTCTTGAGCCTGTCTCATATGCTCTTGTACTATGGGCATTACAGCTGTGATACGGTCCTGCATCTGTAGAACATATGTTCCACCACGGGCGGTGGGAGAGGGCTCCTCTTCCCCTGACTCCTTCGCAATATCTAACAGCCCCGGGGGTATCGCCCATACAAAAGCTCAAACAGGGAAAACCCAGTAGATGACTGAGGCACCTCACAGAACAGCAAACATTAAGTAGGGAGCAGACAATCCCAATCTCTCCCGTCTGCCTCAACCACCCTTTTAACATTCTCTTGAGGGTTTTGTTGAAGCGCTCCACCAACCCATCAGTTTGGAGGTGATAGACTGATGTCCTTAACTGTTTTATACCCAGCAGCTTACACAAACCTTTCATTACGTTGGACATAAAGGTGTCCTTGATCCGTCCAGGATCTCTTTGGGAGATGCCTGTTCTAGCAAACATAGAAACAGTTCCCGGCGCAATTGTTTTCGCTGACGTGTTCCGCAGAGGAACCGCTTCGCCTCTGGATCTGGGGCATAGTCTAAAACCACAGAATGTATTGATGTCCTTGCAGACTTCACCAGGGGCCCCACCAAATCCGTCAAATCCGGTGAAAAAGAGTACCTCAATGATGGGCTGCGGTACAGGGTCCCCTGATGTGCATGCAGGGGACGTCAACTGACATTCTGGGCAGGCCGCACAGAATCGTTTGTTCCTACCAAAATACCCCAGGCCAAAAAACCTTTGGAGTACCCGTTAGCTGAGTTTTCTCAGCTGCCAGGTGTCCTCTCCACTGGAGGTTTCATGAGCCAAGGTCAAGAACCACTTTCCTGTATGCGATTTGGGAACAGCTAGTTGCTCCTACTACTTCACCCCTTATATTGTCAACACGATAAAGAAGATCGTGGTTGACAGCAAAGTGAGGATACACATTCTCCAGAAAGCCCTTATTGTGGGCAACCCCATTAACCACAGCAACATTTCCCAAGCATGAGCTAACGTTGGGTCCCTCAATTGGGATGTGCCAAAGTTATCCTGAGAACAGTTTATTTCTGGCATAGGCAGCTCTTCCACAGTCTCTTGAGGTCTCTCAGACTCCCAACTAGCACAGAGAGAGCTCGTCAGGCTCCACTGGGGCCAGTCCAGCGGCTGAGACTTCAGAACCTGAATCCCCAATGTCAGGCAGGCTAGCAGGACTTTCATCCCCCACACTTAGGGAGATTCGAGGTGGAAACTCCGACCATCCACAGGTCCCAGAATAAAAGGAAAGTCCAGTCCTAGTATGACACTATGCATCAGGGATTTAGATACTCCAACCTCATGGGACGTCACACCAAACTGAGTCTCAATGGGGACCACGGCTGTACAATAACTCTTTGCATCACCATGTATGCACAAAACACCCATGCACTGTTTTTCAGCTGGTCTGGAGCTACCAGGTCTGAATGTACAAAGCGTAGCAGGCTCCCAGAATCCAGCAAGGCCTGGACACTCCTTCCACCTACTTTGACCCGTGCCATGTGAGCCAGCGCCGATGTCAGACACGCCGGATGGCTTGAGAAGAAGGATAGGCGCCGAGCTGCTCCCACACTCCATAGGTTCTGGGACGAGAGGACATTTGGCAGCCACATGCCCCCGGGCTTTGCACCTCCAGCACTGGACACGGTCCCTGGTAGTGTCTCTTTCAGCAGCCTGAAGTATCCCACGTTGGTCTTCATCCATGTTTCGAACCAGCATCAGCATTTAAGGTTGCTGCGCCTCTTCCCGCCACTGCCGGGCAGGCGCCGCTTTACAGGCAAGTTCTCGGGGTCAGACCCCCTGCCAAGAACCCCTCTGCCGCCAGGTAGCGTTCAACCATCTCAGCTAACTCATTGACGGACTTTGGATCAGCGTGACTGACCCATTTTCTTAACTCATACGGCAGCGCTGTCAGGCGATCCATTGTGACCCTTTCGACAATCTGGGGTGCCGTGAGGTATCTCAGGCTGCAACCATTTCCGTGCCAGATAAATTAAGTCATGCATCTGTGACCTGGGAGAATTATTAGGTTGGTAATTCCAGCGGTGCACTCGTTGGGCCCGCACAGCAGAGTGACACCGCGAGCGGAGAATTTCTAGCTTTAGCTTCTCATAGTCTGGGCATCCTCGGCAGACAAATCAAAATACGGCTTTCTGAGAGTCACCCGTTAGAAAGCGGAAGCCAACCCCGCCCACTGAGTCTTAGGCCACGCCCTCTACGGTCTGCAGTTACGTTCAAGCGTGTTCAAGCGCTTCCCACGATCATCGTGTGGGGTCATTTTCGGAAAGAAAATGGCTTGCTTTACCAACCCAGTAAAAGCTTCTTTTCCTTATCTGGCATTGAGTCTCGCTGGACTGCATTTTGCATCTTGCTGGGTTGCACGGGCATTGCGCAACCTCAATGCCAGATCTTCCATGCGTGTTGGATGAAAGATGCAATGCAATTAAAGATTTGACTAGGAGGATGGTATCTGGCAGGATCCAGTATGCCGCGTCCTCCACCAATTTCCTTGAGCTGTTCGCCACATCTTGCGGGATTGTCATGTGTAGAAACAGGAATACTGACACCTTTGTAGCTTGTACGTCAGGCTGTTGCTAGTTTATTTTGTAAGTTGCTCAAAATAACAAACAAAACCAAAACAAACAATAGCCGTCTGGCTCCTACCTATCTCACTCGGCAGCACTAGCTAAACTCATAACACAAAACACAAAGAGCATTTTCAAGGGGAAAAACAGAGCAACTTACAGTTCAGCAGTTAGATCAAAAGCGACCACTCTCAGAGCTCCTAGGCTTGCAGCTTCTCAAACAGACTGCACACACACCCAGAGAGAGCCCCTGTGTCAGGCCTGCTGACCTGATTAATACCTCTGTGTGAGCAGTCCCCACAGGCAGGTAAAACCCGGACTGGCTCTGGGTGGTCAGGGAACCCACCCAACTCTTCCCTGACCGGCTCCAGGACCCTAAACTGGCTTTCCTTTTCCCAGGAAGCTTCTAGAAACAAAGAAAACCAAACCTTCCTGGAGCCTTTTAACACATGAAGTGCCGGATACTTGGTGCAATGTACACACCATCCAGCACCTTCTCTGCCAAACATTGTGACACCCTGTCACATACCCCTCTCTCTGTTCGAACCCGTGGAGTGCGGACACTTTCCATAAACATACAATGAGTTCGGAGAGAGCGTCAGCATTGGCCTGCAGCTTTCCTGCCCTGTGCTCCACTGAGAAATTATAATCCTGTAGTGACAGGAACCAGCGAGTCACCCTTGCATTATGACCTTTGGCCCGTGACATCCAGGTAAGAGGGAGTGATCTGTCACCAACTGAAATCGACGGCCTAGCAGATAGTATCGCAGAGTCTCCACAGCCCATTTGATGGCCAAACACTCGCGCTCCACGATACTATAGTTTTTCTCAGCCGGGGTTAGCTTCCTACTCAAATATATCACTGGGTGTTCCTCTCCATGCACCAACTGTGACAACACGGCCCCTAGGCCCACATTGGAAGCATCTGTTTGAACAACAAACTTTTTTTGAAATCAGGAGCAATCAAAACTGGCCCACTGCATAACACCTCCTTGAGTTTACAGAGCGCAACCTCAGCATCTTTGTTCCAAGAAATTCCCCTGAGCTTTTGCCTTTGATTAGGTCCGTAAGTGGAGCAGCTATGGTGGCAAAATCTGGAATAAACCTCTGGTAATACCCTACCATGCCCAGAAACGTCCTCACCTGTTTTTTGTACAAGGTTGAGGCCACTCCTTAATTGCCTGTACCTTTTGAGCCTGAGGCTTGATGAGGCCTTTACCAATAATGTACCTAGGTAACGTGCCTCTTCAAGGCCCAGGGCACATTTCTTAGGATTGGCCGTTAGACCAGCCTGTCGAATTGAGTTTACCACCGCTTGGACCTTGGGAAGATGACTCTCCCAGTCCGAGCTGAATATCACCACGTCGTCAAGGTATGCCGAGCGAAGTGCCGGTGTGGCCTGAGGACTTCATCCATCAACCTTTGAAAGGTGGCGGGGGCCCCATGAAGCCCAAATGGCATTCTCACATACTGGAACAGGCCCTGTGGAGTAGAAAATGCTGTCTTTTCTCTAGCCGTTGAAGTAAGTGGAATCTGCCAATAACCTCTGGTTAGATCTAGGGTGGTGATGTACCTAGCTGGACCTAACCTTTCTATTAACTCATCCACCCGTGGCATGGGATAAGCGTCAAACTTTGAGATCTCGTTTAATTTGCGAAAGTCATTGCAAAACCGTAAGGACCCATCCGGTTTTGGTACCAACACGACCGGGCTACTCCAATCACTATGGGACGGTTCAATAACACCTAGCTCCAACATTCTCTGGATCTCACCTGCTACGGTCTGTCTGCGGGCTTCAGGAATGCGATATGGCTTCAAGCGAACCCGAGCTTGCGGATCTGTAACAATATCATGCTTAGTTACATGAGTGCAACCTGGCCACTCTGAAAACACATCGGCATTCCTAAGGAGGAATTCCTTCACCTCTTGGGCTTGTGCCCTTGACAGAGTCTCCGAGACCTTCACCTCAGTAACTCCCTCCTGAAGTGCAGGACTGAGACGCTCAGCCGCCATAGAAACTAAAGGTTCCTTCCAGGCCTTTATTAAATTGACATGATAGATTTGCATTTTTTCCGTTTGTCGGGTTGGTGGACTTTATAATTCACATCCCCTATTTTCTCTACAACCTCATAGGGCCCTTGCCATTTGGCCAGGAACTTACTTTCTGCGGTGGGAACCAGAACCAGGACCCGGTCACCCGGCTGAAAAACCCTGAGTCTGGCTCCCCGATTGTATATGCGACTTTGGGCCTCTTGAGCCTGTCTCATATGCTCTTGTACTATGGGCATTACAGCTGTGATACGGTCCTGCATCTGTAGAACATGTTCCACCACGGAGCGGTGGGGAGAGGGCTCCTCTTCCCACGACTCCTTCGCAATATCTAACAGCCCCGGGGTGTCGCCCATACAAAAGCTCAAGCGGGAAAACCCAGTAGATGACTGAGGCACCTCACGAACAGCAAACATTAAGTAGGGGAGCAGACAATCCCAATCTCTCCCGTCTGCCTCAACCACCCTTTTTAACATTCTCTTGAGGGTTTTGTTGAAGCGCTCCACCAACCCATCAGTTTGAGGGTGATAGACTGATGTCCTTAACTGTTTTATACCCAGCAGCTTACACAAACCTTTCATTACGTTGGACATAAAGGTGTCCCTTGATCCGTCAGGATCTCTTTGAGAATGCCTGTTCTAGCAAACATATGAAACAGTTCCCGGGCAATTGTTTTTCGCTGGCGTGTTCCGCAGAGGAACCGCCTCTGGATACCTGGTGGCATAGTCTAAAACCACAAGAATGTATTGATGTCCCTTTGCAGACTTCACCAGGGGCCCCACCAAATCCATCGCAATCCGGTGAAAAGGTACCTCAATGATGGGCAGCGGTACCAAGGGTCCCCGGTAATGAGGTGCAGGGGACGTCAACTGACATTCTGGGCAAGACGCACAGAATCTTTTGACTTCTGCAAATACCCCAGGCCAAAAAAACCTTTGGAGTACCCGTTGCTGAGTTTTCTCAGCTGCCAGGTGTCCTCCCATGGGGTTTTTATGAGCCAGGTCAAGTACCACTTTCCTGTGCGATTTGGGAACAACTAGTTGCTCTACTACTTCACCCCTTATATTATCAACACGATAAAGAAGATCGTGGTTGACAGCAAAGTGAGGATACACATTCTCCAAGCCCTTATTGTGGGCAACCCCATTAACCACAGCAACATTTTCCCAAGCATGAGCTAACGTTGGGTCCCTCAATTGGGATGTGCCAAAGTTATCCTGAGAACAGTTTATTTCTGGCATAGGCAACTCTTCCACAGTCTCTTGAGGTCTCTCAGACTCCCCAACTAGCACAGAGAAGGGAACTCGTCAGGCTCCACTGGGGCCAGTCCAACGGCTGAGACTTCAGAACCTGAATCCCCAATGTCAGGCAGGCTAGCAGGACTTTCATCCCCCACACTTAGGGAGATTCGAGGTGGAAACTCGACCATCCACAGGTCCCAGAATAAAGGAAAGTCCCGTCCTAGTATGACACTATGCATCAGGGATTTAGATACTCCAACCTCATGGGACGTCACACCAAACTGAGTCTCAATGGGGACCACGGCTGTACAATAACTCTTTGCATCACCATGTATGCACAAAACACCCATGCACTGTTTTTCAGCTGGTCTGGAGCTACCAGGTCTGAATGTACAAGCGTAACGAGGCTCCCAGAATCCAGCAAGGCCTGGACACTCCTTCCACCTACTTTGACCCGTGCCATGTGAGCCAGCGCCGATGTCAGACACGCCGGATGGCGAAGAAGGATAGGCGCCCGAGCTGCTCCACACTCCATAGGTTCTGGGACGAGAGGACATTTGGCAGCCACATGCCCCGGGCTTTGCACCTCCAGCACTGGACACCGGTCCCTGGTAGGGTCTCTTTCAGCAGCCTAGTATCCACGTTGGTCTTCATCCATGTTTTCGAACCAGCATCAGCATTTAAGGTTGCTGCGCCTCTTCCCGCCACTGCGGGCAGGCGCCGCTTTACAGGCAAGTTCTCGAGGGTCAGACCCCCTGCCAAAAACCCCTCTGCCGCCAGGTAGCGTTCAACCATCTCAACTAACTCATTGACGGACTTTGGATCAGCGTGACTGACCCATTTTCTTAACTCATACGGCAGCGCTGTCAGGAAGCGATCCATTGTGACCCTTTCGACAATCTGGGGTGCCGTGAGTATCTCAGGCTGCAACCATTTCCGTACCAGATAAATTAAGTCATGCATCTGTGACCTGGGAGAATTATTAGGTTGGTAATTCCAGCGGTGCACTCGTTGGGCCCGCACAGCAGGAGTGACACCCAAGCGGCGGAGAATTTCTAGCTTTGGCTTCTCATAGTCCTGGGCATCCTCGGCAGACAAATCAAAATACAGCTTTCTGAGAGTCACCCGTTAGAAAGCGGAGCAACCAACCCCGCCCACTGAGTCTTAGGCCACGCCTCTCGGTCTGCAGTGCGTTCAAGCGTATTCAGAAAGCGCTTCCACGTCATCGTGTGGGGTCATTTTCTGAAGAAAATGGCTTGCTTTTACCAACCCAGTATTGCTAGGTCGATCCTGGCGTGTATTCGCCAGCTGCTGCAGAACCTCTGCAAGAGTTTCTCTGTCTTTCCGAGCAGCTTCAGCTTGCATTTGCCTGTCTCTTTCTGCGGCCTCAGCCAGTGCTGTCACCTGAGTACTCAACAGACGTACAATTTCCTGCTGCGCCTCCTGCTGGGCAGCCAAAGCCTTTTCATATCTGGCATTAGTCTCTCGCTGGACTGCATTTGCATCTTGCTGGGTTGCACAGGCTTGTGCCAACCTCAATACCAGATCTTCCATCGTATTGGATGAAAAGATGCAATGCAATTAAAGTGACTAGGAGGATGGTATCTGGCAGGGATCCGTCTGCCCGCGTCCTCCACCAATTTGTGAACTGTTACGTCCTCTTGCGGGGATTGTCTTGTGTAGAAACAGGAATACTGACACCTTTGTAGCTTGTACGTCAGGCTGTTGCTAGTTTATTTTGTAAGTTGCTCAAAATAACAAACAAAACCAAAACAAACAATAGCCGTCTGGCTCCTACCTATCTCACTCGGCAGCACTAGCTAAACTCATAACACAAAACACAAAGAGCATTTTCAAGGGGAAAAACAGAGCAACTTACAGTTCAGCAGTTAGATCAAAAGCGACCACTCTCAGAGCTCCTAGGCTTGCAGCTTCTCAAACAGACTGCACACACACCCAGAGAGAGCCCCTGTGTCAGGCCTGCTGACCTGATTAATACCTCTGTGTGAGCAGTCCCCACAGGCAGGTAAAACCCGGACTGGCTCTGGGTGGTCAGGGAACCCACCCAACTCTTCCCTGACCGGCTCCAGGACCCTAAACTGGCTTTCCTTTTTCCCAGGAAGCTTCTAGAAACAAAGAAAACCAAACCTTCCTGGAGCCTTTTAACACATGAAGTGCCGGATACTTGGTGCAATGTACACACCATCCAGCACCTTCTCTGCCAAACATTGTGACACCCTGTCACATACCCCTCTCTCTGTTCGAACCCGTGGGTACGGACACTTTCCATAAACATACAATGAGTTCGGGAGAGAGCGTCAGCATTGGCCTGCAGCTTTCCTGCCCTGTGCTCCACTGAGAAATTATAATCCTGTAGTGACAGGAACCAGCGAGTCACCCTTGCATTATGACCTTTGGCCCGTGACATCCAGGTAAGAGGGGAGTGATCTGTCACCAACTGAAATCGACGGCCTAGCAGATAGTATCGCAGAGTCTCCACAGCCCATTTGATGGCCAAACACTCGCGCTCCACGATACTATAGTTTTTCTCAGCCGGGGTTAGCTTCCTACTCAAATATATCACTGGGTGTTCCTCTCCATGCACCAACTGTGACAACACGGCCCCTAGGCCCACATTGGAAGCATCTGTTTGAACAACAAACTTTTTTTGAAATCAGGAGCAATCAAAACTGGCCCACTGCATAACACCTCCTTGAGTTTACAGAACGCAACCTCAGCATCTTTGTTCCAAGAAATTCCCCTGAGCTTTTGCCTTTGATTAGGTCCGTAAGTGGAGCAGCTATGGTGGCAAAATCTGGAATAAACCTCTGGTAATACCCTACCATGCCCAGAAACGTCCTCACCTGTTTTTTTGTACAAGGTTGAGGCCACTCCTTAATTGCCTGTACCTTTTGAGCCTGAGGCTTGATGAGGCCTTTACCAATAATGTACCCTAGGTAACGTGCCTCTTCAAGGCCCAGGGCACATTTCTTGGGATTGGCCGTTAGACCAGCCTGTCGAATTGAGTTTACCACCGCTTGGACCTTGGGAAGATGACTCTCCCAGTCCGAGCTGAATATCACCACGTCGTCAAGGTATGCCGAGCCGAAGTGCCGGTGTGGCCTGAGGACTTCATCCATCAACCTTTGAAAGGTGGCGGGGGCCCCATGAAGCCCAAATGGCATTCTCACATACTGGAACAGGCCCTGTGGAGTAGAAAATGCTGTCTTTTCTCTAGCCGTTGAAGTAAGTGGAATCTGCCAATAACCTCTGGTTAGATCTAGGGTGGTGATGTACCTAGCTGGACCTAACCTTTCTATTAACTCATCCACCCGTGGCATGGGATAAGCGCCAAACTTTGAGATCTCGTTTAATTTGCGAAAGTCATTGCAAAACCGTAAGGACCCATCCGGTTTTGGTACCAACACGACCGGGCTACTCCAATCACTATGGGACGGTTCAATAACACCTAGCTCCAACATTCTCTGGATCTCACCTGCTACGGTCTGTCTGCGGGCTTCAGGAATGCGATATGGCTTCAAGCGAACCCGAGCTTGCGGATCTGTAACAATATCATGCTTAGTTACATGAGTGCAACCTGGCCACTCTGAAAACACATCGGCATTCCTAAGGAGGAATTCCTTCACCTCTTGGGCTTGTGCCCTTGACAGAGTCTCCGAGACCTTCACCTCAGTAACTCCCTCCTGAAGTGCAGGACTGAGACGCTCAGCCGCCATAGAAACTAAAGGTTCCTTCCAGGCCTTTATTAAATTGACATGATAGATTTGCATTTTTTTCCGTTTGTCGGGTTGGTGGACTTTATAATTCACATCCCCTATTTTCTCTACAACCTCATAGGGCCCTTGCCATTTGGCCAGGAACTTACTTTCTGCGGTGGGAACCAGAACCAGGACCCGGTCACCCGGCTGAAAAACCCTGAGTCTGGCTCCCGATTGTATATGCGACTTTGGGCCTCTTGAGCCTGTCTCATATGCTCTTGTACTATGGGCATTACAGCTGTGATACGGTCCTGCATCTGTAGAACATGTTCCACCACGGAGCGGTGGGGAGAGGGCTCCTCTTCCCACGACTCCTTCGCAATATCTAACAGCCCCGGGGTGTCGCCCATACAAAAGCTCAAACGGGGAAAACCCAGTAGATGACTGAGGCACCTCACGAACAGCAAACATTAAGTAGGGGAGCAGACAATCCCAATCTCTCCCGTCTGCCTCAACCACCCTTTTAACATTCTCTTGAGGGTTTTGTTGAAGCGCTCCACCAACCCATCAGTTTGAGGGTGATAGACTGATGTCCTTAACTGTTTTATACCCAGCAGCTTACACAAACCTTTCATTACGTTGGACATAAAAGGTGTCCCTTGATCCGTCAGGATCTCTTTGGGAATGCCTGTTCTAGCAAACATATGAAACAGTTCCCGGGCAATTGTTTTCGCTGACGTGTTCCGCAGAGGAACCGCCTCTGGATACCTGGTGGCATAGTCTAAAACCACAAGAATGTATTGATGTCCCTTTGCAGACTTCACCAGGGGCCCCACCAAATCCATCGCAATCCGGTGAAAAGGTACCTCAATGATGGGCAACGGTACCAAGGGTCCCCGGTAATGAGGTGCAGGGGACGTCAACTGACATTCTGGGCAAGACGCACAGAATCGCTTGACTTCTGCAAATACCCCAGGCCAAAAACCTTTGGAGTACCCGTTGCTGAGTTTTCTCAGCTGCCAGGTGTCCTCCCATGGGGTTTTTATGAGCCAGGTCAAGTACCACTTTCCTGTGCGATTTGGGAACAACTAGTTGCTCTACTACTTCACCCCTTATATTATCAACACGATAAAGAAGATCGTGGTTGACAGCAAAGTGAGGATACACATTCTCCAAGCCCTTATTGTGGGCAACCCCATTAACCACAGCAACATTTTCCCAAGCATGAGCTAACGTTGGGTCCCTCAATTGGGATGTGCCAAAGTTATCCTGAGAACAGTTTATTTCTGGCATAGGCAACTCTTCCACAGTCTCTTGAGGTCTCTCAGACTCCCCAACTAGCACAGAGAAGGGGAACTCGTCAGGCTCCACTGGGGCCAGTCCAACGGCTGAGACTTCAGAACCTGAATCCCCAATGTCAGGCAGGCTAGCAGGACTTTCATCCCCCACACTTAGGGAGATTCGAGGTGGAAACTCGACCATCCACAGGTCCCAGAATAAAGGAAAGTCCCGTCCTAGTATGACACTATGCATCAGGGATTTAGATACTCCAACCTCATGGGACGTCACACCAAACTGAGTCTCAATGGGGACCACGGCTGTACAATAACTCTTTGCATCACCATGTATGCACAAAACACCCATGCACTGTTTTTTCAGCTGGTCTGGAGCTACCAGGTCTGAATGTACAAGCGTAACGAGGCTCCCAGAATCCAGCAAGGCCTGGACACTCCTTCCACCTACTTTGACCCGTGCCATGTGAGCCAGCGCCGATGTCAGACACGCCGGATGAGCGAAGAAGGATAGGCGCCGAGCTGCTCCACACTCCATAGGTTCTGGGACGAGAGGACATTTGGCAGCCACATGCCCCGGGCTTTGCACCTCCAGCACTGGACACCGGTCCCTGGTAGGGTCTCTTTCAGCAGCCTAGTATCCACGTTGGTCTTCATCCATGTTTTCGAACCAGCATCAGCATTTAAGGTTGCTGCGCCTCTTCCCGCCACTGCGGGCAGACGCCGCTTACAGGCAAGTTCTCGGGGTCAGACCCCTGCCAAAAACCCTCTGCCGCCAGGTAGCGTTCAACCATCTCAACTAACTCATTGACGGACTTTGGATCAGCGTGACTGACCCATTTTCTTAACTCATACGGCAGCGCTGTCAGGAAGCGATCCATTGTGACCCTTTCGACAATCTGGGGTGCCGTGAGTATCTCAGGCTGCAACCATTTCCGTACCAGATAAATTAAGTCATGCATCTGTGACCTGGGAGAATTATTAGGTTGGTAATTCCAGCGGTGCACTCGTTGGGCCCGCACAGCAGGAGTGACACCCAAACGGCGGAGAATTTCTAGCTTTAGCTTCTCATAGTCCTGGGCATCCTCGGCAGACAAATCAAAATACGCTTTCTGAGAGTCACCCGTTAGAAACGGAGCAACCAACCCCGCCCACTGAGTCTTAGGCCACGCCTCTCGGTCTGCAGTACGTTCAAACGTATTCAGAAACGCTCCACGTCATCGTGTGGGGTCATTTTCTGAAGAAAATGGCTTGCTTTACCAACCCAGTAAAAGCCTTTTCATATCTGGCATTAGTCTCTCGCTGGACTGCATTTGCATCTTGCTGGGTTGCACAGGCTTGTGCCAACCTCAATACCAGATCTTCCATCGTATTGGATGAAAAGATGCAATGCAATTAAAGTGACTAGGAGGATGGTATCTGGCAGGGATCCGTATGCCCGCGTCCTCCACCAATTTGTGAACTGTTACGTCCTCTTGTGGGATTGTCTTGTGTAGAAACAGGAATACTGACACCTTTGTAGCTTGTACGTCAGGCTGTTGCTAGTTTATTTTGTAAGTTGCTCAAAATAACAAACAAAACCAAAACAAACAATAGCCGTCTGGCTCCTACCTATCTCACTCGGCAGCACTAGCTAAACTCATAACACAAAACACAAAGAGCATTTTCAAGGGGGAAAAACAGAGCAACTTACAGTTCAGCAGTTAGATCAAAAAGCGACCACTCTCAGAGCTCCTAGGCTTGCAGCTTCTCAAACAGACTGCACACACACCCAGAGAGAGCCCCCGTGTCAGGCCTGCTGACCTGATTAATACCTCTGTGTGAGCAGTCCCCACAGGCAGGTAAAACCCGGACTGGCTCTGGGTGGTCAGGGAACCCACCCAACTCTTCCCTGACCGGCTCCAGGACCCTAAACTGGCTTTCCTTTTTCCCAGGAAGCTTCTAGAAACAAAGAAAACCAAACCTTCCTGGAGCCTTTTAACACATGAAGTGCCGGATACTTGGTGCAATGTACACACCATCCAGCACCTTCTCTGCCAAACATTGTGACACCCTGTCACAATATATATATATATATATATATAATATTCAGGAAGAGTAGACTCTCTAGGCTGTCGGTCCAGAAGACACTGAGGATATGCTGGAGGAGGGTCTATTTTATACTTCCTGTCACTTCCTGGATGGAGGCGGGTCATCTCTCATGGTATGCCGTCAAAGAGGATTCATGAAAAGGAAATTACCGGTAAGTAATATGTTTTTTTCTAGAGAAATACGACAATAAAAGGCTTTACCACATATTACTTCAACGGTGAATGCTAAATATATTTATATTTTTCTACTGCTATACATCAATAAAGGCTTTTCAAGATATAAGTGAAGCAGCGAATGTATATTTCTTTTTCTACTGTTTTACGTCTCTAAAGGTTTTTCACGATATAAGTGCAGTAGCAAATGGCGAATGTATATGTATTTTTCTACTGCAATATGCCAGTAAAATCTTTACTAGATATGACTGCAACAGTGAACTGAGAACATATTTTCTTGTAGTACTGAAATACGCCCTATACACTTTCACCAGAAATAGCTGCAGAAGTGACCTGAGAATATATTTTTCTTGTTGGACGGATATAGTACCCTTTCAACTGAAATAAGTGCAGAAATGAACTGAGATTATGTTTTCTTGTAGTACTAAAATACACACCTATACGCTTTCACTCAGAAATAACTGCAACAGTGCAGTAACATAGTAACATAGTAACAGTACATAAGGCCAAAAAAGATATCTGTCCATTAAGTTCGGCCTGTCATCCTGCTTGTTGATCCAGAGGAAGGCAAAAAAAACTGTGAGGTAGAAGCCAATTTTCCCCACTTAAGGGGAATAAAAAATTCCTTCCCAACTCCAATCAGGCAATCAGAATAACTCCCTGGATCAACGACCCATCTCTAGTAGCTATAACCTGTAATATTATTTTACTCCAGAAATACATCCAGGACCCTCTTGAATTCCTTTATTGTACTCACCATCACCACCTCCTCAGGCAGAGAGTTCCCTAGTCATACTGCTCCTACCTTAAAGGGTTTCTGTCATCAAGTTTTGACATAATAAGCTGTCTGACATTAGCTATGTGCTTATGTCAGAGCAGCTTGATAATGTCTTTTTTATAAAAATCCGATTTATATTTTGGCTGAAAAACGTACTTTTATAATATGTAAATTAGCCTCTAGGGGCAGGGGGGGGCGTTGCCCTGCTCCTAGAAGCTCCGTGCGGCAACCTGCTGGCACGCCCCTTCTTACTTTGAGTGACAGTGCCGGGCAGCGATCCTCCACCACTGTCTCCTTCTGAAATCCCGCGCCTGCGCCGCCGCTCTGTATTCGGCGCAGGCGCGGTGAGCAGAGGATGCTGGTGCCTGCCGTCCTCAGCTCACTGCGCCTGCGCTGAATACCTCTGAGTACACCCGGAAGCAAGGACAGCGCGGGATTTCAGAAGGAGACAGTGGTGGAGGATCGCTGCCCGGCACTGTCACTCAAAGTAAGAAGGGGCGTGCCAGCAGGTTGCCGCACGGAGCTTCTAGGAGCAGGGCAACGCCCCCCTGCTCCTAGAGGCTAATTTACATATTATAAAAGTACGTTTTTCAGCCAAAATATAAATCGGATTTTTATAAAAAAGACATTATCAAGCTGCTCTGACATAAGCACATAGCTAATGTCAGACAGCTTATAATGTCAAAACTTGATGACAGAAACCCTTTAAAGAATCCTCTTCTGTTTGTGTGCAAACTAGGGCTGCACGATATGAGAATTTTGTGCGATTGCGATTAGGGCCCTAAAAATTGCGATAACGATATGCGATGCGATATTTTAAGGGAATTGTGCTAGAGGTCTATCTGCTTGGATTTTCGAGGTAAAAGCACACACAGACGACTGAATGTGAAATGTAGTTATGCTGAACTCAAGAACTGAAATGCACAGTGTTTTTCAAAATAAAATACATATTTGCATTACTGCAAAAGTACAAAATACAGAACTTGACATTTTCTTAATAGCACTGCACAGAACAGATAAATAAAATAGATATAAGAACATGTTCATTAAAATAGCGACTTTCCACCAGCCCCTCCTCCCTCCCCGCACTGTAACTGATGTATCACTGGCCGCGCTGTGCAGCATAGCGGCCGGAGATACAGTGTCAGTGTCACGTAGAAAGTCAACCATCGCTTTATAAGACGCACTGCCATTCCCCCACCACTTTTGGGGGAAAGTGTGTCTTATAAAGCGAAAAATACGGTAATATAATTGCAGCATTTTTGGGTCAGCAAATTGCGATTGCGATATGGCGATTAATTGCGATTGCGATTGCTTTCGCGATATATTGTGCAGGCCTAGTGCAAACCTTCTTCCCCCAGACGCAGAGGATGTCCCCTCGTCACAGTCCTGGGGATACATAGATGATGGGATAGATCTCTGTAATGACCTCTGATATATTTATACATAGTTATTAGATCTCCCCTCAGTCGTCTTTTTTCTAAAGTGAATAACCCTAATTTTGATAATCTTTCAGGGTACTGTCCAAAACTGTACACAGTACTCCATGTGTGGTCTGACTAGCGATTTGGAAAGTGGTAGGACTATGTTCTCATCACGGGCATTTATGCCCTTTTACTGCAACCCATTATATTATTAGCCTTAGCGGCAGCTGCCCAACACTGTTTTTTGCAGCTTAGTTTGCTGTTTGTTAAAATTCCTAGATCCTTTTCCATGTCAGTGTTACTGAGTGTTTTACCATTTAGTATGTATAGGTGACTTGCATTATTCCTTCCCATGTGCATAACTTTATATCTGTTAGTGTTAAACTTCATCTGCCACTTATCTGCCCAAGCTTCCGATCTATCCAGATCCCTCTGCAGCAGTATATTGTCCTCTTCAGTGTTAATTACTTTACACAGTTTAGTGTCATCTGCAAAAATTTATGCAAGCCTTCTACAAGATCATTAATAAATATATTGAAAAGAATACGGCCCAATACAGACCCCTGAGGTACACCACTAGTGACAGTGACCCAATCTGAGTGTGTACCGTTAATAACCACCCTCTGTTTTCTATCACTCAGCCAGTTACTTACCCACTTGCAGACATTTTCTCCCAGACCAAGCATTCTCGTTTTATATACTAACCTGTTATGTGGTACAGTGTCAAATGCTTTGGAGAAGTCCAGATATACGACATCAATTGATTTAACGCTGTCAAGTCTAGAACTTACCTCCTCTGGAACTGATAAAATTAGTTTGGCATGACCGATCCCTCATGAAGCCATGCTGATATGGAGTTATTTGCTTATTTCCGTTGAGATCCTCTAAGATAGCATCTCTCAGAAAACCTTCAAACAGTTTACCCACAACAGATGTTAAACTTACCGGCCTATAGTTTTCGGCCTCTGTTTTTAGACCCTTTTGAATATTGGCACCACATTTGCTATGCGCTAATCCTGTGGAACATTCCTTGTCAGTATAGAGACTGCAAATATCAGAAATAAGGGTCTGGCTGTGACATTACTTAATTCCTTTAGGATACGGGGTGTATGCAATCCGGTCCTGGCGATTTGTCTATTTTAATCTTTTTAAGTCGCTGTTGTACTTCTTCTTGGGTCAGACAGGACACTTTTAATGAGGAATTTATTTTTCCATTCAGCATTTCATCTGACAGTTTACTTTCCTCAGTGAATACATTGGATAAAAAATATTCAACAGCTTTGCTTTCTCCTCGTCGCTCTCTGCAACTCCCCCTCATTACTCTTTAAAGGGCCGACACCTTCAGATTTATACTTTTTACATTTATATAATTAAAGAACATTTTTGGGTTCGTTTTCTCTCTTTGGCAATGAATCTCTCGCTCTCTAGTTTGGCCTCTTTTATTTGTTTTTACATATTCTATTTTTCCTTATAGTTTTTCCGTGCTTCCTCGCTACCCTCCTTTTTAGGGAAATATATGCTTTTTTTGTCATTCATTGCTTTCTTTACAGTTCTATTTATCCACATTGATTTCTTTATGTTCCTTAACCTTTTATTCCCGTAACTCTCACAGTGAGATTTTAGGATGCTTTTAACAACATCTCATTTTGTGGCTGTATTTTTATTTTTGAGGACTTTGTCCCAGTTAGTTAGGCCTATGGCCTCTCTTAGTTGGCTAAACTTAGCTTTTTTGAAGTTTGGTATTTTTGTTCATCCCTATAGAAATGCTCTTTTGAATGATAATATGAAGGATATTACTTTATGGTCACTATTTCCCAAGTGTCCCCCGACTTGCACGTCTGTTGTTCTGTCAGGTCTATTGGTTAATACTAAGTCCAGTATGGCCATCCCTCTAGTCGGGCCCTGAACCAGTTGGGAAAGGTAATTGTCTTTGGTTATTGCCAAGAACCTGTTTCCTTTATGTGATGTACAGCTTTCAGTTTCCCAGTCTATATCTGGGTAGTTGAAGTCCCCATAATAACCACCTCATTATGATTTGTGGTCTCGTCTATCTTGTTTAGTAGTAGATTTTCTGTGGACTTTTGGTATATTAGGTGGTTTATAGTAAACTCCTATTAGTAATTTATTATTATTTTGGCTCCATGTAACTCTACCCACAGTGACTCCACATGTTCATGTCCCTCACTTATATCTTCTCGGACTGGGGGCTTTAGACAGGACTTTACATAAAGCCAGACCCCTCCACATCTCCAGTTTTGACAATCCTTACTACACAGACTGTAACCTTGTACATTAACTGCCCAGTCATAGCTATCATCCAGCCATGTCTCAGTTATTCCCACTATGTCATAGTCCTCCTCACACATCACTAATTCCAGTTCCTCAGTTTTGTTAGTCAGGCTTCTGGCATTAGTATACATACATGCATATATTTTTATTTTGTTTACTGAAATACGCCCCTATACGCTTTCACCAGAAATAACTGCAGCAGTGCAGTGCGTATTTATTTATCTTTTTATATGAAATACACCCCTATACTCTTTCACCAATGAAAATGAATGCAACCGTGCAGTGCGTTTAAATGTTTAGTGTATTACTGAAATTTCACCCTATACTCTTTCACCAGAAATGACTGCTAACGTGCAGTGCGTTAAATTTTTTGTGTATTATTGAAATACCGCCCTGTACTCTTTCACCAGAAATGACTGAAAATGTGCAGTGTGTTTATATTTTGGTGTATTACTGAAATACCGCCCTATAATCTTTAACCAAAAATGACCGCACATGATTTTAGCATAAATAACAAAAGTGACCTACGTATATATTTATCTTTTTCCACAGGTAAAAGCCACTAAAGGCTTTTCAACATAGCACTTGCACCCCAATAACTAATTGCTGGAATGACAGAGCTGTATTACGAGACTATCTGGATCCCCAAGTAATGTTTTCCTGCACTTGTAAATCACTTTTTTTCACAATGAGGATTTTCTATGACTCTCCCTAGCATCTGCACATGTCTCTCCCTGCCTGTGAAATGATTGCTCTCTATATCCTTTCTCTGCACTAGTAAATCGCTTTTTTTCCATTTTTATTTCACTCTCCCTAGCGCCTGCATACACGTCTGTCCCTGAACAAAGTACGATTGTGAATGGCAGAATCTAAGATGGCCGCCTTATTTATAGGGCTGTGACATCACTGGGCTGGCTGGCTGCTGATTGGCTGCATGCATGGCATAATGGGTCATCCTGCCTTCCCAGAGTTCTTTGCCCCATGTCCTCACACGTGTAGCCACCATTGTAGCAGCCATGTTAGGAAAAATTATGATTCGTTACCACGAAGCGCAAGGAAATTCGCATTCGTTGAGAATCGATTTTTTTCCTGAAATTCTAAATGACTTTGTCAGCTTCGATTCGCTCATCTCTAATCAAGACCTCCCACTCTTCTCATGACAATCCTACTTTTCACACTTATAGAAACTTACACACCATTAACTGCCAGAAACTTATTGACTACCCACAGTTAGCTCTTACCCCAATCCCTTCCATCTTCTGGCCAGACCTTGCTGCCAATTATTACAACCAGACCCTCAAAACCACCCTAGATGAAGTTGCTCTAGTATCAATCCGACCCTCCCGACACAGAACACGGCAACCCTGGCACACATCTGAAACACGTTTTCTCCAGCTCTACTCCAGATCTGCAGAACGCTTATGGAGAAAATCGTGAATATCAGCAGTCTTCCTCCATTATAAATTTATGCTCAAAGCATACAATTTGGCCTTCAACACTGCCAAACAAAAGTACTTCACCTCTCTCATCTCCTCACTCTCAAAACACCCAAAGTGGCTCTTTGACACTTTTCATTCCCTTCTAAGCCCTAAAGTTCCAGAACCTGTCACTAACCTCTCCACTGATGGCATGGCCACTTACTTCAGAGACAAGATTGTCAGTATCCAGCAAGAAATAATCTCCCAGTCCCCAAATAATTTCAATTCTCCTACCTTCTATTCCTTCATGTGCTCTCTCTCCTTTTTGACCATATAACAGAGGAAGAAATCTCCAGGCTTCTCTCTTCTTCTCGACCCACGACCTAAAGCAGTGATCCTACTCCATCACACCTCCTCTAGTCCCTCTCCCTGCTGTCATTATTCACCTAACTACAATGTTTAACCTCTCTCTCTATTCTGGTATCTTTCCCTCCTCTTTCAAAAAAAACCTCTCGGTTAGTGATGGGCAGCATAGGCAATATTGATTTTCGCAATATTTTGCAAATTCTAGAACTTGTGATCTCCAGTCATTATTTTCTTGATTGCAAAAATCGGCAATATGCCCGTATTACATGCGTGGCTCACTTTTGCTCCATTTTTCAAGCTACTAGACACTAATCCCTATCACTGCACAGTAATTCTGATCACACTAACTAACACCCTGCACTAGAATCAGCTACACTATATCACTATCTAACCTACACTGACTATCTCCCATTAACTATCTGTATTATATATATGAGCTAACTAACTATCAAAATGTAATTGAATAAGGATCCAGATGACTCAGCAAAGCATAGAGCACAGCAATGACACTACTCTCTCTCTCTCTCTCTCTCTCTCATAACTGTAAAAAACAGCAGATAATGGCTGTTGGGGACTTTCCTAAATAGTAAGGGGTAGGCAACTTTACTATTGGTTACTAGGGATGTTGCTAAGCTCAGACAAAGATATTGCAGCCTTCTAATTGGCCCACAAGCAAGAAGCAGTGAGGGTACTAATGAAAAAAAAATCTAGAATATTCGCGATTACGAAGATATAGCTCTATATTCTAGATCTTCACAAATTCTTGAAGTGGTGATATTTGTGATACAAATTCGCGATTAGAATATTTGTGATCAACACTACTCTTGACCCGACCTGTGCTGCTAGCTTGGACTCAGATCTTTCCTTTGTTGCCATATTCAATCACTTACACGCTCTTGTCATCTGCACCTCAAGAATATTGGCAGAATCCTCCCTTTATTACAGTGGAAACGGCTAAAAATCTTGCTGTTGCCTTGATTAATTCTTGTCTTGACTACTGCAATGCATTACTAATCAGTCTCCCTCTCACTAAACTCTGCCCCCTTAAGTCTGTCATAAATGATGCAGTCAGGCTCATCTATCTATCCAACCGCTACACTGATGCCACTAGCCTATGCCAGTCACTTCACTGGTTGCCCATCCACCAAATAATACAGTTTAAACTTCTCATACTCACCCACAAAGCTCTCCACGGTGCTGCACCTCCATACATCTCCTCCCTCATTTCCGACTACCACCCTATTCGTGCTTTCCATTCTGTTAGTGACCTAAGATTAACACCCTCCATAATTCGTACCTTTCTTTTCAAGACTTTTCTCGAGCTGCACCTACTCTCTGGAATACTCTGCCCCAGAATATCATGTCAATTCACAACTTCTCCACTCGTGACTTTAACGTGCCTTAAAAACACATCTTTTCAGACAGGCTTATCAAGCTACCTATAATGACTATTTCCCGAGTAAACCTCTCCCCAACCAACTTCTCTGGCCTGAACTCAATCTAATAATCCCAAACCCAAAGCAGATCGGCCGCCACCACTCCTTTCAGTTCAATAATGGCTTGAATACTACTTACCACAATCAACTACCTTATGTGTCACCCCCAATTCCTCATAGATTGTTAGCTCTTGCGAGCAGGGCCCGGACTCCTAGTGTTTCAGTTGTATTTTAGCCAGTTACTTTTGTTTTGTACTGTACATGCACCCTATAAATTCGTAAAGCACTGTGGAATATGGTGGTGCTATATAAATAAATATTATTATTATCTTTTATATCCTTTTGTTTGATTACATCTGCAGACTGTCCATTATTTCTTTCTGTTTGAAACTCATCAGAGAGCTGCTAATAGCTTGATTTGTAGCCCATATCTTTCCTAACAGCTCATAAACACTGATTAAAGCTAAATTGTCAAACTGCTAAGAATATAAGGTGTGTGTGTGTGTGTGGGGGGGTTATCAAACTGGTGTAAAGTAGAACTGGCTTAGTTGCCCATAGCAACCAATCAAATCCCACCTTTAATTTTCACAGGAACCACATTTACCCAGTGGGCTGTAAAGGACATACATTGTCCTTGACCATAGTTACAGTTCCACATGTCGGCACTGGCATAAACTGTACTAGATAACGACAGGCTCAAGGACTGGCCCACCTTATGCTCAAAATATATGTTCTGGGGTGGTAGAGCTTTTTTAGAGAATTGAAGCCACTAACGTCTAAGTTACACAGGGGAGTATCCCTGTCCACCTGCATCAGTAAGAAATCGTTCAGTAAGATTGACTGAAGTTCATGCACAGTTTCCTGGCCATTTTCAAGACATGTTGCAGTTGGGTGGAAAACTTCAGGATAGTTATAGCTCCACACAACGGCCCTACCGTGAACTGTTCCAGACAATGACAGGCTGCACCACCTTCTGCTTAACATACTTATGCAGATCTGGTACAGCTACAGTTTTAGAGAAATAATGACGCTTGCGACTCTCCAACTTGGCTCAGCCGTTGGATGAGTGCACACATACTGTTGTCTTTTTGCAATCGCCTCGGTGATCAATTGCTTGTGAAATGTGTGACGAGTAGCCAGTAGGATACATAGCTCCATTCTGCTGAGGTGGTGGAGCCTTCACTGCTGGAGATGGGGGTGGCGCACTGGGAGATGCAGAGGTTGCTGCATCAGGCTGTATCACTACATGATTTTCCCAGGCCCCTTTGTGGTGATGCTCCATGTGTTGAGACATGGCTCTGGTGCCAACATTAGCACCTTGACTGCGCTTCACCTTCTGCCCACATATCCTGCATACCGCCATGCTAACATCCTCCAGTGACGTAATCAAAAATTCCCACACTGCCGAGGTGTTGCTCACACAGCGCCAGCCGCACAGCAAAAGATGGAGCAAAAGCAGAGTGGCCGTCCCTAGCCAGTACACCTGCTATTGCCCACTGCACCTAGGGACTGAGCACACCAAAGCCAGCTCCAAGGAGTTCCCTGGTGCGGAAGTTCTTCAGACAATGTGCTGACGACAAGAAGTGAGTGGTTTGCATGCTGTGCAATTAGAGCCTGAAGCGAGGCATAAATGTTCTAAACCTGAGCACCACCTGCATGACCAGGCATCTAAATGAAAAGCATGAGCTACAGTGGAGTACAGACCTCAAAAACCACGAAAGATCTCAGGCTCCTCCTGCTCCTGCTTCTGGTGCAGTCTCAGCCTCTTCCATCCCCTCTGGATTGACAGTGGCACCTGCCACCCCGCAAACAGAGGATGTGGCAGCAACACCACCACCTCCACCACCGTCACCCAGCATGTCCACACTGTCCAATGGGAGCCTTCAGCTGTCCATCCCTCAAACACTGGAGAAAAGAGGAAGTACCTCCCTAACCACCAGTGATCCCTGGCCCTGAATGCCAGTATTTCAAAATTCCTGGCCTTTTGAATGCCTTTGAAGTGGTTGTCCCACAGTACGTGGTTCCTAGCCGTCACTACTTTTCCAGGCGAGCCATCCCTGCCCTCCACAACCAAGTGGTGGACAAAATCAGGTGTTTACCGCGCAACGTCATATGTGGCAAGGTCCACATAACCACCGATAATTGGACCAGAAAGCATGGCCAGGGCCATTATATCTCCCTAACAGCACACTGGGTAAATGCAGTGGCAGCTGGGCCTGAGGCCGATAGCTGTTTGGCGCATGTCCTTCCACCCCCAAGGATTGCTGGGCATTTCTCTTTGCCTTTTGTTGCCTCCTCCTCCTACTCCTCTTCCTCCTCTACCACCTCCTCATCCTCTCAGCATAACACCTTCACCACCAAATTCAGCACAGCCAGGAGGAAACGACAGCAAGCTGTTTTAAAACTCATATGTTTGGGGGAAAACCACACTCCATGCAGGAGCTTTGGATGGGCCTAGAACAACAGATCGATGAGTGGTTGGTGCCACTGAGCCTCAAGCCCGGCCTGGTGGTGTGCGTTAATGGGCAAAATCTCGTAGCAGCTCTGGGCCTAGCCGGTTTGACGCACATCTCTTGCCTGGCGCATGTGCTGAATTTGGTGGTAAGATTCCTGAAAAACTTCCTTGATATGTCAGAGCTGCTGCAGAAAGTGCGAGCTGTCTGTGCGCGCTTTCAGCGATCTCACCCTGCTGCTGATCGCCTGTCAGCATAACTTTGGCCTTTCAGGTCACCGCCTCTTATGTGACGTGCCAACAAGAGGAACTCCACCTTGTACATGCTGGAGAGACTGTGTGAGCTGATGCAGGCAATAGTGTAGTTTCAGCTGCAGCACGCACGGGTCAGTCACTCTGCGGAACAGAAACACTTCACCGCCACTGAGTGGGCCTCCATGTGAGACCTGTGTGCCTTGTTGCACTGCTTTGAGTACTTCACCAACAAGGCCAGTGCCGATGGCACCGTTCTCAGCATTACTATCCCACTTCTATGTCTCCTTGAAAAAACGCTTCGGGCGATGATGGAGGAAGATGTGTCACAGCAGGAAGAGGAGGAGGAAGAGGGATCATTTGAACGGTTATTAGGCCAGTCATTCACAGGTGGCTCAGAGGGTGGGTTCCTGCACCAACATAGGCCAGGTACACAATTGTCCAGCCAGGGCACAGTTCTGGAGGAGGAGGAAGAACCGTGTTCACAGCAGAGTGGTACCTAAAGCTGCCCATGGGCATCACTTGGGTGTGGCTGGGGGGATACAGTGTACACTGACGATACACCGCCCACAGAGGACAGCTTGCACACATGAACGACTACATGCTGCAGTGCCTGCGCAACGACAGCCGAGTTGCCCACATTCTAACTTGTGCTGATTACTGGATCCCCGTTACAAGGACAACGTGGCGTCCTTAATTCCCTCACTGGAGCGTGATCGGAAGAGCGTGACAACACAACAACCAACACCACCAGCTGATTTGCAACGTCTTAGCAGGAGGCAGCATTTCAGCAACATGGTGGAGCAGTATGTATGCACACGCCTACACGTACTGACTGATGGGTCTGCCCCATTCAACTTCTAGGTCTCCAAATTGGGCACATGGCCTGAGCTTTTCCTTTATGCCTTGGAGGTGCTGGCCCGCCCTGCAGCCAGTGTATTGTCTGAGCGTGTGTTTAGCACGGCAGGGGGTGTTATGACAGACAAGTGCAGCCGCCTGTCCACAGCCAATGTGGACAAGCTCACGTTCATTAAAATGAACCAGGCATAGATTCCACAATACTTGTCTGTACCTGTATTTTATTTTTTGGGGACGTTAGAAGGCTTAGAAGTTTAGAAGCAAATCTTGAAATCTTTCAGAAAATTTCCAAAACCCACTTTTTAAGGATCAGTTCAGGTCTGAAGTCACTTTGTGGAGGTTACATAATAGAAACCACCCAAAAGTGACCCCATTTTAGAAACTACACCCCCTCAAGGTATTCAAAACTGATTGTACAAGCTTTGTTAACCCTTTAGGTGTTCCACAAGAATTAATGGAAAATGGAGATGAAATTTCAGAATTTTCACTTTTTTGTCAGATTTTCCACTTTAATAATTTCTTTTCAGTAACAAAGCAAGGGTAACAGGCAAACATAACTCAAGATTTATTGCCCTGATTCTGTCGTTTACATAAACACCCTATATGTGTTTGTCAACTGCTGTACGGGAACATGTTTTAATGTCTCAATATTCTGAGAGCTATAGTTTTTATATTTTTTTGGCGATTGTCTTAGTTAGGGTCTCAATTTTTGAAGAATGAGATGATGGATTGATTGGTATCATTTTGGGGTGTGTATGACTTTTTGCACGCTTGGTATTACACTTTTTGTGATGTTAGGTGACAAAAAATGGCTTTTTTGAAACCATTTTTTTTTTTTGGTTTTTTTTTTAACGGTGTTCACCTGAAGGGTTAGTTCATGTGGTATTTTTATAGAGCAGGTCGTTATGGACGTGGCAATACCAAATATGTATAATTTTTTATTTATTTAGGTTTTACACAATAAAATCATTTTTGAAACGAAAAAATAAATAAATCATGTTTTAGGGTCTCCATAGTTTGAGAGCCATAGTTTTTATATTCTTTGGGTGATTGTCTTAGTTAGGGTCTCATTTGTTGAAGAATGAGATGACGGTTTGATTGGTATGATTTTGGGGTGTGTATGACTTTTTGATCGCTTGGTATTACACTTTATGTGGTATTACACCTTTTTTTTTTTACAGTGTTCATCTGAGAGGTTAGGTCTAGAGATGTCGCAAACATAAAATTTTCCATTCGCGAACGGCGAATGTGAACTTCCGCGAATGTTCGCGAACAGGGGAAACTGCCATAGACTTCAATAAGCAAGCGATTTTAAAAACCCACAGGGACTCTTTCTGGCCACAATAGTGATTGTCATGTTACACATGCATGATTTGCCTTTTCATTATGTGTGTCCCTTCTGTCTTCCCCTAGCTTTGCTCTCTCTCTTGTCTCCTCCCTTCTTCTTCATTCTGGCTTCTACCCTCATCTCAGCTACATGCTCCTGTTAGCTGCTCACAGCATGATTTTTTGACCTATCCATCTGTTCATCGGTGTATGATCTGCACAGTTTGGAATAAACTTCTTCAGGATCTACAAGGTGTCCTTTGGATCGAGTCACTGTCAGCCAATTCACCTAAGACTGCAGTTATTGCCATCTCATCACAACTGTAAGTTCAGAGATCACATTGTAGTGCTTAGACTGGAGAGGCAGAACAGTCAAAAAATCAGTGAAGGGATCCTACAAGATCTGCCAAATATCTTTCTAGGGATCCTTGCTAGCTATGCATGTATAGTGAGATGTATATGGACACTGGAATATAGCAGGATATATGTACATGCCTGTATACTTCAGCCAGCAAGTAAATCTCAGCATAAGATTCATCAGTTTTCTGCACAGATTATTGAGGAAACTGTTCATGCAACTGTTATATAATCAGCTCCTAGACTGTCTGTATTGTCACATCCATTCTACCTACAAGTCAATCTAAGCTCTGTATGCAATCCACACTAACTTTGCAGCAGATATTGCTAAACTTCTCTCTGACTCCCCCTCCCACTGGTTGCCTAGGAAACCCTCTGCCAGAGCCAGAAGATTGATACATTTCTATGCAAACACATACCTTGATTTAACTCTCTGCTTGTTGTCACAATGCACCAGCAAGGCAATGTACAATCTGAGGAACCTAATACACAGCAAGGACTTGAACTTCCTACAGATCAGGAGTCAGACCCTCAAAGCCACATAAAACAAAAACGTTCAGTGAAACCAACCTGGAAAGTCCAACAGAACTATGAGGCTGACAGGGAAGAACTGCTGCAGAACCTCAGCCACTCATGGTCTAACACTATTGAATGCATGTCAGCTCTGTCTCAACCAACTCATAAGGTATTGCACCTAGAGGGCGCTGTTAAGCAATTGAATGCTGCCTATGAGAACTACCAAAGACTGTCTGCTAAATATGCTGATCTCTTGAAGCGGTACAACACAGAAAATTCCTTAAAAGAATTACAGGAATTGAATGAGCTCAATCTTGAAAGAGACGATCTAGTAATACAAACAAGGACAAAAACAGATGTAAAAATCGCACATCTCCATGAATCCAGATCCCATCTGTCCACAACTTCTAAGCGCTCCACACGATCTTCCAAATCCTTAAGATCAACATCTTCTACTCTCAGCCAACAACTCATCAAAGCCCGCGCTGATGCAGAAGCTTCTAAAATCCAGGCAGCTTTCGCCCAAGAGAAAGGATGAGAGCAGAGATGGAAGCTGACGCTGCAAGGATGGAAGCTGAGGCTGCACAGAAGAAAGCAGAAATGGAAGCTGAGGCTGCACGGAAGAGAGCAGAAATGGAAGCTTTTGAAAAACAATGTGAGCACGCCAAAGACATGGCAAGACTAAGAGTCTTAGAGCAGGCTGTAAGTGACAATGAAAGAGGTGTCAGTAGCAATCACTCTGTTACATCTTATGCATCAGTGTCATCACAGACCTCATCAAAACTCCATCAATCTGTAATAGCAGCCAAAGAACTCAACCAAGGTGTTTTCTCTACATCTACTACACCTTCTCAAGTGGCAGAAACGGGTACTGATAGAAATGACCCATCACACTATCGCACTAACCTGCCATCCTCTAACCAATCCATTATACGGCTACAAACCAACACACCTTTGGACTGTACACTGGCCCCAGTGTTAAACGCCTTAGCACCATCTTATGTTCCCAAGTCACTCAATGTCAATGTACCAGCTACTGCAACTAACTCAATCCCGCCTGCAATTGTATATCCAAAGTCTGAAAACACAGACATGTCGCAGTTTGCCAAGTACATCCTTCGCAGAGAACTCACTAGGACGGCCTCATCGTGTTTGATGACAAACCTGAAAATTACCGAGGATGGAAATTCACCTTTAAGGCCACAATCAGCGAACTAGATATCACTGCTGCAGAAGAATTGGATCTACTCATCAGATGGCTAGGTCTTCAGTCAGCTGAACGTATTAAGAGACTTAAAACAGTTTATACTTCCAATCCTGCTGCAGGTCTCGAAGCTGCTTGGGACAGACTTGAACGCAGCTTTGGCAGCTCTGAGGCCATCGAAGATGCCTTACTCAAAAGGTTGCAAGGCTTCCCAAGGATTACAGCTAAAGACAATCTAAAGCTTCAAGAACTTAGTGATCTTCTACTAGAGCTTCAACTAGCTAAGGCTGACACCCGCCTACCCGGGCTTAGTTACCTTGACACCCCTCGTGGCATCAACCCTATTGTTCTTAAGCTACCATATGGCATCCAAGAAAAATGGGTTAGTCAAGGATCTACTTACAAGAAAAGGTATGGAGTTGCCTTTCCTCCTTTTTCCTACTTCTGTACCTTCATAAAGGAAATCACGGACTCTAAGAATGACCCAAGTTTCTTTTACGGTGACTGTAACCCTCTTAGTCCACCTTCTCCAGGACTCGCAAACGCGCGCATAATGCACAGAGACCGCAGGGGTCCAGTGTCAGTGAAAAGGACTGATGTTCAACCTGCTCCTGCTACGGTTCTTCCGAAAACTGGACAAAACAAGAAACTTGAGGATCCAAATCGCCAATGTCCCATACATAACAAGCGACACCCACTTAAGAAGTGCATCGGTTTCAGAAAGAAACCTCTACAGGAACGCAAGGAACTTTTAAAAGAATTTGGAGTTTGTTTCAGATGCTGTGCTTCCACAGAACACATGGCAAAAGACTGTAAGGCCATCATTAAATGCATAGAATGCGGTAGTGACAACCACGTTCAAGCCCTTCATCTGTACCAACACAGCACCACTCCATCCACTGACTTTCCCCCAGGGCAAAGCTTGGCGGGAGAACGCTGAACAAACAGCAACCTCCACCCCAGTGTTCTCAACATGCACTGAAGTCTGTGGGGAAGGACTTTGTGGAAAATCTTGCGCTAAGATATGCTTGGTTCGTGTATACCAAAAGGGCAAACCTGAAAGAGCTGTAAGACTGTATACCATTCTTGATGACCAGAGTAACCGATCTCTCGCAAGTACAAAGTTCTTTGATCTCTTAGGCATAGCAGGAGGTGCTCTACCTTATACCCTGGGTACTTGTGCAGGCATTACAGAAGTCTGGGGTAGAAGAGCCAGTGACCTTGTAGTTACTCCTCTCAATGGCAACTTGGAAATACCCTTGCCTACTATCATTGAGTGTAATCAGATCCCAACTAACAAGGATGAGATCCCCACTCCTGAAGCTGCCTTGCACCATACTCATTTAAAGGACATAGCTGATCAAATACCAGCCTTTGAGGAAAATGCCGATATCCTGTTGCTACTCGGGAGAGACATCCTAAGGGTGCACAAGGTGCGCCATCAAATCAACGGCCCACATGATGCACCTTACGCCCAGCATCTGGATCTAGGCAGGGTCATTATTGGCAACGTCTGTCTTAGCAACGCCAGGAAACCTCTCTCGGTTTCTTCCTTTAAAACACATGTCTTACCCAATGGACGCACTACTTGCTTTCCAAGACAACATCACTATAGTGTGAAAGAAAGGCTGTGTGGCAAAGGTACGCCAGAGCGCATCATACTCAATGAAAAGAAAGCATTTATCTTTCGGGATGACAACATTGGTAACACAGTGTTTGAAGTAACCACAGAAGACAATGAGTTAGCAGCCACAATGGAAGACAAGGAATTCTTGAGAACCATGAGTAAAGAGTTCTATCAAGATGATTCTAACAGCTGGGTGGCGCCGCTACCATTCCGCACTCCAAGGAAGAGAATTCCAAATAATAGACAACATGCAGATTCACGGTTTATCTCTTTAGAGCGCAACCTGAACCGGAAACCGGAGATGAAGAAACATTTTGTCGACTTTATGCAGAAGGTGTTTGAGAGAGACCATGCTGAACCTGCACCCCTCTTACACAAGGAGAAGAATGCTGGTACCTTCCGTGTTTTGGTGTCTACCATCCTCGTAAGCCTGACCAGATTAGAGTGGTCTTTGACTCAAGAGCTCGTCATGAAGGCGTTTCTCTCAATGACAATCTTCTCTCTGGACCCAATCTGAACAACAACCTCTTAGGAGTCCTACTCCGCTTTAGACAAGAGCCAATTGCCATTATGGCCGACATTCAACAAATGTTTCATTGTTTCATCGTCCGTGAAGATAACAGAAACTTTCTCAGGTTCCGATGGTATCGCAATAATGATGTCAACAACGAGGTCATAGACTATCGGATGAAAGTTCACGTGTTCGGCAATAGCCCTTACCCCGCAGTTGCCATTTATGGACTGAGAAAAACTGCCCAAGAAGGAGAACAGGAGTTCGGGACGGATGCACGTCAGTTTGTAGAGAGGAACTTCTACGTGGATGACGGTCTTAAGTCCCTACCTACGGGTGAAGAGGCCATTGACCTTCTCACCAGAACCCAGGACATGCTTGCCACTGCCAAACTCAGACTACACAAAATCATCTCCAACAGCAATAAGGTAATGGGAGCATTTCCTTCCGATGATCATGCTGTCAGTGCCAAGGAATTCCAACTCACACAACGCAGCCTTGGATTGCTATGGGATGTCAAACAAGACACGTTCACATTTCAAACATCAGCCTGCGACAAGCCCTTCACAAAAAGAGGAGTACTGTCCGCAGTGAACAGTATCTACGACCCCTTGGGATTCATTGCACCCTTTACTATTCAGGGTAAGATATTACTCAGACAACTCACTACAGAGAACACTGACTGGGATACCCTGTTACCCAAGGAGAAACAACAAAGGTGGGAATCCTGGAAACAGTCTCTCCAGGCATTGGAACAGTTTAAGATACCACGCTCTTACACTCCTGTGTCCTTGAAGAATGCCACCAGACTAGAGATCCATGTCTTTTCTGATGCATCCATGGAAGCCATAGCTGCAGTAGCTTATCTCCGAGCCGTACACTCCAACGGTGAAATAGGAGTAGGATTCGTCATGGGCAAAACCAAGCTAACTCCAAAGCCTGCACATACCATCCCAAGGCTTGAACTCTGTGCAGCCATGTTAGCTGTTGAAATTGCTGAGCTTATAAAGCACGAAATAGACCTTGACATTGATTCCTTCGACTTTTACACCGATAGCAAAATCGTGCTAGGATACATATGTAATCAAACAAAACAGTTCCATGTGTATGTCGGCAATCGAGTGGAACGCATCAGGAAATTCTCCACGCCAGAGCAATGACACTATGTACCCACCGACCTAAACCCTGCCGACTTAGGCAGTCGTGCAGTGCCTGCTGCTTTGTTTCTGGATACATCATGGATATCTCCACCAGTACTCTTGAATCAAGAATTCTTCTCAAGACCTGCAGGGTCTAACTTTGAACTTATCACAAGTACTATTCCAAGTAACGATGGCAAGGTACGGAAAGCAGAAGTCAAAGTAATAAAAGAAGATTCTGCTAGACACTACTTCAGACCCATAAACGAACTAGTGCTGCTTCTGCCTAAACAGGAAGATGAACTCCGTACACCGGCCTGATACAAAGGGCGGTAAGAAGGACTGGTGCTGTTGCTGCCTTCCCCTCTGAAGACTGACCTTTAAGGCAACTATGTACCCACCGACCTAAACCCTGCCGACTTAGGCAGTCGTGCAGTGCCTGCTGCTGCGTTTCTGGATACATCATGGATATCTCCACCAGTACTCTTGAATCAAGAATTCTTCTCAAGACCTGCAGGGTCTAACTTTGAACTTATCACAAGTACTATTCCAAGTAACGATGGCAAGGTACGGAAAGCAGAAGTCAAATTAATAAAAGAAGATTCTGCTAGACACTACTTCAGACCCATAAACAAACTAGTGCTGCTTCTGCCTAAACAGGAAGATGAACTCCGTACACCGGCCTGATACAAAGGGCGGTAAGAAGGACTTGTGCTGTCGCTGCCTTCCCCTCCGAAGATGACGCATGGAACTATATCTTTCCTACTGTTGTCTAATGTTTTTCTTGTCGATGCTCTTTTTTTTTTGTTCTTTTTTGTTGCAGGTGTTCCAGTGGAAAACATCTATTATTCATGGACTTGAACAAGTTATTATTGTTAAATGTTATTTGAAATCATAGATTTTGACGGGGAGTTTCATGTTACACATGCATGATTTGCCTTTTCATTATGTGTGTCCCTTCTGTCTTCCCCTAGCTTTGCTCTCTCTCTCTTGTCTCCTCCCTTCTTCTTCATTCTGGCTTCTACCCTCATCTCAGCTACAAGCTCCTGTTAGCTGCTCACAGCATGATATTTTGACCTATCCATCTGTTCATCGGTGTATGATCTGCACAGTTTGGAATAAACTTCTTCAGGATCTACAAGGTGTCCTTTGGATCGAGTCACTGTCAGCCAATTCACCTAAGACTGCAGTTATTGCCATCTCATCACAACTGTAAGTTCAGAGATCACATTGTAGTGCTTAGACTGGAGAGGCAGAACAGTGATGAAAAAGTTTTTTTACACCATTTTTTTTTACGCTATTTGCGTGAGGGGTTAGGTCATGTGATATTTGTATAGAGCAGGTTTTTACGGATGCGGCGATACATAATATGTGTAGGGTTTTTTATTTTTTTTATTTTTATTCAGGGATGCTTAGGCTTTCAGCACCATTGAGAGCAGGACACTTCTGAAAGTGTCCTGCTGCCATGGTAACCATCACCCGCTGCCAGAACTGAGCAGTAGTGATGTCGCAAACATAAAATTTTCCGTTCGCGAACAGCGAAAGCGAACTTCCGCAAATGTTCGCGAACGGGCGAACCGCCATACACTTCAATTGGCAGGCGAATTTTAAAACCCACAGGGACTCTTTCTGGCTAGAATAGTGATGGAAAAGTTGTTTCAAGGGGACTAACACCTAGACTGTGGCATTCCGGAGGGAAATCAATGGCAAAACTCCCATGGAAAATTACGTAGTTGACGCAGAGTCGGGTTTTAATCCATAAAGGGCATAAATCACCTAACAATCCTAAATTGTTTGGAATAACATGCTTTAAAACATGCAGTGTGTGTATGCGATCAGGTATGATGTTGTATCGATCAGGTAGTGTAAAGGTTACGCCCGCTTCACAGCGACAGACCAAACTCTGACAGACTCCCCGTTTAACGCACCGCAAACAACCGCAAACAGTCCATTTGCACAACGCAAACTCCCCATTTGCAAAGGTTGGATACCAAGCTAGCCATGTCCCGTTCCTTGTCCTCACTGACGTCATTGAAGGTCTCTTCCTCCACCCAGCCACGTACAACACCAAGGGTCCTTGAAAGGTGACAACAAGCCCCCTGGGAAGCCTGCTGTGGTTGGTTTTCCACCTCCTCAAAGCCACCTTCCTCCTCTGACTCCTCTGGAATAGATTTTAGGAACCGGGAGATGGAAAAAGATGGTTGGTCGGTCCTCTTCCTTCCAATTTGGGGCACTGCGCGTGCGCCGTGCAATGTACTGTGCCACCCTATATGAGTGGTGTGTTAAGTAATACTATTCCTATCAGTTTAATCCCTGTTATGTCCCCTATCAGGGGAAGTGTATTGAATGGATTTTAGGAACAGGGAGATGGAAAAAGATGATTGGTTGGTCCTCTTACCTCCAATTTGGAGCACTGCACGTGCGCCGCGCAATGTACTGTGCCAGCAATACAAATAGTGTGAACTACTATTCTTACCATTTTAATCTTTGTTAAGTCCCCTATCAGGGGACGTGTATTGAATTGAATCCTTGAATGGGGAGATAGAGAAAAAAGCTTGCTCTGTCCGCTTCCTTCAAATTTTGGCACTTGCAATGGAATTTGCCACCAATGCAACGGGTGTTAACTAAGTACTATTCCTATAAGTTTAATCTCTGTTTTGTCCCTTATCAGGGCCAGGGCTGGTGTAGTGAATAGATTTTTGGAAACGGGAGATGGAAAAAGACCCATGCTCAGTCCGCTTCATTTGAATTTTAGGTCACTGCACGTGCTCCGTGCAATGTACTGTGACACCCTCTATGAGTGGTGGCCAGTGGGCACAGTTCAGTCTGTGTGCCTGACACACATTAGCAGGCAACTGCAGTTATATTCAAGGGTAAAAATTAAATTACTTTTTTATCTGCAAGGTACTGTCCCACCCGATATGAGTGGTGGGCACTGGCAGTGGGCACAGTACAGTCTGTGGGCCTGACACACACTGGCAGGCAACTGCAATTATAATTAAAAGGTAAAAATTAACTTACTTTTTTATCTGCAAGGTACTGTGCCACCCGATATGAGTGGTGGGCACTTGCAGTGGGCAAAGTACAGTCAGTGGGCCTGACACACACTGGCAGGCAACTGCAATTATATTAAAGGGTAAAAATTGAATGACTTTTTTATCTACAAGGTACTCTGCCACCCTATATGAGTGGTGTGCCCACAGTACAGTCTGTGGGCCTGCGGCCTCTCACACACGAGCAGGCAACTGCAATATGTATATAGAAAAAATAAATAAAAGCAGACTGATGTACCAGCCCTAAAAAGGGCTTTTTGGGGTGCTGTCAGGATGCTATCCTCACAGCAGATGAGTCTTTGAGGACCGGAGTGGACACAGACCACTGGCCTAGCTAAGGCCCCTTTCACACGGGCGAGTTTTCCGCACGGGTGTAATTTCATCCGCACTGAATCCCGACCCAGTCATTTCAATGGGTCTGTGTACATGAGCGTTTTTTTTTTCACGCATTACTTGTGCGTTGCTTCAAAATCGCAGCATGTTCTATATTCTGTGTTTTTCACGCATCCGCATACGCAAGCAAGTTTTTCACTGGTGGTTACTATGAGATGTTTTTTGTAAAGCTTCAGTTTTTTATCACGCGCGTGTAAAACGCATCAAAACGCCTTGCACCCGCACGGAAAAAACTGAACAACTGAAAGCAATCGCAGGTAAAACTGAATGGCTTTGCCTGTGAAATCGCACAGTTTTCACTGAACGCATCCGCAACGCATCCGGACCTAATCCGGACACCCTCATGTGAAAGAGGCCTAGTGCTTTCCCTATTAATTCAGCAACAGCAGCACTCTCCCTACTCTAACTAACACTGCAGCTTCAGAATGAATCTAAGATGGATGCTGTCCTTGCTTTTTGATAGGGGGTGGGAGGGTCTGGGAGGGAGGGTATGCTGATTGGCTGGAATGTGTCTGCTGATTGTGAGGTACAGGGTCAAAGTTTGCTCAATGATGACGTACAGGGGGCGGACCGAACATCACATATGTTCGCCCGCCGCGGTGAATTCAAACATGCGACGAATTCGCCGACTGTTCGCCGACGAATAGTTCGGGACATCTCTAATTTGGCGGGCTTCGGCTAAAAAATTTACTGTAGGCCACTGGAGTACAGGGCCTAAAAATTAGGCATTCATCTGACATAAAAGGCCTTTTATGCCGCTGAATATACATAAGACAAGGACCATTCATTTTTCTGGGTGTTGGGCATATGTGTGGGCTGGCATGAGGAAATTCAATTGCACGTGGTCGTCACAGGCATTGAATTCCTCCGAGATCCATGCTCAAGATCACCCCTGCTGCGCTGAACGTCCTTTCGGACAGGAGACTCATCAAGCCTGCACATCGAGCAGTCCCGGAGTTCCTCACTTCTCAGAGCATCCACGTCGGCTGTTAACCCGATGTAGTCAGACACCTGTTAGTCTAGGCGTTACCTGTGGCTGAATCTGGTGGGCGGCTGTCGATGGGTAGTGTTGAGCGCGAATATTCGAAAAGCGAATTTTTTTAGCGAATATCGGCACTTCGCTAATTCGCGAATATTTCGAATATAGCGCTATAAATTCGCTATTTCGAATATTCGTTTTTTTTTTTTTTTTTTTTAGTTATATTTTTTTCTTTCCCACTTCCCAAAAGTAGTTCTTACCTGTCATGAGGATTCCTGGCTTCCTGGCTGCTCCAGTCAGTGCCCGTTGCCGCTTCTGCCGACTTCCGTGCTCATGGAGCGTCCCCTTCCATGGGAAAATCTCTATATACTAAAATGTACTGTCGGATTTGAGGAATTACGTTGAAATCGCAATGCGATTAATTCAAGTTATATTAATCGCATTGCGATTACAACTTAGCACTGCTATCTTACATAGGCTAGAATTAACGAATATGGAATATATGGCTATGCACTAGCAGTGCTAAGTTGAAATCGCAATCGCGAATACTTAAGTTAAATTAATCGCATTGCGATTTCAACTTAGCACTGCTGCTATATTCCATATTCGTTAACTTCGTTAATTCTAGCAAGCTGACCCATTATAAACCCAGCTCTAAGTTGAAATCGCAATGCGAATACTTTAAGTTAAATTAATCGCATTGCGATTTCAACTTAACACTGCTGCTATATTCCATATTCGTTAACTTCGTTAATTCTAGCAAGCTGACCCATTATAAACCCAGCTCTAAGTTGAAATCGCAATGCGATTAATATAACTTGAATTAATCGCATTGCGATTTCAACGTAATTCCTCAAATCCGACAGTACATTTTAGTATATGGAGACGTTCCCATGGTGATGGGGACGCTCCATGAGCACAGAAGTTATGGTTGGCTTGGTAGAATTAGCGAGGATGACGAATATGACAGATGTATTCGTCATATTCCTCAAAAGCGAAGATAACGAAGTATTCTACATCTTCGTTTTAGCAACCTATTCGTCAACCTCGCTAATTCTAGCAATCAAATAGGAAGGTTGACTTACCAGACAGCTGTGTTAAATTCGCTATGCGATTTTTTTTTTTTAATAAATAGAATACTTATAATAATATTATCATATCAAGTAATATAATTATTGTATTAAAAAAAAATCGCATAGCGAATTTAACACAGCTGTCTCTATAGTCAACCTTCCTATTTGATTGCTAGAATTAGCGAGGTTGACGAATAGGTTGCTAAAACGAAGATGTAGAATACTTCGTTATCTTCGTTTTGAGGAATATGACGAATACATTCGTCATATTCGTCATCCTCGCTAATTCTAGATATGAAACCAATAGGAAAGTAGCCTTAAGTACAAATCGCAATATGCGATTATTTAAATCGCATTTTAATCGCGATAACTAGAAAAAATGACGAATATTCGATTTCGACGAATACGAAACGAATATTCATTCGAATATTCGCGAATTTCGTCGAAATCGAATATGGCACCTGCCGCTCATCACTATCGATGGGTTGGCTGCAAGAATGATCTCATATCCGAAGTGACCAACACATCTTCAATCTGCCCTCTTCTTGCGGTAGGATTGGTACCCACACCTGTTTCGCTGTGGGTGGAAATACCTCTGCCAGCGCCCACAATAGCAGAATTCAGCATCTCTCGCAGCAAGGCCTGGAAATGTTGCATTCTGCCAGCCCCCTGTGATGCTTGTAACTTGTCCACCATTTTGTGTTTGTACTAGGGGTCTAAGTACGTTGCCACCCAGTATTGGTCCTTGCCCTTTATGCTTTTTCTACAGGGGTCCCTTTTCAAACACTGGAGCATGAAGGCCCCCATTTGCACTAAATTGGAAATGGTGGACAGCCTTGGCTCCTGCTCATCGCCCAGGAGAATGTCGTCCTCGGTCTCCTCCCTCCCAGCTACGGACAACACCAGGGATCTCCGAAAACCACAGACAAAAGGAGGATGAGAGAGCTGCTGCTAAACCCTGCCAGTCCTGCTTCCCTCTGTGATGCTTGTAACTTGTCCACCATTTTGTGTTTGTACTAGGGGTCTAAGTACGTTGCCACCCAGTATTGGTCCTTGCCCTTTATGCTTTTTCTACAGGGGTCCCTTTTCAAACACTGGAGCATGAAGGCCCCCATTTGCACTAAATTGGAAATGGTGGACAGCCTTGGCTCCTGCTCATCGCCCAGGAGAATGTCGTCCTCGGTCTCCTCCCTCCCAGCTACGGACAACACCAGGGATCTCCGAAAACCACAGACAAAAGGAGGATGAGAGAGCTGCTGCTAAACCCTGCCAGTCCTGCTTCCCTCTGTGATGCTTGTAACTTGTCCACCATTTTGTGTTTGTACTAGGGGTCTAAGTACGTTGCCACCCAGTATTGGTCCTTGCCCTTTATGCTTTTTCTACAGGGGTCCCTTTTCAAACACTGGAGCATGAAGGCCCCCATTTGCACTAAATTGGAAGTGGTGGACAGCCTTGGCTCCTGCTCATCGCCCAGGAGAATGTCGTCCTCGGTCTCCTCCCTCCCAGCTACGGACAACACCAGGGATCTCCGAAAACCACAGACAAAAGGAGGATGAGAGAGCTGCTGCTAAACCCTGCCAGTCCTGCTGCCCTCTGGCTTGGAAGAATCAGCAGACGGCACGGCAGGCTGCTTTACCGCAGTGTTCTGCTCCAGACTCAATGTGCCCGATATGGAAACTGAGAGTAGACCAGTGCTGGCGGTGTGAGGAGCTAAATTTGTACTAATTTATTGTGGGCTTTACAAAGTTAAGATACCTTTGAAAAAAACAATATCAACGGAAAATATTGCATTTTGTATGCATAAGAGCACATTCCTGCTCTAGACGAAGAACCTGCTGCTGTCAGAGGTGTCTAAGTTTATTGGTGGTGTTGCCCCGATCTGGTGGGGGCCCATTCCTGGGAACACATTCCTGCTGCAAAGAACCTGCTACTGTCTCTCCTGATCATGCTGAGTTATGTGTAGGCCTTATACTACACCATTATCTTTACCTGCTGCTGTCTGTCCTGATCCTGCTGAGTTATGTGTAGGCCTTATACTCCACATTTACCATTACTCGCTGCTGCTGTCTATCCTGATCCTGGTGAGTTTGCCATGGACTAAAGGGGCCTTACTGCAACCTTATTGTTTAAAATTACTTTAAAACATAACCATATTGAAAAAGTAAGCACATATTTTAACAGCAAAAACTATTTATTCAAAAGTTGTAGCCAAACATGGCTCTATGGAAAGATAATTTGGAAATTTGCTAATTTTTTGCCAATTTTTGGTAAATTAGATATTTTTTATGAATAAAGAAAATATTTTTTTGACTCAATTTTACCACTTTCATGAATTACAATATGTGACAAGAAAATCTCACAATAGCCTGGATAAGTAAAAGCATTTTAAAGTTATTACCACATAAAGTGACATGCCACATTTGCAAAAAAAAATGGCCTGAGCAGGAAGGTGAAAACTGGCCTGGGGTAGAAAGGGTTAATGTATCTGAATATGTTATGTATACAGAATTATATTGCTGTGTGCACATATTTACCCTCCTGGTGGGGGCTGGTCACATCCTCCTCATCATAAGCTGGGGGGGGGGTATCCATCTGATAGGAGGGTCCGGCCTCTCAGCCACCACTTCGGCAACATCAGGTGGGGGAGGGGCATCCACATTCTGGGAGTGTCCCACCTGCTCTCCCTCCTCCCTAATCTAATGTAATGATGGAAGGGGCCTTTTACTGAAATACAGAATGATTATTGCAGTTTATGTATATATACACACTGTGGGGAGTCGCTCTGGTAGACCGCTGTGCGGGTGCAGTTTAGAGGCAAAACAAGGAGTCCAGATTGTGCAACAAACAGTGTTTTATTCACACTTGCACACCATAAATGAAAAACAGTCTCTTTGGTGACAGTTCACACACAACGGAAATAACGTGGCAAAACAAAAACAGGCCAACACAGGTTCAGTCACCTGGGAGGTGTAGGTGCAGGTTCGCACCACGCTGTCGGCCCAGCCGCAGGAGAATCCAGCTTCAGGTAGCCAGGAACAAAACACCTCCTTGCTGAGCTCTTTCCTCCAGGACAGAGAACTCCTCAGCCCTGTTAGCAGCTCCAGGATAATCACAGCCTCCAGCTGCTGAGCTGGCTGAGCTTTTAAACCCAGCCCAAAACCAGGACTGGGTCGTGGGGAGCAGCCACCCACCCTACACTTTAGCTGCTCCCGGTAAGAGCCGGCCCGGATCGGCTTTGCAGCCATGCTATTTAAACTCTGTCAGTAGCACTAGCTGCTGCTGACATCAACAAAAACGGGCTCTTACCTCACCGAGGCTATGAACCTCGGTGACACATACCTGCCATCCGCGACGGCACCCTGCACCTTACCACAACACACACGTATATATATTTACGTGTGAGTGTGAAATGTCCGAAATTCGCCGGTTACATTATACATCTCTACCTCGATGTGTGAATATATGTATATATATATTCTCTCACAGCGAGGAAGAAATGATTTGTATGATGTAAACGGCTGATTTACGAGTCACACCAGGTACTAAGTAATCATTTGTAGAGTTGAGCGAACACCTGGATGTTCGGGTTCGAGAAGTTCGCCCGAACTTCCCGAAAATGTTTGAGTTTGGGGTCCGAACTCGACTCGAGCTTCACCCCGAACCCGAACCCCATTGAAGTCAATGGGGGCCCGAACTTTTGGGCACTAAAAAGGCTGTAAAATAGCCCAGGAAAGGGCTAAAGGGCTGCAAAAGGCAGCAAAATATGGGTACATCTCCTGCAAACAAATGTGGATAAGGAAATGAATTAAAATAAATTAAAACAAATTAAAATTAAACAATATCAATTGGAGAGTTGTCCCATAGCAGAGAATCAGGCTTCATGTCACCCACCAATGGAGAAGGCCACTTTTACTTGTTTAGGCCCCAGCACCCAGACAGAGGAGAGAGGTCTCATAGCAGAGAATCAGGCTTCATGTCACCCACCAATGGAACAGGCCACTTTCAGATATTTAGGCCCCGGCACCAAGACAGAGGAGAGAGGTCGCATAGCAGAGAATCAGGCTTCATGTCACCCACCATTGGAACAGGCCACTTTACGATATTTAGGCCCCTGGCACCCAGAGGGAGAAGAGGTTCATTCAACTTTGGGTTGCCCCGCAATAAAAAGGTAAAATTAAAAAAGAGGATTGAATGATGAAGTGCCCTGTAGTCTAAGAATATATGGTTAAGGGGAGGTAGTTATAAATGTCTAATCTGCACAAGTGATGGACAGGTCCTGTTGGATCCATGTCTGGTTCATTTTTAGGAACGTCAGCTTGTCCACATTGGATGTGGACAGGCGGCTGCGTTTGTCTGTAATGACGCCCCCTGCCGTGCTAAAAACATGTTCAGACAAAACGCTGTCCGCCAGGCAGGCCAGCATCTCCAAGGATTAAAAGGCTAGCTCTGGGCACGTGGACAATTTGGAGACCCAGAAGTTGAATGGGGCCGAACCATCAGTCAGTACGTGGAGAGTAGTGATGAGCGGCAGGGGCAATATTCGAATTCGCGATATTTCGCGAATATTTGGGCGAATATTCGCCATATATTCGAAAATTCGCAAATTCGTAATCTCCAGACATTATTTTCTTGTTTGCGAAAATCCGCATAAAAAATTCGCATAAGCATAAAATTCGCATAAATTAGCATAAAAATTTGCATAAACTGGCATTTAAGATACCTTTTAAATAGCAGCTTATGCAAATTTTATGCTAATTTATGCACACTGTTACGCTAATTTATGCGAATTTTTTATGCGAATTTTCGCAAACAAGAAACTAATGACATTATTTTCTTGCATGCGAAAATTTGCATATAAAAAATTCGCATAAAGCGAATATTCGCAATTGCGAATATATTTTGCGATATTCTAAATATTCGCGAATTCTCGAAGTGCTGATATTCGCGATTAAAATTCGCAATTCGAAAATTCGTGATCAACACTAGTGGAGAGGTGTGCACACGTACTGTTTCACCATGTTAGTGAAATGCTGCCTCCTGCTAACATGTTCTGTATCAGGTGGTGGTGCAGTTAGCTGTGGCATGGTGACAAAACTTTTCCACATCTCTGCCATGCTAACCCTGCCCTCAGAGGAGCTGGCCGTGACACAGCTGCGTTGCCGACCCCTCGCTCCTCCTCTGCCTTCGCCTTGGGCTTCCACTTGTTCCCCTGTGACATTTGGGAATGCTCTCAGTAGCGCGGCTACCAACAAGCGCTTGTACTCGTGCATCTTCCTATCACGCTCCAGTGCAGGAAGTAAGGTGGGTACATTGTCTTTGTACAGGGTGGCAACCCAGTAGTCTGCACACGTTAAAATGTGGGCAACTCTGCTGTCGTTGTGCAGGCACTGCAGCATGTAGTCGCTCATGTGTGCCAGGCTGTACAGAGGTAAGGACAAGCTTTCCTCTGTGGGAGGCGTATCGTCATCGTCCTCCTTTGACCCCAGCCACACACCAGTGATGGACCCTTACTAGATGTTTTCCTCATTGTTACCGTTCACCACAATAAGAAAAAAATTATTTGGCCCAATGTAGTTTATTTAAATTCAGGACTTTTTTTTTTTTTACAGGCACCTAACACTATCTGGCTATCTATTTATGTACCATATTACACTAATCCAGGCATAGCAGTAACCACAGATTTAGGGCAATATCAATTGTAGGCCTTGTATTTAGGCCCTGGATGAAAGGTATCCTTTTCGGACAGATTTACACTTGGAGATGCAGTGTAGCGTGTGAAAAATATATAGGATTATGCTTTCAGCACTTGTATTTTAACACTTTGTGTAATATATCCTTTAACGAAAAGAAATACACTTGGGGATGCACGGTAGCGTGTGAAGTTATTGAGGATGACCCTATCAGCACCTGTATTTACACCTTTTGTGTAATATACCCTTTACGGACAAAAATACACTATGAGATACCCAATAGTGCGTGCAAATCTAAAGGATTTTGCTTTCAGCAATTGTAATTTAACACTTTGAGTAATATACCCTTTTACGGAAAAAAATACACTTGGAGATGCACGCTGAGTGTAATATACCCTTTATGAACATATTTACACTTGGCCTGCAACAGCTGGAACACCAGATTTTGGGTATTACTATTTTGGCAATTGAATTTCACCCCAGAACAAAATATATCCTTTGACGGATACTATTAAACTACTTGTCCAGCCACAGTAGAACACCAGATTTACTGTATTTCTATTTTTGTAAACTAATTTTACCCCAGAAAATAATATATCCTTTGACGGACACTATGAAACTTGTCCAGTCACAGCTGGAACACCAGATTTACGGTATTGCTATTTTGGCAATTGAATTTCACCCCAGAACAAAATATATCCTTTGATGGATACTATTAAACTACTTGTCCAGCCACAGCTAGAACACCAGATTTACTGAATTTCTATTTTAGCAACTGAATTTCACCCCAGAAAATAATTTATCCTTTGACGGACACTATTAAACTCGTCCAGTAACAGCTGAAACACCAGATTTACGGTATTGCTATTTTGGTAAATAAATTTCAACCCAGAACAAAATATATCCTTTGATGGATACTATTAATCTACTTGTCCAGCCACAGCTAGAACACCAGATTTACTGAATTTCTATTTTTGTAACTGAATTTCACCCCAGAAAATAATATATCCTTTGACGGACATTATGAAACTTGTCCAGTCACAGCTGGAACACCAGATTTACGGTATTGCTATTTTGGTAATTGAATTTCAACCCAGAACAAAAGCTATACTTTTACGGACACTATGAGACTTGTCCAGCCACAGCTCAAACCACTGATTTAGGGTATTGCTATATTGGCAATTGAATTTCACCCCAGAACAAAAGCTCTCCTTTGACGGACACTATAAAACTTGTCCTGCCACAGCAGAAACCACTGATTTAGGGTATGGCTATTTTGGAAATTGAATTTCACCCCAGAAAAAAAATATATATATTCTTTGCCAGACAGTAATACACTTGGCGAGCCACAGCTGGAATACCAGATTTAGGGGATTGCTATTTTTTGAAGTGAATTTCACCTCTCAATAAAATATAGAAAATTCTATCCTGAGTTTTTAGGGGTGACAATAAGCACAGCCAAGCCCCTGATGTAGAATATATCAAAAAAACAATCTACTATTGATGGATTAATGGACCACAAGACACGAAATAGCCACCGATCACCCCAGAATAAAGTGACAGAAAAACTTTCTGGGCAGCCTGAAAACAGTGAGAAATTAACTAGCAGAAGTTGAATGATTCACAGCTGTAGATCGATCACTTCATTAAGTGTTTTTGCTGGGTTAATCCCTGCCTAATCTCGCCGTAACAGCAGCTGCATCCAATCCCTACACTAATCAGAGCAGAGTGACGTGCGGCGCGACGTGACTCCAGCTTAAATAGAGGCTGGGTCACAATCTGCACTTGGCCAATCACAGCCATGCCTACTATATGGCCTCTTGGGGCAAGTAGTATGACGCTTGTTGATTGGCTGCTTTGCAGGCTTTCAAAATGCGCCATAGAAATCGCCGAACAATGAACCCGAACCCAAACTTTTACGTAAATGTTCGGGTTCGGGTCCGTGTTACGAACACCCCAAAATTTGGTACGAACCCAAACTATACAGTTTCGGTTCGCTCATCCCTAATCATTCATAAAGGGATGAGATACTTATTTGCATAACTGTATATATAAATTACAGAGTGTAAGCGAGATATACAAAAGTAATGTAAGCAATGTACCTGGGCATTTTCTGTCACAGATCCAGCCAATGTGCCTCCTCTTCAAATCTTCAAAGTTTTTGATGGTTCTCCACATCCACATTATTGTTATTGTATGTAGGATGGTTATTATGGTACTTGTAGTCCGTTGCTGGCATCTTCCATTGTATGAATTTTTGCTGTTGATTGCCCCTAGCAACAGACTACACATTTTCTAATGGTTGGTATAATATGTTTGGAGGTGTATAAACTCCAATTTAAATGTGCCTGCTTTTCATCTACAGACTACATTCAGGTGCAGCTGGTAGGCTCTGGGCCATATCAGCTGGTCTCAGGTGGGGCTCACAGGCACCTCCCACCTCCCATTGCAAGCATGGTTACATGCTGGAGGTCACTGGTGAGCTGTCTGTGAGTCAGGCCTTACTTTCCCGTAATGCCCAACGGCCCCTGGTATCGCCCATACAGCACAGGTAGGTTGAGTGGTAGGGCCTTGGGCTACTTGAGAGACCTTGCCGTGGTGTCCGAGCTTAAGACATGTCCTCCTAGTAGGATATGTCGAACTAACCTCTCAATTTTATCAGTGTGAGGGTTTAGTATTGCCGCAGAGCGCACCTGCCTTTGCTATGGTCCTCTTGAAATCTGACCAATGTTTCATGATAGCCATCGCACTATGCTTTGCCTTATACTCCCTCTTAAGCTCCTTCCTTAGATCCCTCACGATCTGCTGTTTTTTCTCCTGGACCCAGGTCCCATTGTACCCCACCTCCAACATGCGCTGCAGGATAAAGATGCAAGCATATAATCCCACATTTTTTAAAAGCAAGTATTGATAATAAAGTGTTTGAAGGGGAAATATTAGATTTAATATTACCGTTATAAGATCGAATTGTATTGCGATTGCATGTATGTGGGGTCTGAGCAATCGGATATTGGCTAGCTGAGCAGAGATGTGCCTGTCTAGTGAAGTGACAGTACGGTATGGGGTGTACAGCTGTTTTGCCTCCCCGTAGTGCACCCTGGGTAATCCTAAATGAACCAGAAAATACTGACGGTCAGACAAAGAATGCTTCTCCTGACCAACAGGACACAAACTCTAATCTATAGACTGTTTTTGTGTGTGTGTGTGGTATATAGTGTGTGACAGGAAAATGGATGTAACATGTTAGGCCCCATGCACACGACCGTTGTTTGTTTCGCGTCCGTTCCGTTTTTTTCACGGATAGGATGCTTCCCTATTCATTTCAATGGGTCCGTCAAAAAATGCGGATGGTCAACCGTTTTTGTTCGCATCCGTGATCCGTGTTTTCATTCCGTCAAAGAAATAGTGCATGTCCTAATTTTTTCACATTTGCGGACAAGGATAGGCATTTTACAATGGATCTGCCATAAAAATCGGATCCGTCAAAAAAACGGTCCGTCATCCGCTTTATTTGACGGACGCAAAATTTCAAGGAGGAGCGGACGAGGAGGCAGGCAACGGTCGTGTGCATGTAGCCTTAATGTGAGAGATATTTCTCTGCTGTCCATACATACATGCTACAGACATAGTGCTGTGATGTAACAACAATACTTAGTGCACCAATCAGTAATATGTAGTCAGACCTGATAAAATGTGAAGTTGTATGTATTTCAAATACAAATTCGCATCAATAGCGCAGATTTTCGCTATCACAAAAATTTTGGAACACTCTGCATATAAAGCCATTCTTCTGCAATGCATGCAAAATGTAATCAAATACAGTGCTGTAATGTAACATTACCTACAGTGATCAGGATTTCTTCCTCACCGTCTCGAAAATTGCTGCCCACCATCTTTTCCAGTCTCTTCAAGCTTCCCACAGTTTGAAAAAGGTAGCAAAACTAGGCCAAGCCAGTATTGCGCATACACGAATACGCGCATATTGCTTGCCCAATTTTCGCAATCAAGAAAATCATCTCAAATACTTGAATATGACTAATTGAGCGGGGTTAATAACTGATTGTCCTGTGACCGCAAAGTGCAGGACCGGTGTGGCTCTCAGATGTGACCGTGCATGGTGGATGGCTCGCTCCAGATACATTTGCAGTCTGCTTTTTGCCTCCTGTGCCCTGCGAGCTCTGCCTGCTTTTCCTCCTTCTTCTCCCTCTCTGCTGCTCCGTCTCTCTCTCAGAACTCCCCTCCTCTTCCTCTCTTGTGGGCACCCATGTGACGTCCATCGGCAAGTCATCATTGTCACCTTCACCACCACTGACATTTGAGATCTCGGAGTGGGCAGCAACAGCAGGGACCTCCCTCCTTAGGCTGATCTGGTTTCAGTCATCAGACCGCTGGGTGGCGGCCATTGCTACCTCCTCTTCCTCATCCGATGCCAAGAATGGATGCGTATCGGTAAGGTCTGGGAATGGATGGGAAAATAATTCCTCTGACTCGAGTGGAGGGGCTATGGTGGTGGTGATGGTGGTGGTGTCTTTGGGGGTGCACACAGCAGAGAGTGAGGAGGGTGCAGATACAGAGGATGAGGAGGGTGCAGAAGTGGAAGGCTGAGTGAACCATTCAACCAACTCTGGTGCATCCTTTGAAGTAATCGCACGCAATCTTCTCCAACTTCCCAGTTAGCCTCCTGGGGAACAGCCTGCCTCTTCATCTGCCTGTCATTTTCAAAATGACCCTGTGCCTAAGTCCCTAGAAAAGAGCATTATTTGTGGAAGCAGGTATATTGCAGCCCTCAATCAATATTTCTTGAAAACAGGTATATCAATCCCCTTAATCAGTATTTTGTGGATGCAGTTATATCACACCCTCAATTATTTTTTTGGCCACAACAGTTATATAACATCACCCTGTTTATTTGGGGCAACAGGTTACAGGTATATCGCAGCTGTCAATCAGTATTTTTTGGAAACAGGTATATCGCACCCCTAAATCTGTTTTTTTTTGGGGGCAACAGGTATATCACACCCTTTGCAATTAGATGTTCCAATAGCGCTTGTCCCTCTATATACCTGCGGTATCGCAGAAGAACCACACACAACTGCTGCACAATACAAATGCACTATATACTTTCTATGTTAGAAAGTATATTATAGGTATATCACACCCCTCAATCAGTTTTTTGAGGGCAACAGGTATATCATACCAGTTGCAATTAGTTATTCCAATAGCATTTGCCCCTCTATATAGCTGTGGTATCAAAGCAGAGCCTCATAACTTCACACCCATCTGTATATCATACCTATCGATAGCACACCCATACCAGACAATAAAAGAACTTTTGTGCCCCTATTAGCTAGAGTTTGGTGACCCTAACAGTCTGTCCCTGCTACACAAAGCAACCTCTCTCTACACTTGCAAAACACAGAATGTAAAATGGCTGCCAGATTGGGTTCTGCTATAGGGTGGGGTGTGTCCATGTGCTGAAACATCTCAATTGGCTGTCCTGTCCCACCTGATGTATGTGTCATGGGTCAAAGTTTGGCGCAATGCAAAAGAATATGGCTCATACATCGCCATATGTTCGCGTGTTTGGCGAATCATGAACACGCAAAGTTCGCCATGAAGCGACCGCCGAGCGAACTGCAAGGCCATTACTATACCTCACACCAAAAATGGGTATATGTCACCCACTGAACTAACAGACAGATTAACTATATTAATTTCCCTGTCACATATGCAGTGCACGTGTATCTCACACCAAAATTGGGTATATGTCACCCATTGAACTAGCAGACAGATTAACTATTATATTTTTGTGTCAGGGGTACAAAAATAATACATTGCACGCAGAAAAAAATCGCTATAGGTCACCCACAGAATTAACAGCCAGATTAATTATATTTCTGCATCAGAGGTACTGTACAAAGATGGTGCATTGCACCCACAAAAAATTGCTATAGGTTACATACAGAATTAAGAGCCAGATTTATTATTACATTTCTGTGTCAGGGGTGCAACTCTGGTGTATTGCACCCACAAAAAATCATTATAGGTTACCCACAAAACAAATTGCCAAATTCCTAACACTCTAGCTAGCTTCAGGTGCTTGCTTCCTGTCCATGCACTACTCAGAGCTGATAGGCAGTGCTACACGTCATCCAGCTTGTATAGAGGCTGGGTCACATGATGCATTGGCCAATCACAGCCATGCCATTAATAGGCATGGCATGGACGAACGATATATTCCACCGCAGCACTCAAATTCGTAACAAAAATTCTTTCTTTAATGAACACCAAAGTGTAACAGCAACGTTTCAACCTCTCGGTCTTTGTCGAGCTAAATTACATACAGCAATGTGAACTTAATATACCTCCCCTCACTACTGATAGGTTAAAATAGTCCCCGCCTATCTCAAGTTTGCCGGGCAATACATTCACTTATAATAGTGGTTTATCAACCTTCAACCATGTGATACATCATTTCACCAAGGCTCTATTAAACATAATAATACCTCATTCCTCCTTGATCCGGTGTTATACTTTATGTGTCGAAGTTCGCGTCCTCCCTGGAGATCTGCGCATGCGCCAAATCCTCATCGTATTCACTCCCGCTGTCAGCTGATCAGGGCGTGTGACCTCATCACGTCTCCCTGATCACATGACCTTAGTTTCTTTCCAGTACTTCCGCCCTCACTCGGTACTGGGTCGTTCGTACATTATAGTGGTTCCAAACCTACTTAGCAGTCCGAAGGTCGGAGTGTATATACATGCCACTTCTGTTAGACTATTCTCAAAAATTCTTTAGTCATGTTCTCATTCTGTCGGGGATATCAGGTAGCATCTCTCCTGTATCACATGACTACCCGTAGTCATGGAACTGGCACAACACAAACGTAGGTAGGTGGCAGTGGCGTCCTGTAGGTGTACGGGAGATGTGTTCCAACCGCCAAATCATACATCATATAAACATACATGCCATTTCTCCAACTGGACACATCAGTCAAATGACTTCAACTAGAGGCCGGGTCAATATCGTGCATCAGATTCTCCAGTTTATGAGGTCTATGTCTTGTATGTGGTGGACCCACATCCTACTCAATCTCTAAATGGCGAGCGAAGACCGTGACAGTAAGTGGAGGTACCACCACTTATCACATATACCTCCGCCCGCCAACCTTCCATCCAAGGCGAAGGGGTTGGCGGAAGATCCGTCAGCACTGTCGCCAAAAAACACACATCCATGGTCCAACCTGCTATCTTTAACGGTTTACCCTAGCCTCCTCCAGACTGTCCAGGAGAATACCATTTATTACTTGAACCACACTCCCTCAGGCGTTTTAAAGATAACCCATCCCCGACAACCACATAGACACCACTGCTTACCCACCACGTATACCCGGCCTATTTTACTATTCCAATTGTATTTCGCTAACTCTTTACTCTTTGACGAATATGTAGTTACAAACTGAATTCTCTCCAACTTTTTATCCTTATTCCTATTCTTCTGTTCCAAGAGTGTCAGTCTCTCACACTGTTTGGCTCTCTCTTCATGTCTCTGAACCAAATTTTTGGGATAACCCCTAGCTCTAAATTTCTGTCCCATTTTCTCCATTCTGTCATCTACCTTTATTGCGTCTGACACCACTCTCCGTACCCTCAGGAATTGACTGTATGGAAGAGATTCTACCATTTTTCTTGGGTGGGCACTACTGAACTGTAACATGTTGTTTCTGTCAGTTAACTTAACATATAGATCTGTGCTCAATTTGCCTTCCTCCACCAAGACCAATGTATCAAGGAATTGCAATGCCTGTCTTGAGACAACCTTCGTGAATTTAAGATGTTCATGAATGTGATTGATTGCATCATGGAATTGGTCTAGTTCCACCTCAGAACCTTTCCACACCAAGAAGATATCGTCGATGTACCTCATCCACCCCTCCACATTAGTGAAGTGGGGGGATGGGTACACCGACGATTCCTCTACAAAGGACATATACACGTTGGCATAGGTCGGGGCCACATTCGACCCCATGGCCGTCCCGCAACGCTGTTCATAGAAATCGTTCTCAAACAGAAAATAATTCTTAGTAAGTAATAACTCTAACAATGAGAGAAAAAAATCCTGTGCCTCCCCAGTATAGGTGGAGCCAGCGAGAGCCCATCTTACAGCTTCCATGCCCCGTGTATGATCAATACTGGTATAGAGGCTGGAGACATCAAAAGAAACCAACATATTACCCTCTTCGAAGTCTACCTGGCCAAGTTTGGTTATAAAATCTGAGGTATCTCTAACAAAAGACCTACCCTCCACTGCGAACGGTCTAAAGACCTTATCAAGATATATTGCTGCATTGCAGAACACTAGGCATGGCTGTGATGGCTTCTATGTGCCCACAGCTTAAAAGCTTGTTGATTGGCTGCCCTGCAGCCTTTCAAAGCTTTTTTAAATGCCCAGACACCAAACTCGAACCAGAAATTTTCCGGAAAATTTCAGGTTCGCTCAACACTAGTGTTAAGTTGTATTACACTTTGTTTGCCTGTTACAAAGACTACTGCATTGGTGGTGATGCACTGCATTGTGAGAGTGCAAACCATTCTGGGAAAGAGAAATCTCCAGTCTCCAGGACACAGTACTGAGCTGCTCTATGCATGTTTCCTTCTCAAACTCCACCATCCTTGTAAAAGTATGTCTGGTGAGAAACATACCTTTGTTTCGGGACATTATGTTATGCAGAGCTCTTCAGTTAGTTGTAATTGTTACTCGGAGAGTTATACTGTTAGATAGGTATGCAATCCTATGTATAGGCAGCCATTTTACCATGTGTTTCATTGTTACTGTTAATGTTATAGTACATGCAATTCAATGCTTTATACTTAAACATGCTATTATTATTCTTGTAGCAATCAACTGTATATAATCATTCAATCAATCAATCACATATGTACGACCTGTTTACCAATAAACAAGTTAGACTATGAAGAACAGTCCTCTCATTTGGAAGACAGGAATGGTTTATGCTGAATGTCAGACTGTAAGAAGACCGAAGAATGCCTTACAGTGCTTAACCCTATTTTATTACTGTTCTAATCCACATTATGGCAGGAACCACTGAACTAAGTAAAGTGAAAAAAAACCTATAAAAGTATACTGGACCACGTTTGAATCGAAATAATCTTTATTAACAATATAAAAGAACATGCAGCAGCATGTATGATATAGCAAAAAAGTGACACAGAGAGAGGGGTGCACAAATGGGCGGCATCCAGGAGAGAGAGACACAGGGCAATATAAATATAAGCATCAATAAATAGCAAGTGCAAAAGATAACAAATATAAATACATCATGTCAATGCATACCCATAGTGTGTCTCTCCTCCGGGATGGCGCCAAAACCCCGACGCGCGTTTCGGCGGGAGCCTTCGTCTGACCCCCATATGGGTATGCATTGACATGATGTATTTATATTTGTTATCTTTTGCACTTGCTATTTATTGATGCTTATATTTATATTGCCCTGTGTCTCTCTCTCCTGGATGCCGCCCATTTGTGCACCCCTCTCTGTGTCACTTTTTGTTATATCATACATGCTGCTGCATGTTCTTTATATTGTTAATAAAGATTATTTCGATTCAAACGTGGTCCAGTATACTTTTATAGGTTTTTGTTGCTCTAATACTGTAGACGTTTATATATTTACATATGTGGATGTTTGGGTGCGGACCAGCACCCTACTAGTGGTAATATAAGTAAAGTGAAACAAAAGTCTGGCAGTACCTTAAAACATAAAGATTTGGCAATTCTGAAAATTTTCCGAACTTTGAATGTATCCTTAAATGCAGTAATAAAAGGACCACCCCAGAAAAGTAAAACCATGAGTTACATCTGGTACAGAGAAAATGTTAATGTTATAAGTTAAGTAATAAACCTCAGAAATCAAAAACTCACAGCATATCAAATTAGATCCTAAATATATGTTTTACAGAGATCACATACCAGACATTTTAACACAACATATTCAGAGGAGACTGCATGAATCAAGCCTAAAATGTATTGTTGAATGAAGAGCTGCTAAGATGACGCCACTAAAAAACAACAACAAGAAGAAAATAATTGCTTGGGCCAGTGAACACAGGGAATGGACACTTGAAATCTGTGTTTTGGTCTGATGAGTAAAACTTTTTATCTTTTGGTTTGAGAAAGCAGGGAAAATATGATGAAGCACACCATATATCCTGCAGAGTCTGGTAAAAATAAAAATAAACATAGACTGTACATTTTTTTTTTTTTTTTTACAATGGAACTCTGTGGTGAATGGATGCCACTGGATGGCATCAGTCAGAGGCATCCATTTAATTTATATGTTTTTTGTATATGTTAAATGGATGTGAAAAACGTGATGTGCCTTAATTAAAAAAATAAACAAACAATTCATGGAATGAAAAAATATGGCCAAACATATCACTGGTTCAGTATTTCATATAAGAATATACTGTATACTATATCATAGAGAAAATAATATATTGGTATGTTAAAGCATACCTACACATTCAGATGACTTTTCAAAATATGTTGCCAATGTGTTGTGGGCTGGGTACATGAGCAAAATCATTATTTTTAGCATAATACTTTATCTTTCTTATTGTATTAGCTTTCTCCTCTGTAGCCTATGGGGCACATTTATTAAGACCCGCGTTTTTAACGCGGGTCTTAATAAGCCCTATACCTGGAGGTGGAGTTATGCAGAGGCACTGGGCTCTTCATAACTTTGGCGGATCCAACACTTCTTCTAAACGTAACTGAGCTTCTGAGCTCTTTTACATTTAGACCTTTTTCTATGCCTGAAACAGGTGTAGAAAATGGCAAATGAGATGGACCTGCCAGCCTGTCCCCTTCCCTGCCCTAGCGTGTGCGGGAAAAGTCGCACATTGTGGAGCAACTGATCACTGCACCTCAATTTGCTCTGAAATAATTTTAATTTCAGGTTTATAAATAACCCTCTATATCTCTAATTCTCAGTTTTGCCTGAGTTAGTGTGTGGACACTAGCAGCTTGATGCCTCCCTCACAGAGCACACAGAAATGAGAAGATATTCTGCTCCTAATCCCTATCTTTAATACACAGAGAAACAAAAGAGCATGAAAGATAATATAGAGAACTACCATACAGTAAATATGTGAAGTAGCTGTGAGCTAGTAAAATGCTTACTATTATCTGCTGAAACATGGATTTTTTTATGTTTCTCTAACTGCAGCTCATTGTTTCTCCCATCTCCTAACCACTGACTTCTATGGGAGCTTTCAATGTATTCCTTCAGTGAGATTACAGTTCATCTCAGTCTCTCAAGAAAAAAATCATACATTTATTTAGATTTTTATGTAAGTTTAGGCAGTGACAATTTATTTTTATTTTCGTTGCTATTTTCTTTGCTGTATAACTGCTTGATTTTTCTTTTTCTTCATGTGGCATTTTTATCATGGTGTTGCTATACTGATTTTTGACCCTGCATCTCATGAAAATATAATATTACTGCTTTATAGTACAGTGCAGCGCAACAAATTAGCTGTTGTACAAAATGAATCTTACATTAATTTTATAATATTTATTAATTATTTAATCAAATGCACTTAAAAAAAAAATAGACATTATATAATAAACCACCAACCCACCCCACTGGAAAAGGCTACAAAAAGAGGCAAGTAAATAAAAATGAAAACAAAACAATAAAAATAATCTCATCATAAAAAAGGGCCTAATTTCAGTCAAGGGTAATTACTGAATTAAATCATACAAAAAAAAAATCCAGAATTCAGCTGTCAATCCTTTGGACAAAAATACCTGATTCCAAATTCACAAATTTAATGATTTGATTCTTCCATCCTCCTATTTCTAGATGTGAGCTATTTAACCAATGTCTTGCAATCAGTCTTGCTAGAAAATATAATTTAGCAATAACTAACTTCCTATTAGCTGGAGCCTGAATCTGCTTTATACTTTCCAGCAATCAAATTAATGCAACAAGGATCCTGAGATTTAAATAATGTTCTCGATTAATTACATCTATCCAAATATTTGAATACATTGACAACATACACACACATATTGTATGTGAAAAGCCTACACATGGTATATTATATCTAGAGTAATTTACAGTCGTATCAGTGGAATACCTGTAACAGAAGCAGACAATGCGACTGCTATGGGGCCAGAGGAAGGGGGGCCTGGCAGTGAACTACTTCTTTGCACACATTAAAATACAATGGATTATCAAGTAGTAGCCACTAGGGAAGCTAAAACTATATCTTCTGTGGTAATTGCAGAAAATCCTATGCACTTAGCTTCCCTAGTGGTGGCTGCAGGCAGATTGCTTTATAATAGAATGGAAGCAGGAGATTTATCAGTGTATTTATGCCAGTTGTCTGGTGTAAATACATTGAGGAATATAAAGCTCAGAATGAATAACCTCATTTCAAATACTCATTTACTTTTTATGACATAAAAGTCGGATTAAGTGGTTGAGAACAAAGCCTTTTTTATTACAGTTTGTACTTTATTAAAATGTATTATGCATTTTTTTTAAAGTGTAAATTTGTCAGAAATCTTGGACATTGTATTGTGTATTCTGCAGTGCCTGAGAGTGACTGACGCATGCTTACTTGGAAACTGGGTGAGGCCAGGGAGCTATATCAAGTTTTGCTATGGGACCCTATGAGATCTATGTATCCGATTATCAGAAAGGCCATATAAAGATTCTGAAAGGTTCATTATCAGCTGTATAAATAGGCTGACAGATATTTACTGGTAATTCTTTTGTAATAATTTATTTTTTATTTTGTAAGACAAGCATTTAGTTGTGACATTTTTGGCAAAGAATCTTTAAGCAAATGTATACATCACTTACCTGATCTAACAGCAAGATGGATGTCTTGGGAATGAATGTATAATGAAAGTATGAATCACCTCTTTTGAAGATATTCATCTCTAAAGATCCGAAAATATGAAGAGTACATTGAATACATGGACACTAACCATTAAATGGCCATATTTAACCAAACATTAGCAAGACATCAATACATTTTGACATAAAAAATTTATTATTACAGTTGCAAAGATAATATAACCAAAGCTTTTTTTTCATTGTTAATGGTATTCAGTTATCTTTTGTTTTACTTGAATTAGGCAAGATTCATTTCACAATTGTAGATCTTAATTTAAAATATCTAAGACATTTTTAAATATCGCTTGAAATTATTAATAACAGACTAATTCAAAAATAAAATGGGTACAAGATCTAAGAAATATTAAAGCCATATACCAATTTTTAATATGTTTGTGATATAAAAATAGTGTTGTGCATGGTACAGCATGAATGTGCCTAATGACTAATAAAAGCTACATAATGGAATATTTGTAAAAGTCATATAAATACAGAAATGTTTGAACTATCATTAACTGTGCCTTCCATGATAATGATGGATCCATCTGCCACCAAAGGTATAAAAATTACAATAGAAGAAAAGGCTAGCTTGGGCCAAACACATCGGGATGCTTGGGTGCTCTACAGGGCAACCGAGTATACTGGAAGTCGATGGGAAAACCTGAGCAAAAAACCATGCACCCCCTGCTCTGAAGAGAAGAGGGTGCTTGGTTTATAGGAAAAGGTCAGAAATTGATGGAAACACCACCATAATGGTTCGGGAACAGCATGGGGAGGATGTCTGGATGCATCTTGGTCTCCCAGGTCGCTGCTGGGAACGATGTTGTCCGAGTAGTACGCCACTTTTACAGACTGACAATAATACGCACAGAACCAAAGATAAAATCTATTTTAGAGGAAAAATTGTTAGGAAACATTCTTTCCTGTATATTTACTTGTATATAAAGTGCTTCCAAAAATTACAAGCAAGAGGCACTCCGATACAACCTGTATATCACAAAAACGAGGGCCTCATTCACAATGTGGTACAATTGTTCATGTATTGGGACTCCTACACTCATAAAGCCTATGAACTAAGTGAAAGGGCTGCCAAAATTACAAAGAACTGTATGATGCCCTCCTTTTTGTTACACATAAAAGAGGGCATTATACACACCCTGAAAAATTATGATTTACGGCCTGCTGGTGACCCTCAAAAACATTTGAAGCAAGGACCTGCTGACCTGACCATCTAAAACATTAGGGACAAGGGCCTGCCCCTGAGATGACCCTCTAAAACATTAGGGGTGAGGGTCTGCTGGTGAGATGACCCTCTAAAAGGTTGTAGGTGAGGGCCTGTATGAGTGCTGACCCTGTAAAGATTGTAGGTAAGGGCCTGCATGTGAGCTGACCCTGTAAAACATTATATGAGAGGGCCTGTGGGTGAGCTGACCTTGTGAAAAATTATATGAGAGGGCCTGTAGGTGAGCTGACCCTGTAAAACATTATATGCGGGGGCCTGCAGGTGAGCTGAACCAATAAAAGATTGTAGGTGAGAGCTTGCTGGTGAGATAACCCTCCAAAAGGATGTAGGTGAGGGCCTTAACTTCTTCCCGACCGCCGAACGCAGGATTGCGTCCTGGCGGCGGTCGGTTTGTTCCTCCTGGACGCGCGGGCGCGTCATCTCGCGAGACGCGCAATTTCCAGTGAACGCGCGCGTTCACAGGATCGCGTCGGGGAGAACTTTAACTACAGCCTGCCAGCGCTGATCATGCGCTGGCAGGCTGTAGAAGTTAAAAAAAATCGCATATCAGACGCTGTTTTGTTAACAGCGTCTGATATGCTTGCTGTTCGTTCCTTTGGTGGTCCCTTTTGCTTGGGACCTCCAAAGGAAACTTTTGTAAGTGCACCAATCACCACACAGACCCCCCCATCCATCCCCCCATCACTGATTAACCCCTGATTAACCCCCAATTAACCCCTGATCATCCCATGTCACCCCCTTGATCACCCCCTGTCACCCCCCTGTCACTAATCACCCCCCTGTAAGGCTCATTCAGACATCCGTATGTGTTTTGCGGATCCATGAATCCGCGGATCCGCAAAACACGGACACTGGCAATGTGCCTTCCGCATTTTGCGGATCCGCACATTGCCAGAACTATAAAGAAAATGCCTTTTCTTGTCCACAATTGCGGACAAGAATAGGACACACTCTATCTTTTGCGGCGCTGCGGCCGGATGTTTGGGGGCCGAAACCCGGAAGTTTGCGGCCGCAGCTCCGCAAATGCTGATGCGGCGAGCACATAGTGTGCTCTCCGCATCACCGCCGGCCTCATTCACACTGAATGGGTCCGCATCAATTCCGCAGAATTGTGGAATAGATGCGGACATTTTTGCGGATGTGTGAATGGGGCCTTACTATTTTATTTTATTTTTTTTTGCACATTTTTGGCAGAGATTTTTCATCCACATTGATCGATGCGAATGAAGAAATCTCTGCCGTTCATTTTTTTTTTCAGCCCAGAGGCTGAACGGAAAAAAATCTCATTACCCGTATGCTCAATAAAAGGAGAATCGCAGAAACTCCTAATGCTGGCCATACGTGTAATGATTGTGGAGACCCTCAAATGCAAGGGCAGTACAAACACCCCACATGTGACCCCATTTTAGAAAGAAGACACCCCAGGGTATTCTGTGCTGGGTATGGTGAGTTCATTTAAAATTTTATTTTTATCACTAGTTAGTGGAAATTTGAGACTTTGTAAAAAAAATAAAAATATATATATATATATATATATATATATATATATATATATATCAATTTCCGCTAACTTGTGCCAATTTTTTTTTTTCTGTGAACTTGCCATGCCCCTCACGGAATACCTTGGGGTGTCTTCTTTCCACAATGGGGTCACATGTGGGGTATTTATACTGCCCTGGCATTTTAGGGGCCCTAAAGCGTGAGAATCCATATGCGTAAAAATGCCCTGTGAAATCCTAAAGGTACTCATTGGAATTAGGGCCCCTTTGTGCATTTTGGCTGCAAAAAGTGGCACACATGTGGTATTGCCGTACTCAGGAGAAGTAGGGCAATGAGTTTTGGGGTGTACTTTTATATATACCCATACTTTGTGTGAGAAATATCGCTGTAAACGACAACCTTTTAATTTTTTTATACAAAGTTGTCAGTTTACAGAGATATTTCTCTCACCCAACATGGGTATATGTAAAATTCACCCCAAAACACATTGCCCTACTTCTACTGAGTACGGCAATACCACATGTGTGACACTTTGCAGCCTAAGTGCCAAAGGGGCCCAAATTTCAACAAGTACCTTTAGGTTTTACATGGTTGCTCACAATTTAGCCCGCCCAAAATGCCAGAACAGTACAAACACTCCACAAATGACCCCATTTTGGAAAGAAGACACCCAAGGTATTCGTTGAGGACATGGTATCACCGTACTCAGAAGAAGTAGGGCAATGAGTTTTGGGGTGTATTTTTACATATACCCATGCTGGGTGTGAGAAATATCTCTGTAAACGACAACTTTTTAATTTTTTTTATGCAAAATTGTCAGTTTACAAAGATATTTCTCTCACCCAACATGGGTATATGTAAAAATACACCCCAAAACACATTGCCCTACTTCTCCTGAGTACGGCCATAACACATGACTGACACTTTTTTGCAGCCCGGGTGCGCAAAGGGGCCCAAATTCCAACGAGTACCTTTAGCTTTTACATGGCTGCTCACAATTTAGCCCCGCCCAAAATGCCAGAACAGTAAACACACCCCACAAATGACCCCATTTCGGAAAGTAGACATCCCAAGGTATTCACTGAGGGGCATAGTGAGTCTGTGGGAGATTTATATATTTTTTTGCCAGAAGTTAGCAGAAATGGAAACTTTATTTTTTTATTTTTTCCTCAGAAAGTGTCATTTTCCGCTAACTTGTGAAAAAAATGAAATCATACATGAACTCACCATGCCCTCCGCAAATACTTTGGGGTGTCTTCTTTCTAAAATGATGTCATTTGGGGGTATTTATACTTTCCTGGCATTCTAGCACCTGAAGAAACATGACAGGTGCTCAGAAAGTCAGCTGCTTCAAAATGCCGAAATTCACTTTTTGCACCATAGTTTGTAAACGCTATAACTTTTACCCAAACCAATAAATATACACTTATTGGATTTTTGTTTTATCAAAGACATGTAGAATAATAATTTTTTTGCAAAAATTTCGGTCATTTTGATTAATAGCAAAAAAGTAAAAATGTCAGCAGCAATTAAATACCACCAAATGAAAGCTCTATTAGTGAGAAGAAAAGGAGGTAAAATTCATTTGCGTGGTAAGTTGCATGACCGAGCAATAAACGGTTAAAATAGTGTAGTGCAGAATTGTAAAAGTGGCCTCATTAAGGGCGTTTAAGCTAGGGGACTGAAGTGGCTAATGTGAGCTGACCCTGTAAAACATTATATGCGAGGGCCTGCAGGATAGCTGACCCTTTAAAAGATTGTAGATGAGGGCCTGCTGGTGAGCTGACCCTCTAAAAGTTTGTAGGTTATGGCCTGCAGGTGAGCTAACCCTGTAAAACATTATATGCAAGGGCCTGCAGGTAAGCTTACCCTGTAAAACATTATATGCGAGGGCCTACAGGTGAGCTGACCCTGTAAAACATTATATGCGAGGGCCTGTAGGTGAGCTGACTATGTAAAACATTATATGCGAGGGCCTATAGGTGAGCTGACCCTTTAAAACATTATATGCGAGGGCCTGTAGGTTAGCTGACCATGTAAAAGACTATATGCAAGGGCTACTGAGACTGGACTTGGTGTAAGACAGGGTAGTGCTTAACTGACTGGAAACATTATATGATGCAATACAACCGACCACCTGGTCGTACTGGTCTGACTTCAAAAGTGTTGTCCTGCACCGCCCAGCAAACTGGGACATTAAGCTAGGTATCGTGGATGACTGTTTTTCTTGTGTTCTTGCAGCAGGCACAGTTTCAACCCGCCCAGGGCCACGTCCTCTGCATGCACCATCAGCATCCCGGCCACTTACCTGTCCCTTACTGCTCTCCTTCTTCATATTAAATGTTATATATGCTTGAAAGTATGTCACACGTACAGTGGTATACAGTAGGGTAGGATTTGGTTGTGTTTGCGCAAAAAATTTAAAAAGGTATTTGGGATGTGGAAACGTCACACAGGAGATATCCTGCAGATAATGTCAATGCTGTCACCAGCGGCTAATAAAAAATTATAGGGAATGTCAATATTTGGGATGAGGAAATGTTATACAGGAGAGGTACCACCAGTAATGTCACTGACCGCAGCGTCTATGAAAAAAGGACACTGTATGTCACAGATAAAATTTTTATGTGCACATGTTACACTGGAGATGTGGCAGTGGTAATGTCACTGTCGTAAGCGGACACTGGCTATTGAAAAGTACACTATATGTCACGGATACATTTTTAACTGCACACGGTTCACTGGAGATTTTGCACTGGTAATGTCACTGTCAGAAGCGGACACAGTCTATTGACAAAGTACATTGTATGTCACAGATACATTTTTAAACGCACATGGTACACTGGAGATGTGTCACTGGTAATGTCCCTGTCAGAAGCAGACACAGTCTATTGAAAAAGTACACTGTATGTCACTGATAAAAATTTTCAGCGCACACGTTACACTGCAGATGTGGGGCTACAAATATCAATGTCCACAACGGACACCATCTACAAAAAAGTTCACTGGATGTCACAGATATTTATGGGATGCGCACACTTTAAACAGGAGATGTGGCGCAGATAATTTAACTGTCCGCAGTGGACACCGTCCACGGAAAAAGTACACAGGGTGTCACAGATATTTTTTGGGATGTGCACATTTTACACAGGAGATGTGGTGCAGATAATTTAACTGTCCACAGCAGCCTATTCGACGCTATTTAGAGCAGGATGCGCAGAAAGAATGTAGTGCTGCTGCCACACACAATAGTCCTTAAAATGACTTTTGGGTCTGTAAAGTTTTAGCCATTTAGCGCAGGTTGCGCTACAAATATATATTGCTGTTGTCACACACAATAGCCCTTAAAAGGACTTTTGGGTCTCTGAAAAGTTTTTCTAATAAAAATAGTCCAATATCACTCCCTACACTGTCTGTCCCTTCCTATGCACAGCTCTCCCTGACTAACACTGAGCCGAACACGCGCCATTGGGAGCGTTCCGGCCAGCCAATCACTGTAATGCCAGTAACCAACATGGCTATGGCCTTACAGTGAGGGCAGTGCTTACCTGCGCATTTGTTGGCTGTGTTGCAGCCAAGAAACGTGTGGAGAGGAGACTCGAGCATTGCGCTCAAGCAAATGCGGTATTCAGCCTAATACCGCCATGTGCCGAGCATAATGATGCTCTAACCGAACTGGTTTTCAGCCGAGCATGCTCGCTCAACACTAGTAGTAAGGTTGACTAGGCAATCTTATGCCACCTAAAGCTTCTCCTGCAAATCTAACCAACCAGTCCTACTACTTTTCCATATACATTTCTGTCATCACTTTTAAACTTCTGGCAGGATCCTTTGCTCTTATCATTTGAAATTTCCATTAAAGGACTATTCTTAGAAGTAATGGATTTAAGAACATTAAAAAAGATCTATGAAGACTCCTCTGAAGTGATTAAATGCAACCTAAATTAGCAAATTTGACTATTATATGTTCATATCTACATCTTCTCCATATAAACATAGCCTATGACAATTTAAAACGGCAGTAGGAGTTTAGTGCTGGGTCTTCTTTCATAATAAGTATGCCAATGCTTAAGCTTATTAAAACATTCAATTGACGTTCCCGGATGATTTTTATTTCAGCAGTGAGGTCTGTGCGTCCACATAGGGCACAGAGTTGGCAACCATCAGAGACAATTGCCTCCAACAGTCTCCAGATAAATGTTTATTGAGACAAAGACCAAAATAAGATATGCTCTGAGTTTCTGGGCACGATTAGTATCACTTACTTAGATGAGTTTTCCAGAAACAACTCCACTTCTGTTCAGATGCTGTGTCTGGTAATACCAATCACTAACATTTTCAAAGAGCATACCACACATACATACTATGTTTTTAAAGGAGTTGTCTTATAATCACAGCTAATCATCTACCCACAGATGCAAAGTCAATGGGACTACCAAAGATGCAGTGTGAGAGAACGGTGATATATATATATATATATCATGGTCATTCTAGGACATCCCCTTTAAAGGAATCTGTATCCAGACACATCATTAAGAATACATTTTACATGTGAAATGTGCTCTGTCAATATATTGCAATGGGCTTGGTCCTATTTTCATTTGTGGTCTCTTTGTTGCACAATCTCTAGTCATGTACAGTGTATGCACGAACATGCTGGCAGGAGATTTCAGGATCAGGTGTGAGTTTGGTGAGGGTATGGCCAGAATGAAAAGGAGTGAAACCTCGTGTGCAAATGAGGTGCACAGGCACCGACCTTGTTGAACATACGGGCTAATTAGCATAAAGTAGACAATTTCTCAAAAAAGAGGCTGCCGATCAAAATAGGACCAATGTAATGACAAGCACACATCTCGCATGTGAGATAGATTCATAATGATTAGTGTTGAGCGAACCTGAACTGTAAAGTTCGGGTACGTACCGGACTTTAGGATTTTTTGTAACAGAACCAGAACTTTTCCGTAAAAGTTTGGGTTCGAGTTCGGTGTTCGGCCGTTTAATAAAGCTTATTGAAAGGCTGCGTTTAAGATGTGTGCCCTTAGAAGCCATCACAGCCATGCCTACTAATGGCATGGCTGTGATTAGCCAGTGCAGCATGTGACCCAGCCTCTATATAATCTGGAGTCATGTAGCGCCGCACGTCACATCAGCCCTTACTAGTGTAAGGATAGGATGTTGCTGCTGTGAGGAAGAGATTAGGAAAGAATCTGATATCCGAGCTTGCTGTTAAGACTGAGCCCAGTGACACAGAAAAATAAGTTTTAATCCGTCTGTTAGTTAGGTGGGCGTTGGTGGCCATTTTGTGCAAGTGCACCTACATATGTGCCAGGGACAATAATTTAATCCTGTTCTTGTAGTTCAGTGGGCTGAAATATACCCATTTTTAAGAGCACCTGCACTGCATATGTGCCAGGGAAGAGAAAATAATATAGAACATCCGTCTGTGAGTTCAGGGACCCAGGGGGGACATATTCAAATTTATTTTCTGTAATGTACCCCTGTGCTGCATATGTGACAGTGTAATCAAGTCAGCAAATCCATTTGTTAGCTTCTGGGGAGAAAAAGTAATTTTTTTTGCTAAAATGTACGTTTTCAGCCTGCACTACATTTCTGAGAGTAAAATATAATCAGTAAATGCAACTGGGACATTGTGGGTAAAAAAAATCCCCTCTTTTTGCCATGAAGTACATTTGCGGCCTGCACTGCATTTCTAAGAGTGAAATATAATCAGTAAATACAACTGGGACATTGTGGGTGAAAAAAAATCACATTTTTTTTGCCATAACCTACCTTTGAGGCCTGCACTCCATTTCTGAGAGTGAAATATAATCAGTAAATACAACTGTGAAATTGTGGGTGAAAAAAAAAATATCACTTTTTTTTTCCCCATAAAGTACATTTGAGGCCTGCACTCCATTTTTGAGAGTGAAATATAATCAGTAAATCCATCTCTTAGATTGTGGGTGGACATTTCCACAGTTATCAGGCCAGTCATTCACAAGTGGCTCGGAGGGTGGGTTCCTGCACCAACATGGGCCAGGTGCACAATTGTCCAGCCAGGGCACAGTTCTGGAGGAGGAGGAGGAGAAGAAGGAGGAGGAGAAGGAAGAGGAATAACCATGTTCACAGCAGGGTGGCACCCAAGGCAGCACAGGGCCATCACTGCAGCGTGGCTGGGGGATACAGAGGACACAGACGACATACCTCCCACAGAGGACAGCTTGTCGTTTCCTCTGGGCAGCCTGGCACACATGAGCGACTACATGCTGCAGTGCCTGTGCAATGACCGCCGAGTTGCCCACATTCTAAACAGTGCTGATTACTGGGTGGCCACCCTTCTGGTTCCCCATTACAAGGACAACATGCCATTCTTAATTCCTTCACTGGAGCATGATCAGAAGATGCGCGACAACAAGCGCATGCTGGTAGACACACTGCTGATGGCATTCCAACCTGACACTGGGGCCTCAGTGGAAGCACAAGGCGAAGGCATAGGAGGAGGAAGTCGCCAACGAAGCTGGGGCACCACCAGCACTTCAGAAGGCAGGGTTAGCATGGCCAAAATGTGAAAAAGCTTTGTCAGCACGCCACAAGAACCAGCTCCACCAGCTGATATGGAACGTTTTAGCAGGAGGCAGCATTTCAGCAAAATGGTGGAACAGTATGTGTGCACACGCCTAAACGTACTGACTGATGGGTCTTCCCCATTTAACTTCTGGGTCTCCAAATTAGGCACATGGCCTGAGCTTGCCCTTAACGCCTTGGTGGTGCTGGCCTGCCCTGCAGCCAGTGTATTGTCTGAACGTGTGTCTAGCATGGCAGGGGACGTTATCACAGACAAGCGCAGCCGCCTGTCCTCAGCCAATGTGGACAAGGTTACGTTCATTAAAATGAACCAGGCATGGATCCCACAGGACTTGTCCGTACCTTGTGCAAAATAGACATGTATACCGACCTCACCCAGCCTTTGTTATACTCCATCGCTGAGAGTAAAATATAATCAGTAAATGCAACTGGGACATTGTGGGTAAAAAAATCCCTCTTTTTGCCATGAAGTACATTTGCGGCCTGCACTGCATTTCTAAGAGTGAAATATAATCAGTAAATACAACTGGGACATTGTGGGTGAAAAAAATCACATTTTTTTGCCATAACCTACCTTTGAGGCCTGCACTCCATTTCTGAGAGTGAAATATAATCAGTAAATACAACTGTGAAATTGTGGGTGAAAAAAAAATATCACTTTTTTTTTTCCCCATAAAGTACATTTGAGGCCTGCACTCCATTTTTGAGAGTGAAATATAATCAGTAAATCCATCTCTTAGATTGTGGGTGGACATTTCCACAGTTATCAGGCCAGTCATTCACAAGTGGCTCGGAGGGTGGGTTCCTGCACCAACATGGGCCAGGTGCACAATTGTCCAGCCAGGGCACAGTTCTGGAGGAGGAGGAGGAGAAGAAGGAGGAGGAGAAGGAAGAGGAATAACCATGTTCACAGCAGGGTGGCACCCAAGGCAGCACAGGGCCATCACTGCAGCGTGGCTGGGGGATACAGAGGACACAGACGACATACCTCCCACAGAGGACAGCTTGTCGTTTCCTCTGGGCAGCCTGGCACACATGAGCGACTACATGCTGCAGTGCCTGTGCAATGACCGCCGAGTTGCCCACATTCTAAACAGTGCTGATTACTGGGTGGCCACCCTTCTGGTTCCCCATTACAAGGACAACATGCCATTCTTAATTCCTTCACTGGAGCATGATCAGAAGATGCGCGACAACAAGCGCATGCTGGTAGACACACTGCTGATGGCATTCCAACCTGACACTGGGGCCTCAGTGGAAGCACAAGGCGAAGGCATAGGAGGAGGAAGTCGCCAACGAAGCTGGGGCACGACCAGCACTTCAGAAGGCAGGGTTAGCATGGCCAAAATGTGAAAAAGCTTTGTCAGCACGCCACAAGAACCAGCTCCACCAGCTGATATGGAACGTTTTAGCAGGAGGCAGCATTTCAGCAAAATGGTGGAACAGTATGTGTGCACACGCCTAAACGTACTGACTGATGGGTCTTCCCCATTTAACTTCTGGGTCTCCAAATTAGGCACATGGCCTGAGCTTGCCCTTAACGCCTTGGTGGTGCTGGCCTGCCCTGCAGCCAGTGTATTGTCTGAACGTGTGTCTAGCATGGCAGGGGACGTTATCACAGACAAGCGCAGCCGCCTGTCCTCAGCCAATGTGGACAAGGTTACGTTCATTAAAATGAACCAGGCATGGATCCCACAGGACTTGTCCGTACCTTGTGCAAAATAGACATGTATACCGACCTCACCCAGCCTTTGTTATACTCCATCGCACTTTTTCTTTGTTTTCTTTTCTATATTTCCCAATGTTTTGGGGTCTACCCAAATAAAAAACAAAAAACAAAACAAAGAACAGTGTTGTTGGTGACTACCTCCTTCATCACCGCTTCCACCTACACTGCCACATCCACTGCCTCCTCAACCTCCTACTCCATATGGACCTCCTCCTCCTAGTTCAAGATTATTATTTTTTATTTTTATGTATTTTATGTTATTTTTTCATTTTATTTGTTTGCAGGGCAATTGTCCAGCTCTTTCCCCCATTTTAGATCCATTTTAGTGCCCCAAAGTTCGGGTCCCCATTGACTTCAATGGGGTTCGGGGTCAAGTTCGGGTCCCGATCTCGAACTTGGGGCGAATTTCTGCCGAACTCGGCGAACCCGAACTTCGAGGTGTTTGCTTAACTCTAATAATGATGTATCTGGTGACACATTGCCTTTAAGCTTATGATACAAATATAGCATTTGAGCAGACTTACTAATACTGTCTTGCAGTGAGACAGTGTAAACTTAGACAATCTAAAAAGCCACCATATTTATCACAATGGCTGATGCTGATGATAAATCTGGTGCATTTTAAACTGTTTGCAATTTTACTAAGTTTACTTCACCTATTTGTTAGCTTAGTCTACTCCAAAATGTGCCAAATGTTTTGGGCATATTTTGGCGACAATGGCACATTTAAGCAATGCCTTTTCTTAAAAAGCTACACCCTTTTCTGCTAAGCCACACCCATTTATCAGACATAAGTGGGGTAGATTTGCCAATAGTGAGACTCTGTAAATGTAGACAGTCTTAAGCTGCATTTAATTTATCACAGTTGCTTATGTTGGATGGCACATCTTTAGACTGTCTAAGTCTAACTTTACACCACCAATTTCATTGATTAGTCTTATTCAAAAAATGCATCAGCAAATTAAATGTTCTAAAAGTATTGGAAATCATGTACAATTCTTTTGTGCTAATTGTTACAGAATTCTGGCACATTTTGATTTGTAAATCTCCCCATTATGTTTTCTAAATTCCAATAACAAGAACATTACACTAGCAAAGATTCAACGTCACAACAATGCGGATGGTTTAACTTTCTCACAGAATTAAACTATTCTGTGAAATATCATAAAGTGAACATTTGAACTGCATATTTCATTTTCTTCCATACCTCTCGTATTTATTATTCATGCATTATTGTTACGTTAACGCTGAAATCCTCTGATTCTATTTAAGTACTCCAGTTCCATCACATTTAAGAAGTGATGATAGATTGACATGTTCATTACCATATTTTATACACACTAAGGATATATATTTTGCTTGAAGCACAGACCAGTTTTACATTTTGTCTTTCTTAGCAAAGCACATATAATTTTTCCAATCCCCAGTATAGCAGACAAGAAACCATGACACGAAAAGCTAACTAAGTTGTAGAAGCCACATGCAAGTCTCTGCAGTGACAATGAAAGGGAACAGGGCATGAAACTATAATAAGTTATTTTATCATGGGAGATATACATTTTTATAACAATATAAAAGACGGATGTGGTTTGGGGATAAAGAACAGATTTTGCACTTATTTTGACCATCTGAATTCTCTTAACTCTGTGTTTGGATAATAGATTCTGTCTAAGCTAAGTCCATCAGTGCATTTCTCAGTCATGTCCTTTAACACTCCTTAAGATCTGTTCCTAATAGTCTCTACCACTGTCTAGAAAATGTTGTCACTTTAAAGGGGTTATCTGCTAAAAGAAAACCTTTATGTTAGAAGATTCCCCAGAAATTGAGCTGATTCCAGGATGTCATGTTGAATTAATCAAGTGTAGTCTGTGGGGTCACCTGCTCGATTCCTCTGCAGAACCATTGCGAGGTATATGAAGCATTACAGGTTAAGCATTGAAATCAATTGAATCTCTGTGTTATGTATTAATGTCCTTGGCTCTCCAAAGACAGACATGTTCTTTGTAGCAACTTTCCACTTTGGCTTATGATTGCCAGCAGCCTTCTAAGACCACTTTGGGTAATAAGCTAAGACTACCCTAGGTTCTTCACCAAAGGGACATGCGCCTGGGGTTGTTTTTTATGTAAATTTGTCATGACGCCAGTTGCATTGGAGCAATAAGGGACAGAATCCCCTTAAGTAGATGGTGTTGGTGGTACCCAGGTGTAGGAATGCCAGAGTGGTGTAAGTGTAGCCTATAATGTCCCTTTAGATGTGGCTGTGTGTTGGTTACCAGCAGGCTTTGTCATTAATTCTGGTAGGCAAACACACGCAGCCCTGTTACATATGTCTCTCTCTAGCTCTGCTGTGCTAACAGGTTTAAATAGCAAACTTTAGCTTTTACTGTACTTAGATTTCTGTAATTTGACTCTGTCTTTGGCATTAATTCTGGTAGGCAAACACCCTCAGCTCTGCTATATATGTTGTTCTCTAGCTCTGCTTTGCTAACAGGATTAAATATCTAGCTTTTCCTTTTGATGTACTTAGCTTTATGTAGTTTGACTCTGTCTTTATCTTTATCTTATCTCTATCCAGGGAACTTCTCCTCCTGGCTTTGGAGTCTTGCAACTTTGGCCTCCTGGTCCAGCAGAGCTTAGAGGTTCTCTGCTGTCTGAAACACAGCCTTCCACTCGCAGGGAGTATTCTCGACCTTTCCCTTGCAGGGGTAAGCTAAACTGACTTTTAACTAACTGAACTCCTCCCTCTCTAGAGAGAGCTAGAATGGAAAGAAGGTTCCATTCTAGCTAAAATAGCTCTGCCATTGGTGCCACCATCTGCTGGTTAACCAGGTATATTGCCTGGACATAACATTAACAGGCAAATATAAATACCAATTGTGCAGGACCTGGAAATAAATACATAGAATAACAGATAGTTAACCCTAGTAGACAGTGGGGAGGTGTAGAAGGTGGTAATGCACCTCTGGGGTGTTACAGATGGATTTTGCTAATGCACACAGGTTATGTCTGCAGAGCAGATAACATAATAACCAGAGACAAAGTCAAAAGTCCATAATGTCCAGGGAGACAGATACGGTAAGTGCAGTAAATGAAAGGTAAATCTAGAGGCAGCCCACAGTTACCAGGAGAGCAGATATAAACAGTAACAGCAGTCACAGAATAAATAAAAAAACAAGCCAGAAATCAGTTCACCAGAGAAGTCAATGAAAGTCAGACAATATGGAGCCTGATACAAATGAATTAACAGGCATGTTAATTAGGATTTGACGGTCTTAAATCCTGCATCTAGATCTGGCATTGGACACAGAGTCAGAAACCTGATGGGCCCTTGGTTTTTGGGACAAGGCTGATTAGCATTGCAACCCTCCCAGCACATCCCTATATGGAGATTTGGCTGGAAGAACTCCTGAAGCATCCTATGCATGTGATATAAATATACTGTAGTGCCGTGCATGGTACAGCATGAATGTGCTTAATGACTAATGAAAGCTAGATAATTGAAAAAAACAGTCATATAAATTCAGTAATGTATGAACTATCATTAATTGTGCTTTCTATGATAATGATGGATCCATCTGCCACCAAAGGTTTAAGAATAACAATGGAAGACAAGGTTAGTAAGATTGACTAGGCAATCTTATGCCATCTAAAGACTCTCCTTCAAATCTTCTAACCAACCAGCCCTTACTTCACCTATTTGTCAGCTTGGTCTATGCCAAAAATGTGCCAAATGTTTGGCTCATATTTAAGCCACAATGGCACAATGAAGCCATACCCTTTAATGAAAAGCTACACAATTTTCTCCTAAGCCACACCAATTCATCAGACATAAGTGGAAAAGTAACTGGGGCAGATTTGGCAATAGTGAGGCATTGTAAATGTAGACAGTCTTAAGCTGCATTAAATTTATCACAGGAATAAAACAAGTTTACTGGTGCTCTTACTTAAAAATGTTGTGCAAGGAAGGTCAGTGCTGCAATGACAATTTGAAGAAGCAAAAGAAGAATTCCTGCACTTACGCTCTGACTGCACCTAAGTACCAGTGACTAGAAGAGGGTTTTACCATGCCTGCTGTCTTCTAAGTTGCAATTAGTATCTATATGTGACACCGTCACGCCTACCTGAACTTGTAGAGGAGAGTCCATGATGTTGATGTGTAGTGGTGAATACTTAATACTGTAGTTGTCCTGATCCTCCAGTCCGATAGAAACAGGCTGTATAGCTGGAAAACATGCCCCGGCCGGAAGCAAGTTTCCTATTCGAAAAAGTTTGTGCTCCAAATCAGTGACCTCTCGCTAGCTTATAGCTACAGGAGCTGTCGCCTTTCTTCCTCTTGCCTGTGCTTCTCCTTATGAATTATTTTAGGGCGAGGTTATTCAGATCAGGTTATTGTAATGCAGTCTTTAAGTTAGGGAGACAGAACACAATTTCAGTTGTCAAATGTGAATAGCTCTACATCGCTATTTAGTCCATTTGGGGAAAGGCTATTCAAATGCCTATATATTTTTTTCACATGGGTAGATTATTCTTTGTACCACACTTTTACTCTAGCATGTGATATGTTGTTTTATTGTGTGTGTAAAGGAACCTTCTTTGTCTTTTATTTCATAAACTGGTTTAGTGGTTGATAGTTTTCTGCAGTTCATGTCATGCATATTTTACATAAGAAGAACTAATTTGGAATCCCTGCTATTGTCCTAACTTTAGTGCTTTTAAGTATTGTATTTTTTTTTATATTGGGTGCTATCATGTTCCCAATACTAGCAGCCTTTTGAAAAATGAAACAGGGTTTTTCCTGGATATATCCACCTAGTCAATAAAGCTTTTCTAACTTTTTTATGTGTGTTTCTTTTATAGAGGATGCCCCCATCTAGTCGATCTTCATATTAACTGAGTTTCTCAAGAAACAATTTTCATGGCAGGGGTGTAGGGTTTATACAGGTAGGAAGGATAGTCTTAACCCCAGCAGCCATTATTATATATAGTAATTTCTTGCTGCTTGGGGAACATCTAGTAACAGCAGGATCAATGTACCTGAATGTGGCCCAGGTAGGTGCTACAGACATTTAGTGGGTAGTGGTAAAATAATGTATCGTGCAGCTCATCATGCACCTCTGTTGTGCTCCATCACTGTGTGAAAATGGCAGCAGCTCATGAAGCGAGCCCCGGCATCAGCAGCGGGTGTCAGCTATAAAAACATCTGGCACTCTGCTAAAATGGTTAAGATTTGTGCTGGCAGTTTTCAAAATTTTCTTGGAAATATCAAAGACAGCTTCCAAAATTCTAATCTTCTAACATCTTAATAAATATCCCTGACAAAGGCTTCTAGGCTTGGCATGTACCAAAGCCTCCCAGGCCCTTCCAGAGGCAGATTCTGATCAAGAACCAAGAGCGACTTGATAAAAATAACGTAAAAAAGAAAAATGTAATGGAAATTTTTATTTTTTTTCTCATCACTCATTTATAAATGATTAAAATATGAAAAAATAAAATAAACTACACAAAATTGGTATTGCCACTTTCATAACGACCTGATCTATAAAATGATTATGTTACTAATCCCATGTAGTGAACACAGTGAAAAATGAAAAATATTATGGAATTTGTTTTTGTTATCTCACCTAAATTTTTTTTTTATAAAAAGTAGTCAAAGACGCATATGTATCCCAAAATGGTACCAATAAAAACTACAAGCCTTCAAAAACAAACCCAAACACAGATATGCATGTAGTATATGGCAATGCAAAATAAAACATTTTTAAAAATAATTTTATGTTGCAAATATAGTTACAAAAAACTATATAAATTTGGTATCATCATAACCATATCAACCCTTAGAAAAAAGTTATTATATCATACTGCATAGAGAACCCCATAAAACCGTTCTCCAACATCGGACCAATGAAAACTACAGTCTGTCCTGCAAAAAAAAAAAAAAAAAACAAGCCCACACAGTTGGTGAAAAAATAAAAATGCTATGTATGTTAATATCTGGTGACGCAAAATGTAACTTATTCTACAATACAACAGTGATTTTATGTTGAAAATGTAGTAACACTTTAAAAAAAATACATATGTAAACTATCATATATACTGTGATAACTCAGGGTCACTTAGCTCTCCAGGGTCGCCATCTTCTCATTTTAGATGGTTGGCACACCTCAAGAAGACACTCCAACACTGCAGATTTGGGTACAAGCTGGCCACGAACAGCTTTATTGTCACTTTTACAGCAGTCCAAACAAATCAAGCATAAATCCTAGGCCGTCTGGCCACTGGCTACGCAGTATTTCTCCCTCTTTTTCTGGATCTGGGTCTACCACCCAGCTTCTCAAAACACAACACGGTGCTTACCCTAGGGCAGTGGTCAGCAAACTGCGGCTCTAGAGCCACACGTGGCTCTTTATCCCCTTGATATTGGCTCTTCCAGGTGTGGGCTCACATGTACAGTGCAATCGCATTTTCGTTGCCTGTGGCAAAAATCGGCAGGAGGGGGAGGACCAGGAAGTGGTAAAGGCTCTGTACTCACCGCATCCTGGTCCTCGGCTGTAGGCTGTGCAGGTGTCAAGGATGGAGAACAGTAGCAGGAACTGATAACTAACGACAGACTGGCTTGATCCCAAACTAAGGAAAATATAGGAGGGCCCTATAAATCCCTAAGAACTCTCCCTAACTGCTATGCACATGTACAGGTCCCGGTGGTAGACAAATACATGCCCTTGTACCTATAACTGAATGACACCTGAATTCCCTATAGTTGTGAGGAGAACAGCCACCAGCTCCATGCATAAAATACGTAGGGAGTCAGGGTCACCTAGAATCAAGCCAGCAAACAAAACACAAAGTAAACAGAATACACTTATCTTAGAGCAAAACAACTGCAGCCTCCAGCAGCACACACTTCATCCAGGAAGTAATATAAACCGCAAGGAGAAGCAGTATGGGAGGGAATATAAAGCAAGCCAATTAATCAAGATAAGAGGCAGCTGAGGGAGAGAAAGGAACTGAGCAAAGTGAAACCAAAACAAAGAACGTCATACACAAGACAGGGAGGAACCTCTGACCGACTGTCTCCCAGAACCAGCGGTGACAGTACCCCCCCTTCTACGGGTGGACTCCGGACACTCAGGACCGACTTTCTCAGGATGAGACCGATGGAAAGCCCTGATGAGACGAGTGGCCTTAATGTCCGCCAGTGGGACCCACATCCTCTCCTCAGGACCATAACCCTCCCAATGAACGAGGTACTGAAGAGAACCGCGGATAATGCGGGAATCCACAATCCTGGAGACCTAAAATTCAAGATTACCATCAACTAAAATCGGGGGAGGAGGCAAAGAGGAAGGAACAGTAGGTTGGTTATGAGGTTTCAATAGGGACTTGTGAAAAACATTATGGATCTTCCAAGTCTGAGGAAGATCAAGACGGAAAGCAACGGGATTGATGACGTATAAGATCTTGTAAGGCCCAATTAACCTAGGACCCAACTTCCAGGAGGGAATCTTCAGTTTGATATTCTTTGTAGACAACCACACCAGATCACCCACATTCAGGTCCGGACCAGGCACACGTCTCTTATCTGCCACATGCTTATATCTCTCACTCATTTTCTTTAGATTACCCTGAATCTTTTGCCAAATAAGAGACAAGGACAAGAAAATCTCTCCTCATCAGGTAAACCAGAAGAGCCCTCTCCAGAGAATGTCCCAAACTGCGGATGAAACCCATATGCACCAAAAAAAGGTGACTTATCAGAGGAGTCCTGACGACAGTTATTTAAAGCAAACTCAGCAAGGGACAAAAAAGGACACCAATTCTTCTGATTCTCCGCAACAAAACAGCACAGATATGTCTTTAGATTCTGATTGACGCGTTCGGTCTGACCATTTGACTGCGGGTGAAAAGCAGAAGAAAACGACAACCGAACCCCCAAGCAAGAACAAAAGGCCTTCCAGAATCTGGAAACAAATTGTGTGCCACTGTCAGAAACTATGTCAGAAGTAATGCCATGTAATTTAACAATATGATCAACAAATGCTTGCGCCAGCGTCTTAGCATTGGGTAGCCCAGGAAAAGGAATAAAATGCGCCATTTTGCTAAAACGATCCACTACCACCAGAATCACAGTCTTCCCCGAGGACCGAGGCAAGTCAGTAATGAAGTCCATGGACGATGCGTCCAAGGACGGGAAGGTATTGGTAAGGGGAGGAGAGATCCCGATGGCCGTGAATGAGGGACCTTGGCAGGAGCGCAGGTCTCGCAGGCTGCCACAAACCCCTCAACCGTCTTACGAAGAGCTGGCCACCAGAATCTGCGAGCAATGAGATCCACTGTGGCTCTACTCCCCGGGTGCCCAGCAAGAACACTGTCATGGTGCTCCTTAAAAAGTTTGTGTCGCAAAGCGAGCGGCACAAATAACTTCCCAGGAGGACAAAGATCAGGTGCCTCTGCCTGGGCTGCCTGAACCTCTGCCTCCAAATCAGGATAAAGAGCAGAGACGACCACCCCATCAGCCAAAATGGGACCTGGGTCCTCAAAGTTCCCCCCTCCCGGAAAACAACGTGACAGGGCATCCGCCTTCACATTTTTAACCCCAGGGCGGAACGTAACAACAAAATTAAACCTAGAAAAGAACAAGGACCATCTGGCCTGTCTCGGGTTCAGACGCTTGGCTGATTCCAAATAGGCCAGATTATTATGGTCGGTAAATACAGTAATTGGGTGTCTGGCTCCCTCCATCCAAAGACGCCATTCCTCAAAAGCCAATTTGATGGCCAACAACTCCCTATTTCCCACATCGTAGTTTCTCTCTGCGGCGAAGAGCTTTTTTGAGAAAAAGGCACACGGTCGCCATTTAGCAGGAGAGGGACCCTGAGATAAGACCGCACCCACCCCCTCCACAGAGGCATCCACCTCAACAATAAAAGGTAGAGTGACATCAGGTTGTACCAAAATGGGAGCGGAAGCAAAACGCTCTTTAATACTAGAAAAGGCTTGAAGCGCCTCTTCCGACCATGAGGAAAAATCCACCACCTTTTTAGTCATATCAGGGAGTGGCTTAACAACAGAGGAATAATTCAAAATGAACTTTCTGTAATAATTAGCAAAACCCAAAAACTGCATCGGCACCTTCTGATTTTCAGTAAGCTCCCAATCAAGCACGGCGCGGACCTTCTCCAGGTCCATCCAAAAACCAGAAGCGGAGAGAAAACTAAGAAATTGAATCTCTGGAACAGCAAACACACATTTTTCCAGTTTAGCATACAATTTATTCTCCCGCAAAATCAGCAGGACCTGACATAGGTGGTTCCGATGAGTCTTGAAATCAGGAGAAAAAATCAAAATGTCATCTAGATACACCAGTACAAATTTCCCCATTAAATGATAGAAAATGCTGTTCAGAAAATGTTGGAAGACGGCCGGAGCATTCATCAAACCAAAGGGCATAACCAAGTTCAAAATGACCCTCCGGGGATTGAAGGCCGTCTTCCATTTGTCCCCCTTCCTGACCCTGACAAGGTTGTATGCCCCTCTTAAATCCAACTTAGAAAAAACTTTAGCCCCCACAACCTGGTTAAACAAATCCGGAATCAGAGGAAGCGGATAGGGGTCACGAATCGTGATACGGTTAAGCTCCCAGAAATCCAGACAAGGTCTTAAAGAAGCATCTTTTTTTTTTTTAACAAAGAAAAAACCAGCTGCAAGAGGTGATTTCGAGGGTCTGATATGTCCTTTTCTCAGACTCTCAGAGATATAAGTACGCATGGCGACTCTCTCAGGTTGAGAGAGATTGTATAATAGTGATTTAGGCAGCTTGGCGCCTGGGATGAGATTAATTGGACAATCATACTCCCGGTGAGGGGGCAACTCTTGGACACCCCTCTCGGAAAACACATCAGAAAATTCCAAAAGAAAAGAAGGTACAGTCTTGGTAGAAACCTCTGCGATAGTTGCCTCCAACCATTTATTTGCCTTGCTTGTCAATCAATGGTGGGGTTATGTTTAGTGAGCCAGGGTAGCCCCAACACTAGAGGGGTAGGTAATCCGCTTAAGACGAAACATGACACATCCTCAACATGAGTGTCACCCACAGTCAAACGGATATTGTGAACTATGCCCTTTAACGATTTTTGAGAAAGTGGAGCGGAATCGATATCAAAAACAGGTATAGCTTTTTCCAAAGTGCACACCTGTAAACCATGTGTTGTAGCAAATTGACTATCAATGAGATTGACAGCTGCTCCACTATCAACAAAAATCTCACAAACAAAGTTCTTGCTGTCTAGCGCCACCCTGACAGGTAGGAGAAAATGGGAACTACAAGCAAACGGCAAATCTTCAATTTCCGCATTAACCTTGCAAATTGTAGCAAATGGAAAGTTTTTAGAGGGTTTCTTTCCCTTTTCTTTTTATTACCCTCAGAAAACCCCATGAACCTCCTAGAAGGGCAAACATTAGCTAAATGGTTAATACCTCCACAACAGAAACATACCCTCCTCTGAGGGCTAAATCCTCTAGTATCAGAGGCAACTAAACCCAGCTGCATGGGGTCCTCCACAGAGAGTATAGAGACAGAGTGAGACCCCTGGCACTACATGAGACAACTCCAGTGTCCTTGGACTGAATATGACAGGAAAAAGTAGTCTCCTCTCTCTCTCTCAGAAGCCTGTCGACACGAACAGCTAGAGACATGGCAGACTCCAAAGACACTGGCCTCTCATAAAACGCAAATGCATCTTTTAATCTCTCAGAAACACCATGACAAAATTGACTTTGGAGTTCAACGTCATTCCAACCAGTATCAGCTTCCCATCTCCGAAATTCAGAACAATATATCTCTGCGGACTGTTTACCCTGGCATAAAAGACGCAGTTTAGATTCAGCCAGAGCAATACGATCCGGATCATCATATATCTGACCCAGGGCTATAAAAAAATATAATCTACCGATCGGTGGGAGCGTGCCCCCGCCGGCACCGAAAAGGCCCAAGACTGAGCGTTATCCCTGAGCAGCGAGATGATGATCCCCACCCTCTGCTCCTCATCACCAGAGGAATGGGGACATAAGCGAAAATGGAGTTTGCAAGCCTCTCTAAAAGAACAAATTTCTCACTACCCCAGGAAAATGTATCCGGAAGAGAGATTTTAGGCTCGGAACAAACTCCATGAACGCCAGCAGAACTGGTCACCTGAAGCTGAGAAACAGTTTCGGAGTTCTGCTACCTCCAGAGAAAGACCTTCCATGCGGTCAATCAAGGCTGAAACCGGATCCATGCTTGAGACGGTTATGATGGTTTATAATGTCAAGGATGGAGAACAGTATCATGAACTGATAAATAACTACAGACTGGCTTGATCCCAAACTAAGGAAAATATAGGAGGACCCTATAAATCCCTAAGAACTCTCCCTAACTGCTATGCACATGTACAGGTCCCAGTGGTAGACAAATACATGCCCTCGTACCTATAACTGAGTGACACCTGAATTCCCTATAGTTGTGAGGGGAACGGCCACCGGCTCCATGCACAGAATATGGAGGGAGTCAGGGTCACCTAGAATCAAGCCAGCAAACAAAACACAAAGTAAATGGAATGCACTTATCTTAGAGCAAAACAACTGCAGCCTCCAGTAGCACACACTTCATCCAGGAAGTAATATAAACCGCAAGGAGAAGCAGTATGGGAGGGGATATAAAGCAAGCATATTAATCAAGATAAGAGGCAGCTGAGGGAGAGAAAGGAACTGAGCAAAGTGAAACCAAAACAAAAAACGTCATACACAAGATAGGGAGGAACCTCTGACCGACCATCTCCCAGAACCGGCGTTGATAGCACGGCTGCACACAGTGTGAAGCTCTCTGTGACGTTACGCTGTGCACACCAGTTCACAGTACAGCCGACAGGAGGAACTCAGAGCGAATGTGGTGAGAAGCAGCGGCATCCAGGAGCAGGAAAGGTAAGTGCTTTTTTATTTTATGAAACTTGGGGCTGATCTGAGGCAATGGGGTGATGAGAATCATAATGGGGGATATGAGAGGCATTATGGATGATGAGAGGCATCATTGATGATAATGGGGATGATGAGAGGCATCATGGAAAATAACAGGGTTGATAAGAGGCATCATGGATGATAATGGGGACTAAGAGAGGCATGGGGCTCTTATCTGCGGTCTGATTGGGGGTCTCTTACTTTGGGGTCTGAGCTGAAGTCTGATCTGAGGGAGGTCTTATTAACATTGGGGGTCTGATTAGTGGTGTAATGAAAAATATTTATTTTCATATTGTCCTCCTCTAAAACCTACGTGCATCTTATAGGGTGAAACGTTGTGGAGTGAAAGATGTAGTGTCGAGGATTGTGAAAGGTATGTTTAGATGGTTAGGAATACCCTTATTAAGTTAATAACAATGTACCTTCCTATATAGTTTACGTTTAAAAAATTTGTCTCTCAGAAAAAAATAAATCGCTGTTTTGTTGATATTTGGCTCAGTTGACTAATAAGTTTGCCCACCACTGCCCTAGGGTATCTACACAGGGTTAGAGGGTCCTGAGTCCCACAGACCTTGGCGCAGCCTGACTGCTCCCAGCCTTCCCCAGACTGGGAGCCCTGATTGAGGAGCTCAGCCCACATTTACCTGAGCTCCTCAGCTGGCTGCTAATTATCTAAATTACTAACCTAGCTGCTGCAGACAGTGGTAATAACCTATTTTCCCAGCCTTTCTTGTTCTCACCCTGCTTCATCTCATCCCGTTATCTTGAAACAAAAGACATTGAGAAGCAATTGTTTCACTAGTTTAATTAACTAAACTGAAGTTAACCAATCTCAGAAAACAGGAGTCTTTATCCTGCTCCATCTGTACACCATTTAATGGCCCTCATATGGCCCTCTGGCAGCTCCACTGCTACAATAACATACTGTGTAAGGAACCCCATAAAAAGGTAAAATAAAAAACACTGACAGAATTACAATTTTTGCCCCCTTTACTTTCTAAAAAGTAAACAAAAAGTCATTTGTACTGAAAAAATGGTACAAAAAAAATTATAGCTTGTCTAAATGTCCATGCAACAAACAAGCCCTTGCAAAGCTCAAAGTCAACAAAAAAATTAAAATGTCATGGCCTCTAAAAACAATTTGAGAAAATCCCATGTTAGAAAATCCCAATGTCGCTCCTTTCATTCTGAATGCTACAGAGCCCCCAAACAGTAGTTAACAACCACATATGGAGTGTTGCTATATTCAGGAAAAAATGCATAACTAAATGTGGGGTGCTGTTTCTCCCATTACACTTTGTGAAAATGAAAAAAATTGGGGCTAAACCAACATTTAATTGGAAATTAAATGTAATTTTTCATTTTCTAATCAAAGTGTTTCTAAATTCTACGAAAAGCTTGTTGAGTCAAATCATTCAATTTACCCCTCAATCAATTCCTTGAGGGAAATAGTTTCCAAAACGGAATCACTTTTTGGGAGTTTCCTTTTTAGGAGTACCTTAGGGTCCCTTCAAATGTGACATGGCACCTGAAAACAATACCAATAGTACGCTCTTTTGCTTCTGATCCCGGCCATGTGTCCATAAAGAGTTTTATGACCATATATGGGGTGATTCTGTAAAGAATCAGGATAATACATATTGCGGTTTGTTTTGCTGTTTACCCATGTTGTGTTATGGGAAAAATGAATTAAAATGTAAACTCTAAACACAATAAAATGAAAATTTTCAATTTCACCTCCATTTTGCTTTAATTCCGAGGTAAAACCTAAAGGGTTAACAAAGCTTGTAAAATCAGTTTTCAATAATTTGAAATCAATTCTTAAAATCACTTTAGAACTGAATTGGTTTTTAAAAAACTGTTTTCAAAATTTTAAAAATAGCTTCCAAAATTCTAAGCTTTCAAACATTTTAAAAATTATCTCTTTTGCTGGAAGGGGTTAAGAGGTGTGTCCCAATACTTTTGTCCATATACTGTAGTGCATTTAACTCTGATAGTGTATTTGAATCAGATCCAGGTAATTGCAACTGGGTGTCAGCTTTAGGCCCCTTTCACACGGGCGAGTTTTCCGCGCGGGTGCAAAGCGTGATGTGAACGCATTGCACCCGCACTGAATCCGGACCCATTCACTTCTATGGGGCTGTGCACATGACAGTTGATTTTCACGCATCACTTTTGCGATGCGTGAAAATCGCAGCATGCTCTATCTTCTGCGTTTTTAACGGAACGCAGGCCCCATAGAAATGAATGGGGCTGCGGGAAAATCGCAAGCATCCGCAAGCAAGTGCGGATGCTTTGCGATGTTCCCGCATGGTTGCTATGCAACCATCGGGATGTGTAACTAGTTCTGTATTATTTCACATTATAACATAGTTATAATGTAAAATAATACCCTTGGCCATCTTCCTAATGTTTAAACAGGTGCAGAATGGGTTAAAAATAATAAACTAATATTAACATACCTGTTCCATTTGATTGCGAAGCCCGGCCTCCTCTCCGTTAGCTTGCTAGTAGGAAAAGGACCTGTGATGATGTCACAGCATCACATGGCCCAATCACCTGCTCCATCACTATGGTGATGGAGCATGTGATTGGTCTATGTGACCATGTGACATCATCACAGGTCCTTTTCCTACAATAGTGGCCCAGTCATGGAGTGGGGAGGATTGGAACAGCATGAGTAGTCTACAGTGACAAAGTGTTGAGGTGGCAGCAGCATGAGGAGACCACAGAGTGGCCAAGTAACAGAGTGGTGAGGTGGCAGCATCATGACAAGACCACAGAGTGGCCCAGTGACAGAGTGAGGTGGCAGCAACATTATGAGACCCCAAAGTGGTGATGTGGCAGCAGCATGAGGAAACTACAGAGTGGCCCAATGACATAGTGGTGAGGTGGCAGCAGCATGAGGAGACTACAGAGTGGTGATGTGGCAGGAACATCAAGAGACCACAGAGGGGTCCAGTGACAGAGTGTTTAGGTGGCAGCAGCATGAGTTGACCACAGAGTGGTGATGTGGAAGCAGAATGAGGAGACCACAGAGTGGCCCAGTGACATAGTGGTGAGGTGGCAGTAGAATGAGGAGACCACAGAGTGGTGATGTGGCAGCAGGAGGTATATTTCCTGTTAATACACCCCGTAAATAACTGTAATGCAATGTAACTTCACTGCACAACAGTAATTAAGATGTATTATTTTTACTATTAATAAACACCTCAAAAAAGTAAAACAATCAAAATTCACCACAGAATGGCTAATATGATGTACTGTATTTATTGTAGATAGGAACGCGCTACCACAGGACTTACCGAATAACTTATAATCACAGGGTTCCTTTTTTTCACAATTATGGACTTGCGTACACTTCACCCAAAAGCTTTCCCCTCCTCTTAATTTCCACAAAGGCAAACACTTTTGCGCAGATAGATGTAAACACCGGAGGATCCTTAATTTCCACCAACCAGGCTATCTTCTTCTTTAACAGTCTCCTGAAAAAGTTCGCTCTAATAGTGAAGCACTGACTTCTATGTATCACATAAAAGCATTTATTATACTCACAAACAAGGACTTTATAACCAGCATATCAAATATAAAAGATCATCTTGCCCGACCCGGGTTTCGCCTTCACGCTTCGTCAACAGATTATTATAGATGGTTATAAAGTCCTTGTTTGTGAGTTTAACCTGCTCTGGACCGCCGCACGCAGGATCGCGTGATCTCGGCGGCCCAGTTACTACTCGTTGACGCACGGGCGCGTCATCTCGTGAGAGCAGCTCACAGCTCGGAAGTTTTACTACAGCCTGCCAGGGATGATCAATCGCTGGCAGGCTGTAGAAGTTAAATAAATTAAATCAAACAGGCATATCAGACGCTGTTTTGTTAAAAGCCTGCTACCTGCTACCTGGTCCTCTGGTGGTCCCATTTGCTGGGATCGACCACCAGAGGACCAGGTAGCTCTGTAAAGTAGCACCAAGCACCACACTACACCCCCCCTGTCACTTATTAACCCCTTATAACCCCTGATCACCCCATATAGACTCCCTGATCACCCCCCTGTCATTGATCACCCCCTGTATGGCTCCATTCAGACGTCCATATGTGTTTTGCGGATCCGCGGATCGGTAAAACACGGACAACGGCAATGTGCTTTGCAGATCCGCACATTGCCAGAACTATATAGAAAATGCCTTTTCTTGTCCGCAACTGCGGACAAGAATAGGACATGTTCTATATTTTTATGGAACGGAAGTGCAAAAAAATAAGTCTTCTATGAACTCGCCATGCTCCTCACGGAATACCTTGGGGTGTCTCCTTTCCAAAATGGGGTCACATGTGGGGTATTTATACTGCCCTGGAATTTTAGGGGTCCTAAAACGTGAGAAGAAGTCTGGAATCCAAATGCGTAAAATGCCCTACTAAAAGGTACTTCTTAGAATTAGGCCCCTTTGCGCATCGTTGCTGCAAAGTGTCACACATGTGGTATCGCCAGTACTCAGGAGAAGTAGGGCAATGTGTTTTGGGTGTATTTTTACATATACCCATGCTGCGTGAGAGAAATATCTCTGTAAATTGACAACTTTGTATAAAAAATTATCAAAAATTGTCATTTACAGAGATATTTCTCACACACAGTATGGGTATATGTAAAAATATACCCCAAACAAATTGTCCTACTTCTCCTGAGTAGGGCGATACCACATGAGTGACACTTTTAGCCAGCCAAGATGCGCAAAGAGGCCCTAATTCCAATGAGTACCTTTAGGATTTCACAGGGCATTTTTACGCATTTGGATTCTCACGCTTTAGGGCCCCCAAAAATACTAGGGCAGTATAAATACCCCACAAGTGACCCCATTTTGGAAAGAAGACACCCCAAGGTATTCCGTGAGGGGCATGGCGAGTTCAAAGAAAAAAGAAATTTGGCCACAAGTTAGCGGAAATTGATATATATATTTTTTTTACAAAGTCTCATATTCCACTAACTTGTGACAAAAAATAAAATTTTACATGAACTCACCATACCCCTCACAGAATACCTTGGGGTGTCTTCTTTCTAAAATGGGGTCACATGTGGGGTATTTATACTGTGTTGGCATTTTAGGGGCCCCTAAAGCGTGAGAAGAAGTCTGGAATCCAAATGCGTAAAAATGCCCTGTGAAGTCCTAAAGGTACTCATTGGAATTAGGGCCCCTTTGCACATCTTTGCTGAAAAAAAGTGTCACACATGTGGTATCGTCGTACTCAGGAGAAGTAGGGCAATGTGTTTTGGGGTGTATTTTTACATATACCCATGCTTGGTGAGAGACATATCTCTGTCAATGACAACTTTTTTTTTCTCTCACCCAGCATGGGTATATGTAAAAATACACCCCAAAACACATTGCCCTACTTCTCCTGAGTACGGCCATAACACATGACTGACACTTTTTTGTAGCATGGGTGCGCAAAGGGGCCCAAATTCCAACGAGTACCTTTAGGTTTTACATGGCTGCTCACAATTTAGCCCCGCCCAAATTGCCAAAACAGTAAACACACCCCACAAATGACCCCATTTCGAAAATAAACACCCCAAGGTATTCACTGAGGTGCATAGTGAGTCCGTGGGAGATTTTATTTTTTTGCCAGAAGTTAGCAGAAATGGAAACTTTATTATTATTTTTTTTCCTTTAGAAAGTGTCATTTTCCGCTAACTTGTGAAAAAAATGAAATGGTACATGAACTCACCATGCCCCTCCGCAAATAATTTGGGGTGTCTTCTTTGTAAAATGGTGTTATTTGGGGGTATTTATACTATCCTGGCATTCTAGCACCTGAAGAAACATGACAGATGCTCAGAAAGTCAGAGCTGCTTCAAAATGCAGAAATTCACTTTTTGCACCATAGTTTGTAAACACTATAAATTTTACCCAAACCAATAAATATACACTTATTGGATTTTTTTTATCAAAGACATGTAGAACAATAAATTTATAGAAAAATTATATAGAAATGTTGTTTAAAAAAAATTACAACAGAAAGTGAAAAATGACATTTTTGCAAAATTTTGGTCATTTTTGATTAATAGCAAAAAGTAAAAATGTCAGCAGCAATGAAATACCACCAAATGAAAGCTCTATTAGTGAGAAGAAAAGGAGGTAAAATTCATTTGGGTGGTAAGTTGCATGACCGAGCAATAAACGCTGAAATTAGTGTAGTGCAGAATTGTAAAAAGTGTCCTGGTCATTAAGGGTGTTTAAGCTAGGGGGGCTGATGTGGTTAATAAATGCTTTTATGTGATTCATAGAAGTCAGTGCTTCACTATTAGAGCGACCTTTTTCCAGAGGCTGTTAAAGAAGAGGATAGCCTGGTTGGTGGAAATTAAGGATCCTCCAGTGTTTACATCTATCTGCGCAAAAGTGTTTGCATTTGCGGAATTTCGGAGGAGGAGAAGGATTTTTGGTGAAGTGTATGCATCTTCTAAGTCCATAATTGCAGAAAAAAAAGGAACCCTGTGAATATAAGATACTTGGTAACTCCTGTGGTAGCGCGGGATCCTATCTACAATGAACACTTTGATTCATTTTGTGACTTTGATCCACGTCACTTCTGGGACCTTCAGCTCCATCTTGAATTTCAGACAATGTATCAGAGGTTACTATTTTAAGGATGTACTGTATGTATCTTTCCTATTAATACAACCCATAAATTACTCTAGTACAATGTAACTTCACCTCTGAACTGCATTTTTATCCCTATTAATACACTCCCCCCCAAAAAAAAACAATAAAAATTCACTGCAGAACGGCTACTAGGACGGAGGTATATTTCCAATTAAAACATCTCATAAATAACTGTAGTACAATGTAACTTCACCACAGAACAACAATTAAGACATATGCCTCCCAAAAAAAAAGTATAACAATCAAAATTCACGGTAGAAGGCTAATAGAACGTGTATATCTTTCCTATTAATACACCAAGTAAATGACTGTATCACACAGAACTTATACTGCAATAACAAGCAAGGTTTGCTAAAATTACTGATGTACAATATGATATAGTGCAAACAACCTAAAAGCAGCTGTTACGAGGTAATGTGGATAACAAGTCCACCAGATAAACAGACAGCATAGGATAACAGTTTAGGCCTAGAAGCTAGTGAGGGAGAAAAGGTTACTGTGATGACATGGTCATCATGTTGAGTTAAATGTGTATTGGTGTTGAATGTGTGTAATTATGTTATACTGTGTAGCTTGTTTCAAAAGACTGTCAGACCAAAAGACCGGCAGATGTGATCTCCACTGTTCTGGCCGAGACCACAAGGTTGAGGATGGCTGCACTGCAGCATCAGTTTGGGGGAGTATCCCTGGTCTCCATCATCATGGACAAAAATAAATTGACCTATACTGCCTTCAAGACCTTTGCGGAGGAGGACAGAGACATTGATGATTTCCTCCAGGATTTTTAGAGACAATGAATCCTGCAGGACATTGCAACTATAGACGGGGTCACTATCCTGGCAATTAAGTTAACAGGGCAGGCGGCCGAAGCATTCCGGGTCATGGCCGATGAGGACTGTACACTCTATGAGAGAGTGAAGGAACAGCTGCTCATCCGCTACGCCTTAAGCCCTGAGGCATATCGAGTCAAGTTTAGGAGCCTGTGAAAGGGGGACAAGGACACTTACATGGAGTGGGGGCACTGGCTACATCATGCAGTGAAAATATGGATTCCAGGCTGTCAGACGACCACCATAGAGCAGGTGACACAGCTCCTATTATTGGAGAAATTTTATAACTATACTTTGCCGGAGGTGCGTGACTGGGTCTGGGACCGGGGACCACTGACCCTGGTGGAGGCTACCAAACTTGCATATGAGTTCCATGATGCCCGGAGAAGCACCACAGCCCCAGCCCCACCTCTACCCTGAGTCGCTCCTGTGCCTGTACCAGCAAGGGGCACGTCAGTGGCGGAGCCCCGCACAATTGGGCCAAGATGCTATGACTGTAACCAAATTGGGCAAATTCGTGATCACTGTCCCCAGAAACGGAATCGTCAGCCGCCTGCTAGACTCAGCCCCAATCCAGCCCGGTCCACGGCCTACTGCCTGCAAAGAGACTCATACCATGAAACATCCACTCCTGCCGCATGGAGAGAAACCGACCTTGCAGATGAGAACTTCGGGAAGCCAACCCCTTGCAAGCAGCCACTATGGGCAACTGGTGGCATCACCAGCAGGTGGTTCGCATCAATGGGCGATTGGCTCAAGATCTTCGGGATACAGGAGCCACACTCACGCTGGTCCAGCCACATTTAATTCCCGAACCCCGCAAAGACGGGTCATTCTGTGGTCATCTAAGTAGCCGGAGGACATGTATACTGCATTCCCACAACCAGAGTACACCGGACTGGAGCCCGGGATATGGAGATCGGGCTAATGAAAGATTTACATGCAGATGTTCTCCTGGGAAATTATTTGAGACTCCTCACCTCCACATTTGCTCCAGGAGCCAGAGAGGAAGAAACCCTGTTACTACCCACCAACAAGAGAAGCTCCGCCACAACACTCTGAGGGGATCCCGGTAAGATCTACTAACCTCGACTGTGACTCCCTTACCCCCTCGTTGTCCTGGAACTCTCCGCAGACTTTGGGAGGAGACCTTAGAGGATGAAATGTTAGCGTCCTATAGACAGCAGGCGGGAGGGACTCGGGAGGTGTGGGTGATGTTAGATTAGAGCCAAGTCGGAGATGATGGGCATGAGCATCCAGTTGCATATATCAGCTGCAAACTCTTACCCAGGGAAGTAGCTTACGCGACCGTGGGTAAGAGCGCTCTCGGAGGCTACAACCCTACCTGTATGGGCGATCATTTACCATGCTCATGGATCATAACCCCTTGTTTGGTTGAACTGAGTGACTGGGAGACAATGGGCGGCTGTTGCAGTGGAGCCTAGCTCTACAGCCATTTAATTTCACAATCCAATACGGGCATGGGAAAAACAATGCAAATGCTGATAGTCACTCTTCCAGTTCTGTTTGGTGAGATAGTCTAACATGGAAATCTCCAAGTGGACCGGTAGAGGGTCTCACCGGGTCTGCCATCCTTTAACTTCGAGGAGCTATGTGTCGACATGGTCATCATTTTGAGTTAAATGTGTATTGGTGTTGGATGTGTGTAATTATGTTATACTGTGTAGTTTGTTTCAAAAGACCGTCACTCCTATTACCCATGCTGTACACTCTCCTATTGCACCCTGTTCTCAAGGGCTGGCTGGTTGCTGATTGGCTGCAGGCATGGCATTGTGGGTGATCCCTCGTTCCCAGAGTTCATTGCTCCATGTCCTAACAGGTGCAGCAGCCATTTTAGGAAAAAATTTGATTCGTTGCCACAAAGTACGAGGAAATTCAGCTTTGATGCAAATCTAATTTTTCCTGAAATTCGAATCGAATTTCACTTTGTCAACTTCGATTCGCTCATCTCTAACTGCAATATGTATAAAAACATGTGTTGGTATCTCACCCTATTGAGACAATATTTTTGGACCGCTTGTTCAGGACAGGCCACAGCTTTTTCCCATATAATATGTTTAATAAAGTATATAAAAAGCAGCATGCATATATGTACCTCCAATAATTAATTTTTGGATTTTTTTATTTTAAAAAGTATAAAAACAATAGTACAGTGTGTTTTTAAACAGGCTTCCTGTTAACACCATCAACCTGACATTAGTAACATAATAAAATGGTAAGATGGTATATAAGGCCGAAAAAAGACATTTGTCCATCCAGTTTGGCCTGTTATCCTGCAAGTTGCATTATTAAAAAAAAAGTTAAATGATGAAAAATGTAATCACTTTGAATTTGGTTCAAATTAATTGTACCCAAATGAACTCTTCCAATTGATTTGTCAGAATAAGACCCTAAATAAATTTGACATTCATTGTACGGGAACTATACCCATATAGAACACTTTGTACAAAAATATTTCTACATTATGTCTACTGATTAAGGAATACAATATTATACAACATCCTGCTTTATAAAAGTTTAGTAATCATCATGTAAATGTATTGGTGCTGTCTTACTCACTTAATAATTCACTTTATCACTTGGAAATTGCATAGAAATAAGCAAAACTATTGAATGCAAATTAAATAATCCTGAGGTAGACAGTTTCCTTTTTTTTTTATGAAGTTGTGTGGGTGCCTGAAGCAATTTCCTCAGCAATAAAGGTACACAGCACATTGCTTTTAGCAACCAAGTTATATGCACTTCTGTCAACTACTCTCCTTGTCTAAATTTGCAGTTGAGAATTCTCCTTGTCTAGCCTAATGACATTCTTTGTATAGCGTGCTTTCTGCAGATATCCACAGATCAGCAGGATGACTCCATATCCTATTATAATCTGCCAGGTAGAAATAGATAAATCTATTAGCCTGCTTTCTGCTTGTTTCATCATTCTGACAACCTCCCATGAGCCTGAATTCATCAGCTCCTTCAGAGCAGCCAGACCCTGCATCTTCTGACAGCTAAATCTACATGACAGAGCTGCAGGTTAATAGATCTTTAATCTCTATTTAATTACTCATTAATAATCTAGCTTCTGATTCAGTTTTTAATTAATTGGTGGTTGTTTACATGGAGTAGCTTGGTAGAGAAACGTACAACTGCAATATCTTGTATAACAAGGAAACTACAATAATATCTGCAATGTTTAGTAGTTAAGTATTCATAGTATGGGCCAAGCTTCATTACATATTTATTAACCATAAGAAAGTCAAATTCAAATGGCTGTTAGTTACTGGCAATAGTAAATGAGTATTCCCATCTTAGAATGTTATGGCTTTTCACTAGGTTATGCTATAAAATTATAAATATGGGATGGACCTTTTGAACCCCAGCTGATTCTAGGCCATACTATGTACAATGACCTTCTAGCTGACCTATTGTGCAGAGAACTATTAGGGATATAACTAGAAAATCAAGTATGGTAGCAAGTCATTCGCTATTGGGAAATAGGCCTGCCTGAAAGTCTCTGAATTAGGAAATTCAGAATATAGTGGAGAGGTAGACAGATTGTTAATGTCCGTACTGCTAGATATCGGCAACCTGAGCCCCCTGCAGCAAGTTGCTGGAATGTTTTCTGTTAGTGCATCAGCACTCTACAGTACAGTTAATTTGTACATAGCCTGCCTCTTGATAACATATAATCTGTGTATTTCATGGAGCAGAAAGTAATTTGACTTTCTGCAATACCAAGTATTGTTCTGTGGCTTTTTGGGGTGAACAGACACCACCTGCAGCAGTCCTACCAGTTCGGAGTAGGTCCAAATCTCAGTTAGTGAAGTCAGTATATTAAAAGGTAGTAGGGCCGCGCTCACAGCAAAGAACCATCTGCTCCACAGAAGAAACAGCGCTAAATTTTCCCGGCAGACTCCAACTGCAACTTCAGATAACTCTCTCCCGGACACTAAACCGCGGACACTCTAATTTCTCTCCCCTTCAAGGTAAATGCCCAGACATAGTGTAGCACATCCAACCATTCATTAAAACCTGCTTTATTATACTTACGGAATGCGATCTTTATCACAAACACATCAAATTTGCATACATCAATGTCGCAGTATACTCGACCCGGGTTTCGCTATTCGCTTCTTCAGGGGTTGATAGTCCGTGAGAAATCCCTACTATTTAAAACATGGAAGGACCATAGCGTCATCTATGTGTCACTTTCGCAACCTGCGCGTCATTATTAACACAAAAACATACATAACACATATACATAATAATGCACGTAAAATCGCTCATAAGTTGTCCTACGAATAAAACACTTCCCGTACCAAATAGTTCCGATCATTTCATGCTATTAACACCAAGCACTACATATTCCAAACTAAAATTCAGCTAGGCCATGCTCACAGACATCATATCCCACTAAATATTGAGACCGGAGGGCTGCAGGGTGCCCAGCTCATAGATCCATTAAGCCTCTCTTTTAGCTGAAGGAGAGGTGATCCGGTGAAAAATATAAATAAAATAGAGGCACAATAGATCTACGAGCTGGGCACCCTGCAGCCCTCTAGTCTCAATATTGAGTGGGATATGATGGCTGTGAGCATGGCCTAGCTGAATTTTAGGTTGGAATATGTAGTGCTTGGTGTGATTTCTGGTGGAGAAAATAAATATATTGCTTCCATTCCCATATAGGTAGAGATAGATATTATGTGAATGAGAAATAATGTTAACAATTTTACTCTGAATAAAGTAGAGTGTTTTCCTTTTTTTTGTATCGAAACAATGATTTTTACTTATTTATTCGATTAATATGAAAAGATCGCAACTAGTTTTCATTATTTATTCGAGTAAAATGAAATGATCAGAACTATTTTGTCGATTGTGGCCAGTATGGGAAGTGTTTTATTCGTAGTACAACTTATGAGCGATTTTATGTGCATTATTATGTATATGTGTTACGTATGTATGACGCTTTGGTCCTTCCCTGAAGAAGCGAATAGCGAAACCCGGGTCGGGTATGATGCAACATTGATGTATGCGAATTTGAGGTGTTTGTGATAAAGATCACATTCTGTAAGTATAATAAAGCAGGTTTTAATGAATGGTCAGATGTGCTACACTATGTCTGGGTTTTTGCCTTGAAGGGGAGAGACATTGGAGTGTCCGCGGTTTGGTGTCCGGGAGAGCATTATCTGAAGTTACTGTTGGAGTCTGCCGGGAACATTCAGCACTGTTTCTTCTGTGGAGCGGAGTGGTTCTTTGCTGTGAGCGTGGCCCTACTACCTTTTAATATATTGGCTTTCTGCTATGTCAAAACAAGCATGACAACATTTGAAACAGAGATGCTATTTAATTTAAATAGATAATAGGGGTCCATTGTCTAGTAGTAGATATAGTAAAAGTGGGCATATATATTCAAAACCTGTCAGCCAAATAATCATTCATCTGACTGCTCTCCAAACTGCCTCATAACTCCCCAATACATGTTGGAATCAAAAGGAGGATCACATATAACTGGGCAGAAATCAGGGGAAGGCTTACCTAGATTGCCTCATAAGCTTAAAGACAGCTTGATCAGCCAATCAGGGGCATTAGGCAGGCAGGTCCATAAGCTGAGAGAGAAGAATTGCCATTTTGTGTTCAGGTTATGACTTGGAAGGATGTCTTGTGGCATTGCTATTACAGACACAAGCTACTAATGTAGTGTGATAAGATCACTATAAGGAGCGTATAGGGAGAGAATAAGAAGATATTATTGGGCTTATTTTAGGTAGTTTGATCAGGGAAAGCCTGAAGGAGTGAGGGATGTCCCCAGAGTTGTGTGTTTAATACAGCTGCATTCTGCATAAAACAAACAAAAACAACAACATTTTGTCTATATATTAAAAGCCAACTTATAAAAAAAAAAAAGTTTATACAGTTCATAAACTTATTGCCAGCACCTGGAAGGATGTCTTGTGGCATTGCTATTACAGACACAAGCCACTAATGTAGTGTGATAAGGTCACTATAAGGAGCGTATAGGGAGAGAATAAGAAGATATTATTGGGCTTATTTTAGGTAGTTTGATCAGGGAAAGCCTGAAGGAGTGAGGGATGTCCCCCAGAGTTGTGTGTTTAATACAGCTGCATTCTGCATAAAACAAACAAAAAACAACATTTTGTCTATATATTAAAAGCCAACTTATAAAAAAAAAAAAAAAGTTTATACAGTTCATAAACTTATTGCCAGCACCTCAATGGCATGCATTCTGCTCCAAATGCTGAGCAAGGGGAAATTTTTTTCTTCTATTTTTTTTGTGCTAAATTTACCATTGGGTACATTGCGTTAAAAAACAGCTATTTCCTGGTTGCTGAAAGCCTGTATAGTAGTGTAGAACACTGTTCAATGCAAAAACATTCATAGGGAGTCTGCTGTGCTAGTAAAACAGTACTGTTAGTCAATATGACATGCAGATGACATGCATCACTCTTAGAATCACTTCCCACTTCACTTATTTGGTCAGTTACAGGGCCAAAAGTGACCAAATAACTCAAGTGTTAACTCAGCTACAGGTCAATGTCAGCATCAGGTAGAAAGAACCATGCAGTGGCCCAAGACAATACAGTGAAAGAGCACACTCCTTTTACACCATCGTCAGCTGATTCCACATCTCCAAGTATGGCATTTACCTAACCACCACTCTGACTGCCTGCTACCGCCACCTCCATGAACCCCTGCACCGCTACTTCTTGCCGGACAGATAGGCTACTGCATAGCAGGCAGTCAACTGTGGGCACGTTTGCCTCAAGACCTCCCACTCCTGCCACCCTGCTGGCTCAGCTGCTGGCTCAGCCGCTTCCTCACGCGCAAACTGCCACCCTCTTCTGATGATGAAGAAGCCCCTCTTCACCCAGCTCCCACTTGCAATAGGCCACATTATCGTCCACTACTGTCTGCATGTCACAGAGGACACCAGTCTCAAGGCGACATGCCTGATCGCTTGCAACACCAGCTCACGCAAACTCTTATCACTACTTGCCCGCCTAGCGAAGGAAGCAGTAGTTCTCTCCTCCAGATCTTGGCTGGGCAGTAGCTGTTGATTGTCCTCTAGAACCTCATCCTACCTAAAAAGTGGAGCAGAACCGACAGCATTCAATACTTCTCAAACTGATTGAACAGAAAATGACAGAGGCAGGTTAAGGATAGGACGGGGTGCAAATCTTGTTCCTGGACCATGCCAGCTAAGGGACGTGCCAGAGGAACCCACCAACTCCTGGCTGGGGGTGTCTGATGTCACGTGAGACAAAGTAGAAGACCGAGTCAACAATTCATGGACCGCTGGGTGGCTGGTCAAAACACAGCCACTAGATGACAGTGGTAGCTCAGACATGTCGCTGTGACTGCTGCTGCCAACCTCTCCCCCCCCCCTCTTTTGCCTACTGCCCATTTTCTTAGAAGGGCCTGTCACATGTCTGTATGACATACTGTAAATAAAAAATAAAAAAAAATGTTTGTAACAGGCGGCAAATTCAGCCCAAAAGCAAGAATGAATGGAAGTACTTTTATACATGTAATAAAAACACCCCAAAACTGTTTTCATCAGACTGCAAATTCACCCCAAAAGCAAGAATGAATGAAAGTGCTTTTATATGTGAAATAAACACTCCCCAAAACGGGTTGTATCAGGCCACAAATTCACCCCAAAAGCAATGATGAATGGAAGTACTTTTATAAATGAAATAAACACACCCCAAAACTGGTTGTATCAGGCCACAAATTCACCCCAAAAGCCAGGATGAATGGAAGTACTTTTATATATGAAATTAAAACACCTCAAAACTGTTTGTAAGAGACTGCAAATTCACCACAAAATCAATGATCAATGGACATACTTTTTATATATAAATAAACACACCCAAAAACTGGTTGAATCAGAGTGCAAATTCTCCCCAAAATCAAGGATGAATGGAAGTACTTTTATACATGAGATAAACACACCCCAAAACTGTTTGTATCAGGCCGCAAATTCACCCCAAAAGCAAGGATGAATAGAAGTACTTGTATACATGAAATAAACAAACCCCAAAACTGTGTGTATAAAGTGGCAAATTCACCCCAAAATCAAGGATGAATAAACATGCTTTTATATGTGAAATAAAGAAACCTCAAAACTGGTTGTATCAGGCCACAAATTCACCACAAAAGCAAGGATGAAAGAAAGTGCTTTTACATGTGAAATAAGCACACCCCAAAACTGGTTGTATCAGGCCACAAATTCACCCCAAAAGCAAGGATGAATGAAAGCACTTTTATATATGAAATAAATACACCCCAAAACTGTTTGCATCAGACTGCAAATTCACCCCAAAAGCAAGAATTCATGGAAGCACTTTTATATATAAAAAAAAAACACACCCCCTAAACTGGTTGTATCAGGCCGCAAATTAACCCCAAAAGCAAGGATGGAAGGAAATACTTTTACACATGAAATAAACACACCCCAAAACTGTTTATATCAGGTGGAAAATTCACCCCAAAAGCAAGGATGAATAGTAGTACTTTTATACATGAAATAAACACACCCCAGAACTGTTTGCATCTGACTACAAATTCACCCCAAAAGCAAAAATGAATGGAAACACTTTTATATATGAAATAAACACACCCCAAAACTGGTTGTATCAGGCCACAAATTTACCCCAAAAGCAAGGATGAATGAAAGTGCTTTTATATGTGAAATAAACACACCCCAGAACTGGTTGTATCAGGCCACAAATTCACCCTGAAAGCAAGGATGAATGGATGTACTTTTATATATGAAATAAACACACCCCAAAACTGGTTGTATCACACTGAAAATTCACCCCAAAGGAAGGATTAATGGGAGTACTTTTATATATGAAATGAGCACACAAAAATTCTCATTTGATCAGTGTCAAAGGTATATGTTCCACTTCACATAAGCTGAGCAAATATCATAATGCATGAACGTTAAAAATAAAACAAAAAAGCTGTATTAGATCATAGTGATAAAAATAGGGGTGTGTTCAAAGTAATACAGTGATGGGTAGAATGCCACTATAAGACACCAACCAGGACTAACCGGGTAGACGAAGACCTATATAGCAGGCCTACCCATATACCAGCAAATCTGTTGTCCCTATTGTAGCTGGGGTAATTAGTGTATCATCTATCTGCGAACCCTGGATAGGTCTGGATGTACACCAGAGTAGGAGTTAATGGCTGGTGCCTAGTGTGTCTATAATGAAAAGGCAGTTGTGCCCTACAACATTTGGGTGTATTGTATTGTTGTTAGGCACCATACATACAAACCCCAGAGGATGGTTTTGCACTTGACCATCCACTGGGGACTAGTGCTCCTCCGTACTCCCCCTCTCTAACACTGAGTGAGCCCACACTTGGCTTCCCCTATTCTCCCTCCTAGATTATAACTCACTGTAAGACAGCACACATCGGCTGCAGCAACTCAGTGTTAGAGAGGGGTAGTACGGAGGAGCACTAGTCCCCAGTGGATGATCAAGTGCACAACCATCCTCTGGGGTTTGTATGTATGGTGCCTAACAAAAATACAATACACCCAATTGTTGTAGGGCACAAGCCATTCACCTCCTATTGTGGTGTACATTCAGACCTATCCAGGGTTCGCAAATAGATGATACAATAATTACCTCAGCTACAATAGGGACAACAGATTTGCTGGTATATGGGTAGGCCTGCTATATAGGTCTTCATCTACCCGGTTAGTCCTAGTTGGTGTCTTATAGTGGCATTATTACTGTGATCTAATAAAGCTTTTTTGTTTTATTTTTAACATTCACGCATTATTATGATATTTGCTCATGAAATTAACACAACTCAAAACTGGTTGCATCAGGCCACAAATGCACCCCAAAAGCAAGGTTGAATGGTAGAACTTTTATACATAAAATAAACACACTCCAAAAAAGTTTGTATCAGACTGCAAATTCACACCAAAACCAATGGTCAAAGGACATACTTTAATATAGAAATAAACACACCCAAAAACTGGTTGTATCAGGACACAAATTCACCCCAAAAGCAAGGATGAATGGAAGTACTTTTATATATGAAATAAACATGCCCCAAAACTGTTTGCATCAGACTGCAGATTCACCCCAAAAGAAAGAATGAATGGAAGCCCTTTTATACATGAAATAAACACACCCCAAATCTGGTTGTATGAGGCCACAAATTCATCCCAAAAGGAAGGATAAATGGACGTACTTTTATATATAAATAAACTCACCCCAAAACTGGTTGTATCAGGCCACAAATTCACCCCAAAAGCAAGGATGAAAGGAAGTACTTTAATACATACTGTAAAAAACACAACCCAAAACTGGTTGTATCAGGCCACAAAGTCACCCCAAAAGCAAGGATAAATGAAAGTACTTTTATACATGAAATAAGCGCACCCCAAAACTGGTTTTATCAGTCAACAAATTCACCACAAAAGGAAGAATGAATGGAAGCTCTTTTATATATGAAATAAATACACCCCAAAACTGTTTGCATCATAATGCAATTTTACCCAAAAATGCACGAATTAATCTAAACATTTTTGTATATGAAATAAACAAACCCCAAAACTGTTTGCATCATACTGCAAATTCACCCCAAAAGCAAGGATGAATGGTAGTACTTTTATACATAAAAAACACTCCCCAAAACTGGTTGTATCAGGCCACAAATTCACCCCAAAAGCAAGGATGAATAAGAGTGTTTTTATATATGAAATGAACACACATCAGAACTGGTTGAATCAGGCTGCAAATGCACCCCAGAAGCACGGTTGAATGGTATAATTTTTATACATAAAATAAACCCACTCCAAAACAGTTTGTATGAGGCCGCAAATTCACCCTGAAAGCAAAGATGAATGGAAGTACTTTTATACATGAAATAAACACGCTCCAAAACTGGTTGTATCAGGCCACAAATTCACCACAAAAGCAAGAATAAATAGAAGTACTTTTATGAATGAAATTAACACACCTCAAGACTGGTTGTATCAGACTGCAAATTCAAACCAAAAGCAAGGATGAATGGTAGTACTTTTATAAATAAAAAAACACGCCCCAAAACTGGTTGTATCAGGCCACAAATTCACCCCAAAAGCAAGGATGAAAGGAAGTACTTTTATGTATGAAATGAACATACCTCGAAAATGGTGAAATCAGACTGCAAATTCAACCCAAAATCAATAGTCAAAGGACATACTTTTTATATAAAATAAACACACACAAAACTGTTTGCATCAGACTGCAAATTCACCCAAAAAGCAAGGATGAATGGTACTACTTTTTTACATAAAAAAACATACCCCAAAACTGGTTGTATCAGGCCACAAATTGCTGGTAGGCTGCAGTGTAACTACAGAGCTGTGCGCCGCTGTGAACGCACGTGCGTTCACAGCAAATCTCGCCTCTCGCAAGATGATGCACGGATGCGTCCATCCAGAACAACACGACCGACCGTGCGTTAGGCGGTCGTGGAGTGGTTAAAGTACTTCCGTTCATTTTTGCTTTTGGGGTGAATTTGCGGTCTGATACAAACAGATTTGGGGTGTGTTTATTTCATGTATAAAAGTACTACCATTCATCCTTGCTTTTGGGGTGAATTTGCAGTCTGATACAACCAGTTTTTGGGTGTGATTATTTATATATAAAAGTATGTCCTTTGACCATTTATTTTGGGGTGAATTTGCAGTCTGATACAAACAGTTTTGAGGTGTGTTCATTTCACATATAAAGGCACTTTCATCCTTGCTTTTGGGTTGAATTTGGGGCCTGATACAACCAGTTTTGGGGTGTTTTTATTTCATGTATAAAAGTACTTCCTTTCATCCTTGCTTTCGGGGTGAATTTACGGCCTCATACAAACTGTTTTGGAGTCGGTTTATTTTATGTATAAAAGTTGTACCATTCAACCTTGCTTCTGGGGTGCATTTGAAGCCTGATACAAACAGTTCTGAGGTGTGTTCATTTCATATATAAAAACACTTTCATTCATCCTTGCTTTTGGGGTGAATTTGCAGCCTGATACAAACAATTTTGGGGTGTACTTATTTCAAATGTAAAAGTACTTCCTTTTATCTTTGCTTTCTGAGGAAAAAAAATAAATAATTAAGTTTCCATTTCTGCTAACTTCTGCCCAAAAAAAAAAAAAATCTCCCACGGACTCACTATGCCCCTCAGTGAATACCTTGGGGTGTCTACTTTCCGAAATGGGGTCATTTGTGGGGTGTTGTCACCGCCGGTTCTGGGAGACGGTCGGTCAGAGGTTTCTCCCTGTCTTGTGTATGACGTTCTTTGTTTTGGTTTCACTTTGCTCAGTTCCTTTCTCTCCCTCAGCTGCCTCTTATCTTGATTAATTGGTTTGCTTTATATTCCCTCCCTTACTGCTTCTCTGTGCGGTTTATATTACTTCCTGGATGAAGTGTGTGCTGCTGGAGGCTGCAGTTGTTTTGCTCTAAGATAAAAGCACTTGTGAAAAAAGATGAAATGATACATGAACTCACCATGCCCCTCCGTGAATACTTTGGGGTGTCTTCTTTTTAAAATGGTGTCATTTGGGGGTATTTATACTATCCTGACATTCTAGCACCTGAAGAAACATGACAGGTGCTCAGAAAGTCAGAGCTGCTTCAAAATGCGGAAATTCACTTTTTGCACCACCGTTTGTAAACGCTACCCAAACCAATAAATATACACTTATTGCATTTTTTAATTAAAGACATGTAGAACAATAAATTTATAGATAAAAATTATATAGAAATTTAGTCTTTTTAAAAAATTAACAACAGAAAGTGAAAAATTTCATTTTTTGCAAAAATGTCGTTAAATTTTTATTAATAGCAAAAAATTCAAAATGTCAGCAACAATGAAATACCACCAAATGAAAGCTCTATTAGCAAGAAGAAAAGGAGGTAAAATTCATTTGGGTGGTAAATTGCATGACAGAGCAATATACGGTGAAAGTAGTGTAGTGCAGAATTGTAAAAGTGGTCTGGTCATTAAGGGTGTTTAAGCTAGGGGGCTGAGGCGGTTAATACATGAAATAAACACACCCCAAAAATTGTTGTACCCGGCCGCAAATTCAACCCAAAAGCAAGGATGAATGGAAGCAAATTTATATCTGAAATAAACACACCCCAAAACTGGGTGTATCAGACTGCAAATTCATCCCAAAAGGAAGGATGAATGGAAGTACTTTTATATATGAAATGAACACACCTCAAAACTGGTTGTATCAGGCCGCAAATGCACCCCAAAAGCAAGGATGAATGGAAGTACTTTTATACATAAAATAAACACACCCAAAAACAGTTTGTATCAGGCCACAAATTAACCCCAAAAGCAAGGATGAATGAAAGTGCTTTTATATGTGAAATAAACACACCCCAAAACTGGTTGTATCAGGCACACATTCACCCCAAAAGGAAGGATGAATGGATGTACTTTTATATATGAAATAAACACACCCCTAAACTGGTTGTGTCAGATTCACACCGAAAGGAAGAATGAATGAAATTGCTTTTATATGTGAAATAAACACACCCCAAAACTGGTTGTATCAGGCACACATTCACCCCAAAAGGAAGGATGAATGGAAGTACTTTTATATATGAAATAAACACACCCCTAAACTGGTTGTGTCAGATTCACACCGAAAGGAAGAATGAATGAAATTGCTTTTATATGTGAAAAAACACACTCCAAAACTGGTTGTATCAGGCCACAAAGTCATCCCAAAAGCAAGGATGAATGTAAGTACTTTTATATTTGAAATAAACACACCCAAAAACTGGTTGTATCAGGCCACAAATTCACACCGAAAGGAAGAATGAATGAAATTGCTTTTATATGTGAAATAAACACACCCCAAAACTGTTTGTATCAGGCCACAAATTCACCCCAAAAGCAAGGATGAATGGAAGTACTTTTATACATAAAATAAACACACCCCAAAACTGTTTGCATCAGACTGCAAATTTACCCCAAAAGCAATGTTCAATGGACATACTTTTCTGTATAAATAAATACACCCCAAAACTGGTTGTATCAGACTGCTAATTCACCCCAAAAACAAGGATGAATGGAATTACTTTTTTTGCATGAAATAAACACACCCCAAAACTGGTTGTATCAGACTGCAAATTCACCCCAAAAGCAAGGATCAATGGACATACTTTTAAATATTTAAAATTAATACACCCCAAAACTGGTTGTATTAGACTGCAAATCCGCCCCTAAAGCAAGGATGAGTGGAAGTCCTCTAATATATGAAATAAACACACCACAAAACTGTTTGTATCAGGCAACAAATTCACCCCAAAAGCCAGGATGAATGGATGTACCTTTATATATTTAAAATAAACACACCCAAAAACAAAATTTACCCCCCCAACCAAAAAAAAAGGATGAATGTAAAGACTTATATATGAAACAAACACACCCCAAAACAGTTTGTATCAGTTTGTATCAGTCCGCAAATTTACCCCAGAATCAAGGATGAATGGATATACTTTTATATATTTAAAATGAACACACCCCAAAACTGTTTGTATCAGACTTCAAATTTACCCCAAAAGCAAGGATTAATGGACGTACTTTGATATATTTAAAATAAATACACCCCAAAACTGCTTGTATCAGACAGCAGTTTAAACTCAATAACAGATGCTTGGATTACTGCAATTACTGTTTAAAACAACCTAAAATCTGTAGTAATAGATTATTTTATAGGACTGTGACCAGGCATAGGTTTCAGCCAGTTTCCTCAGGTTTTCCAGATCCTGCTGTTAAAATTACAGTGGCAGCTGAAGATGAGTGCTTCCATTCCATAGTTTAGGCTTTTTAAAAGTTGGGTGGTATGTGTGTGTAGTGTAAATATGGTGTTTACTGCATGTATATGGGTGTTGCCAGTGTCGGACTGGGATACATAGGGCCCACCAGTCAAATTTATTTTGGGGGCCCACCATACGAATGCATTCAAATATAATTAATAATAAATAAGCTTTTTAAATGAACACAGGCTGGTTGAGGTGCTGTACATTGAATATATGTATGTAGTGCAGTAAGTCTACTGTGTTATGTGCCACTTGTACAGGGGGTGGGAGAATGGGGCCCACTTTGCTCAGGGGCCCACCGGGGGATTCCCCTGTACCCCTGTGGGCCAGTCCGAGCCTGGGTGTGGCATATATATGGTGTATGTATATGTAAACATGTGTTACGATGCCGCATGTTTGCCGTTGAGTAGGGAACCTGATAAAAATTGAAATCCCACCCCTGGCTGTGACATCACAGGGGCTGGCTATATGTTGATACATTGTCTAAATGGTATTATGGGGGCTCCTTCGTTCTCGGGCTTCTTCCTTTCACTTTGTAACATGTCCAGCAGCCATTTTAGAAAAAATGTGATCCATTACTAAGAATCTCAAGGAAATTTGAAGTTGAGACAAATCTAATTTTTTCCTAAAGTTCGGATTGAATTCCACTTTGTTAACTTTTAGTGTTGATCGAACAGTTCGAGCATAGTTCGGGTTCGTACCGAATTTTGGGGTGTCCGGGACACGGACCCGAACATTTTCAAAAAAGTTCGGGTTCGGGTTCGTTGTTCGGCGATTACGTCCCGCTTTCTGAAGGGCTGCACAGAAGCCAATCAGCTAGCGTTTTACTTCTTGCCCTAAGAGCCCATCACAGCCATGCCTACTAATGGCATGGCTGTGATTGGAAAAAGTGCAGCATGTGACCCAGCCTCTATTTAAGCTGGAGTCACGTAGCGCTGCACGTCACACTGCTCTGATTAGTGTAGGGAGAGGACGCAGCTTCTGTGAGGGCGAGATTAGGCAGGGAAAGTCAGCAACAGCACCTAATGAACTGATCGATCTACAGCTGTGAATGATTGAACTTCTGCTAGTTACTTGCTCACTGTTTTTTAGGCTGCACAGAGCGTTTTTCTGTCACTTATTTTCTGGGGTGATCGGCGGCCATTTTGTGACTTGTGGTGCACCAGAACAAGTTGCCACCAAGTCCATCAATCCATCAATACTAGTTTTTTTTTTTTTTTTGCTATATTCTACATCAGGGGCTTGGCTGTGCTAATTGTCACCCCTAGAAAATCAGGAAAGCAATTTCTATATTTTATTAAGGGGTTAAATACAATTGCCCAAATACCAATCCCCTAAATCTGGTGTTCCAGCTTTGGCTAGCCAAGTATAATAATGTCTGCTGTCTGGCACTTGGCAAAGGATAGATTATTTTCTGTGGTGAAATTCAATTGCCAAAATAGCAATACCATAAATCAGTGGTTTCAGCTGTGGTTGGCAAAGTATAATAGTGTCCGCCAAAACATATATTTTGTTCTGGGGTGAAATTCAATTGCCAAAATAGCAATACCATAAATCAGTGGTTTCAGTTGTGGCTGGCCAAGTTTCATAGTGTCCGCAAAAACATATATTTTGTTCTGGGGTGAAATTCAATTGCCAAAATAGCAATACCATAAATCTGGTGTCACAGCTGTGGATGGAAAAGTATAATAGTGTCTGCCAAAACATATATTTTGTTCTGGGGTGAAATTCAATTGCCAAAATAGCAATACCCTGAATCTGGTGTCCTAGCTGTTGCAGGCCAAGTTTCATAGTGTCAGCAAACACATATATTTTGTTCTGGGGTGAAATTCAATTGCCAAAACAGCAATACCATAAATCAGTGGTTTCAGCTGTGGCTGGCCAAGTTTCATAGTGTCCGCAAAAACATATATTTTGTTCTGGGGTGAAATTCAATTGCCAAAATAGCAATACCATAAATCAGTGGTTTCAGCTGTGTCTGGCAAAGATTCATAGTGTCTGCAAAAACATATATTTTGTTGTGGGGTGAAATTCAATTGCCAAAATAGCAATACCCCTTGGAAAGAAAGCGTAAATTCCCACGTAGCAACCCTCAAGCCCTGGGCCTGAATGCCAGCATTTCTAAACTACTGGCCTTTGAAATGCTGTCATTCAGGCTGGTGGACACAGACAGCTTCAAACAGCTGATGTCCATGGCAGTCCCACAGTATGTTCTTCCCAGCCGCCACTACTTCTCCAAGACAGCCGTGCCTTTCCTGCACAACCAAGTATCTGATAAAATCAAGTGTGCACTGCGCAATGCCATCTGTGGCAAGTTCCACCTAACCACAGATACGTGGACCAGTAAGCACGGCCAGGGACGCTATATCTTCCTAACTGCACACTTGGTAAATGTAGTGGCGGCTGGGCGCAGGCGGAGAGTTCCTTGGCGCACGTCCTTCCGCCGCCATGGATCGCAGGGCATCATTCTATGCCTCCTGTAGCCTCCTCCTTCTACTCGGCTTCCTCCTCCTCTGCTTCCACCAGCTCATCCAGTCAGCCACACACCTTTACCACCAACTTCAGCACAGCCCGGGGTAAACGTCAGCAGGCCATTCTGAAACTCATATGTTTGGGGGACAAGCCCCACACCGCGCAGGAGTTGTGGCGGGGTATTGAACAACAGACCGACGAATGGTTTCTGCCGGTGGGCCTCAAGCCCGGCCTGGTGGTGTGCGATAACGGGCGAAATCTCGTCGCAGCTCTGGGACTAGCCGGTTTGACGCAGATCCCTTGCCTGGCGCATGTGCTGAATTTGATGGTGCAAAAGTTCATTCACAACTACCCCGACATGTCAGAGCTGCTGCATAAAGTGCGGGCCGTCTGTGCGCGCTTCCGGCTCTCACATCCTGCCGCTGCTCGCCTGTCTGCGCTACAGCGGAACTTCGACATTCCCGCTCACCGCCTCATATGCGATGTGCCCACCAGGTGGAACTCCACCTTACACATGCTGGAGAGACATGTGCGAGCAGCAGCCAGCCATAGTGGAGTTTCAGCTGCAGCACGCACGCGTCAGTCGCACTGTGGAACAGCACCACTTCACCACCAATGATTGGGCCTCAATGCGAGACCTGTGTGCCCTGTTGCGCTGTTTCGAGTACTCCACCAACATGGCCAGTGGCAATGACACCGTTTTCAGCGTTACAATACCAACTTCTATGTCTCCTTGAGAAAACGCTTAGGGCGATGATGGAAGAGGAGGTGGCCCAGGAGGAGGAGGAGGAGGAGGAGGAGGAGGATGAGGGGTCATTTTTACCACTTTCAGGCCAGTCTGTTAGAAGTGGCTCAGAGGGTGGTTTTTTGCAACAGCAGAGGCCAGGTACAAATGTGGCCAGCCAGGGCCCACTACTGGAGGACGAGGAGGATGAGGAGGTGGAGGAGGATAAGGATGAAGCAGGTTCACAGCGGGGTGGCACCCGACACAGCTCAGGACCATCACTGGTGCGTGGCTGGGGGGATACGGAGGACGATGACGATACGCCTCCCACAGAGGAAAGCTTGTCCTTACCTCTGGGGAGCCTGGCACACATGAGCGACTACATGCTGCAGTGCCTGCGCAACGACAGCAGAGTTGCCCACATTTTAACGTGTGCGGACTACTGGGTTGCCACCCTGCTGGTTCCCCGGTACAAAGACATTATGCCTTGGAGGTGCTGGCCTGCCCGGCGGCCAGCGTTTTGTCTGAACGTGTATTCAGCACGGCAGGGGGCATCATTACTGACAAACGCAGCCGTCTGTCCACAGCCAACGTGGACAAGCTGACCTTCATAAAAATGAACCAGGCATGGATCCCACAGGACCTGTGCCTCCCTTGTGCAAAATAGACATTTATAACTGCCTACCACTCAACCATGTATTCTTGTACTCCGGGGAACTTCTTTATTGAATCCTAATTTTTTTACCTTTACCATGATCTTGCGGTGCAACCCAAAGTTGAATGAACCTCTCCTCTGTCTGGGTGGTGGGGCCGAAATAACTGAAAGTGGCCTTCTCCGGTGGTGAATGATATGACGCATGATTCCTTGCTGTGGGACCTCTCTCCTCTGTCTGGGTGGTGGGGCCGAAATAACTGAAAGTGGCCTTCTCCAGTGGTGGGTGATATGACACATGATTCCTTGCTGTGGGACCTGTATCCTCGGTCTGGGTGCTGGGCCGAAATAACTGAAAGTGGCCTTCTCAAGTGGTGGGTGAAATGACGCATGATTCCTTGCTGTGGGACCTCTCTCCTCTGTCTGGGTGCTGGGCCGAAATAACTGAAAGTGGCCTTCTCCATAGATGGGTGATATGACGCATGATTCCTTGCTGTGGGACCTCTCTCCTCTGTCTGGGTGCTCGGCCGAAATAACTGAAAGTGGCCTTTTCCAGTGGTGGGTGATATGACGCATGATTCCTTGCTGTGGGACCTCTCTCCTCTGTCTGGGTGCTGGGTCCGAAATAACTGAAAGTGCCCTTCTCTAGTGGTGGGTGAAATGACGCATGATTCCTTGCTGTGGGACTTCTCTCCTCTATCTGGGTGCTGGGACGAAATAACTGAAAGTGGTCTTCTCCAGTGGTGGGTGATATGACGCATTATTCCTTGCTGTGGGACCTCTCTCCTCTGTCTGGGTGCTGGGGCCGAAATAACTGAAAGTGGCCTTCTCCAGTGGTGGGTGATATGACGCATGATTCCTTGCTGTGGGGCCTCTCTCCTCTGTCTGGGTGCTCGGCCGAAATAACTGAAAGTGGCCTTTTCCAGTGGTGGGTGATATGACGCATGATTCCTTGCTGTGGGACCTCTCTCCTCTGTCTGGGTGCTGGGTCCGAAATAACTGAAAGTGCCCTTCTCTAGTGGTGGGTGAAATGACGCATGATTCCTTGCTGTGGGACTTCTCTCCTCTATCTGGGTGCTGGGACGAAATAACTGAAAGTGGCCTTCTCCAGTGGTGGGTGATATGACGCATGATTCCTTGCTGTGGTACCTCTCTCCTCTGTCTGGGTGCTGGGTCCGAAATAACTGAAAGTGCCCTTCTCTAGTGGTGGGTGAAATGACACATGATTCCTTGCTGTGGGACTTCTCTCCTCTATCTGGGTGCTCGGCCGAAATAACTGAAAGTGGCCTTTTCCAGTGGTGGGTGATATGACGCATGATTCCTTGCTGTGGGACCTCTCTCCTCTGTCTGGGTGCTGGGTCCGAAATAACTGAAAGTGCCCTTCTCTAGTGGTGGGTGAAATGACGCATGATTCCTTGCTGTGGGACTTCTCTCCTCTATCTGGGTGCTGGGACGAAATAACTGAAAGTGGTCTTCTCCAGTGGTGGGTGATATGACGCATGATTCCTTGCTGTGGGACCTCTCTCCTCTGTCTGGGTGCTGGGGCCGAAATAACTGAAAGTGGCCTTCTCCAGTGGTGGGTGATATGACGCATGATTCCTTGCTGTGGGACCTGTATCCTCGGTCTGGGTGCTGGGCCGAAATAACTGAAAGTGGCCTTCTCCAGTGGTGGGTGATATGACGCATAATTCCTTGCTGTGGGACCTCTCTCCTCTGTCTGGGTGCTGGGTCCGAAATAACTGAAAGTGGCCTTCTCCAGTGGTGGGTGATATGACGCATGATTCCTTGCTGTGGGACCTCTCTCCTCTGTCTGGGTGCTGGGGCCGAAATAACTGAAAGTGGCCTTCTCCAGTGGTGGGTGATATGGAGGTGCTGGCCTGCCCGGTTGCCAGCGTTTTGTCTGAACGTGTATTCAGCACGGCAGGGGGCGTCATTACTGACAAACGCAGCCGTCTGTCCACAGCCAACGTGGACAAGCTGACCTTCATAAAAATGAACCAGGCATGGATCCCACAGGACCTGTGCCTCCCTTGTGCAAAATAGATATTTATAACTGCCTACCCCTCAACCATGTATTCTTGTACTCCGGGGCACTTCTTTATTGAATCCTAATTTTTTTAACTTTACCATGATCTTGCGGTGCAAACCAAAGTTGAATGAACCTCTCCTCTGTCTGGGTGGTGGGGCCGAAATAACTGAAAGTGGCCTTCTCCGGTGGTGGGTGATATGACGCATGATTCCTTGCTGTGGGACCTCTCTCCTCTGTCTGGGTGCTCGGCCGAAATAACTGAAAGTGGCCTTTTCCAGTGGTGGGTGATATGACGCATGATTCCTTGCTGTGGGACCTCTCTCCTCTGTCTGGGTGCTGGGTCCGAAATAACTGAAAGTGCCCTTCTCTAGTGGTGGGTGAAATGACGCATGATTCCTTGCTGTGGGACTTCTCTCCTCTATCTGGGTGCTGGGACGAAATAACTGAAAGTGGCCTTCTCCAGTGGTGGGTGATATGACGCATGATTCCTTGCTGTGGGACCTCTCTCCTCTGTCTGGGTGCTGGGGCCGAAATAACTGAAAGTGGCCTTCTCCAGTGGTGGGTGATATGACGCATGATTCCTTGCTGTGGGACCTCTCCTCTGTCTGGGTGCTGGGTCCGAAATAACTGAAAGTGCCCTTCTCTAGTGGTGGGTGAAATGACGCATGATTCCTTGCTATCTGAGTGCTGGGACGAAATAACTGAAAGTGGTCTTCTCCAGTGGTGGATGATATGACGCATGATTCCTTGCTGTGGGACCTCTCTCCTCTGTCTGGGTGCTGGGGCCGAAATAACTGAAAGTGGCCTTCTCCAGTGGTGGGTGATATGACGCATGATTCCTTGCTGTGGGACCTGTATCCTCGGTCTGGGTGCTGGGCCGAAATAACTGAAAGTGGCCTTCTCCAGTGGTGGGTGATATGACGCATGATTCCTTGCTGTGGGACCTCTCTCCTCTGTCTGGGTGCTGGGGCCGAAATAACTGAAAGTGGCCTTCTCCAGTGGTGGGTGATATGACGCATGATTCCTTGCTGTGGGACCTCTCTCCTCTGTCTGGGTGCTGGGGCCGAAATAACTGAAAGTGGCCTTCTCCAGTGGTGGGTGATATGACGCATGATTCCTTGCTGTGGGACCTCTCTCCCCTGTCTGGGTGCTGGGGCCAAAATAACTGAAAGTGGCCTTCTCCAGTGTTGGGTTATATGACGCATGATTTCTTGCTGTGGGACCTCTTTCCAATTGATATTGGTTAAATTTTATTTATTTTATTTTAATTCATTTCCCTATCCACATTTGTTTGCAGGGGATTTACCTACAGTTTGCTGCCTTTGGCAGCCCTCTAGCCCGTTCCTGGACTATTTTACAGCCTTTTTAGTGCCTAAAAGTTCAGGTCCCCATTGACTTCAATGGGGTTCGGGTTCGGGATAAAGTTCGGGTCGAATCGGATCCCGAACCCGAACATTTTCGGGAAGTTTGGCCGAACTTCCCGAACCCGAACTTCCAGGTGTTCGCTCATCTCTATTAACTTTGTTTTGCTGATCTCTTATAATACTCCTACATGGTTGCCAACCAGAATTTTTATTGTTTCTGGACACCTTTTTCCAAACTCATAGACATCCAATTATTTACAGACAAATTGGAAAACTATAATGAATGATAAAGATAACTCATACATTTCTTTAACTCAATATACTTATAAGAGTTCATTACTAGGGATATGCGAACCCGAACTGTATAGTTTGAGTTCGTACCAAATTTTGGGGTGTTCGGGACCCGGACCCGAACATTTTCAAAAAAGTTTGGGTTCGTTGTTCGGCGACTTATTCCCGCTTTCTTAAGGGCTGCACAGCAGCCAATCAGCTAGCGTTTTACTTCTTGTCCTAAGAGCCCATCACAGCCATGCCTACTAATGGCATGGCTGTGATTGGCCAAGTGCAGCATGTGACCCAGCCTCTATTTAAGCTGAAGTCACGTAGCGCCGCACATCACTCTGCTCTGATTATTGTAGGGATAGGATGCAGCTGCTGTGAGGGCGAGATTAGGCAGGGAAAACTCAGCAAAAAACTCCTAATGAAGTGATCGATCTACAGCTGTGAATCATTCAACTTCTGCTAGTTAATTGCTCACTGTTTTTTAGGCTGCACAGAGTGTTTTTCTGTCACTTTTTTCTGGGGTGATCGGCGGCTATTTTATGTCTTGTGGTGCAACAGCACAAGCTGCCACCAAGTCCATCAATCCATCAATACAACTTTTTTTTTTGCTATATCCTTTATCAAGGCCTTGGCTGTGCTTATTGTCACCCCTAGAAACTCAGGATAGAAATTTCTATATTTCCCCCATGTCACGACAGCACCACCAGAGAGACGGACTCCTCCCCTAGGGACAGGAAACTTAGAGTACAAAATGAATTAATTCCTCCCAATCATCAGTGGTTTCCTGTCCCTAGGAAACCTGGAGTATTTTTCATGCATAGCCTGGTGGGCTGTGTTAAAGATATGGCTGGGGACCTGGGAAGCGAGAAATCCCGGTAATTCTGGGTAGCCGGGTCCCCGTATGACTCCCGGTGTGGAGTCAGTTCTTCACCCCCAGCAGCAGGTACTTGCCGCCCGCCTCCCGCTCCCTCTGCCCACTCCTCTCTACTGCCACAGCCTACTCGTGGTTCGGGGAGGCCGCGGCAGTTTGAAAACTCACCGCATCAGACGCGATCTGCTGGTGGAAGGTAGGAGGGGATCTGGTTCCAGTTCCAATGGTGGAAGTAGGTCAGGGTTTCTATTCCACTATTTTCCTTGTGAAAAAGCCAAATGGAACTTTTAGAGTCATCATAAACTTGAAACCTCTGAACCAGTTTCTCACCTACCATCGATTCAAGATGGAGACCCTGAGGTCAACAATAAATCTATTGTCAAAAGACTGTTACATGGCGTCGCTAGATTTAAGAGACGCCTATCTCCATGTGCCCATCCACTGAGACTTTCAAAAGTACCTAAGGTTGGCGGTTCATGTAAAATCCCATCTGTTGCACCTACAATTCTGTGCCCTGCCATTCAGAATTGCTATCGCCTAAAGAATCTTCACAAAGATCATAGCCGAGATGGCGGCTCACATCAGAGAAGGGGACGGTATATTCATCCCATACTTGGACGACCTGCTGGTGGCAGAATCCAAAGAAAAGTTTCTCTCTCTGGCAGAGTCTCAACTAAGCTCAATATCAGCAGTTCACTTAAGAGGGACCTGAAACTGAGAGCAGACTATCTCAGCAGACACCAGATTTGTCAAGGAGAATGGCAATTAAATCCAGAAGTGTTCTGGAAGATCTCGGCCTTGTGGGGCAGGCCTCAAATAGATCTCTTCGCCACGAGAGTAAACAGACAAGTCAACAGATTCTACTCCCTATCTCCAGCAGACAGACCTCTAGCAGTGGACGCTTTATCTCAAAGATGGGATTGGGACCTGGCTTATGCTTTCCCCCTGCTGACGCTAGTTCCCAGGGTCATCAAGAAGATAAAAGAGGAAAAGGCAAAGGTCGTCCTGGTGGCTCCCTTCTGGCCTCGGAGGGTCTGGTTCTCCTGTCTGAGAGCCATGTCGTTGGGGGATCCCTGAGTCCTTCCGGAGCTTTCCAATTTGCTCTTACAGGGGCTGGTTTGTCATCCGGAGGCACTCAATCTCCATTTGATGGCTTGGCTTTTGAGAGGTTGACCTTAAGAGCTAAGGGGTTGTCTGATGCCGTCATCGCCACCTTGCAAGCCAGCAGGAAAGACATTACATCCAAAATTTACATCAGGATTTGGAGAAAAAGTCATTTCTCAATTAATCTTGCCTCCTTTGACCTGGGAAAACCCAACCTAGCGGATATTTTGGATTTTCTGCAGAGAAGTATGGAAAAGGGGTTGAAAGTGGCCACACTCAAAGTTCATGTGTCAGCCTTAGGGGCTTTGTTTAGCCAGAAAATTGCGGATCATCCCTGGATCATCAGATTCCTAAAGTCAGTCAAGAGGCTGCAATTATCCATGCCTATATGGTCTCCGTATTGGGACCTTTCAGTCGTTCTCCAATCCCTATGTGTAGATCCCTTTGAGCCCTTATCTGACATTCCTTTAAGGGTGCTGGCTCAGAAGTCTGCCCTGTTGTTCGCGGTGACATCGGCACATAGGGTAGGGGAATTAGCAGCCTTATCTGTCAGAGAGCCCTATACTAAGATCTTAGAAGACAATAATAATAATTTTTAAGCCGGATCCAGCTTTTCTGCCCAAGGTGGTCTCCGCCTTTCATATGTCCCAGGAGGTGGTGCTGCCCTCCTTCTGTACTAATCCTTCTTCTGAGAAAGAAAGACTGTTTCATATGTTGGATGTACAGAGATGTGTTCTGGAATACATAAACAGGACGAAGGACTTTAGAAAGCCTCACAGGCTTTTTGTTCAGAGGTCAGGGCCCAATAAAGGGGATAAGGTGAGAGGAGACACCATCTCTAGATGGATCAAGCAGGGCATTTCTACAGCTTATAATTCTGCAGGTTTGTCTCTGCAGGATAATCTGAAGGCCCATTCAACTCGGGCGGTGGCTTCTTCCTGGGCAGAAAGGAGAGGTGCCTCCATTGATCAGATTTGTAGGGAGGCTACCTGGTCGTCTCCGCACACTTTTTTCCGTCACTATAGACTGGACGTGGGTTTTCTTTCCTCCTTGGCTTTTGGCTGTAAGGTGCTTCAGGCTGAAGTCCTACCCTAGTTCTTCTCTAGTATTCTCTCTGGTGGTGCTGTCGTGACATGGGGGAAAGCCGGTAATTACTCACCGGTAATTCTATTTCCCTCATAGTCACAACAGCACCATGGGGTTTCCCACCCATTCTAGCTTGTTTATGCACAAGTGGTGTTCACAAAAAAAAAAAAAAAGAAGTATACAGTTTTTGTCCTTATTGCTTAAGTTTTGTGTATGATTTCATGTGTTAACTAACTGAGAGGCTTTCTAGACCTCGGTAAATCACTGATGATTGGGAGGAAGTACTTCCTTTTGTACAATAGGTTTCCTGTCCCTAGGGGAGGAGTCAGTCTCTCTGGTGGTGCTGTCATGACTATGAGGGAAATAGAATTAACGGTGAGTGATTACCGGCTTTTATTGAGGGGTTAAATTCAATTGCCAAAATAGCAATCCCCTAAATCTGGTGTTCCAGCTGTGGCTAGCCAAGTGTAATACTTTCTGCTGTCTGGCAAAGGATAGATTTTTTCTGTGGTGAAATTAAATTGCCAAAATAGCAATCCACGAAATCAGTGGTTTCAGCTGTGGCTGGCCAAGTTTAATAGTGTCCGGCAAAGGATTTTTCTGGGGTGAAATTCAATTGCCAAAATAGCAATACCATAAATCAGTGGTTTCAGCTGTGGCTGGCCAAGTTTAATAGTGTACGGCAGGCATGCTTAACCTGCGGCCCTCCAGCTGTTGCAAAACTACAACTCCCAGCATGCCTGAACAGCCTACAGCTATCAGCCTACAGCAGGGCATTGTGGGAGTTTTACAACAGCTGGGGGCCGCAGGTTGAGCATGCCTGGTGTACGGCAAAGGATATATTTTATTCTGGGGTGAAATTCAATTGCCAAAATAGTGATACCCTAAATCAGTGGTTTCAGCAGTGGCTTACGGAGTTTAATAGTGTCCGGCAAAGGATAGATAATTTTCTGGGGTGAAATTCAATTGCCAAAATAACAGTCCCCTAAATCTGGTGTCCCAGCAGTAAATGGCCAACTTTAATAGTGACCGGCAAAGGATATATTTTGTTCTGGGATGAAATTCAATTGCCAAAATAGCAATACCGTAATTCTGGTGTCCCAGCAGTGGCTGGCCAAGTTTAATAGTGTCCGTCAAATGATTTATTATTTTCTGGGTTAAATTTAGAGATGAGCGAACCTCACGAAAATGTTTGAAATCAATGGGGACCCGAACTTATAGGCACTAAAAAGGCTGTTAAATAGTCCAGGAAACGGCTAGAGGGCTGCAAAGGCAGCAAAATGTAGGTAAATGCCCTGGAAACAAATGTGGATAGGGAAATTAATTAAAATAAAATAAAATAAATAAAAATTAACCAATATCAATTGGAGAGATCCCATAGAAGAGAATCATGCGTCATATCACACACCACTGGAGAAGGCCACTTTCAGTTATTTCGGCCTCAGCACCCAGACAGAGGAGAGAGGTCCCACAGCAAGGAATCATGCATCATATCACCCACCACTGGAGAAGGCCACTTTCAGTTATTTAGGCCCTGGCGCCCAGATTGAGGAGAGGTTCATTCAACTTTGGGTTGCACCGCAAGATCATGGTAAAGTTAAAAAAATGAGGATTTAATAAACAAGTGCCCTGGAGTACAAGAATACATGGTTGAGGGTGGAGGCAGTTATAAATGTCTATTCTGCACAAGGGAGGGACAGGTCCTGTGGGATCCATGCCTGGTTCAATTTTATGAACCTCAGCTTGTCCACGATGGCTGTGGACAGGCGGCTGCGTTTGTCAGTAATGACGCCACCTGCAGTGCTGAATACACGTTCAGACAAAACGCTGGCCGCCGGGCAGGCCAGCACCTCCAAGGCATAAAATGCTAACTCTGGCCACGTGGACAATTTGGAGACCCAGAAGTTGAATGGGGCCGAACCATCAGTCAGTACGTGGAGGGTGTGCAGATGTACTGTTCAACCATGTTAGTGAAATGCTGCCTCCTGCTAACACATTCCGTATCAGGTGGTGGTGCAGTTAGCTGTGGCATGGAGACAAAACTTTTCCACATTTCTGCCTTACTAACCCTGCCCTCAGAGGAGCTGGCCGTGACACAGCTGCGTTGGCGATCTCTTGCTCCTCCTCTGCCTTCGCCTTGGGCTTCCACCTGTTCCCCTGTGACATTTGGGAAGGCTCTCAGGAGCGTGTCTACCAGCGTGCGTTTGTACTCGCGCATCTTCCTATCACGCTCCAGTGCAGGAAGTAAGGTGGGCACATTGTCTTTGTATCGGGGATCCAGCAGGGTGACAACCCAGTAGTCCGCACATGTTAAAATGTGGGCAACTCTGCTGTCATTGCGCAGGTACTGCAGTATGTAGTCGCTCATGTGTGCCAGGCTCCCCAGAGGTAAGGACAAGCTGCCCTCTGTGGGAGGCGTATTGTCATCGTCCTCCGTATCCCCCCAGCCATTCACCAGTGATGGGCCTGAGCTGTGTCGGGTGCCACCCCGCTGTGAACCTGCTTCATCCTCATCCTCCTCCACCTCCTCCTCATCCTCCTCGTCCTCCAGTAGTGGGCCCTGGCTGGCCACATTTGTACCTGGCCTCTGCTGTTGCAAAAAACCACCCTCTGAGCCACTTCTAACAGACTGGCCTGAAAGTGGTAAAAATGACCACTCATCCTCCTCCTCCTCCTCCTCCTGGGCCACCTCCTCTTCCATCATCGCCCTAAGCGTTTTCTCAAGGAGACATAGAAGTGGTATTGTAACACTGATAACGGTGTCATCGCCACTGGCCATGTTGGTGGAGTACTCGAAACAGCACAACAGGGCACACAGGTCTCGCATGGAGGCCCAATCATTGGTGGTGACATGGTGCTGTTCCGCAGTGCGACTGACGCGTGCGTGCTGCAGCTGAAACTCCACTATGGCCTGCTGCTGCTCACACAATCTCTTCAGCATGTGCAAGGTGGAGTTCCACCTGGTGGGCACGTCGCATATGAGGCGGTGAGTGGGAAGGCAGGCAGTGGCAGGATGTGAACGCCGTAAACGCTGCACAGACGGCCTGCACTTTATGCAGCAGCTCTGACATGTCGGGGTAGTTGTGAATGAACTTCTGCACCACCAAATTCAGCACATGCGCCAGGCAAGGGATGCGCGTCAAACCGGCTAGTCCCTGATTCCGCCTATTATCGCACACCACCAGGCCGGGCTTAAGGACCACCGGCAGAAACCACTCGTCGGTCTGATGTTCAATACCCGCCAGAACTCCTGCGCGGTGTGGGGCCTGTCCCCCAAACATTTGAGTTTCAGAATGGCCTGCTGACGTTTACCACAAGCTGTGCTGAAGTTGGTGGTGAAGGTGTGTGGCTGACTGGATGAGCTGGTGAAAGCAGAGGAGGAGGAAGCCGAGTAGGAGGAGGAGGCTACAGGAGGCAAAGAATGATGCCCTGCGATCCTTGGCGGCGGAAGGACGTGCGCCAAGGAACTCTCCGCCTGCGGCCCAGCCTCCACTACATTTACCCAGTTTAGCCAGTGCTGGGTCACCAGATTTATGGTATTGCTATTTTGGCAATTGAATTTCACCCCAGAACAAAATATATGTTTTGGCGGAAACTATTATAGTTTGCCAGCCAGTGCTGGGACACCAGATTTAGTGGATTGCTGCCTTGGAGGTGCTGGCCTGCCCGGCCCAGCGTTTTTGTCTGAGCGTGTATTCAGCACGGCAGGGGGCATCATTACTGACAAGCGCAGCCGTCTGTCCACAGCCAACGTGGACAAGCTGACCTTCATAAAAATGAACCAGGCATGGATCCCACAGGACCTGTGCCTCCCTTGTGCAAAATAGACATTTATAACTGCACTACCACTCCAACCATGTATTCTTGTACTCCGGGGAACTTCTTTATTGAATCCCTAATTTTTTTACCTTTACCATGATCTTGCGGTTGCAACCCAAAGTTGAATGAACCTCTCTCTCTGTCTGGGTGGTGGGGCCGAAATAACTGAAAGTGGCCTTCTCCAGTGGTGGTGATATGACGCATGATTCCTTGCTGTGGGACCTCTCTCCTCTGTCTGGGTGCTGGGCCGAAATAACTGAAAGTGGCCTTCTCCAGTGGTGGGTGATATGACGCATGATTCCTTGCTGTGGGACCTCTATCCTCGGTCTGGGTGCTGGGCGAAATAACTGAAAGTGGCCTTCTCCAGTGGTGGGTGATATGACGCATGATTCCTTGCTGTGGGACCTCTCTCCTCTGTCTGGGTGCTGGGCCGAAATAACTGAAAGTGGCCTTCTCCAGTGGTGGGTGATATGACGCATGATTCCTTGCTGTAGGACCTCTCTCCTCTGTCTGGGTGCTGGGCCGAAATAACTGAAAGTGGCCTTCTCCAGTGGTGGGTGATATGACGCATGATTCCCTTGCTGTGGGACCTCTCTCCTCTGTCTGGGTGCTGGGCCGAAATAACTGAAAGTGGCCTTCTCCAGTGGTGGGTGATATGACGCATGATTCCTTGCTGTGGGACCTCTCTCCTCTGTCTGGGTGCTGGGGCCGAAATAACTGAAAGTGGCCTTCTCCAGTGGTGGGTGATATGACGCATGATTCCTTGCTGTGGGACCTCTCTCCTCTGTCTGGGTGCTGGGGCCGAAATAACTGAAAGTGGCCTTCTCCAGTGGTGGGTGATATGACGCATGATTCCTTGCTGTGGGACCTCTCTCCTCTGTCTGGGTGCTGGGCCGAAATAACTGAAAGTGGCCTTCTCCAGTGGTGGGTGATATGACGCATGATTCCTTGCTGTGGGACCTCTCTCCTCTGTCTGGGTGCTGGGCCGAAATAACTGAAAGTGGCCTTCTCCAGTGGTGGGTGATATGACGCATGATTCCCTTGCTGTGGGACCTCTCTCCTCTGTCTGGGTGCTGGGGCGAAATAACTGAAAGTGGCCTTCTCCAGTGGTGGGTGATATGACGCATGATTCCTTGCTGTGGGACCTCTCTCCTCTGTCTGGGTGCTGGGTCGGAAATAACTGAAAGTGGCCTTCTCCAGTGGTGGGTGATATGACGCATGATTCCTTGCTGTGGGACCTCTCTCCTCTGTCTGGGTGCTGGGCCAGAAATAACTGAAAGTGGCCTTCTCCAGTGGTGGGTGATATGACGCATGATTCCTTGCTGTGGGACCTCTCTCCCTCTGTCTGGGTGCTGGGCCGAAATAACTGAAAGTGGCCTTCTCCAGTGGTGGGTGATATGACGCATGATTCCTTGCTGTGGGACCTCTCTCCTCTGTCTGGGTGCTGGGGCGAAATAACTGAAAGTGGCCTTCTCCAGTGGTGGGTGATATGACGCATGATTCCTTGCTGTGGGACCTCTCTCCTCTGTCTGGGTGCTGGGCGAAATAACTGAAAGTGGCCTTCTCCAGTGGTGGGTGATATGGCGCATGATTCCTTGCTGTGGGACCTCTCTCCTCTGTCTGGGTGCTGGGCCGAAATAACTGAAAGTGGCCTTCTCCAGTGGTGGGTGATATGACGCATGATTCCTTGCTGTAGGACCTCTCTCCTCTGTCTGGGTGCTGGGCCGAAATAACTGAAAGTGGCCTTCTCCAGTGGTGGGTGATATGACGCATGATTCCTTGCTGTGGGACCTCTCTCCTCTGTCTGGGTGCTGGGGCCGAAATAACTGAAAGTGGCCTTCTCAGTGGTGGGTGATATGGAGGTGCTGGCCTGCCCGGTTACCAGCGTTTTGTCTGAACGTGTATTCAGCACGGCAGGGGCGTCATTACTGACAAGCGCAGCCGTCTGTCCACAGCCAACGTGGACAAGCTGACCTTCATAAAAATGAACCAGGCATGGATCCCACAGGACCTGTGCCTCCCTTGTGCAAAATAGATATTTATAACTGCCTACCCCTCAACCATGTATTCTTGTACTCCGGGGCACTTCTTTATTGAATCCTAATTTTTTAACTTTACCATGATCTTGCGGTGCAAACCAAAGTTGAATGAACCTCTCCTCTGTCTGGGTGGTGGGGCCGAAATAACTGAAAGTGGCCTTCTCCGGTGGTGGGTGATATGACGCATGATTCCTTGCTGTGGGACCTCTCTCCTCTGTCTGGGTGCTGGGCCGAAATAACTGAAAGTGGCCTTTTCCAGTGGTGGGTGATATGACGCATGATTCCTTGCTGTGGGACCTCTCTCCTCTGTCTGGGTGCTGGGTCCGAAATAACTGAAAGTGGCCTTCTCCAGTGGTGGGTGATATGACGCATGATTCCTTGCTGTGGGACTTCTCTCCTCTATCTGGGTGCTGGGACGAAATAACTGAAAGTGGCCTTCTCCAGTGGTGGGTGATATGACGCATGATTCCTTGCTGTGGGACCTCTCTCCTCTGTCTGGGTGCTGGGGCCGAAATAACTGAAAGTGGCCTTCTCCAGTGGTGGGTGATATGACGCATGATTCCTTGCTGTGGGACCTCTCTCCTCTGTCTGGGTGCTGGGTCCGAAATAACTGAAAGTGCCCTTCTCTAGTGGTGGGTGAAATGACGCATGATTCCTTGCTATCTGGGTGCTGGGACGAAATAACTGAAAGTGGTCTTCTCCAGTGGTGGATGATATGACGCATGATTCCTTGCTGTGGGACCTCTCTCCTCTGTCTGGGTGCTGGGGCCGAAATAACTGAAAGTGGCCTTCTCCAGTGGTGGGTGATATGACGCATGATTCCTTGCTGTGGGACCTGTATCCTCGGTCTGGGTGCTGGGCCGAAATAACTGAAAGTGGCCTTCTCCAGTGGTGGGTGATATGACGCATGATTCCTTGCTGTGGGACCTCTCTCCTCTGTCTGGGTGCTGGGGCCGAAATAACTGAAAGTGGCCTTCTCCAGTGGTGGGTGATATGACGCATGATTCCTTGCTGTGGGACCTCTCTCCTCTGTCTGGGTGCTGGGGCCGAAATAACTGAAAGTGGCCTTCTCCAGTGGTGGGTGATATGACGCATGATTCCTTGCTGTGGGACCTCTCTCCTCTGTCTGGGTGCTGGGGCCAAAATAACTGAAAGTGGCCTTCTCCAGTGTTGGGTTATATGACGCATGATTTCTTGCTGTGGGACCTCTTTCCAATTGATATTGGTTAAATTTTATTTATTTTATTTTAATTCATTTCCCTATCCACATTTGTTTGCAGGGGATTTACCTACATTTGCTGCCTTTGGCAGCCCTCTAGCCCGTTCCTGGACTATTTTACAGCCTTTTTAGTGCCTAAAAGTTCAGGTCCCCATTGACTTCAATGGGGTTCGGGTTCGGGATAAAGTTCGGGTCGAATTCGGATCCCGAACCCGAACATTTTCGGGAAGTTTGGCCGAACTTCCCGAACCCGAACTTCCAGGTGTTCGCTCATCTCTATTAACTTTGTTTTGCTGATCTCTTATAATACTCCTACATGGTTGCCAACCAGAATTTTTATTGTTTCTGGACACCTTTTTCCAAACTCATAGACATCCAATTATTTACAGACAAATTGGAAAACTATAATGAATGATAAAGATAACTCATACATTTCTTTAACTCAATATACTTATAAGAGTTCATTACTAGGGATATGCGAACCCGAACTGTATAGTTTGAGTTCGTACCAAATTTTGGGGTGTTCGGGACCCGGACCCGAACATTTTCAAAAAAGTTTGGGTTCGTTGTTCGGCGACTTATTCCCGCTTTCTTAAGGGCTGCACAGCAGCCAATCAGCTAGCGTTTTACTTCTTGTCCTAAGAGCTCATCACAGCCATGCCTACTAATGGCATGGCTGTGATTGACCAAGTGCAGCATGTGACCCAGCCTCTATTTAAGCTGAAGTCACGTAGCGCCGCACATCACTCTGCTCTGATTATTGTAGGGATAGGATGCAGCTGCTGTGAGGGCGAGATTAGGCAGGAAAACTCAGCAAAAACTCCTAATGAAGTGATCGATCTACAGCTGTGAATCATTCAACTTCTGCTAGTTAATTGCTCACTGTTTTTAGGCTGCACAGAGTGTTTTTCTGTCACTTTTTTCTGGGGTGATCGGCGGCTATTTTATGTCTTGTGGTGCAACAGCACAAGCTGCCACCAAGTCCATCAATCCATCAATACAATTTTTTTTTTTTGCTATATCCTTTATCAAGGCCTTGGCTGTGCTTATTGTCACCCCTAGAAACTCAGGATAGAAATTTCTATATTTCCCCCATGTCACGACAGCACCACCAGAGAGACGGACTCCTCCCCTAGGGACAGGAAACTTAGAGTACAAAATGAATTAATTCCCTCCCAATCATCAGTGGTTTCCTGTCCCTAGGAAACCTGGAGTATTTTTCATGCATAGCCTGGTGGGCTGTGTTAAAGATATGGCTGGGGGACCTGGGAAGCGAGAAATCCCGGTAATTCTGGGTAGCCGGGTCCCCCGTATGACTCCCGGTGTGGAGTCAGTTCTTCACCCCCAGCAGCAGGTACTTGCCGCCCGCCTCCCGCTCCCTCTGCCCACTCCTCTCTACTGCCACAGCCTACTCGTGGTTCGGGGGAGGCCGCGGCAGTTTGAAAAACTCACCGCATCAGACGCGATCTGCTGGTGGAAGGTAGGAGGGGATCTGGTTCCAGTTCCAATGGTGGAAGTAGGTCAGGGTTTCTATTCCACTATTTTCCTTGTGAAAAAGCCAAATGGAACTTTTAGAGTCATCATAAACTTGAAACCTCTGAACCAGTTTCTCACCTACCATCGATTCAAGATGGAGACCCTGAGGTCAACAATAAATCTATTGTCAAAAGACTGTTACATGGCGTCGCTAGATTTAAGAGACGCCTATCTCCATGTGCCCATCCACTGAGACTTTCAAAAGTACCTAAGGTTGGCGGTTCATGTAAAATCCCATCTGTTGCACCTACAATTCTGTGCCCTGCCATTCAGAATTGCTATCGCCCAAAGAATCTTCACAAAGATCATAGCCGAGATGGCGGCTCACATCAGAGAAGGGGACGGTATATTCATCCCATACTTGGACGACCTGCTGGTGGCAGAATCCAAAGAAAAGTTTCTCTCTCTGGCAGAGTCTCAACTAAGCTCAATATCAGCAGTTCACTTAAGAGGGGACCTGAAACTGAGAGCAGACTATCTCAGCAGACACCAGATTTGTCAAGGAGAATGGCAATTAAATCCAGAAGTGTTCTGGAAGATCTCGGCCTTGTGGGGCAGGCCTCAAATAGATCTCTTCGCCACGAGAGTAAACAGACAAGTCAACAGATTCTACTCCCTATCTCCAGCAGACAGACCTCTAGCAGTGGACGCTTTATCTCAAAGATGGGATTGGGACCTGGCTTATGCTTTCCCCTGCTGACGCTAGTTCCCAGGGTCATCAAGAAGATAAAAGAGGAAAAGGCAAAGGTCGTCCTGGTGGCTCCCTTCTGGCCTCGGAGGGTCTGGTTCTCCTGTCTGAGAGCCATGTCGTTGGGGATCCCTGAGTCCTTCCGGAGCTTTCCAATTTGCTCTTACAGGGGCTGGTTTGTCATCCGGAGGCACTCAATCTCCATTTGATGGCTTGGCTTTTGAGAGGTTGACCTTAAGAGCTAAGGGGTTGTCTGATGCCGTCATCGCCACCTTGCAAGCCAGCAGGAAAGACATTACATCCAAAATTTACATCAGGATTTGGAGAAAAGTCATTTCTCAATTAATCTTGCCTCCTTTGACCTGGGAAAACCCAACCTAGCGGATATTTTGGATTTTCTGCAGAGAAGTATGGAAAAGGGGTTGAAAGTGGCCACACTCAAAGTTCATGTGTCAGCCTTAGGGGCTTTGTTTAGCCAGAAAATTGCGGATCATCCCTGGATCATCAGATTCCTAAAGTCAGTCAAGAGGCTGCAATTATCCATGCCTATATGGTCTCCGTATTGGGACCTTTCAGTCGTTCTCCAATCCCTATGTGTAGATCCCTTTGAGCCCTTATCTGACATTCCTTTAAGGGTGCTGGCTCAGAAGTCTGCCCTGTTGTTCGCGGTGACATCGGCACATAGGGTAGGGGAATTAGCAGCCTTATCTGTCAGAGAGCCCTATACTAAGATCTTAGAAGACAATAATAATAATTTTTAAGCCGGATCCAGCTTTTCTGCCCAAGGTGGTCTCCGCCTTTCATATGTCCCAGGAGGTGGTGCTGCCTCCTTCTGTACTAATCCTTCTTCTGAGAAAGAAAGACTGTTTCATATGTTGGATGTACAGAGATGTGTTCTGGAATACATAAACAGGACGAAGGACTTTAGAAAGCCTCACAGGCTTTTTGTTCAGAGGTCAGGGCCCAATAAAGGGGATAAGGTGAGAGGAGACACCATCTCTAGATGGATCAAGCAGGGCATTTCTACAGCTTATAATTCTGCAGGTTTGTCTCTGCAGGATAATCTGAAGGCCCATTCAACTCGGGCGGTGGCTTCTTCCTGGGCAGAAAGGAGAGGTGCCTCCATTGATCAGATTTGTAGGGAGGCTACCTGTTCGTCTCCGCACACTTTTTTCCGTCACTATAGACTGGACGTGGGTTTTCTTTCCTCCTTGGCTTTTGGCTGTAAGGTGCTTCAGGCTGAAGTCCTACCCTAGTTCTTCTCTAGTATTCTCTCTGGTGGTGCTGTCGTGACATGGGGGAAAGCCGGTAATTACTCACCGGTAATTCTATTTCCCTCATAGTCACAACAGCACCATGGGGTTTCCCACCCATTCTAGCTTGTTTATGCACAAGTGGTGTTCACAAAAAAAAAAAAAAAAAGAAGTATACAGTTTTTGTCCTTATTGCTTAAGTTTTGTGTATGATTTCATGTGTTAACTAACTGAGAGGCTTTCTAGACCTCGGTAAATCACTGATGATTGGGAGGGAAGTACTTCCTTTTGTACAATAGGTTTCCTGTCCCTAGGGGAGGAGTCAGTCTCTCTGGTGGTGCTGTCATGACTATGAGGGAAATAGAATTAACGGTGAGTGATTACCGGCTTTTATTGAGGGGTTAAATTCAATTGCCAAAATAGCAATCCCCTAAATCTGGTGTTCCAGCTGTGGCTAGCCAAGTGTAATACTTTCTGCTGTCTGGCAAAGGATAGATTTTTTTCTGTGGTGAAATTAAATTGCCAAAATAGCAATCCACGAAATCAGTGGTTTCAGCTGTGGCTGGCCAAGTTTAATAGTGTCCGGCAAAGGATTTTTTTCTGGGGTGAAATTCAATTGCCAAAATAGCAATACCATAAATCAGTGGTTTCAGCTGTGGCTGGCCAAGTTTAATAGTGTACGGCAGGCATGCTTAACCTGCGGCCCTCCAGCTGTTGCAAAACTACAACTCCCAGCATGCCTGAACAGCCTACAGCTATCAGCCTACAGCACGGCATTGTGGGAGTTTTACAACAGCTGGGGGGCCGCAGGTTGAGCATGCCTGGTGTACGGCAAAGGATATATTTTATTCTGGGGTGAAATTCAATTGCCAAAATAGTGATACCCTAAATCAGTGGTTTCAGCAGTGGCTTGCGGAGTTTAATAGTGTCCGGCAAAGGATAGATAATTTTCTGGGGTGAAATTCAATTGCCAAAATAACAGTCCCCTAAATCTGGTGTCCCAGCAGTAAATGGCCAACTTTAATAGTGACCGGCAAAGGATATATTTTGTTCTGGGATGAAATTCAATTGCCAAAATAGCAATACCGTAATTCTGGTGTCCCAGCAGTGGCTGGCCAAGTTTAATAGTGTCCGTCAAATGATTTATTATTTTCTGGGTTAAATTTAGAGATGAGCGAACCTCACGAAAATGTTTGAAATCAATGGGGACCCGAACTTATAGGCACTAAAAAGGCTGTTAAATAGTCCAGGAAACGGCTAGAGGGCTGCAAAAGGCAGCAAAATGTAGGTAAATGCCCTGGAAACAAATGTGGATAGGGAAATTAATTAAAATAAAATAAAATAAATAAAAATTAACCAATATCAATTGGAGAGAGATCCCATAGAAGAGAATCATGCGTCATATCACACACCACTGGAGAAGGCCACTTTCAGTTATTTCGGCCTCAGCACCCAGACAGAGGAGAGAGGTCCCACAGCAAGGAATCATGCATCATATCACCCACCACTGGAGAAGGCCACTTTCAGTTATTTAGGCCCTGGCGCCCAGATTGAGGAGAGGTTCATTCAACTTTGGGTTGCACCGCAAGATCATGGTAAAGTTAAAAAAATGAGGATTTAATAAACAAGTGCCCCGGAGTACAAGAATACATGGTTGAGGGTGGAGGCAGTTATAAATGTCTATTCTGCACAAGGGAGGGACAGGTCCTGTGGGATCCATGCCTGGTTCAATTTTATGAACCTCAGCTTGTCCACGATGGCTGTGGACAGGCGGCTGCGTTTGTCAGTAATGACGCCACCTGCAGTGCTGAATACACGTTCAGACAAAACGCTGGCCGCCGGGCAGGCCAGCACCTCCAAGGCATAAAATGCTAACTCTGGCCACGTGGACAATTTGGAGACCCAGAAGTTGAATGGGGCCGAACCATCAGTCAGTACGTGGAGGGTGTGCAGATGTACTGTTCAACCATGTTAGTGAAATGCTGCCTCCTGCTAACACATTCCGTATCAGGTGGTGGTGCAGTTAGCTGTGGCATGGAGACAAAACTTTTCCACATTTCTGCCTTACTAACCCTGCCCTCAGAGGAGCTGGCCGTGACACAGCTGCGTTGGCGATCTCTTGCTCCTCCTCTGCCTTCGCCTTGGGCTTCCACCTGTTCCCCTGTGACATTTGGGAAGGCTCTCAGGAGCGTGTCTACCAGCGTGCGTTTGTACTCGCGCATCTTCCTATCACGCTCCAGTGCAGGAAGTAAGGTGGGCACATTGTCTTTGTATCGGGGATCCAGCAGGGTGACAACCCAGTAGTCCGCACATGTTAAAATGTGGGCAACTCTGCTGTCATTGCGCAGGTACTGCAGTATGTAGTCGCTCATGTGTGCCAGGCTCCCCAGAGGTAAGGACAAGCTGCCCTCTGTGGGAGGCGTATTGTCATCGTCCTCCGTATCCCCCAGCCATTCACCAGTGATGGGCCTGAGCTGTGTCGGGTGCCACCCCGCTGTGAACCTGCTTCATCCTCATCCTCCTCCACCTCCTCCTCATCCTCCTCGTCCTCCAGTAGTGGGCCCTGGCTGGCCACATTTGTACCTGGCCTCTGCTGTTGCAAAACCACCCTCTGAGCCACTTCTAACAGACTGGCCTGAAAGTGGTAAAAATGACCACTCATCCTCCTCCTCCTCCTCCTCCTGGGCCACCTCCTCTTCCATCATCGCCCTAAGCGTTTTCTCAAGGAGACATAGAAGTGGTATTGTAACACTGATAACGGTGTCATCGCCACTGGCCATGTTGGTGGAGTACTCGAAACAGCACAACAGGGCACACAGGTCTCGCATGGAGGCCCAATCATTGGTGGTGACATGGTGCTGTTCCGCAGTGCGACTGACGCGTGCGTGCTGCAGCTGAAACTCCACTATGGCCTGCTGCTGCTCACACAATCTCTTCAGCATGTGCAAGGTGGAGTTCCACCTGGTGGGCACGTCGCATATGAGGCGGTGAGTGGGAAGGCAGGCAGTGGCAGGATGTGAACGCCGTAGCGCGCACAGACGGCCTGCACTTTATGCAGCAGCTCTGACATGTCGGGGTAGTTGTGAATGAACTTCTGCACCACCAAATTCAGCACATGCGCCAGGCAAGGGATGCGCGTCAAACCGGCTAGTCCCTGATTCCGCCTATTATCGCACACCACCAGGCCGGGCTTAAGGACCACCGGCAGAAACCACTCGTCGGTCTGATGTTCAATACCCGCCAGAACTCCTGCGCGGTGTGGGGCCTGTCCCCAAACATTTGAGTTTCAGAATGGCCTGCTGACGTTTACCACAAGCTGTGCTGAAGTTGGTGGTGAAGGTGTGTGGCTGACTGGATGAGCTGGTGAAAGCAGAGGAGGAGGAAGCCGAGTAGGAGGAGGAGGCTACAGGAGGCAAAGAATGATGCCCTGTGATCCTTGGCGGCGGAAGGACGTGCGCCAAGGAACTCTCCGCCTGCGGCCCAGCCTCCACTACATTTACCCAGTTTAGCCAGTGCTGGGACACCAGATTTAGGGGATTGCTATTTTGGCAATTGAATTTCACCACAGAACAAAATATATGTTTTGGCGGACACTATTATAGTTTGCCAGCCAGTGCTGGGACACCAGATTTAGGGGATTGCTATTTTGGCAAGTGAATTTCACCCCAGAACAGAATATATGTTTTGGCGGACACAATTACAGTTTGCCAGCCAGTGCTGAGACACCAGATTTTTGGTATTGCTATTTTGGCAATTGAATTTCACCACAGAACAAAATATATGTTTTGACGGACACTATTAGAGTTTGCCAGCCAGTGCTGGGACACCAGATTTAGGGGATTGCTATTTTGGCAATTGTATTTCACCCCAGAACAAAATATATGTTTTGGCGGACACTATTATAGTTTGCCAGCCTGTGCTGGGACACCAGATTTAGGGGATTGCTATTTTGGCAAGTTAATTTCACCCCAGAACAAAATATATGTTTTGGCGGACACTATTATACTTTGCCAGCCACAGCTGAAACCACTGATTTATGGTATTGCTATTTTGGCAAGTGAATTTCACCCCAGAACAAAATATACCCTTTGACGGACACGATTATACGCTTGGCCTGCAACAGCTGGGACACCAGATTCATGGTAATTGCTATTTTGGCAAGTGAATTTCACCCCAGAACAAAATATATGCTTTGACGGACACTATTATACGTTTGGCCTGCCACAGCTAGTGACACCAGATTTATGGTATTGCTATTTTGGCAATCGAATTTCACCCCAGAACAAAATATATGTTTTGCGGACACTATTATAGTTTGCCAGCCAGTGCTGGGACACCAGATTTAAGGTATTGCTATTTTGGCAATTGAATTTCACCACAGAACAAAATATATGTTTTGGCGGACACTATTATAGTTTGCCAGCCAGTGCTGGGACACCAGATTTAGGGGATTGCTATTTTGGCAAGTGAATTTCACCCCAGAACAAAATATATGTTTTGGCGGACACTATTATAGTTTGCCAGCCAGTGCTGAGACACCAGATTTTTGGTATTGCTATTTTGGCAATTGAATTTCACCACAGAACAAAATATATGTTTTGACGGACACTATTAGATTTTGCCAGCCAGTGCTGGGACACCAGATTTAGGGGATTGCTATTTTGGCAAGTGAATTTCAGCCCAGAACAAAATATATGTTTTGGCGGACACTATTATAGTTTTCCAGCCAGTGCTGGGACACCAGATTTATGGTATTGCTATTTTGGCAATTGAATTTCACCCCAGAACAAAATATATGTTTTGGCGGACTCTATTATAGTTTGCTAGCCAGTGCTGAGACACCAGATTTAGGGGATTGCTATTTTGGCAAGTGAATTTCAGCCCAGAACAAAATATATGTTTTGGCGGACACTATTATAGTTTGCCAGCCAGTGCTGGGACACCAGATTTATGGTATTGCTATTTTGGCAATTGAATTTCACCCCAGAACAAAATATATGTTTTGGAAGACACTATTATAGTTTGCCAGCCAGTGCTGGAGACACCAGATTTATGGTATTGCTATTTTGGCAATTGAATTTCACCACTAGAACAAAATATATGTTTTGGCGGACACTATTATAGTTTGCCAGCCAGTGCTGGGACACCAGATTTATGGTATTGCTATTTTGGCAATTGAATTTCACCACAGAAATAATATCTCCTTTGCCAGACAGCAGACAGTATTATACTTGGCTAGCCAAGGCTGGAACACCAGATTTAGGGGATTGGTATTTTGGCAAGTGAATTTCACTCCAGAACAAAATATATGTTTTGTCGGACACTATTATAGTTTGCCAGCCACAGCTGTGACACCAGATTTATGGTATTGCTATTTTGGCAATTGAATTTCACCACAGAAATAATCTCTCCTTTGCCAGACAGCAGACAGTATTATACTTGGCTAGCCAAAGCTGGAACACCAGATTTAGGGGATTGGTATTTTGGCAATTGTATTTAACCCCTTAATAAAATATAGAAATTGCTATCCTGAGTTTCTAGGGGTGACAATTAGCACAGCCAATCCCCTGATGTAGGATATAGCAAAAAAAAAAACTAGTATTGATGGATTGAAGGACTTGGTGGCAGCTTGTTCTGGTGCACCACAAGTCACAAAATGGCCGCCGATCACCCCAGAAAAAAAGTGACAGAAAAACGCTCTGTGCAGCCTAAAAACCAGTGAGCAAGTAACTAGCAGAAGTTGAATGATTCACAGCTGTAGATCGATCACTTCATTAGGTGCTTTTGCTGACTTTTCCCTGCCTAATCTCACCCTCACAGCAACTGCGTCCTCTCCCTACACTAATCAGAGCAGTGTGACGTGCGGCGCTACATGACTCCAGCTTAAATAGAGGCTGGGTCACATGCTGCACTTTTTCCAATCACAGCCATGCCAGTAGTAGGCATGGCTGTGATGGGCTCTTAGGGCAAGAAGTAAAACGCTAGCTGATTGGCTGCTGTGCAGCCCTTCAGAAAGTGGGAAGAAATCGCCGATCAACAAACCCGAACCTGAAATTTTTTGAAAATGTTCGGGTTCGGGTCCGTGTCCCGAACACCCCAAAATTCGGTACGAACCCGAACTATTCTCGAACTGTTCGCTCAACACTAGTTAATTTCAATTGCCAAAATAGAAATACAGTAAATCTGGTGTTCCAGCTGTGAATGGACAAGTTTCATAGTGTCCGTCAAAGGATATATTATTTTATGGGGTGAAATTCAGTTGCAAAAATAGAAATACCGTAAATCTGGTGTTCCAGTTGTGACTGGACAAGTTTCATAGTGTCCGTCAAAGGATATATTTTCTTCTGGGGTGAAATTCAGTTGCCAAAATAGAAATACAGTAAATCTGATGTTCCAGCTGTGACTGGACAAGTTTCATAGTGTCCGTCAAAGGATATATTATTTTCCGGCGGTTTAATTCAGTTGCAAAAATAGAAATACCGTAAATCTGGTGTTCCAGCTGTGACTGGACAAGGTTCATAGTGTCCGTCAAAGGATATATTATTTTCTGGGGTGAAATTTAATTGCCAAAATAGCAATACCGTAAATATGGTGTTCCAGCTGTGACTGGAAAAGTTTTATAGTGTCCGTCAAAAGGATATATTATTTTCTGAGGTGAAATTCAATTGCCAAAATAGCAATACTGTAAATCAGTGGTTTCAGCTGTGGCTGGCCAAGTTTAATAGTGTCCGACAAAGGATAGATAATTTTCTGGGGTGAAATTCAATTGCCAAAATAGCAATACCGTTAATCAGTAGTTCCAGCTGTGGCTGGCCAAGTTAAAACTGTCCGACAAAGGAAAGATTTTAAATTGTTGGGTGAAATATTACCATTTTTGCCAGGTACAAACCCCTGCACTGCATAACTGACAGGGAACTTACAATTGGCGTTTACATTCTTGCATGGAATAAAGCCTTTTTGGGCTGTGAAGCCAAAGGTAGTCGCCAATAACTGTTTTTTTTATTTTTTTATTTTTTTAAATGAATTAGTGTAGACCCCAAAACATTGGGAAAATATAAAAAAATAAAACAAAGTGTAAGTGCACGGTAGTATTACAGTGGTTGGGTGAGGCCGGTATACATGTCTATTCTGCATAAGGTACAAACAAGTCCTGTGGGATCCATGCCTGCTTCTTTTTAATAAATTAAAGCTTGCCCACATTGTCTGCGGACAGGCGGCTGCGCTTGTCTGTGATGATGCCACCAGCCATGCTAAACACACGTTCAGACAATACAGTGGCTGCAGGGTAGGCCAGCACCTCCAAGGCGTAAAGGGCAACCTCAGGACATGTGCCCAATTTGATGACCCAGAAGTTGAATTGGGCAGACCCAGTGGCATAGCTAGAAATGATTGGCACCACAGCAAATTTTTGAATGGGGCCCCCCTCCCCCAATAATTTTTGCGCAAACCATTTCCTTTCATGCCGTCATGCCTGTGGCTACTAAAGATCGCTCTCTCAGACCAGGCCCTTCAGCTGTTCCATTCGCTTTCTACACTGTCTATACTGCCACTGTATATAATTTCATTGTATAATACTGTTAGTCCTCCTCCTCCTCCCGGATTGGCCCATTCTAGGTCACGGCCCCAAAGCAGTTGCTTCCCCTGCTTCCCCTGTAGCTATTCCCCTAGGCAGACCCATCAGTCAGTACGTGTACTGTTCCACCATGTTGAGGAAATGCTGCCTCCTGCTAAGATGTTCCAGATCTGCTGGTGGTGCAGGTTGTTGTGGCGTGATGACAAAGCTTTTCCACATTTTGCCCATGCTAACCCTGCCTTCTGAGGTGTTGCTGGTGACCCAGCTGCATTGGCAAATTCTTCCTCCTCCTCCTCTGCCTTCACCTTGTGCTTCCACTGAGTCCCCGATGTGAGGTGTGAATGCCATCAGCAGCGTGTCTACTAGTGGGCTCATCTTCCTATTACACTCCAGTGAGGAAATTAAGGACGGCACGTTGTCCTTGTAACGGGGATGCAGCAGGGTGGCCACCCAGTAATCACCAAAAGTTAGAATGTGGCAGTAACTGGGCGGTCGTTGCGCAGGCATTGCAGCATGTAGTCTCTCATGTCTGCCAGGCTGCCCAGAGGCAAGGACAAGCTATGCTCTTTGAGGGAGGTATATCGTCTGTGTCTTCTGTATCCCCAGCGTTCCTCCTACTCCTCTTCCTCATCCTCCAGAACTGTGCCCTGGCTGGACAATTGTGCTCCAGGCCAGGGCCTATGTTGATGCAGATACCCACCCTCCGAGCCACTTGTATTTGGTTGGCCTTATGTTAAGGATAAGGCGTGTATATAGTTTTGTTTCTTTATATGGTTAGTTTAGCTGCCTTATAGTTATTTTAATATGTTTTTAAGTAAATTTGTAAATAGTTTGTTAATGGTTTGAGGGAAGGGGGGGGGGGTGTTGAGTGTGTAGGGTGTGAGGCTGTTTGGGTTTATTTTCCATCCACTTTGTACACTGTCTATACTGCTACTGTATCTAATTTCATTGTATAATACTGTTGAGGGGGCCCTAACAAAGTCTTTTAGTCCTCATCCTCCTCCTGGATGGGCCCCTTATAGGTCAGGGACCCAAAACAGTGTGCTTCCCATGCTTCCCTGTAGCTACGCCCCTGGGAAAACCCATTAGTCAGTACGTGTACTCTTCCACCATGTTGCTGAAATGTTGCCTCCTGCTAAGACGTTCCAGATCTGCTGGTGGTGCAGGTCTTTGTGGCGTGATGACAAAGCTTTCCCACATTTAGCCAATGCTAACCCAGCCTTCTGAGGTGCTGATGGTGACCCAGCTGCCCGTGAGCTGGATTGGGTGCCATCCTGATGAGAACACGGTTCCTCCTCATCCTCCTCATCCTACTGATCCTCCCCATCCTCCAGAACTGTGCCCTGGATGGACAATTGTGTTCCAGGCCAGGGACTATGTTGGTGCAGGAACCCACCCTTTGAGCCACTTGGATGTCATTGGCCTTAAGTTAAGGATAATGCGTGTATATAGTTTTTTTTTTTTTTTTGTTTATATAGTAAGTTTAGCTGCATTTTAGTTATTTTAATATGTTTTTAAAGAAATTTGTAAATAGTTTGTTAATGGTTTGAGTGAAAGGGGGGTGGTGTTGTGTGTGTTTGATTAACTGAATTGATTTTCACTGTCTGCACCCCAAATTCAGCACATGTGGCAGGCAGGGGATATGTGTCAAACTGGCTAGGCCCAGACCTGCTAGTATATTTCGCCCATTAGCGCACAACACCAGGCCAGGCTGGAGGCTCAGTGACACCAACCAATAGTCGGTCTGCTGTTCCATGCCTGTCCACAGCTACTGTGCGGTGCGGGGTTTGTCCCACAAACACACAAGTTTTAAAACAACCTACTGTCGTTTCCCCCTGGCTGTGCTGCTGTGGGTGGTGAAGGTGTTACGCTGAATGGATGAGGAGGAGGTAGAGGAGGAGGAAGCCGAGTAGTAGGAGGAGGAGGTAACAGGATACAAAGACAAATGCCAAGCAATCCTCTGGGGCAGAAGGACATTCGCAAAAATGCTATCAACCTTTGGGCCAGCCGCTAGATTTACCCACTGTGTTGTTGGTTATGTGGACGTTGCCACAGATAGCGTTTCACAGTGCACACTTGATTTTGTCTGCCACTTGGTTGTGCAGGGAAGGGATGGCTCGCCTGCAAAAGTAACGGCGGCTGGGATACAATTTTCTGCATTTGTGGTGAACTAGGTGTATAATAACACCGGAAAAAAAAATAATGTTATTGATATAAAACTTTTGCTATAATGCAATGTATCTAATAACATAGATATAATGCACTGCAAAAATAATCATGCAATTGTTCAGCAAAGCTGTGTCTCTGTACAGATGGAAAAAAAAATTGCAAGTGGTCTGTTTTGTAACACAAAAAAGCTAGAATAAAATGCTGCAGCAGCTGTAGTAAGCAGTGTGTCCAGCCCCCTCACTCCCTTAAAGCTTTCCTTTATCAAAGTCCCTAAAATCTATACAATTATTTATTTCTATTATATTACTAGACTGTCTCTGTTACACTAGAATAGTTGATTGTGCCTCACTATACTTTAAAATACTTTTTGGCAGACTTTGCGAGATATCTTGTATAGCAATTTATCTTTCTGCCCAGACTTCTCCCTGCCTGCTGTCACCCCTGATTGTCTGATGGGGCTGTATGTCAGCCTGTGAGCCAAACAGGCAAGCTCCCACCTCAACTTCCACCCAGTGTCATGTGACCATTCTTCTTCCTCCCTCATGGTTTTTTCACACCAATTCTCACTGTAAACGTGGGCTGGGTGTCATGTTTACGCAATTCATTATAAACTAACCAAAAATCTGATTGATTTTGCAAAAAAAAATTGTGAAATTTGTAACCAATCCAACTAGTTTAGAATCCATTTGGCCGTCCTTAGTACAGACCAGGGTAGGTATTGTCCTATTAACATATAGAACACAATACATAGGACACCATACACAATAAACTGTTTACTAGGTGTGAAGGGTTAACACTGTAAGCTATGCGCCTGAGGCCTTGAGCTGTGGATGTTCTGGCTGCATCCCGTTATTTTCATCTTGTTCCTCACTTCTAAGAAATGTAGCAAAGGTCAATATCTTTGTAACAGTAACTTTTCTTATAGTACGTATATCTTCATCCTATTGGTTGTTGATTCCCCCGTCCCCCTTGCTATATATATGTTACCCCACCCTCAATAAAGTTAGAGTATTTCTCAGTGATACCTGTGTCTGTCATTTATTTGCTGCTGAGAAATATCTCTCCTGGTACCAGTAAGACTTAACCCAAGCTGACCACTGGAGTCTGGTACCAGGGGTACCTAGCAAAGGGTCCAATTTCCTTACAGTTTTGGGGGCTCACGTCCGGGATCGAGAGGGTCATCCTCGGGTCCGGTGAGAAAGACATTGATTTTGTCCTCCGTCTGATCCGAGGGCACTGGCCACGTCTCGACCCAAGTAAGGTGAACCATCTATTTAAAGACTTCAGGAGGTCGCTGTGTCAGGGACACAGGAGATACGGCTCAGGGAGCCTTAAAAAAGTGGCTGCACGGACTCCGGGAGTCCAAGCAGAAAGAACCACTAAAGATAAAAGTGCACTTAAAACTAAAAGATACTGTTCAGGGAACAGAAGGTTACAAGCTTGGATTAACTCTTATATACATAGTATAAATGTCTTAGAAGTAATAAGATTATCTGTCTGTGTGAGATACTGACCGGGTGGTAAGTGTACGGTCACATCCCACTGTTAATTCATCATGTTTTCACTACTACGAATGTGTAAATTGTTTATGTTGTGGAGAATTGTTAGACTAACATGGGGGGCAGGGATCCAAGACATATTTCCCCAAACCAGAACAAGGAGAAACATGTAAGGTATTTATAGCTAGTGTCAGACCAACAAACTATTACCTGATCAACCCATGGGTAGATAATTTAGCATGCTGGACTGAGGCAATGGATGCTGCAGATCCATTCCCCAGGGACGGTGACAATAGTATTTATTATATGGATATGGTCAAAGGACTATGTCTAGATGATAAGACAGCCTGACCGCATTTTGATGTGGATCCTTCCTGGGACATGGATTACATGTCCAGGGGAGGTTAACAGTGGCTAGAAATAGCCCCCCATTGGTATAATGCAGGTAATAAGAAAAGGAACAAGAATCCAAAAGGTGCCAAAGATGATAGGACTCTACATGAAATAGAACAGGAGGTGGGAACAAAGAAAAGAAGTCAGAAACCCCCTCCATCCTACAGTAATTCTACCCTCACATAGTCCACCTAGGGTCGCAGCTGCAACAAGCCCACCAACAGAGTCACCCACTTCTGCCTCAGTGCAGGGGGAAGATTCGGGAGCTGAGGGAGGAGAGGGTTCCTCACAGAGTGTTAGTTTTGCAGGTCCTCCCATCTCACAACGTTTGAGGAGTAATGTCCGTGAGGAGACATTCCCCTTCATGGAATAGGGGATCAGTTAATGAAGAAACCCATAGAGATAGAGGACATAAACAGAATTATCAAACATTGTCCTAAGCCAAACTGTACTATTAGGCACAATCACATATCTCAGGAGAGCCTGTAAGGGAAGAAATTATACACAGGAGTATATGAAATTAATAATTGATGGTGTTATAGACACACACTCTGGGTGGGATTGGACAAAGGTCCCCACAATCAATAACATTCAGGGACAAGTCAGTGCTGACACTTACAGATTAAACACAGAACAGGGCAGGACTGATACCGGATGTGACACAGTTGCTTTCATCCATCCCTGCAGATGCTGTCTGTTTCAGAGTGATAGATTTGAAGAATGCTTTCTTCTCTATCCTGGTTGACAAGCAGACTAGGCTCCTTTTTGATTTTTCCTTTGAGGGTCGTCAACTCACCTGGTGCGGGATGCTCCAGGGATATGCTGATTCACCTGTAGTGTACAGCATTGTCCTCCAAGCCAGTTTAAAACCATGGCACCCCCCCAGGGTTCTGTGCTCTTGCAATACGTGGATGATTTGTTACTGTGCAGTATGTCAGAGGAGGCCAATGTCACTGATGGTGTATCTTTGTTAAAATGGTTATCAGAATGTGGACACAAGGTGTCACACAAGAAAATGCAATGGTGTAAAAAGCAAGTTGAGTACTTGGGCTTTGTCCTCACAAAGGGAGAAAGGAGAATCAGCACAGAAAGAGTCCAGTCTGTAGCGGGACTGGTCACATGCTATCTTTCCTTGGTATGATAAACTACTGCAGACAGTGGATTCCTGATTGCTCCTACTATGACAATGTTCTGAGGCAAGCCACACTGAGCGAACAGCCAGACTTAATTAAATGGTCAAAGGAAATGTTCAATGAATTTGATTACTTGAAATGTGCTTTAATGACAAGTCCAGGTTTGGGGCTCTCTGACTACAACCTCACATTCCACATATATGCTCGACAAAATTGTAAAACCATGGCGGGTGTGCTGACTCAGTATCACGGAGGCAAGTTGCGTCCTTGTGCATTTTTCTCAAAGGTAATGCCGGCTTCTGTCCAAGGAATGCCAGCATGTCTTAGATCTCTTGCAGCCTGTGCAATGATGGTTGAACTTGCAGCCCCACTGACAATGGGACATGATACAATCCTGTACACCACACATGATGTGTAGGACTTCTTAAAGGCATACACACACAGCACATGTCAGCCCAAAGGTTGTCTGGGTATGAGATCCTGCTCCTCAGCAACCCCTCCATACAGATCAAGTATGCCGCACACACCTCAGGCCCAGCACCCATACTCAATGCACTGCTTGGACTCAAGGGACCTGAGGATCACCTGGTAGAGACACATGATTGCATACATGCCATACAACATGAGACCTCGCCCCGTTCTGATTTATCATCTATACCAATTGAAGGTGCACCTGAAGTTTTTGTAGATGGATCTTGCAGCAGACCAAATGACAATTCTTACCACGCAGGGTACTCAGTAGTCATGTTACCTGACATTATCCTCGAGGCTAGACAAACACTTACCAGTCTGCTCAAGCTGCTGAATTGATTCCACTCAGAGCATGCATATTACATGAAGGTAAGCCAGTTACCATTTACACCGACAGCAGATATGCTCATGGCGTGGTCTGGGACCACCGTGTTATCTGGCAGAGAAGAGGATTTGTTGCAGCTGACGGTAAGCGCATCTCACACTCACAACTTGTCACAAAACTTCTGGAAGCCATCAGGTTACCCTCACAACTCGCAATTGTACACTGCAGAGCACATACCGGAGGTAAGGATCCTGTGTCACAGGAGGCCAGGATCCTGACACAGAGGCCAAGAAAGCTGTATTACTTTCCTCAGCCACTGAAGATGAAAAGGTTGATTGGTGTTATACAATTTTGCAGAAGAATCCTAAGACTGGATTAATCTGCAAAGAGGGGAAACCATGCATACCACAACACAGTGCTCCTCTGTTCATTGCACATTTCCACGGAGTAGGACATAACAGCATTCAAACAACATACATGCTGCTAACACAAAACTTTTATATTACGGGTATCAAAGAGTTAGTTTCAGACAGTGTAAGGAGATGCATCACATGTTTGAGGAACAATCCAAACAACAATGTCAAAGTCCCACACCAACATCTTGACTACCCCACGACTCCTTTCACATATTTGCAGGTAGAACAGTAGCAAGGATACTCACACAGAACATCATTCCAAGATGGGGCTGCCCACTGGTGATTGAATCTGACCAGGGGCCGGCCTTCACCTCAAAGTTAAATAAGGATGACATCTAATAAGAAACTAGGAATGTCAGCATTTGAGATACTCATGGGTAGGCCATTCCCCACCCCTTGGGCTAAGCACCCACTGGTAGTGCAGGGAGGGGATATGGATCTTAGAGAAGAGTATGTTACCAAACTAATAAAGGTCCTAAGGAAACTGAAGAAAAAGTTGCTTGTAAGTCTCCTTGTCTTCCACAGGAACCAACTCACCCTTTTCAAGTTGGAGACAGAGTTCTAGTGAAAAAACCTAAAGAAAGGAAAAGCTCCAGGGGACTTCACCTATGGACCTCCCACCACCATGGTAGCTGTGACCCATACAGCAGATCTCACAGAGGAAACACCCACCTGCATACAGGCCACCAGAGTGAAGTTGGTAAAGAGGCGCCCCAAAGGAGGTAATAACGGGGCAGACAGCCCTGACCTCGAAAATGGACAAAGTGAGGTACTAATGGGAGCAGACAGCTCTGACCTCCACCAGGATGCACTCCCTCAATTCTGGGAAATGGCACAGATGGTCCATTCTGACTATGGAGCTACTAATGATCTTATTAAAACAGAAATACCCTCTTGTAGCAAAGACCCTCACCCTGGGCTGTTATACAAACATATCCAGGAAATTACACATGGTACACAGGTGGAAACACAGGTAGACAGCAGGGAAATTTTACTAAAGGGTATTGTGCCAATTATAGTACTACCAATCAATCACTAACTCAAAATCAGGTATTCTCAATTGCTGATGTGTACTGGATATGTGGAGATAGAAAGATAAGATCTAGATTAGAAGGAAATTGGCAAGGGGAATGTGCCTTAGCCAAAGCTATCATGAACATGCATATGTTTGAAGAGTCGGAACTCCTCAAGGAAAAGATAAACTTAAGGGCGAAAAACGGACACTTAAATCGAGCTTTGACCCACATGTGTACATAGACGCTATACGGGTCCCAAGAGGGGTCCCCGATGAATTCAAGGGCAGGGACCAAGTAGCCGCTGGTTTTGAATCCATCATCCCTATTATCACTGTAACTACAAATGTAGATTGGATTAATTATATCTACTATAATCAACAAAGGTTTGTTAACTATACTAGAGATGCTTTACAAGGGGTAGCGGATCAATTGCAGGCTGATTCTATTATGACATTCCAGAATAGGATGGCTCTAGACATGATACTGGCAGAGGAAGGTAGTCCGTGTAAGGTGCTGGTTCATCCCACCTCATGTTGCACTTTCATCCCCAATAATACTGGTCCAAATGGTAAGGTGACAGTAGCCATACAAAAATTAGAAGACTTGTCAGGTGAATTAAAACAAAATTCAGGATTGAACAATCCATGGGACCAGTACTTTGGATGCTTTAGTAACTGGAAACGGGCAATTGTGCAAATAGGCCTCATGATTCTTATTGCTATTATAATGATAGCTGTAGTTGCTTTGTGTGTCATACCCCGTGTAAAGAAAATGCTTATTAAGGGCATGACCAATATGTCCTTTTATGAGGCTTTACCCTCCGATTCAGATGCCCATTCCCAAGAGGGGTATCGGGAATAGTTGGCGGTGTATAGAGAAAAGAAGAAAAAGAACCATATTATATGAAAATTAAATAGTTCTAAGAGGGGATTGAAGGGTTAACACTGTAAGCTATACGTCTGAGGCCTTGAGCTGTGGATATTCTGGCTGCATCCCGTTATTTTCATCTTGTTCCTCACTTCTAAGAAATGTAGCAAAGGTCAATATCTTTGTAACAGTAACTTTTCTTATAGTACGTGTGTCTTCATCCTATTGGTTGTTGATTCCCCCGTCCCCCTTGCTATATATATGTTACCCCACCCTCAATAAAGTTAGAGTATTTCTCAGTGATACCTGTGTCTGTCATTTATTTGCTGCTGAGAAATATCTCTCCTGGTACCAGTAAGACTTAACCCAAGCTGACCACTGCAGTCCGGTACCAGGGGTACCTTGCGAAGGGTCCAATTTCCTTACAAGGTGTAACCTTACCGCAAAGTGAATGGGGACTATACTTTCGGTACTTTAACATAATGAACAGGAAGAAGAGAATACATGTCAGAAGTTGACGTTAATGTTTTCCCTACTTGTGGGTTTGCATAGCACCAGGGATGTCTTTTTGATGATAAGAAATACAGTATTTGTATTGTACAGGTAGAAATTATTTCTAGATATATTTTGCCTAAAACTTGATGTTAAAATTGCTTCAGAAGATATAAAAAGATTGTTTCTTTGCCCTGCCCATGGTCACTAAAACTTGTCATAGACTGATAAACAAAGTGCTGAGATTTTGGAGATTCTGAAAAGTACTTTCCTTTAGATAAGAGGTGAATTGTCAAACACATCATAAAAATGCAGGTCTGTTAAAGTGCAGTCAGCAGTTTTCATTTTACTTTATTCAGAAATGTAATGCATGAAATGTAACTATTTGTATCACTTCTTAAAGTTGCAAAAGGTCTTGGCTGTATCTCAATACATTAAATAGAAACCGAATAATAACATTACCCGTTTACCAACACATGTTGATAGGTATATAAATATATATATATATATATATATATATATATATATTGTAAATGTGCCATTTGCTATGGTACTTAATTATTAATCAATCACAATGTCACAACAGTACTTCAAGAGACAATATCATAAGTTACACACATATCACAAAATAATATCCTATATGTGTGAACATTCAGTGTAATTTTAGTTTAAATTATTTTTTAATTTACAAAAAAGGGTGGATATTATTTTTTAAGTTATTCCATGCATTTTATTTCCTGTCCTGGTTCTTTAACTTCCTCAATTGTTTGGACTTTTATCATACTTTATCATGCTTCTCATTATTTCCTCAATTAACCAGAGATAGAAGGGGGATAAATGAACTGATTAGAGCATCACGCATTAGACTGATAAAGTAGTGATGAGAGGACCGGTGGATGTTCAGGTTTGATGGGTTGGCCCAAACCTTGTTTCAAAGTTCGCTTCGGTTCCAAACTTGACCCCAAAACACTGAACCCCATCTAAATCAATGGGTACCTTAACTTTGGGGTCTAAAATGACTGTAAAAAGTCATAGAAAGGGCTAGATGGTTGCAAATGGCAAAGAGAAAGCACAAAGTGTGCTGTAGTACAACAATGACTGCGTGCGGCCCAAGATACAGACAAAGTCCTGCAGGATACATGCCTGGTTCATTTGAAAGAATATGAGCTTGTCCATGTTGGCTATGGAAAGGCGAATGCACTTGTCTCAGAACAAACCGTACGATCGTCGTAAAGTGCAAGCTCAGGCCATGCGCCCAATTTGGAGACCCAGAAGTAGAATGGGGTAGAACCATCAGTCAGTACGTGCAGACATGTGGTCATGTACTGTTCCATCATGTTGCTGAAACGTTGTCTCCTGCTCAGACGGTCCATATCAGATGGTGTTGCTGAATGCTGTGGTGTGCTGACAAAGGTTTTCTACATTTTGGCCATGCTAACCCTCCCTTCTGAAGTGCTGGCAGTGCCATAGCTGTGTTGGCGACTTCCTACCCTCCTCCACCTCATGCTTCCACTTAGCGCCCACTGTCAGGTGGAGCACCATTAGTAGCGTGGTCTGCCAGTGTGCGCTTGAACTCGTGCATCTTCCAATCATGCTCCAATGATGGTAGTATTCATGGCACATTTTCCTTGTAGCGAGGATCCAGCAGGGTTGCCACCCAGTAATCAGCACTGGTAAGAATGAGGTCAATTCAGTCGTTGTTGCGCTAAGCACTGCAGCATGTAGTCACTCATGTGTGCCAGACTGCCCATAGGCAATGACAAGCTGTCCTCAATAGAAGGTGTATTGTCTGTGTCCTCTGTATCTCCCCAGCCACACTCCAGTGATGCCCGCAAACTGATTTGGTTGCCACCCTGCTTTGAACACAGACCCTTCTTTTTATCATCACATTGTTCTCCTCATCCTCCAAAACTGTTCCCTGGCTGGATAGTTGGGTACCTGGTCGCTGTTAGTGCAGGATCCCACCCTCCGAGCCACCTGGGGACAACAGGCCTGATAACAGTGGGAATGTTCCCTGTTCCCCTCCTTTCCTCCTGTGCCACATCCTCATTCATCATCGCCCAAATAGTTTTTTAGAGGAGACGAGAAGGACGAGTAGCAACGATGAGGATGGCGCCATGGACATGTTGGTGGAGTACTCGACACGGCACACACATCCTGCATGGGCCTCATTGGTGGCACACCTGAGTTTTTCCTTCACTTGTTCAGCGCAGAGCAGGGACGGCCCCTTAAAAAGTAATGTCGGCTGGGAACCATGTACTGTTGTCATCATTACATTTTTAAAACTCTTTATCTCCACCAGACGGAATGGCATCATGTCAAAGGCCAGGCATCAGGATCTGACTGCACAGTGTGAAAACTATCCGTGTCTTGTCATCAGCACAATGCCTGAAGAAATGCCAAGCTAGGAAACTCCTTTGAGCTGGTTTTGGTGTGCTATGTCCTTTAGTGCAGTGGGCAGTAGCAGGGTCATCAAAAAGCTTAAGTGACTGCTGCATGACTTGGGGCTCAGACAACTTGGCTAATGCGCAAGGGGTTGAGGTGGAATAGGAATGTCCTTGGGCCGCTGGTGTCAACTCTACACTTTCAGCAGTGAATCGGGTGAAAGACAATGTGAAGGAACTGAGGCACTGTCAGCCATCCATTCTACTACCGCCAATTCTTGTTCTAGCATTGACATTTTTAGAGCTGTATTTGGGCCTACAAATGACACAAACATCCTGTCGCCTGCATTCACAAGAAGAAGGTGTTTCATTTTGGCGTTTAGCTGGCACAGATCGACAATGTCCTCTCCCTGCAGCAGGAGCTACAATACCACCAACACCAGCAGCACCATGGCCACAGCCACGTCCCTTATTTGATGCTCTTCATTCTTTTTACAGTCAGACACCAAATTAGCTGACAGACAAAACATTTATTTCTGTGTCACAGGTGCAAATTAAGTTTTGTGCATCCAAAAATGACTGTAGTTCACCCACAGAAACAACAGAAAGATTAACTCTTGTATTCCCATGTCACAGATACAGATTAGCTATAACCCTCAAAAAAGGGATATGTCATAGACACAATAAAACAGATGGATTAACTATTGTATTTCCAGGGAAATTTAAATCTTTTGCACCCAAAATGGCTATGTGTCACTGGACACAATTATCAGATTGATTGACTATTGTATTTCTCTGTCACAGGGGCAATTGAAGTGTTTTTGGACCAAAAAATTGCTATGTTTCACTGACACAATTAACAGACTGATTAACTATTGTATTTCCGTATCTCAGGGGTAATTGAAGTGTTTTGCACCCATGAAAATGGTTATGTGTCATTAACACAAATAACAATAATATACTGATTAACTATTGTATTTCTGTGTCACAGGAGCAATTGAAGTGTTTTACACCAAAAATATTTGCTTAATGTCACCAACACAGATTAACTATTGTACTTCTATTGTAATTAGACAGATGAAAATGCAGTGTTATTAATAAAAACTAATTTGCTTTGTGTCACCGACACAATGCACATACTGATTAAACCTGCTATAACAGTTAGATGTGATGAGATTGCAGTGTGATGGACCCCAAAATTAGCTTTGTGTCACCGACACAATTAACAGACAAATGTACTCTCATATTACAGTTAGGCAGATGGAAATGCAGTGTTATTAATAAAAAAATACTTTGTGTTACTGACACAATTAACAGACTAAGTAACTCTCTGATTACAGTTAGACAAATGAAAATGCGGTGTTAATAATACAAAAATGTCTTTGTGTCAGTGACACAATTAACAGATTAATATTGTATTACCGTGTCACAGGGAAATTAAAGTGTTTTGTACCCAAAAAATTGCTATGTGTTACCGACACAATTAACTGACTATGTCATCAACACAATAGACATTGAAAAAAACCTCCTATTACAGTTATTCAGATTAGAATGCAGTATGATCAACCCAAAAATGTTTGCATTGTGTCACTGACACAATTAACAGACTAATTTAATCTCCTATTACAGTTAGATGGATGAAAATGCAGTGTTATTAAGAAAATAATTGATTTGTGTCACCGACTCAATGAACAGACTAATTAAACCTCCTATAATACTTAGACTTATGAGAATGCAGTGTGATGAACCCCAAACATTTGCTTTGTATCACCAACACAATTAAGAGACTGATTTAGTCTCCTATTACAGTTAGATGGATGAAAATATGTTTTATTAATTTTTAAAAAATCGCTTTCTGTCACAGACACAAGTAACAGACTAATTTAATCTCCTATTACACTTAGACAGATAAAAATGTGGTGTTATTAATAAAAAAAAAATTGCTTTGTGTCACTGATGCAATTAACAGGCTGATTAACTATTGTATTTCTGTGTCATAGGGGAAGTTAAAGTGTTTTGAACCTCCAAAAATAGCTGTGTTTCACTGACACAATTAACAGACAGATTAACTATTGTATTTCCGTGTCACTGGTGCAAAGAGAGTAGTATTACTTCGACCAGAAATGCCTATAGGTCACCCTCAGACTGAACAGCCCAATTAAGTATTGTATTTATGCCTTACTGGTGCAAAGGTGTTGTATGACACCCACATAAATGCCTATATGTCACCCAATCGAACTTCTTTAAAAACAAAAACTTGACACTGTCCCTCAGAACAGCAGCGTCCCATCCCTAAACTAGTCAGGGCAGAATAGCCGCTCACCTTGATGTCCATGTTCGAGTACCTGGGCACCATAATTTTTGGCACTAACCTGAACAGTGTGGTCCAGGTTCACTCATCCCTAGTGATGAACCCTCCAAAATGGCTGTATGTCACTGACACAATTAACATACTGATTTACTGTCCTATTAACCGCTTCAGCCCCCTAGCTTAAACACCCTTAATGACCAGGCCACTTTTTACAATTCCGCACTACACTACTTTCACTGCTTATTGCTCCGTCATGCAACTTACCACCCAAATGAATTTTACCTCCTTTTCTTCCTCACTAATAGAGCTTTCATTTGGTGGTATTTCATTGTTGCTGACATTTTTACTTTTTTGCCATTAATACAAATTTAACGACATTTTTGCAAAAATGACATTTTTCACTTTCTGTTGTAAAATTTTTAAAAAACTACATTTCTATATAAATTTTTCTAAATTTATTGTTCTACATGTCTTTGATAAAAAAGTCCAATAAGTGTATATTTATTGGTTTGGGTAAAAGTTATAGCGCTTACAAACTATGGTGCAAAAAGTGAATTTCGGCATTTTGAAGCAGCTCTGACTTTCTGAGCACCTGTCATGTTTCTTCAGGTGCTAGAATGTCAGGATAGTATAAATACCCCCAAATCACACCATTTTAGAAAGAAGACACCCCAAAGTGACTCGCGGAGGGGCATGGTGAGTTCATGTATCATTTCATTTTTTTCACAAGTTAGCGGAAAATGACACTTTCTGAGAAAAAAAAAAAATAAAAGTTTCAATTTCTGATAACTTCTGGCAAAAAAAAAATCTCAGACGGACTCACTATGCCCCTCAGTGAATACCTTGGGGTGTCTACTTCCGAAATGGGGTCATTTGTGGGGTGTGTTTACTGTTCTGGCATTTTGGGCGGGGCCAACTGTGAGCAGCCATGTAAAACCTAAAGGTACTACGTGTAATTTGGGCCCCTTTGCGCACTCCAGGCTGCAAAAAGTGTCACTTATGTGGTATCGCTGCACTTAGGAGAAGTAGGCAATGTTTGGGGTGTATTTTTACATATACCCATGTTGGGTGAGAGAATATCTCTGTAAATTGTCAACTTTGTATAAAATTTTTAAAAGTTGTCGCTACAGAGATATTTTCACACAAAGTATGGGTATATATAAAAATACACCCCAAAACACATTGCCTCTACTTCTCCTGAGTACGGCGATACCACATGTGTGACACTTTTTGCAGCCTAGATGCGCAAAGGGCCCTAAAACCAATGAGTACCTTTTAGGATTTCACAGGGCATTTTTACGCATTTGATTCCAGACTTCTTCTCACGCTTTAGGGGCCCCTAAAATGCCAGGACAGTATAAATACCCCACATGTGACCCCATTTTGGAAAGAAGACACCCCAAGGTATTCCATGAGGGGCATGGCGAGTTCATAGAAGATTTTTTTTTGGCACAAGTTAGTGGAAATTGATTTTTATTGTTTTTCTCACAAAGTCTCCTTTCCGCTAACTTTTGACAAAAAGTTTAATTTTTCATGGACTCATTATGCCCTCAGCGAATACCTTGGGGTGTCTTCTTCCAAAATGGGGTCACATGTGGGGTATTTATACTGCCCTGGCATTTTAGGGGCCCTAAAGCGTGAGAAGAAAATGCGTAAAAATGCCCTCCTAAAAGGTACTCATTGAATTTGGCTCTTTGCATTTGGCTGCAAAAAGTGTCGATTGCATGGCCAGGAGCAGTAGGATAGTTTGGGGCGTATTTACATATACCATGCAGGTGAGAGAAATATCTCTGTAAATTGACAACTTTGAATAAAAAATTTAAAAAGTTGTCGTTTACAGCGATATTTCACACCCAGCATGGGTATATGTAAAAATACACCCCAAAACACATTGCCCTACTTCTCCTGAGTACGGCGATACCACATGAGTGACACTTTTTGCAGCCAAGATGCGCAAAGGGCCCTAAAACCAATGAGTACCTTTAGGATTTCTACAGGCCATTTTTGACGCATTTCCGGATTCTCACGCTTTAGGGACCCTAAAATGCCAGGGCAGAAGCTACCACAAAGTGACCCCATTGTGGAAGAAGACACCTGAGGTATTCCGTGAGGGGTAGTGGCGAGTTCACGAAAAAAAAATTTGGCACAAGTTAGTGGAAATTATTTTTGTTCTTGTTTTTTTACAGTCTCATATTCCACTAACTTAGTTACAAAAATAAAATTTTGCATGAACTCACCATACCCTCACGGAATACCTTAGTGTCTTCTTTCTAAAATGAGGGTCACATGTGGGGCTTCTTAAAATTGCTCCTGGCGTTTGAGGGCTCGCATAATCATTACACGTATGGCCAGCATTAGGAGTTTTGACGATTCTCCTTATATTGAGCATACGTGGTGATGGGATTTTTTTTCCATTCAGCCTCAAGGCGCTGATGCTGTCTGTTTCAGAGTGATAGATTTGAAGAATGCTTTCTTCTCTATCCTGGTTGACAAGCAGACTAGGCTCCTTTTGATTTTTCCTTTGAGGGTCGTCAACTCACCTGGTGCAGGATGCTCCAGGGATATGCTGATTCACCTGTAGTGTACAGCATTGTCCTCCAAGCCAGTTTAAAACCATGGCACCCCCAGGGTTCTGTGCTCTTGCAATACGTGGATGATTTGTTACTGTGCAGTATGTCAGAGGAGGCCAATGTCACTGATGGTGTATCTTTGTTAAAATGGTTATCAGAATGTGGACACAAGGTGTCACACAAGAAAATGCAATGGTGTAAAAAGCAAGTTGAGTACTTGGGCTTTGTCCTCACAAAGGGAGAAAGGAGAATCAGCACAGAAAGAGTCCAGTCTGTAGCGGGACTGGTCACCCCACACCAGAGACATGCTATCTTTCCTTGGTATGATAAACTACTGCAGACAGTGGATTCCTGATTGCTCCTACTATGACAATGTTCTGAGGCAAGCCACACTGAGCGAACAGCCAGACTTAATTAAATGGTCAAAGGAAATGTTGAATGCATTTGATTACTTGAAATGTGCTTTAATGACAAGTCCAGGTTTGGGGCTCTCTGACTACAACCTCACATTCCACATATATGCTCGACAAAATTGTAAAACCATGGCGGGTGTGCTGACCCAGTATCACGGAGGCAAGTTGCGTCCTTGTGCATTTTTCTCAAAGGTAATGCCGGCTTCTGTCCAAGGAATGCCAGCATGTCTTAGATCTCTTGCAGCCTGTGCAATGATGGTTGAACTTGCAGCCCCACTGACAATGGGACATGATACAATCCTGTACACCACACATGATGTGTAGGACTTCTTAAAGGCATACACACACAGCACATGTCAGCCCAAAGGTTGTCTGGGTATGAGATCCTGCTCCTCAGCAACCCCTCCATACAGATCAAGTATGCCGCACACACCTCAGGCCCAGCACCCATACTCAATGCACTGCTTGGACTCAAGGGACCTGAGGATCACCTGGTAGAGACACATGATTGCATACATGCCATACAACATGAGACCTCGCCCCGTTCTGATTTATCATCCATACCAATTGAAGGTGCACCTGAAGTTTTTGTAGATGGATCTTGCAGCAGACCAAATGACAATTCTTACCACGCAGGGTACTCAGTAGTCATGTTACCTGACATTATCCTCGAGGCTAGACCAATCACTTACCAGTCTGCTCAAGCTGCTGAATTGATTCCACTCAGAGCATGCATATTACATGAAGGTAAGCCAGTTACCATTTACACCGACAGCAGATATGCTCATGGCGTGGTCTGGGACCACAGTGTTATCTGGCAGAGAAGAGGATTTGTTGCAGCTGACGGTAGCGCATCTCACACTCACAACTTGTCACAAAACTTCTGGAAGCCATCAGGTTACCCTCACAACTCGCAATTGTACACTGCAGAGCACATACCGGAGGTAAGGATCCTGTGTCACAGGAGGCCAGGATCCTGACACAGAGGCCAAGAAAGCTGTATTACTTTCCTCAGCCACTGAAGATGAAAAGGTTGATTGGTGTTATACAATTTTGCAGAAGAATCCTAAGACTGGATTAATCTGCAAAGAGGGGAAACCATGCATACCACAACACAGTGCTCCTCTGTTCATTGCACATTTCCACGGAGTAGGACATAACAGCATTCAAACAACATACATGCTGCTAACACAAAACTTTTATATTACGGGTATCAAAGAGTTAGTTTCAGACAGTGTAAGGAGATGCATCACATGTTTGAGGAACAATCCAAACAACAATGTCAAAGTCCCACACCAACATCTTGACTACCCCACGACTCCTTTCACATATTTGCAGGTAGAACAGTAGCAAGGATACTCACACAGAACATCATTCCAAGATGGGGCTGCCCACTGGTGATTGAATCTGACCAGGGGCCGGCCTTCACCTCAAAGTTAAATAAGGATGACATCTAATAAGAAACTAGGAATGTCAGCATTTGAGATACTCATGGGTAGGCCATTCCCCACCCCTTGGGCTAAGCACCCACTGGTAGTGCAGGGAGGGATATGGATCTTAGAGAAGAGTATGTTACCAAACTAATAAAGGTCCTAAGGAAACTGAAGAAAAGTTGCTTGTAAGTCTCCTTGTCTTCCACAGGAACCAACTCACCCTTTTCAAGTTGGAGACAGAGTTCTAGTGAAAAACCTAAAGAAAGGAAAAGCTCCAGGGGACTTCACCTATGGACCTCCCACCACCATGGTAGCTGTGACCCATACAGCAGATCTCACAGAGGAAACACCCACCTGCATACAGGCCACCAGAGTGAAGTTGGTAAAAGAGGCGCCCCAAAAGGAGGTAATAACGGGGGCAGACAGCCCTGACCTCGAAAATGGACAAAGTGAGGTACTAATGGGAGCAGACAGCTCTGACCTCCACCAGGATGCACTCCCTCAATTCTGGGAAATGGCACAGATGGTCCATTCTGACTATGGAGCTACTAATGATCTTATTAAAAACAGAAATACCCTCTTGTAGCAAAGACCCCTCACCCTGGGCTGTTATACAAACATATCCAGGAAATTACACATGGTACACAGGTGGAAACACAGGTAGACAGCAGGGAAATTTTACTAAAGGGTATTGTGCCAATTATAGTACTACCAATCAATCACTAACTCAAAATCAGGTATTCTCAATTGCTGATGTGTACTGGATATGTGGAGATAGAAAGATAAGATCTAGATTAGAAGGAAATTGGCAAGGGGAATGTGCCTTAGCCAAAGCTATCATGAACATGCATATGTTTGAAGAGTCGGAACTCCTCAAGGAAAAGATAAACTTAAGGGCGAAAACGGACACTTAAATCGAGCTTTGACCCACATGTGTACATAGACGCTATAGGGGTCCCAAGAGGGTCCCCGATGAATTCAAGGCCAGGGATCAAGTAGCCGCTGGTTTTGAATCCATCATCCCTATTATCACTGTAACTAAAAATGTAGATTGGATTAATTATATCTACTATAATCAACAAAGGTTTGTTAACTATACAAGAGATGCTTTACAAGGGTAGCGGATCAATTGCAGGCTGATTCTATTATGACATTCCAGAATAGGATGGTGCTAGACATGATACTGGCAGAGAAAGGTGGTCCGTGTAAGGTGCTGGTTCATCCCACCTCATGTTGCACTTTCATCCCCAATAATACTGGTCCAAATGGTAAGGTGACAGTAGCCATACAAAAATTAGAAGACTTGTCAGGTGAATTAAAACAAAATTCAGGATTGAACAATCCATGGGACCAGTACTTTGGATGCTTTAGTAACTGGAAACGGGCAATTGTGCAAATAGGCCTCATGATTCTTATTGCTATTATAATGATAGCTGTAGTTGCTTTGTGTGTCATACCCTGTGTAAAGAAAATGCTTATTAAGGGCATGACCAATATGTCCCTTTATGAGGCTTTACCCTCCGATTCAGATGCCCATTCCCAGAGGGGTATCGGGAATAGTTAGCGGTGTATAGAGAAAGAAGAAAAAGAACCATATTATATGAAAATTAAATAGTTCTAAGAGGGATTGAAGGGTTAACACTGTAAGCTATGCGTCTGAGGCCTTGAGCTGTGGATGTTCTGGCTGCATCCCGTTATTTTCATCTTGTTCCTCACTTCTAAGAAATGTAGCAAAGGTCAATATCTTTGTAACAGTAACTTTTCTTATAGTACGTGTGTCTTCATCCTATTGGTTGTTGATTCCCCCGTCCCCCTTGCTATATATATGTTACCCCACCCTCAATAAAGTTAGAGTATTTCTCAGTGATACCTGTGTCTGTCATTTATTTGCTGCTGAGAAATATCTCTCCTGGTACCAGTAAGACTTAACCTAAGCTGACCACTGCAGTCCGGTACCAGGGGTACCTTGCGAAGGGTCCAATTTCCTTACAAGGTGTAACCTTACCGCAAAGTGAATGGGGACTATACTTTCGGTACTTTAACATAATGAACAGGAAGAAGAGAATACATGTCAGAAGTTGACGTTAATGTTTTTCCCTACTTGTGGGTTTGCATAGCACCAGGGATGTCTTTTTTGATGATAAGAAATACAGTATTTGTATTGTACAGGTAGAAATTATTTCTAGATATATTTTGCCTAAAACTTGATGTTAAAATTGCTTCAGAAGATATAAAAAGATTGTTTCTTTGCCCTGCCCATGGTCACTAAAACTTGTCATAGACTGATAAACAAAGTGCTGAGATTTTGGAGATTCTGAAAAAGTACTTTCCTTTAGATAAGAGGTGAATTGTCAAACACATCATAAAAATGCAGGTCTGTTAAAGTGCAGTCAGCAGTTTTCATTTTACTTTATTCAGAAATGTAATGCATGAAATGTAACTATTTGTATCACTTCTTAAAGTTGCAAAAAGGTCTTGGTTGTATCTCAATACATTAAATAGAAACCGAATAATAACATTACCCGTTTACTCAACACATGTTGATAGGTATATAAATATATATATATATATATATATATATATATATATATGTAAATGTGCCATTTGCTATGGTACTTAATTATTAATCAATCACAATGTCACAACAGTACTTCAAGAGACAATATCATAAGTTACACACATATCACAAAATAATATCCTATATGTGTGAACATTCAGTGTAATTTTAGTTTAAATTATTTTTTAATTTACAAAAAAGGGTGGATATTATTTTTTAAGTTATTCCATGCATTTTATTTCCTGTCCTGGTTCTTTAACTTCCTCAATTGTTTGGACTTTTATCATACTTTATCATGCTTCTCATTATTTCCTCAATTAACCAGAGATAGAAGGGGGATAAATGAACTGATTAGAGCATCACGCATTAGACTGATAAGTAGTGATGAGAGGACCGGTGGATGTTCAGGTTTGATGGGTTGGCCCAAACCTTGTTTCAAAGTTCGTTTCGGGTTCCAAACTTGACCCCAAACACTGAACCCCATCTAAATCAATGGGTACCTTAACTTTGGGGTTTAAAAATGACTGTAAAAAAAGTCATAGAAAGGGCTAGATGGTTGCAAAATGGCAAAGAGAAAGCACAAAGTGTGCTGTAGTACAACAATGACTGCGTGCGGCCCAAGATACAGACAAGTCCTGTAGGATACATGCCTGGTTCATTTGAAAGAATATGAGCTTGTCCATGTTGGCTATGGAAAGGCGAATGCACTTGTCTCAGAACAAACCGTACGATCGTCGTAAAGTGCAAGCTCAGGCCATGCGCCCAATTTGGAGACCCAGAAGTAGAATGGGGTAGAACCATCAGTCAGTACGTGCAGACATGTGGTCATGTACTGTTCCATCATGTTGCTGAAACGTTGTCTCCTGCTCAGACGGTCCATATCAGATGGTGTTGCTGAATGCTGTGGTGTGCTGACAAAGGTTTTCTACATTTTGGCCATGCTAACCCTCCCTTCTGAAGTGCTGGCAGTGCCATAGCTGTGTTGGCGACTTCCTACTCCTCCTCCACCTCATGCTTCCACTTAGCGCCCACTGTCAGGTGGGAGCACCATTAGTAGCGTGTCTGCCAGTGTGCGCTTGAACTCGTGCATCTTCCAATCATGCTCCAATGATGGTAGTATTCATGGCACATTTTCCTTGTAGCGAGGATCCAGCAGGGTTGCCACCCAGTAATCAGCACTGGTAAGAATGAGGTCAATTCAGTCGTTGTTGCGCAAGCACTGCAGCATGTAGTCACTCATGTGTGCCAGACTGCCCATAGGCAATGACAAGCTGTCCTCAATAGAAGGTGTATTGTCTGTGTCCTCTGTATCTCCCCAGCCACACTCCAGTGATGCCCGCAAACTGATTTGGTTGCCACCCTGCTTTGAACACAGACCCTTCTTTTTATCATCATCATTGTTCTCCTCATCCTCCAAAACTGTTCCCTGGCTGGATAGTTGGGTACCTGGTCGCTGTTAGTGCAGGATCCCACCCTCCGAGCCACCTGGGGACAACAGGCCTGATAACAGTGGGAATGTTCCCTGTTCCCCCTCCTTTTCCTCCTGTGCCACATCCTCATTCATCATCGCCCAAATAGTTTTTTAGAGGAGACGTAGAAGGACGATAGTAACGATGAGGATGGCGTCATGGACATGTTGGTGGAGTACTCGACACGGCACACACATCCTGCATGGGCCTCATTGGTGGCACACCTGAGTTTTTCCTTCACTTGTTCGCGCAGAGCAGGGACGGCCCCCCTTAAAAAGTAATGTCGGCTGGGAACCATGTACTGTTGTCATCATTACATTTTTAAAACTCTTTATCTCCACCAGACGGAATGGCATCATGTCAAAGGCCAGGCATCAGGATCTGACTGCACAGTGTGAAAACTATCCGTGTCTTGTCATCAGCACAATGCCTGAAGAAATGCCAAGCTAGGAAACTCCTTTGAGCTGGTTTTGGTGTGCTATGTCCTTTAGTGCAGTGGGCAGTAGCAGGGTCATCAAAAAGCTTAAGTGACTGCTGCATGACTTGGGGCTCAGACAACTTGGCTAATGCGCAAGGGGTTGAGGTGGAATAGGAATGTCCTTGGGCCGCTGGTGTCAACTCTACACTTTCAGCAGTGAATCGGGTGAAAGACAATGTGAAGGAACTGGAGGCACTGTCAGCCATCCATTCTACTACCGCCAATTCTTGTTCTAGCATTGACATTTTTAGAGCTGTATTTGGGCCTACAAAATGACACAAAACATCCTGTCGCCTGCATTCACAAGAAGAAGGTGTTTCATTTTGGCGTTTAGCTGGCACAGATCGACAATGTCCTCTCCCTGCAGCAGGAGCTACAATACCACCAACACCAGCAGCACCATGGCCACAGCCACGTCCCTTATTTGATGCTCTCTTCATTTTTTTACAGTCAGACACCAAATTGGCTGACAGACAAAACATTTATTTCTGTGTCACAGGTGCAAATTAAGTTTTGTGCATCCAAAAAAATGACTGTAGTTCACCCACAGAAACAACAGAAAGATTAACTCTTGTATTCCCATGTCACAGATACAGATTAGCTATAACCCTCAAAAAAGGGATATGTCATAGACACAATAAAACAGATGGATTAACTATTGTATTTCCAGGGAAATTTAAATCTTTTGCACCCAAAAAATGGCTATGTGTCACTGACACAATTATCAGATTGATTGACTATTGTATTTCTCTGTCACAGGGGCAATTGAAGTGTTTTGGACCAAAAAAAATTGCTATGTTTCACTGACACAATTAACAGACTGATTAACTATTGTATTTCCGTATCTCAGGGGTAATTGAAGTGTTTTGCACCCATGAAAATGGTTATGTGTCATTAACACAAATAACAATAATATACTGATTAACTATTGTATTTCTGTGTCACAGGAGCAATTGAAGTGTTTTACACCAAAAAATATTTGCTTAATGTCACCAACACAGATTAACTATTGTACTTCTATTGTAATTAGACAGATGAAAATGCAGTGTTATTAATAAAAACTAATTTGCTTTGTGTCACCGACACAATGCACATACTGATTAAACCTGCTATAACAGTTAGATGTATGAGATTGCAGTGTGATGGACCCCAAAAATTAGCTTTGTGTCACCGACACAATTAACAGACAAATGTACTCTCATATTACAGTTAGGCAGATGGAAATGCAGTGTTATTAATAAAAAAAAATACTTTGTGTTACTGACACAATTAACAGACTAAGTAACTCTCTGATTACAGTTAGACAAATGAAAATGCGGTGTTAATAATACAAAAAATGTCTTTGTGTCAGTGACACAATTAACAGATTAATATTGTATTACCGTGTCACAGGGGAAATTAAAGTGTTTTGTACCCAAAAAAATTGCTATGTGTTACCGACACAATTAACTGACTATGTCATCAACACAATAGACATTGAAAAAAACCTCCTATTACAGTTATTCAGATTAGAATGCAGTATGATCAACCCAAAAAAATGTTTGCATTGTGTCACTGACACAATTAACAGACTAATTTAATCTCCTATTACAGTTAGATGGATGAAAATGCAGTGTTATTAAGAAAATAATTGATTTGTGTCACCGACTCAATGAACAGACTAATTAAACCTCCTATAATACTTAGACTTATGAGAATGCAGTGTGATGAACCCCAAACATTTGCTTTGTATCACCAACACAATTAAGAGACTGATTTAGTCTCCTATTACAGTTAGATGGATGAAAATATGTTTTATTAATTTTTAAAAATCGCTTTCTGTCACAGACACAAGTAACAGACTAATTTAATCTCCTATTACACTTAGACAGATAAAAATGTGGTGTTATTAATAAAAAAAAAATTGCTTTGTGTCACTGATGCAATTAACAGGCTGATTAACTATTGTATTTCTGTGTCATAGGGGAAGTTAAAGTGTTTTGAACCTCCAAAAATAGCTGTGTTTCACTGACACAATTAACAGACAGATTAACTATTGTATTTCCGTGTCACTGGTGCAAAGGAGTAGTATTACTTCGACCAGAAATGCCTATAGGTCACCCTCAGACTGAACAGCCCAATTAAGTATTGTATTTATGCCTTACTGGTGCAAAGGTGTTGTATGACACCCACATAAATGCCTATATGTCACCCACCGACTTCTTTAAAAAACAAAAAACTTGACACTGTCCCTCAGAACAGCAGCGTCCCATCCCTAAACTAGTCAGGGCAGAATAGCCGCTCACCTTGATGTCCATGTTCGAGTACCTGGGCACCATAATTTTTGGCACTAACCTGAACAGTGTGGTCCAGGTTCACTCATCCCTAGTGATGAACCCTCCAAAATGGCTGTATGTCACTGACACAATTAACATACTGATTTACTGTCCTATTAACCGCTTCAGCCCCCCTAGCTTAAACACCCTTAATGACCAGGCCACTTTTTACAATTCCGCACTACACTACTTTCACCGTTTATTGCTCCGTCATGCAACTTACCACCCAAATGAATTTTACCTCCTTTTCTTCTCACTAATAGAGCTTTCATTTGGTGGTATTTCATTGTTGCTGACATTTTAACTTTTTTTGCCATTAATACAAATTTAACGACATTTTTGCAAAAAAATGATATTTTAATTTCTGTTGTAAAATTTAAAAAAAAAAAATACATTTCTATATAAATTTTTCTCTAAATTTATTGTTCTACATGTCTTTGATAAAAAAAAGTCCAATAAGTGTATATTTATTGGTTTGGGTAAAAGTTATAGCGTTTACAAACTATGGTGCAAAAAAGTGAATTTCGGCATTTTGAAGCAGCTCTGACTTTCTGAGCACCTGTCATGTTTCTTCAGTTGCTAGAATGTCAGGATAGTATAAATACCCCCCAAATCACACCATTTTAGAAAGAAGACACCCCAAAGTATTTGCGGAGGGCATGGTGAGTTCATGTATCATTTCATTTTTTTCACAAGTTAGCGGAAAATGACACTTTCTGAGAAAAAATAAATAAATAAAAAGTTTCAATTTCTGATAACTTCTGGCAAAAAAAAAAATCTCAGACGGACTCACTATGCCCCTCAGTGAATACCTTGGGGTGTCTACTTTCCGAAATGGGGTCATTTGTGGGGTGTGTTTACTGTTCTGGCATTTTAGGCGGGGCTAAATTGTGAGCAGCCATGTAAAACCTAAAGGTACTCGTTGGAATTTGGGCCCCTTTGCGCACCCAGGCTGCAAAAGTGTCACTTATGTGGTATCGCCGTACTCAGGAGAAGTAGGGCAATGTGTTTTGGGGTGTATTTTTACATATACCCATGTTGGGTGAGGAAATATCTCTGTAAATTGTCAACTTTGTATAAAATTTTTTAAAAGTTGTCGTTTACAGAGATATTTTTCACACAAAGTATGGGTATATATAAAATACACCCTAACCCTACTCTCCTAGTCTGGCGATACCACATGTGTCACTTTTTGCAGCCTAGGTCGCAAAGGGCCTAAAACTAATGAGTACCTTTAGAGATTTCAGGAGCATTTTTACGCATTTGGTTCCAGACTTCTTCTCACGCTTTAGGGGCCCCTAAAATGCCAGGACAGTATAAATACCCCACATGTGACCCCATTTTGGAAAGAAGACACCCCAAGGTATTCCATGAGGGCATGGCGAGTTCATAGAAGATTTTTTTGGCACAAGTTAGTGGAAATTGATTTTTATTGTTTTTCTCACAAAGTCTCCCTTTCAGCTAACTTTTGACAAAAGTTTAATTTTCATGGACTCATTATGCCCCTCAGCGAATACCTTGGGGTGTCTTCTTTCCAAAATGGGGTCACATGTGGGGTATTTATACTGCCCTGGCATTTTAGGGGCCTAAAGTGTGAGAAGAAAATGCGTAAAAATGCCCTCCTAAAGAGTACTCGTTGGAATTTGGGCCCCTTTACGCATCTTGGCTGCAAAAAGTGTCACACATGTGGCATCGCCGTACTCAGGAGAAGTAGGGCGATGTGTTTTGGGGTGTATTTTTACATATACCCATGCTGGGTGAGAGAAATATCTCTGTAAATTGACAACTTTGAATAAAAAATTTAAAAAGTTGTCGTTTACAGCGATATTTCTCACACCCAGCATGAGTATATGTAAAATACACCCAAACATTGCCCTACTTCTCCTGGTCAGCGATACCACATGTGTGACACTTTGCAGCAAATGCAAGGACCTAAAACCAATGAGTGCCTTTAGGATTTCTGAGCCATTTTACGCATTTGGATTCTCACGCTTTAGGACCCCTAAAATGCCAGGGCAGTATAAATACCCCACATGTGACCCCATTGTGGAAGAAGACACCCCAAGGTATTCTGTGAGGGGTATGGCGAGTTCACAGAAAAAAAATTTGGCACAAGTTAGCGGAAATTATTTTTATTTTTTTTACAGTCTCATATTCCACTAACTTGTGACAAAAATAAAATTTTGCATGAACTCACCATACCCCTCACGGAATACCTTGGGGTGTCTTCTTTCTAAAATGGGGTCACATGTGGGGTTTTTGTACTGCCCTGGCATTTGAGGTCTCCATAATCATTACACGTATGGCCAGCATTAGGAGTTTCTGCGATTCTCCTTATATTGAGCATACGGGTAATGAGATTTTTCCATTCAGCCTCTGCGCTGAAAAAAAAAAAATGAAACGGCACAGATTTTTCATTCGCATCGGTCAATGTGGATGAAAAAATCTCTGCCAAAATCAGTGACTGCGGTGCGGTGGGCTGGGTGCTAGCTACCTAACAAGTAGCTAACTGGCAGTGATAAGGGACCCTTATGCCCCATTCACACGTCCGAGAATTCTGTTTGCGGAGCAGAATTGCGGACCCATTCATTTCTATGGGGACAGACTTTGTCCCGCTCGGATCGGAATTACGGATCCGCTCTTCCGAGTCTGCACTTCCGTTCATGCAAAAATATAGAACATGTTCTATTCTTGTCGCAATTGCGGACAAGAAAAGCATTTTCTATATAGTTCTGGCAATGTGCGGATCTGCAAAATCGCGAAAGCACATTGCCGGTGTCCGTGTTTTGAGGATCTGCGGATCGGATCAGCGGATCGCTTACAATGGAAGCCTTACAAGGGTGTGATCAATGACAGGGGGTGATCAGGGGTCTAGATGGGGTGATCAAAGGGGTTAATAGGTGAGGGGTGGGTGGGGGTTAGTGTAGTGTTTGGTGCAACTTTACTGTGTTACCTGGTCCTCTGGTGGTCGATCCAGCAAATGGGACCACCAGAGGACCAGGCTAGCAGCTATATCAGGCGCTGTTTATAAAACAGCGTCTGATATAACTGTTTAATGTGATTTTATTCGCATCTACAGCCTGCCAGCGATGGATCATCGCTGGCAGGCTGTAACTAACTACCGTGCCGCTTCTCTGTGAGCAGCGCAGCGCGCGTTCACAGGAAATCTCGGCTCTCACGAGATGACGCGCCGACGCGTCATCTCAGAGCTACAGGACCGCCCGCAGGACGCATCCCTGCGTTAGGCGGTCCTGTACTGGTTAAAGTAAGACGGATGCAAAGGTGGTGTTATGAACCCCAAATAATGAATATGTCACCAACACAATTAACACACTGATTAACTCTACTATTACAGTAAGACGAAGGCAAAGTTGGTGTTAAGAAACTCTAAAAAATGCTTTATGTCACCGACACAATTAACAGACCGATTAAACGTCCTATAACAGTTAGACAGATGAAAATGCGGTGTAATTAAACCAAAAAAAATGCTTTTATGTCACCAACACAATTAACAGACTAACTGTCTTATAAACAGTAGGACAGATGAAAATGCGGAATTTTGAACCCCAATAATGAATTTAGGTCAACCACAGAATTAACAGCCCGATTAAGTATTGTATTTCTGGGTCACTGGTGCAAAGGTGTTTTATTGCACCCACATAAATGCCTAAAGGTCACCCACAGACTTATAAAAAATAAATAAAAGCCTAACACTGCAGCAGTGTCCTGTCCATACACTAGTCAGAGGAGAATGGCGGTGCAGCATGTGATCTTGCATTTATGCATGCCGTGTCACATGATGCTTCGGCCAATCACAGCAATGCGAACACTGTGATGGCTTCCAAGTGCCCACAGCTTAAACAGCCTTTCAACACGTTTATTTTAAATCCGAACAATGAATATAAACACTTTCGCGTCCGAGTTCAGGTATCCGGACACCATAATGTTCCGTTTTGGCCCCGTAACTGACCAAATAAGTAAAGTGTGAAGTTATTCTAAGAGTGACGCCTGTCATCTGCGTGTCATACTTACTCACAGTAATATTTCACTAGCACAATGGAATTCCTATGCATGTTTCTGCAATGCACAGTGTTCTACACTACTTTACAGGCTCTCAGCAGCCAGCAAATAGCTGTTTTAAATGTGTTTTGGGGTGTATTAAGTTAACATGTAAGTACTTGTGGTCTGGCATGCTGCATAAGTGAAGAAAGCACGCTCCTCATGCTTAAGGAAAAAAAAAGATACTAGAGGTGATTACAGTTGATTAGTTGCGGAGTTGGTGTGAAATAGTGACCTGATACAATACACTTTAGGGTGAGTTCACACTTCAGTTATTTGATCAGATATTACTATCATTTTTTTGTGAGCCAAAACCAGTGGTGAAACCTACTTAGAGATAAGGAATAATGGAAAGATTTGCACCTGTTCTGTGTTTTTGACCCAAACCTGGTTTGATAATACACATGTTAGGATGTTCAAATTATTTTACACTTAATTTATAGGCATCAAAAAGTAGTTGCGGAGTTGGTTCAAAATTGCAGCCTGATACTATTGCTCTTTGACTCTTGCAGTTAATTTTACAGTACAGTATGTCCGACTGACAGGTGAGGAGGAGAGATCTGCAGCTTCATCCAGTAGGCGGGCAAGTAGCGACAATAAGAGTCGTAAGGGAGCTTGTGTTGCGAGCGGTCAGGCACCTGGTCCTGAGACTGGTGAGAGTAGCATTAGTGACGTACAGACAGTGGCGGATGATGATGTGGCCGATCACACGTGTGAGCCGAATGAAGAGGGGGCTTCATCATCATCAGGAGAAGCATCTTGCATCATCAGGAGAGCATCTTGCACCTGAGGCAGCGGCTGAGCCAGCAGGGTGGTAGTGTAGCCATGAGTCAGCAGGGTGGCAGCAATGTGAGATCTGTAGCCAAACGTTCCCAGGAAAAACTGCCTGCTATGCAGGAGCATACCTGTCTGGAAAGAAATTACGGTGAATGGATCCATGGAGGCAATGGCAGGCTCTGGTTAGCACAGAGTGGTGGGGGGAAAAGGCCATACTCAGCGATGTGGGAATTTTTCAGTAATCCGCTGGAAGACAATCAGCATGGCTCACTCTGTGACTGGGCCACTGTGTTGACAACTTATGTGATTCCTCATGCGATTCCCACCCTCACCCCTCTGTGACTGGGCCACTTTTTGCGATGACTCATGTGATTCCTCATGCGATTTCCACCCTCACCACTCTGTGACTGGGCCACTGTGTTGGCAACTCATGCAATTTCTCATGCGATTCCCACCCTCACCACTCTGTGAATGGGCCACTGTGTTGGGAACTCATGTGATTCCTCATGCGATTCCCACCCTCACCACTCTGTGACTGGGCCACTGTGTTGGCAACTCATGTGATTCTTCATGCGATTCCCACCCTCACCACTCTGTGACTAAGCCACTGTGTTGACAACTCATGCAATTCCTCATATGATTTCCACCCTTACCATTCTGTGACTGGGCCACTGTATTGACAGCTCACATGGTTCCTCATGCGATTCCAACCCTCACCACTCTGTGACTGGGCCACTGTGTTGGCGACTCATACTATTCCTTATGCGATTCCCGCCCTCACCACTTTGTGACTGGGCCACTGTGTTGACAACTCATGCGATTCCTCATGCGATTCCAACCATCACCACTCTGTGACTGGGCCACTGTGTTGATGACTCATGCAATCCCCACCCTCACCACTCTGTGACTGGTCCACTGTGTTGGCGACTCATACAATTCCTCATGCAATTCCCACCCTCACCAGTCTGTGACTGGGCCACTGTGTTGATGATTCATGCAACTCCTCATGCATTCCTCATGTGATTCCCACACTCACTGCTCTGTGACTGGGCCACTGTGATGACTCCTCATGCTGTTGTCACCTCACCACTCGGTCATGGGGGCACTACTTGTTTCAGCGTGTAACAGAACAGGTTCTGTATAAATCTATGTGGAATTAACAGAGTAAAAGGAGTGCACTTCTTCTTGACGCTAACATTGACCTGTAAGGCTGAGTTCATACTTGAGTTATTTGGTCAGTTTTGGCCCCATAACTCACCAAATAAGTGAAGTGTGAAGTGATTCTATATATTCATACTGACTCACAGTAATGTTTCATTAGCAAAGCGGGCTCCCTATGTATGTTTCTGCAATTCACATACACTACGATACAGGCTCTCAGAAGCCAGGAAATAGATGTTTTTAATGTGTTTTGGGGTGTATCAAATTTATATATAAGTACTTGTGGTCTGGCATGCTGCATAAGTGAAGAAAACAACTCTCCTCACGCTTAAGAAAAAAATAAAAAGATACTAGAGGTGATTACACCATTAAGACCGAGAAAAGATGAACCTGAGAAAGGTTAGCCACCGATGCCATCGTTCGCCAAAGCAGAACACTTCTCTGCACTCTTTTAGTGTGGTCAAATTAGTTTACACTTAATTTAATGCCTCAATCAGTAGTTGCGGAGTTGGTGTAAAATAGCTTCCTGATACAACACACTTTAGGGTGAGTTCACACTTCAGCTATTTGATCAGTTATTACTATCATTTATTTATGAGCCAAAACCAGTAGTGAAGCCTACTCAGAGATAAGTAACTTGGCCTCTGTTTTGACGGTTCATGCAATACCCACCGTCACCACTCTGTGATTGTTTTTTAATGTGATTAATCACATATAAATCCGGATCAAATCAAATCTTTTTGGGAAATTCACTGAATCGTCCGAATCAAATTTTTGAAATTCGCCCATCTCTAGTTATCAAGCTCTGGTGAATACCTAGGGGTAGCTTTAGTTTCAAACGACACAGAGATGTTTTAGAAGGCTGGTAGCAGATTTTCGATTCTCTGGCTGTGGTCTGGACGATGACTGTGGATTCCCTAACCAATGGTTTTTGACAGTAAAGAGTCAGTTTTTGCTGATAACTCAAAGCTGTGTAGGATACATAAAGCCAGCTACAGATAGACCTAGGTAAGCTGGCATCATGGGCAAGAACGTGGCAGATGAATTTGAATGCTGATTAATGTAAAATTATGTGCTGGGCCATAGTAATTATATTTCTGCATATACATTAGATGGAATTAAACTGGAGACAAGAGAACAAGAAAAGACTGGCATTCTGGCTAAAAGTGATATTATTCAATGTCAAACAGCAACTGCAAAAGCAAATAAAATTGTACTGTATATAAAAAAGAGAGCTAAAAAAAAACAGTGATCCTAATGCAATATTACCCCTTTATAAATGTCATAAGGACACATCATTCATATGGAATTCTGTTTTGGGCTTCATATACTAAAATGGATGAGGACCAGCTAGAAAAAGGTTTAGAGGTTGGAAACCAGAATAATAAATGGGATGGAAAGTCTTCTTAGAAGCTTGAAAATGTTTTACTGTTCAGTTTGGAAAAAACACACCCTAGAGGGTATTTTCTTTGTAGGTATAAATATATGTGTGGTCCATGCAAAGAACTTGTACATAATGTACTCCTTCTTCCTTTCAAAGACTTTACAAAGAACAAGGGGATATAAGTTACATGTGCAGAAAAAATTATTTAGATTTCAATACAGGAAATGGTTCTTTACATTAGAGTAGTCAAACTGTGGAATGCCCTACCCCGGAGGTAGTAAAGGGACATACTCTGTTAGCATTTATAAAAAAAAAAATGACTAGATGCTTATTTAATAGTGTATCCAAATCCACCACTCAGTATTACATAGAGTAATTGATCTAAGAATCTTAACCTATGTAACTATGCACTATACACCAGAAAAATCTGCTGATGTGTACAACAGCATAAAAAAACAATATAGGTCTGATGTATGTGACAGTTGCATACATTGCCCACCATAACTCAGAAATCCTGCTTAAATTTTTATTCCACATCTGTGGGTGGCGCTGAAAGTTGCAGTGCTCAAAATCTCAGAAGATGTTTGCGCAAATGACCCTAAAAAGTGGCAAAGCCCCTATTTGCAATTTTTTGAAGCCAGAATTCTAGAGTACATGGCTTGATAAATTATCCCACTTAGTGCTTATTTTAGGATATTTTCTTGTATAAGTCTGAAATGTGAACAAAAAAAGTAGGGTAAGCATAGGGTCTCATTTATGTACTAAAAAAAACGCCACTTTTGTCACATATATCAGTTGCACATGGCAGGTTTTCTCACAAGCCATTTTACAACAAAATCTGTTTTCCATGCACAAGTGCACAAAAAGGAAGTGTGGGATGAGTGGGGAAGAGGCCTGGCCAGCAGGCCCATCTCGTTCATCATTTTGTACAAAATAATTTAAATCTACGCCAGCAAGGGAGCTGGCATAGATTTTAGATTGCCGCACAACCCGCTGGAGGAAGCAACAAAGTTATGTAGAGGCCTATGCCTCCACATAACTTTGGCACTTTCTCCAGCAACACAGGCATAATTAAGACAGGCGTCTAAATCGCCGGTCTTAATAAATGTGCCCCATAGTCTTTAACATAAGATTATTTTGAAAATACTGAAAATAGACTGAAATTGTGAACGCTAAAACTTAGCTTTGAATAATAAGCTTAAAAAGTGTCAAACATGGGGAAATACACGACGAAAACAATTTGCTAAATTTCTGTGGTTCAGGGGCCAACCAGATACTTGGGCTAAAGTCAACAATGTTGTTACTTTGCCTTACTGTGCCCTCCTATGGAAATCACAGATGGGTTACAAAATAACCACACTCAACAACTGCTCACACTGGCCAGGTACAGTAATGCCAGTAAAGTGAGCACTGCTAGAGTTGGTTAAATAGAGTGAAGCACTCAAAGCTGCGTATACTGGCCTCAGTGATACTGCCAGTGAATACAGCACTGCAAGAGTGGATTCACCATACTAAAAACAATGGGCGCACAAAACAGGGTACTGTTGGTATAAGGAGACCACCGCCATCCTGTAAATCCCTAAAGGACTAAGTATACCCTGTGGATAGCTTTGAGGGACTCACTCTATTTAACCGTGCTCACTTTACTGGCATTACTGTACCTGGCCAGTGTGAGCAGTTGTTGAGTGTGGTTATTTTACAATCCATCTGTGATTTCCATAGGAGGGCACATTAAGGCAAAATAACAACATTGTTAACTTTAGCCCAAGTATCTGGTTGCCCCCTAAACCACAGATATTTAGCAAATTGTTTTTGTTGTGTATCTGCCCATGTATGACACTTTTTAAGCTTATTATTAAGATCTAAGTTTTAACGTTCACAATTTCAGTCTATTTTCAGTATATTAGTGGACGCATATTGTGCATATCCATTGCCATCAGTGACAATTATTTTGAAATACCCTTAAAAAAAAAAAAGAAAGGAAAAAATGCATTACATTGTGTGTGTAAATAAACCAAAGCCTTGCAATTCAATCAACAGAGTCGAAAAAACACATCAGAAAAGAATTTAGGGACCAAAGCTGTAAAGTAAAATGTAAACTTTCTTGACGACTAGGGATGAGTGAATTGAAATCAATGAATTAGACTTCGATCCGAATTTCAGGATAAATTTGATTCGCCGCAATGCCGAATTTCCTCGTGCTTCGCAGTAGCGAATCGATTTAACCTGAAATAGGGCATAAAAAGCTCATAAAATAAAAATACCTGCTCCATTAGCTCACGAAGGGACGCAACCGCCATCTTGCTTGAATATCTCAACTGAAATCCCATGCGTGGGATATCATGTCATGTCACCCACGCTGGCGTGATGACGTCATCTTGGGCCACGTGAGATTTCTCGCCAAGATGGCGGTAGCTGGGCCGTTGCGAGCAAATGGATCAGTTAAACATTTTTAAAAAAAAATTTACACTCTTTTATGTATATTGGATCTTGCGATCATGTATGAACGCGGCATCTGAGGGGTACAATGACAGGGAGCAGCTCAGTCACCACTTCCTGTCATTGCACCCACTACTTACAAAGAAATGCGCTTTATGACAAAATAAGTTATCTGACAGCAGATTTTTCTGTAAAATTCGGTGAATCGGGATTTAAATGCCAATCCTTGACCAGCCACAAGCATTTTTTAAAACCGTTGTGCACCCAAACACAGATCAGTTTTGTACTAAACATAGTCTTGATACTTCTGCTGACACAACTCCAGAAAGAACATGTATTTCTCAAATTGAAATATAAGTGTCAAATTATTCAGTAAATAGATTTTATTTCATATTAGTGTTATAACGTAAAATGAAGTCAGCAAACTTACTTGATTTCTAATTTAGATAGAATTCCGAACTGCAGCCAGGAAAACTGCTCAAAATATTAATCTCAACTTTTATTTGAGACATTAATATGTATGCCGAAGAACAAGTCTTGTCTTCTTATTGAGATGACTTATGAAAATTAGCCTGAACGAGAATTATTTGATAACCTAAGCTTTCTTAGGTGCAAAATATCTTGTATTCATGGTTAGTGGTTATTTAGGTCATACCGTTAAAAATCTATTTAGGGTACTTTCACACTAGCGTCGTAAGGATCCGGCAGGCAGTTCCCTAATTCCGTATGCAAACGGATATAATTTTTTTTACGGATCCGTCTGACTAATTCATTGAAATACCGAATCTGCTTCTCTGGTGTCATCCGGAAAAATGGATCTGGTATTTTTTTTTTTCCAAATAAATGCAGCAATTTCCTGAACACTTGGTACCGGATCCGGCATGAATACATTTAAATGGAAATGAATGACGGATCCACATGCTGCGGTATTTTCTCTGGCCAAATACGGTAAAAGGGACGGAACAGAAGACATTCTGATGCATACTGAACGGATTGCTTTCCATTCAGAATACATTAGGACAAAACTGATGCATTTTTTCTGGTATTGAGCTTTATGATGGAACTCAATACCGGAAAAGAATAACGCTAGTGTGAAAGTATCCTTAGTCTAGAAAGACAATTTTATTTAAACAATAGATAATACACAATGCTTTCAAAAACATTAGACTCTGTCAAAAAGCATTTCTAACAAAGATATTTACACTTGACATGTTGTCTGATAATCTATTATTACATATATTATATATTATATCTTCCTGGTTTGCTATATATTGCTTCTTTGGGCTTTAAACTGGGCAACTTTTCACATTGTCAGTATTTTGGCAGTATTTCTCATTAGTATTTGGAAGAGATACACATTTTTCTTTAACATAAATAAATATGTATTCATTTATTTTCTTGGTTCAATATTATGGACATTTTCTTTATTTCTTTGGCTTATGTTAGTCGAAAAGAAGGAACAGGGGGCAGAGCCTGATTACCGCACAAGACGGAGGCTTAAAAGTCAGCTCCCATGGCACTAACCCACGCTAACCCTATTACTAAAACCCAAAACAAGCCATCATGGTCAAGTCCAGGGACCTACCTAACACACCCAGGACCAAAAGGAGCCAGGTGGAGATGGACAAATTCTGGCAAAAGAAGCTGGTGCTATCCCCGGCAGGGTCTGGCAAGATGGCGCCGCCGGATAGCCAGCACAAGTCAGATGAAGGTGAGTGAGCGGATGCTGGGGATTTCTCATGTCCGAGAGAAGCGGGATACAAGGAGGAGGACTCTCCACTGACCAAAGCGTTTTTTTCAAGAAACCATGATCTAGCCCCAATAATGAAAGAACTGGGAGATATTAAACAAGAAGTGCGATCAGTGGGTAATAGGTTGGAAACCCTGGAGAGCAATCAATCCTTGCTTACCTCTCACAGCATAGCCTTGGCCAAAAACATGGAGGCCCAATGTGATTCCCTAAATCATACTTACCTCTTAATCGATGACTAAGAGAACTGAAGCGGGCGCAAAAACATAAGGATCAAGGGCCTCCCTGAATCAATCCCCCATAGTTCGTTACCAGTAGTGATGAGCGACAGGGACAATATTTGAATTTGCGATATTTCGAGAATATTTGGGCGAATATCGGTCATCTATTCACAAATTTGAGAATTTGCGATTATTTTCTTTATTGAGAAAATTGGCAGTGTAATAGTCGCGTATTGAGAGCGCAATACAGAAGTTTGTCACTTTTGCTACATTTTATAAGCTGCTAGACGTTTATTGAGACTGGAAAAAATGGTTGGCACGGCAGAACATTACAATAGCTTTACATGCAGATAGAGTGCTCCAATATATTCGCAATTGTGCAAATCGGCAATTGATGCTCATTTTTGCGCAATACGGGCAACTTCACATTTTAGCAGGTCTGACTACATATCAGTGATTGGAGCGCTAAGTATTATTGTGAACTTGTGACATCACAGCACTATGTCTGTAGCATGTATGTATGGACAGCAGAACCTTTGACCCTACCTAACACCCTGCACTGGAACCTATCACCTACACCATATCACTATCTAACCAACACTGACCATCTCACACTAACTATCTTTAAATTATAGCGTGGTAGAAAGTTGGATAATACTCCACTATATGGAATTCGTGGGTAGAGGGAGATGGTTCCCAGGCCAAGTATATAATGTAATATAATAGACTCCCGTACTCCACTGGATTAGGTTTTAATTCTTGCTTTATTGAACAAACGTGCGGTTTTCCAGTTACAAAACGTTTTCGGCTTATTGCCTTCTTCAGTACAACTGGTTGTGCCGCTTGTGTAATCAGGAAAAGTAGTGGAATGCCCAGAGAGGGGCTGCTGGGTATAATGGTGTCACAGTGCTGGTTTAGGTACCAGTGGGTAGCTAGATATATTGGATGTAAGTATGGGCGGAGTGTCCCATATGTAACCGCTGTGCGTCGAGGATAAATGCTGCGATCCGGCCAGGCTGTATGGGAGCTGGGCATCTGATCAGCTGTATGGTGCGCTCTGTGCAGACAGATGCCCCAGCTCTCAGTGAATGCGGCGCATGTCGCGCTGGCTACAGCACCTGTTCCCAACGTACCGACCGGCCTTTAAGCCCGCCCCTTCACTTACCCTGACCCGCTGCTCAATGACAATAAGCAGCAGCTGTAAAACTGATCCAGTGAATACAGGAAGTCTCTCTTACATTATCTTTAAATTATATATATATATATATATATATATATATATATATATATATATATAGATATATATATATATATATATATATATATAGATATATTAGGTAATGTGACAGCAAAACACAGAGCACAGTAATGACACTGCTGTCTTTTTCATAACTGTAAAAAAAATGCAGAATATGCCTGCTAGGGAGGTTCTTGTATAGTAAAGTGGTAGGCAACTTTCCTATTAGTTTCTAGGGATGTTGCTAACCTCAGACAAAGACATTGCTGCCTTCTCATTGGCCCACAAGCAAGAAGCAAGGAAGAATCATGTGTTCAGATGCAAAAAAATTATGAATATTAGAAAATACGAATATATAGCACTATATTTTAAATATTTGTGAATTCTCGAAGTGACGATATTCACAATAAATATTTTCGATTCGAATATTCACACCCAACACTAGTTGCCAGAAGCTGCCAATAAGATATTTGCTGTTTTGCTGGGGGAAACCAGACCACATGCTATAACTGTAGAAAGGATACCGAGGTCGCTAAGGCCTATGTCTAGGCCAGAAGAACCACCCAGAGACGTTGTTTGCAGCCTACTGAGTTATAAAGACACAGCCGCCATATTGTAAGCAGCTAGAAAGCAGAAGGAGCTGCAGCATGAAGCTCGGGGCGGGACTGGGAATAAAAACCAGCCCTGAAAAAAGTTGCATACCAGTCCCACAGCACTGCGTCATTATTTACTTGTTTATAAAACTCGTGTATTTTAAAACACGTGTATAAACACAAATATGAACTTTGCCCCACAATAGCTCTTTTTTAGAACCCCATTTTATCACAGTAGACCAACTTTTCCCAACCAGGATGCCTCCAACCGTTGCAAAACTACAACTCTCATCATGCCCAGACAGCGTTTGGCTGCCAGGGCATGCTGGGAGATGTAGTTTTGCAAAAGCTGATTGCCAGGTGGTAAACACTACAGTAGACCAGTATCCCATCCAACTAGGTCAAAAATAAGAATAATCAAAGAACTTTACTTTAAAGAATGGAAGACACAGTGTAAAACTTTTACTTTATTTCAGTTACTCAACACACACAAAACCTGTAGTTGATGAATAGTGCAAAAAAAAAAAAAACTTGAGGGAAAACAAAGTGCAAATAAACCATTTAAAGGTAAAAAGTGCATAATGTTATACTAAACAATAATTATGTATTTTAACAGTTTCAATAAAGTGCAAATATGTTCTTTAACAGGCGGCAAATCATTATGAAGTCGTTATTATGGGGGACTTCAACTACCCAGATATAGACTGGGAAACTGAAAGCTGTACATCCCAAAAAGGAAACAGGTTCTTGGCAATAGCCAAAGACAATTTCCTTTCCCAACTGGTTCAGGACCCCACTAGAGGGACGGCCATACTCGACTTAGTATTAACCAATAGACCTGATAGAACAACAGATGTTCAGGTTGGGGGACACCTAGGAAATAGTGACCATAAAGTAATAACCTTCCAATTATCCTTCAAACGAGAGTTTCTAAATGGAGGAACAAAAATACCAAACTTTAAAAAAGCAAAATTTAGCCAACTAAGTGAGGCAATAGGCCTAACTAACTGGGACAAAGTCCTCAAAAATAAAAATACAACCACAAAATGGTTTTTTTTTAAAAGCATTGTAACATCTAATTGTGAGAGGTACATACCTTATAGGAATAAAAGGCTAAGAAACAATAAGAAACCAATGTGGATAAATAAAATCGTAAAGATAGCAATAAATGACAAAAAGAAAGCATATAAATCCCTAAAACAGGAGGGGAGCCAAGAAACACTGATAAACTATAAGGAAAAAAATAGAATATGTAAAAAACTAATAAAAATTGCCAAACTAGAGACCGAGAGATTAATTACTAAAGAGAGTAAAACTAACCCTAAAATGTTCTTCAATTATATAAATAGTAAAAAATATAAATCTGAAGGAGTCGGCCTTCTACATAGCAATGAGGGGGGTGTTGCAGAGAGCGATGAGGATAAGGCAAAACTATTAAATATTTTTTTTTCCACTTTATTCACTGAGGAAAATAAACTGTCAGACGAAATGTAGACTGTAAACGTAAATTCCCCATTAAAAGTGCCCTGTCTGACCCAGGAAGAAGTACAACAGCGACTTAAAAAGATTAAAATAGACAAATCGCCTGTCACGAGGGTGTTAGGAGCCACGTCTGACTCCGTTATACCCAGGGTCAGGAAGTCGCAGCGGGTGGCTGCGCGCTCTATGTCTAAAGATCATGCTGTTACTTAATGGTAGCTTTCTGTGTTTGCCTTGCAATCCATTTTGTCTCACTCAGGGATTCGTAGCTTCTTCTCCTCAGCTGTTTCTTGTCCGTCACTCCCAACCTCCTTATATTCCCCTTCCCACTTCTCTGGTTGCCAGATATAGAGCTTCCTGCCTGGACTTTTATACTGACCCACTGGAGCTGTGTAGCTGTTGTTCCTGGTTGTCGTACCAGAGCGTTACCCTCTAGAACCCTGTTGGGCTTTTGTTGTCCGCTGTTGTCGCCCACCTGGGCTTATATGTTTTTTCTGTATTGTCATTCCTCTCCCTGGTGTTTTCCTATAGTATTAGTGGTGAGGACTAGTGCTCCCACCGCCCTATTCACTACTTAGGGCTCAGCTTAAGAAAAGCCAGGGTTTAGGCGGTGATCGGGTGAAGAACCCATCTAGGGACGTCAAGGCAGTCAGGTGCCAGCTTCTAGGTGAGTTAGGGGTCACCACCTTTCCCTCTCCCTTGGACAGGGCTTTCCCTTTCCTTCCCTTTGCGTCACACATCTGTGATCAGCACGCCGGTTGTGAGATCGCCAGGACTGGATGGCATACACCCCTGTATCCTGAGGGAATTAAGTGATGTCATAGCCAGACCATTATTTCTGATAATTACGGACTCTATACTGACAGAGAATGTTCCATAGGATTGGCACATAGAAAATGTGGTGCCAATATTCAAAAAGGGTCCAATAACAGAGTCTGGAAATTATAGGCCGGTAAGTTTAACATCTGTAGTTGGTAAACTGTTTGAAGGGTTTCTAAGAGATGCTATCTTGGAGTATCTCAATGAAAATAAGCAAATAACGCCATATCAGCATGGCTTTATGAGGGATCGGTCATACCAAACAAATTTAATCAGCTTCTATGAGGAGGTAAGTTCTAGACTTGACAGCGGCAAATCAATGGATGTCGTATATCTGGACTTCTCCAAAGCATTTGACACTGTACCTCATAAAAGGTTAGTATATAAAATGAGGATGCTCAGACTGGGAGAAAATGTCTGTATGTGGGTAAGTAACTGGCTGAGTGACAGAAAACAGAGGTTGGTTATTAATGGTAAATACTCAGATTGGGTCACTGTCACTAGTGGGGTAACTCAGGGTTCTGTATTGGGTCCTATTCTCTTCAATATATGTATTAATGTTCTTGTAGAAGGCTTGCACAGTAAAATATCTATTTTTGCAGATGACACTAAATTGTGTAAAGTAATTAACACTGAAGAGGACAGTTTTCTGCTACAGAGGGATCTGTATAGATTGGAGGCTTGGGCAGAGAAATGGAAGATGAGGTTTAACACTGACAAATGTAAAGTTATCCACATTTGTAGGAATAATGCAAGTCACCCGTACATATTAAATGGTAAAACACTCGGTAACACTGACATGGAAAAGGATCTAGGAATTTTAATAAACAGCAAATTAAGCTGCAAAAACCTGTGTCAGGCAGCTACTGCCAAGGCCAATAAGATAATGCATAAAAAGAGGCATAGATGCCCGTGATGAGAACATAGTCCTACCACTTTACAAATCACTAGTCAGACCAACATGGAGTACTGTGTACAGTTCTTGGCTCCTGTGAACAAGGCAGACATAGCAAGAGCTGGAGAGGGTTCAGAGGAGGGCAACTAAAGTAATAACTGGAATGAGGGATCTACAGTACCCTGAAAGGTTATCAAAATTAGGGTTATTCACTTTAGAAAAAAAGACGACTGAGGAGATCTAATAACTATGTATAAATATATCAGGGGTCAGTACAGAGATCTGTCCCATCATCTATTTATCCCCAGGACTGTGACTGTGACGAGGGGACATCCTCTGCGTCTGGAGGAAAGAAGGTTTGTACACAAACATAGAAAAGGATTCTTCACGGTAAGAGCAGTAAGACTATGGAACTCTCTGCCTGAGGAGGTGGTGATGGGGAGTACAATAAAGGAATTCAAGAGGGGAAAGATGTATTTCTGGAGTGTAATAACATTACAGGCTATAGCTACTAGAGAGGGGTCGTTGATCAAGGGAGTTATTCTGATTGCCTGATTGGAGACGGGAAGGAATTTTTTTCCCCCCTTAAGTTGGGAAAATTCGCTTCTGCCTCACAGGGTTTTTTTGCCTTCCTCTGGATCAACTTGTAGGAAACAGGCCGAACTGGATGGACAAATGTATTTTTTCGGTCTTATATACTATGTTACTAGGTAACAGTACAAAATGTGCAAAAAACTTCCTATAGAAGATATAATAATGTAACCATTTGTGAAAAGAACAAAACTTTCTTAAGATGTACCAGTATTATGGTAAGCAACCCAACACTTTTTAAAAAGAAACATAAACATTACTTAACCACATCAGCCCCCCTAGCTTTAACACCCTTAATGACCAGGCC